>CM060249.1:93091987-94291987 GCA_030684275.1 Acipenser oxyrinchus oxyrinchus
TTCAAGTCTTGCCACAGATTCTCAATCGGATTGAGGTCTGGGCTTTGACTGGGCCATTCAAAGACATTCAGGTTCTTGTTTTTAAACCACTCCAGTGTAGCTTTGGCTGTGTGTTTAGGGTCACTGTCCTGCTGGAAGGTGAACCTCCGCCCCAGTCCCAGGTCTCTTGCAGACTGAAACAGGTTTTCCTCTAGAATTTCCCTGTATTTGGCTCCATCCATCTTGCCCTCAATCCTGACAAGTTTTCCAGTCCCTGCCGATGAAAAGCATCCCCATAACATGATGCTGCCACCACCATGCTTCACCGTGTGGATGGTGTTCTCAGGGTGATGAGCAGTGTTGGCTTTGCGCCACACATAGCGTTTTGCGCTAAGGCCAAAAAGTTCAGTTTTGGTCTCATCAGACCAGAGAACCTTTTTCCACATGTTTGCTGTGTCTCCCACGTGCCTTTTGGCAAAATCCAAACAGGATTTGATATGAGTTTTTTTCAGCAATGGCTGTCTTCTTGCCACTCTTCCATAAAGCCCAGCTTTGTGGAGCATCCAGGTTATAGTTGTCCCATGGACGGTTTCTCCCATCTCAGCTGTGGATCTCTCCAGCTCCTTCAGAGTTACCATTGGCCTCTTGGTTGCTTCTCTGACTAATGCCCTCCTTACCTGGTCACTGAGTTTTGGTGGGCGGCCTTCTCTAGGCAGAGTCGCAGTTGTGCCATATTCTTTCCATTTTTAATAATGGATTTAACGGTGCTCGGGGATGTTCAAAGTTTGGGATATTTTTTATAACCCAACCCTGATTGGTGCTTCTCCAGAACTTTATCCCGGACTTGTTTTGATAGCTCCTTGGTCTTCATGATGCTGTTTGTTTAGATATGCTCTCTAACAAACTCTGGGGCCTTCCAGAAACAGGTGTATTTAATCTGAGATCATGTGGCACTTTAATTGCACACAGGTGGACTCCATTCAACTAATTATGTGACTTCTGAAGGCAATTGGCTGCACCAGAGCCTATTTAGGGGTGTCACAGCAAAGGGGGTGAATACTTATGCAATCAAGACTTTTCAGTTTTTTATTTGTAAATAATTTTGAAAAATACTTCGACATTATGGACTAATTAAATCCATTTTAATTCCAGGTTGTAACACTACAAAATGTGGAAAAGTCCAAGGGGGGTGAATACCTATGCAAGGCACTGTATATATATATATATATATATATATATATATATATATATATATATATATATATATATATATATATATATACTGTATAGTATATATATATATATATATATATATATATAGTACAGTTGTAGAATACAGCTGTGTGCAAATGGATTAGAACACCTCAAGATTTGTCATTTATCTCTTTTATATGCCCACCTGCATGAAAACCTCAGAATTTCAATTTTTGGTCAGCAATCAGTGATATGGAAACAATAGTTTCTGAAAATATTAGATGTCTTTCCTTTATTAGGCCTTTTCTAAAAAGTCTTTTGCATTTTACCATCTGTGGCTATGTGTTCGTTTTCTCTTACTATTTTTTATTAATTGCATGTGTGGTCTATTAAAGTCATCAATTAAATTAGACAGTCACTAATTTATCTCTTAACAAGTTTCCAAGATTTGCAGTTACAGTTGTTTGATTTCATATGCACAACAAATCAAAAGAACAGAAGCAATGGGGTGTTGTAATAAATGTGTATGCTAGTGTATATACAGTATACATAGTCTATATATCAATTTAAAAAGGATTTGCTTTAACGGTTATGTATACGTTTTTGCTCAAAGAGCCAACTTCCCAATGTTTTGATATGTTTAACATACCTTTGTCAAGTTGAGGTACAGGCTCTTGATGCCATGGTAACTACAATCATTTATATTTAAATATGTTAATGTGCTTGTGATGTAATTTACTACATTGTTAATGATGTAATGATCTATTATTCCTTTCTATTTTAACCTTCAGGAATCATGGTTTTGAGTGTTTTATTTTCCTTTATTCATCTATATTGCACATGATCTGATTTTATTTCTTCTAAAACTACACATTGTAGGTCATTCATGATATGTTAATTTTTTGTAAAGTGGTTTGTATAACATTAAAAAGGTAGACCATTTAATCCCTTGGGTTGGGCTCTAATTGGAATGAAAAAAAAAACCTGGTTCAAGACCTTGTCACGCTTAATAGAAGAGGTTAAATCTTCCCTAACTTTAGTATCATGTTTTCACTTTGCAAAGTGTTCACCATTTTATTCTCCTCCCCTCCCTGTCCAGCCTTGCTCATATAGTAGCTTTATAGAGCATCCATCAAGTACAGTCCCCCTCGCTAGTGTTATGCCCTAAACTCCTATTCTATCCACACACTCATGTAGATTTGCTCTAAAGGCTAAACTGTGTTAGGAAATATATTTAATTCAGCTTGCTGAATGCAAATAAAAAAATCCCAGCCAGATCAAAGATATCTTAAAAAATAAACTAGCCCAGCCCTAATAGTTATGCTGTTTTTTTGTTGTTGCTTTTCTTTACTTGGAAAGCCTTGGAACAATTATTGGACCAATTGTAAGGCCGGAGATACACAAGCAATTTTTACTGTCAATTCTAGTTGACAACAAAAAAAAAAGATAATTTCTGTTGCTAAATTGCCACACACACACTAGAACATTGACAGTTATTTTAATCGGTTTTAAGATGGCACCTGTTTGCAGTAATCATGCTTCAGCAGCTGCTATAGTAATTGGAATCATTTTGAAAAGACGTTGATGTAGAAACACTTGAGTGTGGAGCAGCGGAGGTAAAAGACAAACTGAAGAACCTCTGAACTCAGTATTTTGATGGCAGACGGAAAACATCTTCAGTTTGTCTTTTACCTCTGCTGGTGATTTCCTGAAAATATTTGCTAATTTCTTATATTAGTCTTCTTTTTTATTGTGGACATCAAACATCTCATAAAGATTTTCTATCATGAAAAAAATCAATCAGTTGCAAAGTGTCCTCAGGTGTCCACTTGTCTAAAGCCATACTTCCTATTTAGCAAAATTGTGAGTGAAATCAGGTGATTAGAAAATGCAATATCATTGGCTGAACACACACAGCCCATAGAAAAATTGTCAACTGAACTTCTGAAAATAGAGCAGTGGTCTATTCTAGAAACTCGATTGCCAATCGGAAATTTGTTTAACACGCTCAATTTATATTCTTAATTTGAGTTGCCAAGAAAAAAAATTCTTACAAAATTGCTTGTGCATCTCCAGCCTAAGGGTGCGTTGAGTATCAATGATGGTATTGCAAACATGTATAACACTTACCTGAAAACACAAAGGACTGCACTCCCTGTGGTGAGGGCAATCAGAGATGCGCTGTGTCCTAGCGTGTAAAGAGCCTTCACCACCACATAAAATGTCAACTATGAGAACAAACAAGAGATGGAAATTTATTTTTGAGGTTAAAAGAAGGACAAATACCCCAACTTGTTATTTTTCATTGGTAGTAAATGGATAACATTTGGTGAGCGATTCCCTTATACAAAACGTTTGCCTGTTTTTGAAGAGAGGACCATCATCTATTCAGGGATACCAATACATTTAGAAAACAAGGGGTCTGAGTGGGGTTAATGCAACGGGCAGTACACTTTCCACCCAAATCATTCTGTGTTCCCAGAAAATGAATAACATGCTGTGGAGCAACCACACTTCATACGGCCTTCACATTAAAATGTGTTTGCTTATATTTAAAGAGGAGATGGTTATTTATTCACTGATACCAAGATATTTAGCAAGTAATTGATCTGAGTGGGGTGATACAAGCCCCATCCTCAGTCCTTCTGTTTCAAAGCTGGTGTCCAGGGAAATATATTGCACAGATACTGCAACAAGCTTTCTTCCGGTGAGTATGACAGGACCTATTACACAGCATGAGCTACAAACACAAGTTTGTATTTGGCTCAAAATGATTTTTTTTTTTTTTTACAGAAACCCTAATTGAGTTGGTCCGTGTCATGCTTGCCATTTCCATTTCTGAAAATATGCTTAGAAATTGAGATTGAAATTAGTTTCTGTTGGAAAATCAAGTCAGTGTTTCTAGATCCCATTTCTTCCAACTTGGGATGATGTGTTATTGTCAAACACAGCAATAGCAACTGATGTTAATGTGGTTCATGCTTGTCTACCTTTTTGAATATAGCAGTTGGGATACTACACTCTGGGAATGCCCATGACGTTGCAAATTGTGAGCTTTGGTGCTTAGGAAACGAAGAAATGTTAAATCCCGTTATGTGGGTAATTGAGCCTGGTTCAATATAGCAATGGGAAAACTGTGTGCCCTTCGATGGGGCGCATCATTAGGGCTAACAGATTTCCAGAGTGAAAAACTGGTAATAATCCGAATTATTAAACAAATAATCCAGAAGACTGTTTAAACATGTGATATACACATAATCCAAATTATTAAACAAATAACCCAGAAGACTGTTTATTTTATTTTTGAATGGCGCTAACACAGCCTAATAACAGCTAACACAGTGCTGCTATAATTGTGGGTAGGTCCTTTCATTATTTGGAAATGAGAACAACTCTGTTTTGGGTTTTCTTTTCCCCACAACCAATTACACAGCACAGACTTTTTTTTTGTAATTGAATGCAGCACTAATCATAATAATACATCAAAACACAACATGCAATGGAAATGTGTACAGTGTGAAAGATGTCTGTTACACAAAACGAAAGCAGGTGCAAGTTCCTTCCAAATGGAAAATTAGATGGACCATGTTTGTCACACAGACTAGTGTGTTTCCAAATATAGCTTATATAACGCTTCACTGGGCATGCGCCACTACGTTTCAGAGCACATGTGAGAGTACATGCGGAAGTCATGTTTTTTTGGCTCAGAAGAGATGCTCAGAACAGTGATTTTTATAGACTCTGTATAGACTATCATTGATCTCGAAAGGAGCCTGTTGGTGAACAGTATCAAGCTTTTGAGGTGAAGACTTAAGCCTGTTGACGGGTCAAACACTAAACACCCCGTACAGCTCTAATGCTCTAATGCTTATTTTACTGGGCATTGCAGCTACCTGGAAAAGGCTGACTTAAAATATGACTATTTATAACAGTTGACCTTTACTGCTTTTTATAAACCTGTACTAAAATCACTACACTGGCTACCGTTTTCTTATTGGGTAATTTTTAAGATTCTCTGACATTTAAGGCTATCCAGCGAACTGGTCCTTCATATTTGACGGATTTGTAGCATTGTTATGTCCCTGGGCATCAGCTACGCTCCTCAGGAGCTGGGCTGGCTGTTCCATAAGCTCATTGCGCAACATTGGGAGGTCGAAGGATCTCTTCGTGGGCTCCTACTCTTTGGAACTCACTGCCACTATTTGGGAGAGGCTGTGATTCTGCAGAAAAATTGAAATCTACACTTAAAATGCACTTGTTTTCCTTGGCTTTTGGTAATTAACTGTTTTTTTAGTATAACCTATAATGGATGTTTCACATGAATTTATATATTGTAATGGCTTTTGTATTAACTCTCTTTTAAAAATTGCTTTGTATTTTAAATGCTGTTTTGAGTGTATTTTTTTATGTATCTGATGTTATTAACAATTGCTGATGTTTTTTGTGTTATGTACAGCGCTTTGAGATGTTCAACAGGAAAAGTGCTTTATCAAAATAAAATTGATTGAATTGATTATTATAATTTTTTATTGCAAAATCCAGGTTTCTAGTCCTGGGCATGACAAATGTAAAATACATAATATACATGTTATCGTTTACCTGTTCAACACTTTTTTTCTGCATTACAACTGGAGAATAACAAAAACAATTAAAATAAATAAGCAGCACATTTTGAAAAAAAGACCTGAAACATATTTACTTGTGTAATAAAAAAGAAAAATAAATGTTGCTAGCACATGGACCTTGTATCCCCTTATCATCAAACTCAGTGCCAAATACCGGTACTAAGCAAACCATATTAACAACTCCTGATAACACATGAACCATGCCCACATTAAAAGAGAAGGCTTCATATCCACCCATGTTATGAAGATGTGGGCTATTTTTGTTAACAATGATACTAGTTCCGTTCCTGAAAGCATTGTTAGTGTGTGTGTGAATCATTGAAAAAAGAGATCTACTGTATTTAGTTTCATTGTGGTCACTGGAATGTGGGGCAACAAACTTAAAGCAAGTGACAAAAATGTTATTTACAGGAAAGCGTGGTAATGATACATATTTAATCTACAAGAAAGCGTGGTATCGATACATATTTAATCTACAGGAAAGCGTGGTATCGATACATATTTAATCTACAGGAAAGCGTGGTATCGATACATATTTAACCTACAGGAAAGCGTGGTATCGATACATATTTAATCTACAGGAAAGCGTGGTATCGATACATATTTAATCTACAGGAAAGCGTGGTATCGATACATATTTAATCTACAGGAAAGCGTGGTATTGATACATATTTAATCTACAGGAAAGCGTGGTATCGATACATATTTAATCTACAAGAAAGCGTGGTATCGATACATATTTAACCTACAGGAAAGCGTGGTATCGATACATATTTAATCTACAAGAAAGCGTGGTATCGATACATATTTAACCTACAGGAAAGCGTGGTATCGATACATATTTAATATACAAGAAAGCGTGGTATCGATACATATTTAACCTACAGGAAAGCGTGGTATCGATACATATTTAATCTACAAGAAAGCGTGGTATCGATACATATTTAACCTACAGGAAAGCGTGGTATCGATACATATTTAATATACAAGAAAGCGTGGTATCGATACATATTTAACCTACAGGAAAGCGTGGTATCGATACATATTTAACCTACAGGAAAGCGTGGTATCGATACATATTTAACCTACAGGAAAGCGTGGTATCGATACATATTTAATATACAAGAAAGCGTGGTATCGATACATATTCAATATACAAGAAAGCGTGGTATCGATACATATTTAATATACAAGAAAGCGTGGTATCGATACATATTTAATCTACAAGAAAGCGTGGTATCGATACATATTTAATATACAAGAAAGCGTGGTATCGATACATATTTAATATACAAGAAAGCGTGGTATCGATACATATTTAATCTACAAGAAAGCGTGGTATCGATACATATTTAACCTACAGGAAAGCGTGGTATCGATACATATTTAATATACAAGAAAGCGTGGTATCGATACATATTTAATCTACAAGAAAGCGTGGTATCGATACATATTTAATATACAAGAAAGCGTGGTATCGATACATATTTAATATACAAGAAAGCGTGGTATCGATACATATTTAATATACAAGAAAGCGTGGTATCGATACATATTTAATATACAAGAAAGCGTGGTATCGATACATATTTAATCTACAAGAAAGCGTGGTATCGATACATATTTAATATACAAGAAAGCGTGGTATCGATACATATTTAATATACAAGAAAGCGTGGTATCGATACATATTTAATCTACAAGAAAGCGTGGTATCGATACATATTTAACCTACAGGAAAGCGTGGTATCGATACATATTTAATCTACAGGAAAGCCTGGTATCGATACATATTTAATCTACAAGAAAGCGTGGTATTGATACATATTTAATCTACAAGAAAGCGTGGTATTGATACATATTTAATCTACAGGAAAGCGTGGTATCGATACATATTTAATATACAAGAAAGCGTGGTATCGATACATATTTAATCTACAAGAAAGCGTGGTATCGATACATATTTAATCTACAAGAAAGCGTGGTATCGATACATATTTAATATACAAGAAAGCGTGGTATCGATACATATTTAATATACAAGAAAGCGTGGTATCGATACATATTTAATCTACAAGAAAGCGTGGTATCGATACATATTTAATCTACAAGAAAGCGTGGTATCGATACATATTTAATCTACAGGAAAGCGTGGTATCGATACATATTTAATCTACAGGAAAGCGTGGTATCGATACATATTTAATCTACAAGAAAGCGTGGTATCGATACATATTTAATCTACAAGAAAGCGTGGTATCGATACATATTTAATCTACAGGAAAGCGTTGTATCGATACATATTTAATCTACAGGAAAGCGTGGTATCGATACATATTTAATCTACAGGAAAGCATGGTATCGATACATATTTAACCTACAGGAAAGCGTGGTATCGATACATATTTAATCTACAGGAAAGCGTGGTATCGATACATATTTAATCTACAGGAAAGCGTGGTATCGATACATATTTAATCTACAGGAAAGCGTGGTATCGATACATATTTAATCTACAGGAAAGCGTGGTATCGATACATATTTAATCTACAAGAAAGCGTGGTATCGATACATATTTAATCTACAAGAAAGCGTGGTATTGATACATATTTAATCTACAGGAAAGCGTGGTATCGATACATATTTAATCTACAAGAAAGCGTGGTATCGATACATATTTAATCTACAAGAAAGCGTGGTATCGATACATATTTAATCTACAGGAAAGCGTGGTATCGATACATATTTAATCTACAGGAAAGCGTGGTATCGATACATATTTAATATACAAGAAAGCGTGGTATTGATTAAGTGTATCTTCAACCTATCAATGCGTGGCAAACGCAGGTATTTATCTCCCCTATTTTCCTCCCTGTGTTCTTCTGTTTTTCCCCCCACATGTGGTGTTAGTATGTAAGCATGTGGCTTAAACTAGACATATAACTTAATATAAGCAGCCCCGAGACAACATTGACCAACTGCCTTAAACAGGGTCTTTAAACAACAAACCAAGGAGTTTAAAAAGATTCCAAAATATGAGAGCATTTATCCAATCAGCTGAAACCACACCCTCGCCACTCCCCTCAGTCCTTTCCTCTTATGGGAACTAGCCTCGCCAAGACATTTATCCAATCAGCTGAAACCACACCCTCGCCACTCCCCTCAGTCCTTTCCTCTTATGGGAACTAGCCTCGCCAAGACATTTATCCAATCAGCTGAAACCACACCCTCGCCACTCCCCTCAGTCCTTTCCTCTTATGGGAACTAGCCTCGCCAAGACATTTATCCAATCAGCTGAAACCACACCCTTGCCACTCCCCTAGGTCCT
The DNA here is from genome assembly GCA_030684275.1 of Acipenser oxyrinchus oxyrinchus. NCBI lineage: Eukaryota > Metazoa > Chordata > Actinopteri > Acipenseriformes > Acipenseridae > Acipenser > Acipenser oxyrinchus. The sequence continues at coordinate 93,101,114 of CM060249.1, forward strand.
TTCCTCTTATGGAAACTAGCCTCGCCAAGACATTTATCCAATCAGCTGAAACCACACCCTTGCCACTCCCCTAGGTCCTTTCCTCTTATGGGAACTAGCCTCGCCAAGACATTTATCCAATCAGCTTAAACCACACCCTCGCCACTCCCCTCGGTCCTTTCCTCTTATGGGAACTAGCCTCGCCAAGACATTTATCCAGTCAGCTGGTAATAAACCCCTCCAAGCACAATTTATGGTACAGTAGAATCATACTAGATTGAAAGTGTTTTTGTCACATTTTATTTTAAAGATTACTGTGGACATACTTATTTGAAGGCACTGTGCTGTTGAGGTGTGTTCTGTTATTGCAGAATGATTTACAATCCTTAAGGAAGAGATTCCTATAATACGATTTGCTTGCATTTCTCTGAGCATCCAAGTTACAAGGAGGTTTTGTTACTGCTTGCATTAGTAAGACCTCACCTAGAATATTGTGTTCAATTCTGGTCACCTTGTTACAAAAATGATATTGCTGCTCTAGAAAGAGTGCAAAGACAAGCAACCAAAATTATCCCGGGTTTAAAAGGCATGTCGTTTGCAGACAGGCTAAAAGAATTGAATCTATTCAGTCTTGAACTAAGAAGACTATGCGGCGATCTGATTCAAACATTCAAAATTCTAAAAGGTATAGACAATGTCGACCCAGGGACTTTTGACCTGAAAAAAGAAACAAGGACCAGGGGTCACAAATGGAGATTAGATAAAGGGGCATTCAGAACAGAAGATAGGAGGCACTTTTTTACACAGAGAATTGTGAGGGTCTGGAACCAACTCCCCAGTAATGTTGCTGAAGCTGACACCCTGGGGTCCTTCAAGAAGCTTCTTGATGAGATTCTTTGATACTCACAGAAAGGTAGAAAGATGACTTGTGATTGATAAAAGATTGGCTGGTCTGACTTCCTTATCTTCGCAAAGATTGAAACACTGCTACATAATTGTTTATAAGGCTATCCTTGGCAGAACCCCGACTATCTTAATAAATTGCTAATTAACTCCAGGACTTCTAATCTTGGATCTCTCAGATCCTAAAGTCTGTATGGAAGTTTTTAAAAAGGCATTCAGTTTTCCAGCTCTGTGGTCTTGTTATAAACTCCAGGAAGAACTGAAACTGTCCTGATCCCTTTTAAAGGCATTGACACCAAAAACGTGACACCTGTAAGCCGAGACGCAGTTTTGTTTCTTGTACTGCGATTCACTCTTGACATAAGTAAAACTGGTGCCCCCCACCCCACACCCACCAACACAACAGCGAATCTAGTTATCTGGAACTAAAAACTCAGATGCATTATTTCAATACATACCCCCTGAGCCACACCCCTGTACCAATACGGTACCCAGTGATAAGGCATGTTCTCTAGGCCCATGAAGCACAGCCTGATGCATGTTAAAAAGTTGTTAGGTTGTAAAAGATTTTAATTAAAAATGATAGAAACGTAATTGGAATAACTGTTGAGACCAACATGAAAACGAGTACCCAAAACTGCTTTTAAAAGATAAAAAAACTAACTTGAAAAAACACTGGCAATCATTAAAACTGCATTGTATTCGTAAGGTGAAGATCCTACAGTAAACATCCGTTAGTCATTATAATGATTAGAAACTCTACATAACAAGCAAAAACCATATAATAAACATCCCAAGAAGAATAAAATCAACAAAAAAAACTTGTTCTGAAAAGCAAATAAAGAGAAGTACGAAAGAGCAAGCTGATATTCATGTAAACTTTCCTCTCAGAACTTCACTGAAAAAACAAACTTTGAACATTAAAGGGTTTTTAACATGGAAAAAGACAGCAGTATCTGTAGTGATTAGAGCTACACTCCTTTATTTGAGAATAATAACCAAGTAATCCTTTTTGGATGCTCTTCATGTTCTTGCCTGGCAGACCTCCAGTGGACGTCCGAGGAGAATGGAGAATGCTGCAGGTGCTGCTATGTGTTGAATCATCCTCTGGCAAAAAAAGGATCCTGACACATCCTCCGCTCCAGGAGTACCACACACATGTTTAACATCATTAATGGGTCGGACTGATAGCTTTAAGATTTCAGTTGATTTTAATCTGAACGAAGCTCCCGCTATTAAGTATGGTTCGGGGGGCGGGAGCTAGGCTCCTCCCTATCTTTTGATCTCCAATCATCAATCAAATCTACTTCCTATTTAAACCATTAGTCATACGGTACACTTCCGTCTTGTGTTTTTCGTGTTGGTTGTGAACCTAAGCGGATTGCAAGACCTGCAGCAATTTCTTTCTATGTAAATAATTAAAAAAGATCAAATTAAGTAAAGAATACTTACCGCACATTCTCCGACAGCTTCAACCCAGGATCTGGTCAGCCCACCATTCTTCTCTCTATCAGGCGTCTCAGTAACATTAGAACAGGTGCCTCCTGAGCAGGACAGCATACCACTACCCGTTCAAGGAGTCGATCCAAACGGCTCCGGGCCAAGGATACACCTCCAGAGCAACTGTACTTTAAGGACTGGACTTTCAACAAGCTCATAAAGGTCCTCCTCAAAAACCGCAGCGAAATCCCAGCAGGAAGCAATCAAGAATCCCTTTTCATTTTTTACTGCGAATTCATCTCATCACAACCTATATTTCCACCCAAGAAAACTCCCCAGCCGCGCTCAGCTGTTCAGTGGCCCAGGTCAGTCAGCAGGCAGACTGTCTCAGAGCAAGCCACTGCAGCAGCCAGCATGTCACAGGCCAGCAGGCAGCCGTTCCAGTCAGCAAAACATTCTCTGATTTTTAATGAAATAAAAGCATTTATGCAACCATTTGCAGACACCTTATCCTCAGTCAGTAGAAAAATCAGCAGTTTGGAGAAACGGGTGTCCAATATCGAGCAAGGTCTCTGTAAGTCGCCTTGGATAAAGGCGTCTGCTAAATAAACAAATAATAATAATAATAAAGTGTTCTATAATATGCCAGCGAAGCCAGAACAACAAAATGAAAGAGAGCAATGCATATGATCTGTCTAATGACTACTATAATTATAAACAATGATATATATATATATAATGAAACTGACAAGAAAATATACAGTATAATTTGAAATGCATTAAGGTGAGTAATAATAAACTGACTCCATTGTAATTTAGCAGTTGGTTCAAACAATTTAACAGCAAATACTGCAACGTTTCTGTATAATTCTGTGTAAATAAATCTAAAACTATAAAGAAGGGGCAACAATATGAATCCAGAAACAGGACAACAGGTTTGTTATGCTGGGGTGTTTTTTGGATAATAATAATAATAATAATAATAATAATAATAATAATAATAATAATAATACATGTGGCAGAGTGTCCCGCCCCTATATGTATTTGTATTGTTATTTGTATTTTTGTTTGGGACGCAGGTCAAAGCGCAGCGTGTTTGTTATTGTTTTTATAATTTAAAAACTTTGTGAGGATGCGTGGCTGATCAGCTACTGATTGTTTAACTAGCTGACAGTTACGCATCCTTACTAAACTCGAGCAGACTGTGGGTGGGGGGTAATAAGATAATTAACAGCTAGTTAACCCCTCAGCCAGAGTATAAGAACCTGCAGCTGTCCGTGCTGCGGAGAGTGTACAGAGGAGAGAGCGAGGAGAGAGCGAGGAGAGAGAAAATTTAAAAACAACTGCTAAGTATCGTGCTGGTGGTAAAACAAGCATGTTTATTTCTATTTGTTTGGTCAACGCGCCTTTTTGTTTTGTGTTGTGTTCTGTTTAAATCTTTTGGTTTACTTATTTAATAAAACGCTGAGCGCCGTTACGTTCAGCTTCACCACCATCCATTCATTGTTTCTGTTACTTCCTGGTCCGTGACGTCACCACACACGCCACTCAACAGCTGCTCGGTCACATTCAACTTTCACTTATATAGCACTCTTCATGCAAGCATTTCAGGGTGCTTTAGAAAATAAATTTAAAAAGCCTGTGTCTAATATATAATCCAGCTACAAATAAACAGAGCCAAACAAATACGTTTTCAAACAGGATTTAAAAGATTAAATTGCAATAGCATTCCTTATATGAATCAGGAGCAAGTTCCAAAGACGAGGGGATTTATAACTAAATGCCCTGGCTCTGACAGAGTTCAAACAAATTTTAGGGACTGTCAGAAGATTACCATTTTCTGATCTCAGGGACATGTGGGGTCAGCAGAGCTTGAGGAGAAGAAGGTCCAAGACCATGTAAGACCTTACAGGTAATAAGAAGAACTTTAAAATAATAAAAATAATAATAATAGCATTAGTTATAAAACAAAGGAATGAGATGGATGCAGTAATTGTATCAATGAAATATGCGATTAAAACCAAGAGTAACTAAGATTTGTTTTTTTAATCGTTTGACAGCTGTAGTTTTTGCATTTATTATTTACATATAGTGAATTTCTCAGCCTTGTGGCAGCAATGAACAGTAAAAAATATACCCCTACCAAACACACTTCACACTGCTACATTATACCCTAACACTAACCATACCCCTACCAAACACACTTCCCACTGCTACATTATTTTTTATTTATTTATTAGCAGACACCCTTATCCAGGGCGACTTACAATTATTACAAGATATCACATTATTTTTTACATACAATTACCCATTTATACAGTTGGGTTTTTACTGGAGCAATCTAGGTAAAGTACCTTGCTCAAGGGTACAGCAGCAGTGTCCCCACCTGGGATTGAACCCACAACCCTCTGGTCAAGAGTCCAGAGCCCTAACCACTACTCCACACTGCTGCCCTAACCCTAACCCTAACCATACCCCTACCAAACACACTTCCCACTGCTACATTATACCCTAACCCTAACCATACCCCTACCAAACACACTTCCCACTGCTACATTATACCCTAACCCTAACCATACCCCTACCAAACACACTTCCCACTGCTACATTATAATAATAATAATAATAATAATAATAATAATAATAATAATAATAATAAACCTTTATTTATATAGCGCAATTCATGTACAATACAATTCAAAGCGCTTTACATACAGAAGAAAAAATACAAAAATACAATAATAAACAGTAAGAAAAGAGTAGTTATTAGAAACAGAAGTAACAATAAAACTCAGAATAAAACATAAAAATGTTATGGAAAAGCTATATTAAAAAGGTATGTTTTTAATGGAGATTTGAAGATTGCAATTGAAGGTGAATCTCTGATAGAAGGGGGTAAGGAGTTCCAGAGTGTGGGGGCATTAAAACAGAAAGCAGCCTCTCCCATCCTTTTACCATTCACCCTCGGAATACACAAAAGGCCAGCATTTGCAGATCTCAGAGTGCGTCCAGGCTGATAAGGAATTAGCATATCATTTAGATATTGTGGAGATAGTCCATTCAGTGCTTTAAAAACTAGTAATAGAATTTTAAAATCAATTCTGTAATGCACAGGAAGCCAATGCAATGATGCCAACACAGGCATAATGTGAGCCCTTTTTTTTGTTCTAGTTAGCATTCTAGCAGCAGCATTTTGCACTAGCTGTAGACGTGATATAGCATGACTTGTAAGTCCAGAGAATGAAGCGTCACAGTAATCTAACCTAGAAAAAATAAAATCTTATACTAATTTTTTTGCATCATCCAAGGACAAGAATGATCTAACTTTCGCAATGTTTCTTAAAAAGGACACTCTAGTAATGTATTTTATATGTGGTTCAAAGGAAAGTGCAGAATCAAAAATAACCCCCAGGTTTTCACTTCAGATTTTACATTTGATTTTAGCATACCTAGATCAATATTTGTCGAGTCCATCTGTTGATTAGAGCCTAAAAGTAAGACTTCTGTCTTATCAGAATTTAACTGTAAGAAATTCTGAGACATCCAGCTTCTAATATCGGCTAGACATTTGAAAAGAACATTGATAGCTGTTGTGTCACCTGGTTCAACAGATATATAAATCAGTGTGTCATCTGCATAGCTGTGGAAATTCACCCCAAGTTTACGAATAACCTCCCCGAGAGGCAGCATGTATAAGGAAAATAACATGGGACCAAGAATGGAGCCCTGTGGAACACCACATGTAATATTAGCTAGTCCAGATGTAGATTCTCCTAAGGCAACAAAATACTGTCTATTCATTAAATAGGATATGAACCAGTTTAGGACACTACCAGAAAGGCCCACCCATTCTCTAAGATTAATTCAAATCTTGTGATCCACAGTATCAAAAGCAGCACTCAGATCTAAAAGGATCAGTACAGATAAACACTTAGAATCTGTACTTATACGTAGATCATTTACCACTTTGACAAGTGCAGTCTCAGTGCTATGGTTAGCGCGAAATCCTGATTGAATTTTCTCAAAGATGTTATTATTTCCAAGGAAACTATTAATTTGTTTAAAAACGATTTTTTCAAGTACCTTTGCTAAAAAGGAAGGTTTGAAATAGGTCTAAAATTACTGAACTGAACTATCCAGATTAGATTTTTTAAGTAAAAATTTCACTAAGGCTGTTTTTAAAGAAGAAGGAAACCTTCCTGACGACAAAGAGCTATTAACTATATCAAGGACATCATTGGACAGCTTACTAAACACCTCTATTTTATTTAAGTCTTTTAAGTTAATCAGAGAAAAATAATGTAATTCTGTTTCGATTGTTTTTGGTGGCACACAGAGCTCAAAATCATTTTGTGGAATTTGATCCTTAATACTAAGTATTTTTCCATCAAAATAATTACAGAATTCTTCACACTTGATAGGTGAAGCCACAATGCAATATTCAGGTGAAGGAGATGGGTTTACTTATCTATCAATAGTTGAGAAAAGGACTCTAGCATTGTTCTTATTTTATGCAATAAGACTGGAAAAGTAAGCACTTCTTGCTGACATTAACGCTGCATCATACTTTGATAGGCAGTGCTTTAAAATATCGTAATGTATTTATAATTTTGTATCTCTCCATTTACGCTCTGCTTTTGACAATTTCTTTTTATTTGATGTATATCATTATTCATCCACAGTGTCCTACGTTTTACAGAGACTGTTTTAATTTTTACTGGAGCCACAGTATCAAGAGCAGTTTTAGTTGATGGTTGTATCTTTCAACTAACTCATCAGTTGATAGAGAACTTGTTGAGATGGGTGGACATAGACTAACTACTTCAGAAAACTTTTGAACAACTGCAGAATTTATAATGCGCCTTTTAACAGAACTTAGTACAGTCTTTTTACATTGAGGCAATGTAGCCTCAAATGAAATTAAGAAATGATCTGATAACGCAGGGTCAATAGTTGGGGACATGATAATTTCTAGTCCTCGAGATATAACTAAATCTAAAGTATGACGGTGGTTATGTCTAGGCCCTGTTACATGCTGAGTAAACTCAAAATAATCTAATAGACTTAAAAAGTCCATAGCTGTCGAATCAGATAGAATATCGGTATGCAAATTAAAATCTCCAAGTATAACAATCCTATCATATTTAGTGGAAATTATAGACAGGAACTCTGAAAATTCTGGTAAGAAAGATTGTCTTGGTTTAGGTGGGCGATAGATATTTACCATAAGTACAGGGAGTCGGCTATCAAGTATGAAGGATAAAGATTCAAAGGATAAAAATTCCCCAAAACTATTCTGTTTACTATTGTAGATATCAAGGAAAATGTTAGCTAGTCCACCTCCCCGCCCTCCAGCACGTGTTTGCTGGATAAAAGTATAGCTGGAGGGTGAGGCTGCAATTAAAGAAGTATTATCATCCACACTATGCCAGGTCACAGTCAGAAATAAAAATCCAAGTTTATAGCGAGTGATGAAATCACTAATTAAAAGAACTTTATTAGATAGGGACCGCACATTAAGTAGAGCTACATGTATTTTATTGCACTGAGATAAAGGAGTAGCTGTATTTAAAGAAACTTTAATAAGATTATTGGAAATCGGCCCCTGAGTGCAGATAGATCTACCAGAACAGTCCCTACAACTTGCAATAAGGGTTTCAATTTTATTATTACCATCAACAGCTACCTCACTATGATCAGGTTGCTGAAATGAAGGGTTTTGTGTTATACCCTTCAGTGTACTCCCTGCATGTGTTTTAATATTAATTACATTTTCAGTACATGCACCCCGGGTAAAAGATAAAACATTTCTATGACGGGGGATGGTTACTATTTTTATAGAGTACACTGATTGTTTAATCTGCTTAGGTAACTGAGACCCAAACAGTGGTCCACTAAGTCACAGATTGTTACAGTGATGTCCTATGTTTTCTGTTAATCTTAGTAGTCCTTTCCAATTTGGGTGGAGACCATCTTTTTTGAAGAAAAACTATCCCAGTTATCGATAAAACCCAGTTTCTCAGATGTACACCATTTGGATAACCAACTATTTAGGGAAAATAATCGACTAAATGCTTCACATCCTCTGTTAATAACAGGTAAAGGTCCAGAGAAAATTACATTCTGACATAATGACTTAGTCTTTTGATACAATGAAATGTATTTTTTCTTTAGAATCTCGTATTCTCTGAATCTTATATCATTTGTTCCAACATGAATGATTAGTGTGGAAATCTGATTGTGATCTTATTCAGGTTGGCCTCAATATCAGAGACCATTGCTCCTGGTAAGCAACATACTGCCACCTCCTGAGAATTTCTAAGGGTTAGGTTGACATTTCTAATAATAGAATCTACCACTATGAGCATCTTGTTGTTAGGTGGGTCACAGTTTCCGTGTTAGCGAAGAGGTTGAAATCTTTTCCGAACTTCATCTGAAACATTGTCTAAGAGTGACTCATTTTTTCTGGGGGTAGTGGGTTCCTGGGTGACTAGGGGCCCATTTGCCCCTCCAAATTCCTCTGAACTGTCAGAGTCCAGATCAATATCTAGTAAGGGCTGGTACCGGTTGGACACAGCAAATTCTGGAGAAGTCACCCCTGTGCGGCGTGCACGTCCTTTCTTTCTGTTTTGGCCAACTGTCACCCATCTATCTCTCTCTGTCTGGTCGGAATCTCTCCTCCCTACTAGTGGTGTGCACACAATCTTTCTGTAGGGCATGTTTACTAAGTCCGCCAATTCTGCTAAATCTGTATTGCAGTACATGTCAGCCAAATGCCGCTTATCCTGGATTCCAGGTGTTCTATTAGTTGACATCGTCTACAAACAAAATCCCCTTGGAAATCTTCCTCTAAAAAGTCGATCATTCTGCAAACAATACACTGCAATGGCCACATTTTTTACAGTTTTGTTTTCCTTAGCCACTCAGTTGGAGTATTAACCTATAGTTATGTTAATATTAATATTAGAAACCCAGGATTATATATATATACACTACCGTTCAAAAGTTTGGGGTCACTTAGAAATTTCCTTGTTTTCCATGAAAACATACATGAAATGAGTTTGAATAGGAAATATAGCAAAATGAATAGGAAATATAGTCATTGACAAGGTTAGAAATAATGATTTTTAATTGAAATAATAATTGTGTCCTTCAAACTTTGCTTTCGTCAAAGAATCCTCCATTTGCAGCAATTACAGCCTTGCAGACTTTTGGCATTCTAGTTGTCAATTTGTTGAGGTAATCTGAAAAGATTTCACCCCATGCTTCCTGAAGCACCTCCCACAAGTTGGATTGGCTTGATGGGCACTTCTTACGTACCATACGGTCAAGCTGCTCCCACAACAGCTCAATAGGGTTGAGATCCGGTGACTGTGCTGGCCACTCCATTATAGACAGAATACCAGCTGACTGCTTCTTCCCTAAATAGTTCTTCCATAGTTTGGAGCTGTGCTTTGGGTCATTGTCCTGTTGTAGGAGGAAATTGGCTCCAATCAAGCGCCGTCCACAGGGTATGGCATGGCGTTGCAAAATGGAGTGATAGCCTTCCTTCTTCAAGATCCCTTTTACCCTGTACAAATCTCCCACTTTACCACCACCAAAGCACCCCCAGACCATCACATTGCCTCCACCATGCTTGACAGATGGCGTCAAGCACTCCTCCAGCATCTTTTCATTTGGCCTCGTCTCACGAATGTTCTTCTTTGTGATCGAACACCTCAAACTTAGATTCGTCTGTCCATAACACTTTTTTCCAATCTTCCTCTGTCCAGTGTCTGTGTTCTTTTGTCCATCTTAATCTTTTCTTTTATTGGCCAGTCTGATATGGCTTTTCTTTGCAACTATGCCTAGAAGGCCAGCATCCCGAGTCGCCTCTTCAATGTTGACGTTGAGACTGGTGTTTTTGGGTACTATTTAATGAAGCTGCCAGTTGAGGACCTGTGAGGCGTCTGTTTCTCAAACTAGACACTCTAATGTATTTGTCCTCTTGCTCAGTTGTGCACGGGGCCTCCCACTCCTCTTTCTATTCTGGTTAGAGCCAGTTTGCTTGTTCTGTGAAGGGAGTAGTACACAGCGTTGTACGAGATCTTCAGTTTCTTGGCAATTTCTCGCATGGAATAGCCTTCATTTCTCAGAACAAGAATAGACTGATGAGTTTCAGAAGAAAGTTCTTTGTTTCTGGCCATTTTGAGCTTGTAATCGAACCCACAATTGCTGATGCTCCAGATACTCAACTAGTCTAAAGAAGGCCAGTTTTATTGCTTCTTTAATCAGCACAACAGTTTTCAGCTGTGCTAACATAATTGCATAAGGGTTTTCTAATGATCAATTAGCCTTTTAAAATGATAAACTTGGATTAGCAAACACAATGTGCCATTGGAACACAGGACTGATGGTTGCTGATAATGGGCCTCTGTACGCCTATGTAGATATTCCATTACAAATCAGCCGTTTCCAGCTACAATAGTAATTTACAACATTAACAATGTCTACACTGTATTTCTGATCAATTTGATGTTATTTTAATGGACAAAAAATTTGGTTTTCTTTCGAAAACAAGGACATTTCTAAGTGACCCCAAACTTTTGAACGGTAGTGTGTATATATATATATATATATATATATATATATATATATATATATATATATATAATAAACAATTAAAATGCACAACAAACAATAGCAGTAAAATAATAAAATTAAATTAAAAATGAAGTTCCAGCCTTACTTTTCAAGTGGTAAAAACAGTCACTGAATAGTTGTAGATGGTGGATTACAGGCCTCTGAGAGCCCAGAGCCTTCCTGCCACTTGAAGCCAAAGGATCATAGAAATTGAGGGGTGGACTGCAGGGCTCTGTGAGCCCAGAGCTTTCCTGCCACCTGAAGCTGAAGGATCCTGGAAATAGAGGGGTGGATGGAGGTGGACTGCAGGCCTCTGCGAGCCCAGAGCTTTCCTGCCACCTGAAGCTGAAGGATCCTGGAAATAGAGGGGTGGATGGAGGTGGACTGCAGGCCTCTGCAAGCCCAGAGCTTTCCTGCCACCTGAAGCTGAAGGATCCTGGAAATCAAGTGCATATACCCTAACCCTAACCATACCCCTACCAAATACACTTCACACTGCTACATTATACCCAAACCCTAACCATACCCCTACCAAATACACTTCACACTGCTACATTATACCCAAACCCTAACCATACCCCTACCAAACACACTTCACACTGCTACATTATACCCTAACCCTAACCATACCCCTACCAAACACACTTCACACTGCAACATTATACCCTAAACCCTAACCATACCACTACCAAACACACTTCCCACTGCTACATTATACCCAAACCCTAACCATACCCCTACCAAACACACTTCACACTGCTACATTATACCCTAACCCTAACCATACCCCTACCAAACACACTTCACACTGCTACATTATACCCTAACCCTAACCATACCCCTACCAAACACACTTCACACTGCTACATTATACCCAAACCCTAACCATACCCCTACCAAATACACTTCACACTGCTACATTATACCCAAACCCTAACCATACCCCTACCAAATACACTTCCCACTGCTACATTATACCCAAACCCTAACCATACCCCTACCAAATACACTTCACACTGCTACATTATACCCAAACCCTAACCATACCCCTACCAAATACACTTCACACTGCTACATTATACCCAAACCCTAACCATACCCCTACCAAACACACTTCACACTGCTACATTATACCCTAACCCTAACCATACCTCTACCAAACACACTTCCCACTGCTACATTATACAGATAGGTATAAACATATGGGTTCCACCACAATTTTTCACAAGAAACATTTAAATAAAATCTTTAGACATTAGAAGAAATCGCAAAAGTATAACTTTAAAAAAAATAGAATTAAAGAAGGTTTCCTCATGACCTTGTCCCAGTTACTTGCTCGGATGCGATTCCTTCAGCTGACTGAATAGTTTACACGCAGATCCACCTCTACTCTCAGATCCCTTCTTTGTTATCCACTGTTCTCATTTCTTGTGCTCACTACTTGGCCTCTCTGTTGATTCTCTACCAGTTAAGCCATCTCCATCTCAAGTGCATATTCTATAGTACCTCAAGCAGTTTCATCCCACTCATACTTATCAGTAAGTGCTACATGTCATGGGCCACTAATCATCTCCCAATGTAAGTTCAGTGCCTACAACTCAGCCATCATATCTAAGTTTTGTGCCCCTTAACCACCCAATGGTTAAGAGTTATTTACAAAGAAGTTTCAATGTGAACCGAGTTCTTGGTATAACCAAGAGACCATCTTTTGCTGATCTGAAAGTACAAGCCGGTTTATAGCAAATAAGTTACTCAAGCAGACAGGCAGGACCAGAACCATGAATTAACTTGTAAGGGAGGAGCAGTGTTTTGAAATCAATAACCTGCTTCACGGGAAGCCAATGTAGTGACCTTCAAACTGGGGAAATATGGCACACTGACTTAGTGTGTGTAAGTGTTCTTGCTACGGCATGTTGTATCACCTGCAACCTATCCAATGAGGCATCAGGGAGAGCAGCAAATCAGAGAGAGAAGCAAACAAGCAAAGAAATGTACTGGCAATGGAAGCATCACCAAGTTACAACTTTGTGAAATACATTTCCGAGAGTTCTGGTTAGGCAAATAAATAATACTAATTTAAAGAAACACAATGAAAGACTGTGCCAGTTAGTTCATGCTTTGGCACTAGCAGGATACGGCTATATTGAATCAGGAAATCCTGTTGAAATGGTTATCATGCCAGTAACAACTGATTGCACAGTTAGTTTACTGAAAAAGGCTATATAGTAGTAGCTGCTAAAAAAGTGGTTACAAGGGGAAATAACAGGGTGGCTATGTAAGGAAACTACATTATTTTATGTATGTATTTCTCTATGTGAAGGAGTGCACACACAAGGATTTAAGCAGAATATTGCCAGTTTCTATTATTGATTCCAACAATCAAAAGTTACACACATATTGTTAAAATATTATCATTTAGACATAATGATGTAGCACCTAGTTATAAATAGAAATGAAGTAGCTGCATTTCAATCGTAGTATTGTATTTTTATTCTTTTCATGAACTCTTTCCTTTCAGCTACAAAGTCAGTATGATACTTTATAATGCTATATTCATGAGAATTGGTGCCACATTTCAGGCAGCAAGATAATAGAACTTCCAACCTAAGTCAGAAATGGTGCTATAGGTGTAGGCCTATGCCTCTAATGTATCTGCTGAACATATTAAATGAAATACACACTGAATGATGCTGCCAGTCATTTTATTTGATGCTGCCAGTCATTTGTAGTGTGCGCAATTATTTTCCCCCCAATTTGGAATGTCCAATTATTTCTTTCCTTCACCGCAGTGATTCCCCACATGGCTCAGGAGAAATGAAGGTTCAGTGGGGATCCTCCGTTCCCACAACCAAGCCAGCTTCCTCTTCTACACCCAGGAACTCGGCAGCGGATGTCAGCGTGCTACTGGCCACTGTAGTGCGGCCGGCTTTGCCTCCCTAACCCACAGGAGCACCAGAGCCAATGTGAAGCTCCCTTTGGAATCCCCAGCGAAGACGATCGACTTCGCACAGCCAGGATGTGAACCTGCGCACCCCTGACGGTATGACTCACGCTGCACACCACACAGCTCTGCTTTTACAAAGTGAGCCACTCGAGGACCCAGAGTTGAAATCTTTCTGTTTAAACCCCAAGGGATTGAGCTCCAGTCTGGCTCTGTCTTTATGAGAAAGTGTTTGAAGATTCCACTCCAGATTTAAACAACAATTTATCAGTCCCACTATGTGAAAGACTAAACGTTTCAGAAAATACCAGAAGGACATCTGTTATTACACACAGTACAATCTGAAAAAAAACATTATTAAAACAGACTGTAGATCAAATATGACATGCTGTAACAAGATACAAAACAGGGAACTGATATTAAAACTACAAAAAATCAGGACTCTTTAAAAGCTGACAAATAAATCATCATTGTACTGTATGGTTTTAAAAGAATGCAAATCACGGCACAAATAATCATGTATGTTGATAAATTAAAAAAAAAAGTCTGCCAAAAGTAATGAATTACTTTGAGAACTATGTCACTGGGTGCTGCACATAAACCCCAGTAAAGGTTTGTTTTTAAACATCCAAAACATAACAAGCTTTTACAGTAATACAAACTTATCGGTCTGTGTTAGGCTGTTGCTGTTAAGCATCAACACATTCTGTGATGCTGCTTATCAAAGATTTATTATGCCATGACTTGTGAATGGAGGCTCAATATAAACTCTTACCATGGTAACAGAATCCTAAACATATACACAAAACATCACTGAACTCGGCAAATCATAACCTAAAAGACACATCCTGCGTATTTAGAGAGTGTTTCTTAGCAACTGAGATGTACAGATGTTCAGCAACTGTTTATTTTTTAAAGAAGAGTTTCTGCTTTAAATGCTGTTAAGTACAGCAGGCGTTGGGTCAGCTACCAACAATACACTTAATTGTCTTTAATGCATATCAAACATCATTGACACTTCATTGCAAAGCAGATTGTAATAAGTGCATTTCCTTTTTTTGTGTAGAAGCTGAAAACGAAATTACATAAACACAACCTTATAAATATATTTCCATTAGAAGGATATTTTATAATTACATCCCCCCCCCAAAAAAAAAAAAAAGACTGATAATTGTCTGTGTACAAAACATGTGTGACAAATATTAAATTGGGGTTACTTTTTTCAGTTGATAACAGAAAACCATGCAAAACACAGTTCCAAACTACAATGAGCTCTATTCAAGTATAATTATACCAAATGGCACATTTCCCAGCCAATGGGCAGACAAATATATACCAGGCTGCACTCCACACTAACAAATCACAGCTGAGTTATTTTATAAAAAGTGAAACAAGCTTTTAATAAAATAAAACTGTGGCAATGTAGTTGATTGTGAACAGGTGCAGAGGTGATGCAGAGCAGGAATAACACAGACAGCTTGTAATCTGGTATGGAAAAGAGGTATTTTATTTTTATGCTCCAGGTCTGGTGACCAAAACAATGATCCCCGGCAATACACAGCAATCTGTAATGCACAGGGTTAAATAATAACGGGTTGCAGTCCCAAACAATAAACACAGGTATCTCTCCCACAATATACATACACAGTCACAAGTCCTGGGTGCGTGCTGTAGTGCTTGTGGTGGATGAGACAATTTAATGAGTGACAAATAGTGCAGTGCTGTTCCGGGTTATGTTTCCGTAAGCAAAGCGAAGGAGTAGTGCGATTCTCCGTCCCCTTTTATGCTATCACGCGATGACCCTTGGTAAACAAGTGCAGCTGTCTTTACTATCTGCAGCTGCTACGTCGTTTCCCTTCCGGGTCAATACGTTCCTGCAACGGAGTCTCGCCTTCTTCCAGACTGACCGACTTCCCAGCCCGGGGAAAGAACTGTCAGGCCAGCCCGTCCAAAGAACTCTACTTTCGCTGCTTAGCGCCCTCACAGGTCGGGAGTGAAATTTACAACCAAAACTCATTGTATTTCTGTCACAGTTACCTAACAACAAACAGCTGTTCACTCTACCTGAAAAGAGCTTCACTAGTGATTGATATAATATGAAAATGTGCTGTCCTATGAACATTTGCCTCCGGGAGCACATTTTTATGTTTTCAGTATAAAAAAAAAAAAACCTTATAAAAATCTGTCTAATGGTCCCTTTTGTTTTGTTTTCTTCTAAATGATCACAAACACGTTATTTTATTAAATGATGTTATTAACATGTAATGTTATTAAAATATAGCTAATTGTAAAATGAATTGCACCCCTTGGTGAAAGCTCAGATATTGCTTTAATTTATTACCATATATAATCTAAATGCAGCTTTGGATGCATTCAGACTAATTTCATTGTTTGAGCTAACCATTTGAATATCTTGCCACACCTGTCTAATGGAAGTGATGTCATTGAGGGGAGTGTAAATGCTAATGGATGGATCTATTTGGATGCTGTCCCATTCACGGATTTACACACAGTAGATGAAGAAGCATTGTTTCCCCAGTGTGTGAATGCTAAGTTTAGTTTTCAGTGATCAAATTAGTTATGTTACAACCACAGTAATTCCATTTGAATATGTATTGATATTAGTACACTACTTCAAAAAATCAGAAGGAGCAGCATTTCAAAGTTGAAATTTTTCCAAAACACAATTAACAAGAAGAATCAAATTTGAGTATTTCAAGGAAGAAGGCACAATAAGATCTGAATCAAGCTGTAACAAAGGAGTTCTGTGTAAGTGAGTCCCCTCACACCGAATTCACAATGTGCATCCCCACATTCCTGCATTGGAGCAGCTCTGGCAGGCTGGACTTCAGGCAAAAATCTTTTCTGACACTACCTGGCATAATGGAAGGTCTACCTGGCAAACGCCTTAACAACGTTTTGGACTGTACAGTACAGCAAAATCTGTCTAATCCAGCTCTTCTTCATACCAGCATTCTGTCTAATTCGGCATGATTTTTGGATCCCGACCAAATCCCTATTGAAATGAATGGTGTGATGCCCACTACAATGCAATCTAGCATGATTTTCATGTCTCTTCTGCCTAAAATCAATGTCAATCTGACTATGTAATCCACCATTGGGTCTTTACTAAAACAAAATGAAAAGTGTTTATCCCCATACAAGGGCATTCTGTGTGTGTTTACTGACAAGAACCACAGCAATCGAAGTGAGAGGTAAATTTAAAAGTGCATTATCAAAACAGAATACGTAAAGCAGGGTGCATTTCAGATTACAGTGATGCAAAGCTAACGTTTATGGCCTGCAGAGCTCAGGGTGCATAATGACCGTCTACAGCTGCTGGTTACTCTAAACAACAGACCCTTGTAACTGGAATAGTATAGGCAGAGAAAGGTTAATGGTCTTTTAAACTGGTTTGCTTTATCCTATTAAAAAGAATGACATCTTCAAAGACCCACTCTTTAATCTGGTTTTGTATAATTAACCACATGGTGGGTCACCAACTGAGATAAAAGTCAGCTCTGTAAATATAAACTAGCCTAAACATAGCTTTTTTAGTAACTATACATACTGCTTTATACTATTAGGATAGTCATAGGTTATGTGAAAATGAAGAACAAATGTCGCTCTCAGTTCTGCTTATCATATTTGAACTACTGGTAGTAATTGTCTAGTCTAAATGTGTTACGCTGTACATATAACTGGATACAACATTCACCATGAAGAGCATTTACATTTATCCTCAAGACTTTGCACAGAAGATATTTTAAATCTTCTGCTACAGACTACATCAAAGATGAACTCAAAGCAAAGCGGATGAGCTTCTACTGCTTTTAGTTTATGTTATTTGGTTCTTCAGTGTAGCATATAGTGGATGTAACTTCAGAATATTTTTGTACTAATGGCCCTTGCTCAAACCAAAAGTTACCGTTCTCCTCAAGAGGATACGCCCTTGCGTCTCAAATCTAACTCTGTTTAGGACTCTTTCTTTTTTGAAGGCTGGCATTCAAGCTGAAAAACATTCAGTAGACCTGTGTTATGTACCTTTTTTAAAAACTAGACATTGTACGTGCGAGGGATGTGTCTGTAGCATGTGGAAGTGCACCACTGTCCCTCCTGCCTTGTTTGGCTTACTCTAAAAGCTAAGTTAGAAAATGATGTGCCACAGGAAATTAAAACAATAAAGCCATCTGCTTTAAAGAAAGCAACGGAAGGTACAGCAGCTACCTAATCTGCCAACACACCCAGACATGGTTTGATGACAGTGCCATACAAAATAATTGTTCATCATTTTATTATTATTTTTCTACTGACTAAAACATTGGTCTAGCCAATGTAACTATGCCAGGTACACCTTGCAAACTTTGGAAAATATGTGTAGATCTGAACTTCATTGTCATGTGTATGGTTACACAGTTAAATAAGGTCACATAGTGTATAGAAAGTGTATTTATATATATATATATATATATATATATATATATATATATATATATATATATATATTGTGAGACAGCAGGGAGGGGGTTAATTCCTCCCTAGAGGAAAACATGTGCGTACGGCACATTTTGGTTTGGTTTTGTTAATTGTTTGATTGTTTTGTTTAATTGTTTTATTGTTTTATTATTGATCAGTACCGGCACCTGGCTACTATTGAAAATTGGAGCCAGGTGCCCGGTTTAAAAGGAGAGCAGTCAGTCTGCTCGGGGCAGCTGCTGAAGAGGGTAGAAGCCCGACTGTGCTGGTGTGTGGGTACAGCCGTAATTTAAAAAGAAAGGTAGAGTGAAGCCTTTTTGTGTGTGTGATTTTGTGTTTGTTTTGTTACAGGTAAACAGCTTAGCTGTCCTGTCTTTAGTTTAGGTTCCTGTTTTGTTTAGTTAGTGCTCAAAGCGAGCTAGGTGTTTGTTTGTTTGTTTATTTTGTTTTGTGTGTTTTGATTAAAAATAGCGCGACCGCGCTTTCAAAAAAATCCATTTGCGTGCTGGGTCAGTGTTTTTAAAGGGGCAACGAACCGCAGAGAGGGTGGGATCTTTTACAATATATATATATATATATATATATAT
Organism: Acipenser oxyrinchus oxyrinchus; assembly: GCA_030684275.1. Taxonomy (NCBI): domain Eukaryota; kingdom Metazoa; phylum Chordata; class Actinopteri; order Acipenseriformes; family Acipenseridae; genus Acipenser; species Acipenser oxyrinchus. The sequence continues at coordinate 93,120,062 of CM060249.1, forward strand.
ATATATATATATATATATATATATATATATATATATATACACACACACATACAAACACAGTATATATAATATTTGCTCAAGAGAGCCAACTTCCCAAAGTTTTGGTATGTTTAACATACCTTTGTCAAGGGAAAGTGTGTTTGAAAACTAACAGTGGAGGTACTTTTCATGCCATTTATTGCTATTTAAATCTATTGATGTGCTTGTGATGTCATTAACTACATAGTTAATGATGTAATGATCTATTATTCCTTTCTATTTGAACATTCAGGTATCACGGCATTGCGTCTATTTATCCAGATGTATTTCCTTTATTCTTTTATATTATACATTATCTAATTTTGTTTCTTCAAAAACTACACATTTTAGGTGATCCATGTTATGTTTATTTGTTGTAAAGTGTTGAACTATTGGTTTATTTACTTCTATAGCCATTAGGCAGCTCTTTATTATCCAGGGGATGAAACCCCCATTGATGGCATACACAGCAGTGCAGCAGCCGTACACCCTCATGCCTGTTTGTACATTGTTGCATATATCTGGAAAACCGCTTATCCATTTGGGTTGAAGCCTGGTATTAACATTATTAAGCATGTTAGTGAGTGCATTGCATCCAGGTGATACAGTATGTGGGGTGTCTGTCTGGTCCTGTATTTAACATGTTAGTGAGTGCATTGCATTCAGGTGATACAGTATGTGGGGTGTCTGTCTGGTCCTGTATTTAACATGTTAGTGAGTGCATTGCATCCAGGTGATACAGTATGTGGGGTGTCTGTCTGGTCCTGTATTTAACATGTTAGTGAGTGCATTGCATTCAGGTGATACAGTATGTGGGGTGTCTGTCTGGTCCTATATTTATCGTCCCCAGAGATTTTAACTCCCATTAACCAGTTTATTGTCCTTAAACTAATCCTTGCCTTTTCTTATTCTGCACTATTCTGTACATTGCGCTACTGCTGATAGATGTTACACTCGTCAGCATTTTCCTCACACTGACAGCACTCATTTTGAATTTATAGCCATAGCAGGTGAGGTATGTTACAAACATAAGGCTCTCCACTGGGTCACTGTTTTCAAAAGTTTACATTATTTGACGTGTACTTCTGATTGAGGAATGTATTTATGTATGTTTTTATTACCTACCTTTTCTTCTTGCATCACATTATCATTAAATCCACAAGCACTGTATATATCTGGAAAGATCTCTGACCATCCATTTGCTGTGCAGTTTTTGCTGATATTTCCTGTTAGGAAAGAATATTTTTTTAGAAACATTGAGCCCACACACATTTAACTCCTCCATTATTTAAAGTCAATTTTCACTAGTCAGAGAGCCTACAATCATTTATACTTCAGTGAATTATGTTGGTTTAGTACCAATCTTCCCCATTTATATTGGGGTCACAGATTTGATCAATGTATTTACTTAATAAAAGCAATATTGGATTTTGAAGACAGCTGCATTTACGATTGCATTTCTTACTCATTTCGATGTCCCATTCATGTTTAACACGTTTCAGAATTCAGTACTATGTGAGTGCATTCCACCCACAACAGTAACACATTTCATTCACTGATTTTTAAGTTTCATTTTGGTAGGCAGCTAGAAACTGTTCAGTATGTGAGAGGGAGCAGTTCATTTTACAAGCCTTTGCTGTAGTTCTTGCCATCTTGAGACTGCATGAATAGGTGCACAGACTATTGTAATTGCTGAAGTGTGTGTTGGTGAGGTTATGTAAACTAGAGTCCTCTGAAGACTGAAACACGACTACCAATTCGACCATATTCCCCATGTGACCTAAACTCTATTTCAACCAAGGACTTCAGAGGTGAAAGATTTTTAACTACATTAACCAGATGATCCACTATGTATTTTACCAATGATTTCTTATCTTTTAAAATAAACCAGGGGGTAATGTAAAATAAAGACCTCTTAAACGTATAGCAACCTATCTTGATGTTAATGTGGATTTATTTTAGTTTGGATTAAGAACAGCAATGGACTTGTCACAATCAATGATTCATAACAATAACCATAGATAATATCTCACAGACTGCACTGTACCCATCTGACAGTGCAATATTAATCATTAAAAAGCTGGGTGAATAATCACAGAAGCAACAGCAGTAATATAGCTAGTGCCACACAGCTACAATTAAAGAGGTAGAAACTGTGTGAAAGAACATTTGAAACACACAGTATTTACATTGTAATACAGTATGGTTACCAAATTCTACAAGCACAACTCTATACATAAAGAATAATGAATATACACAATATACACCGTGTTATGACATACAGGATTAACCATACTTGGCCAAAAGAACATATTTAAATACCTGGTTTACTGAAAAAGTGACTGAACACTTTTGGACAAGAAAGAGTGACGGTGTCCCCAATCTCAGCTGGCTTCCAGCAGGTCAGGTTATCCCATGTTCCCCCACACCCTGCAGCAGGAAACAGAAATGTGCAGTATGTGAGATAACAGCTGTTTAGAATAGCCACCTGTATTCAATGAACACTGATCAACTTGCACGGTACACATACAGTGGTGTGCAAATGTATTAAAACACCACATTGCTTCTGCTGGAACTGAAAATCTTGGAAAATGGTCAAAATAGGTAAATTAGTGACTAATTTAATTTATGAATGTAATAGGCCACACATGCAATTCATTTACAATAGTAAGAGAAAAGGAACACATTGCCACACATGGTAAAATGCATGAAACGTTTTTGAAGTTGTTTAAAAGCCTAATTAAAGCATTTTGTTTCTATTGTTTCTGTATCACTGATTACTAACCGTAGGTAGGTAGGTATATAAATATACACTGCTGTGCAAAAGCCTTAGACATGTTGCATTTTTCTGCTCTGATGCATTATGAGCATCAACAATTTACTCAAAGCCTCCATTAGTGTTTTCTACTGTTATAACAACCTTGACTTGCATAAAGAAGGGAAAATATTGAGTGAAACAGCTCGCATCACTTGATTTTAAAGGTATGGTATCCGAAGCATAATCAACAAGTACAGAGAAACATCAGCTGTAATTGACGAACCCAGGATTGGAAGACTCAAAAAGCTGTCTAACAAGGATGAGCAATACTTGAAGATAATATCCTTAAGGAATAGAAAGAAGACAAGCATTGAATTGACAACAGAACTGGCAGAAGGCACAGGTGTCGTTGTCCATCCATCAACAGTCCAAGGCACCTTTGACCATTGTTCCACAGTCCAATGTCTGTGTTCTTGTGCATATTTTAGCCTTTTAATCTTGTTCCTCTTTCTTAACAGAGGTATTCTTACTGCAAAACATCCAACACAAGTCCTGATTTCAAGAGTGACCTTCATATTGTTGATTTGATGGACAAGTCCAGGCAGTGAATCTTCAGACTGGGCCTGTACCTTCAGGGTTCAGCAGCCTGGTAACATCTGTTTCTTAGGTGCTTAGGTTTGACGGGAGAAAAGACGCGATTGGCTTCTCAGCGGGAATAGGGGTGGACTGATACATTTCAGTCTTACTGATCTGGAAATTGGTTGCAACAGTGAGACAATGTTTGAATTGGGCATTTCAAGTAAAAAAAAAAACATCAAAAATGTATCATAGTCTTTTAGAATGTATTTATACTGTTGTCAATTAATCACAGTTAACTTCTGCGATGAACACATACATGTTTTAGGCGATACATTTTTCTAACACACGTTAATCACACTCCTGTCTTGTCCCTCTTACCATACCGTAATTAATTTCCTGCTGCACCATTTTAGTGCATGCCAGGATTCAATCAGTGTCATCATCGTTTGAATATAAAATTAGTCACGGAACCGCATTATGTAGCAAAGTTCTCAAAATGAAGGACTTGTGAATGGGAAGTTTATTTTTTTAAAACTTTCTGATGGTTCATTGGATAGAAAGAGGGTTACTTGTATCTACTGTCAAAGTGAGTTCCAGTATCACAGAAGTGCATCTAGTCTGCTGTACCATTTGTGTGCTAAACATGCTTTCACTTCTCAAAATACACATTCTTGTAGTTTATTCTACTACAGGCAACAACAATACAACAACAAATGAAACCCGTCAATTTTGACAGATTATTCTTCTAGAAATCCAGGATCTCTGCAAACCCATGATAAAACCCAAGCTAAGTACAATACTATAACCAGTGCTGTTGGATAGCTACCGACTTCAGGCCCATTAATATTGTAGCTTTGTTTTATTTCAATAACCACATTTATTTTTAAATTATATTTAAAATTATGGAGGATATAAGCATTACCCAGTGAATGTTTTGTATTTTAGGCAATTTCAAGTTATTAAAAAAAGAGAATTTTAAATTATTATTATTATTATTATTATTATTATTATTATTATTATTATTATTATTATTTTATTATTATTAAAATGGCAATGAAAAACATCAGTTTATGAGTAAAGGAAACTGTAAAGGAAACTGATAATGCAGTAAGGTGAGTAATTAACAGACTCCACTGTGATTTAGCAGTTGGTTTAAACAATTTAACAACAATGCTGGATTGTAAAGAAATATAAAACAATAAAGAGAATCCAGAAATAGGAAAACAGGGTTTTTATGCTGGGTTGTTTTTGGTAATAATAATAATAATAATAATAATAATAATAATAATAATAATAATAATAATAATAATAATAATACAAACTTAAATTAGATGGATGCAGTAGTTCTATCAATTAAATATGCGATTAAAACCAAGATTAACTGAGATTATTTTTTTTAATCACGATTAAATTTTTAATTGCTTGACAGCCTTAATTTATATTGATAAAATGTGTTTTGTTAGGTTTATTTCCCTTGCAGCCTCTAAAATTGAGCAATGCACTAAACTACCCTTAAGTAAGTATATAAGGGCAGCAAGGTGTATGGTTAGGGTTAGGGTATAATGTAGCAGTGGGAAGTGTGTTTGGTAGGGGTATGGTTAGGGTTAGGGTTAGGGCAGCAGTGTGGAGTAGTGGTTAGGGCGAAGAGGATTCTCTTTAGAAAGTGATATGCAAATTAAGGTGATAGCAAACAAAAATCAAGTCAGTCTCCCAAGAGTTACAGGAGCTGAAAATGAAACATATACTGTGGGAAACTGATTCAGAACATGCTTTGGGTAGACTGAAAAAGACTGTGAAAAAGTATTTGCCCCCTGTCTGATTTTCTGCATTTTTGCATATTATTGACACTGAATGTTATCAGATCTTCAAGCAAAACCTAATATTAGATAAAAGGGATCCTGAGTGAACAAATAACACAAAAATGTTATACATATTTCATTTATTTATTAAAGAAAGTTATGCAACACACAATGCCCCCGTGTGAAAAAGTAATCACCCCCTTAGACTTAATAACTGGTTACACCACCTTTAGCAGCAATAACTGTAACCAAACGCTTCCTGTAGTTATTGATAAGTCTCTCACAGCGCTGTGGATGAATTTTGGCCCACTCCTCAATGCAGAACTGCTTCAACTCAGTGACATTTGTGGGTTTTCGAGCATGAACTGCTCATTTCAAGTCCTGCCACAACATCTCAATGGGGTTTAGGTCTGGACTTTGACTAGGCCATTCCAAAACTTTAAATTTCTTGTTCTTCAACCATTCTGATGTAGACTTGCTTGTGTGTTTCGGTTCATTGTCTTGCTGCATGACCCAGCTGTGCTTCAGCTTCAGCTCACGGACGGATGGCCTGACATTCTTCTGTAGAATTCTCTGATACAGAGCAGAATTCATGGTTCCTTCAATAATGGCAAGGCGTCCAGGTCCTGATGCAGCAAAGCATCCCCAAACCATGACACTACCACCACCATGCTTGACCGTTGGTATGAGGTTCTTACTGTAGAATGCAGTGTTTGGTTTTCACCAGACATAACGGGGCCCATGTCGGCCAAAAAGTTCCACTTTTGACTCATCTGTCCAGAACTCTTAAGGATCATCCAGGTGCTTTTTGGCAAACTTGAGACGAGCATTCATGTTCTTCTTAGTGAGCAATGGTTTCCGCCTTGCTGCTCTGCCATGAACCCCATTTTTGCCCAGTGACTTTCTGATGGTGGAGTCATGAACACTGACCTTAGCCGTGGCAAGAGAGGCCTGCAGATCCCTGGATGTTGTTCTAGGGTTCTTTGTGACTTCCTGGACAATTTTACGCCTTGCTCTTGGAGAGATTTTGGCAGGACGGCCACTCCTGGGAAGATTCACTACTGTCCCAAACGTTCTCCATTTGGACAATATGGCTCTGACTGTGGTTCGGTGGAGCCCCAGAGCCTTAGAAATGGCTTTGTAACCCTTTCCAGACTGATAGGCATCAACAACTTTTTTCCGGAGGTCTTCAGGAATTCCTTTTGTTCATGGAATGATGTGCCTCTAGAACCTCTGTGCTGACAACTTCACTCTGATGGTAAGGGCCAAAGTTAGTCAGATTTATATTGGGCATGTTTGGCCCAAATCAGGCCTGGTTGTTAACCAAAGTACTCAAACAGCTGACCCTAATTATCCCTTTAATTGGGTTGAGTTAACTTCGGGGCAATAACTTTTTCACACCTGAAGATTGCATGTTTGATTACCTTGCACACCAAACAAATGAAAGAAGCACCAAAGTATGGTGTCATTTTTTCTCTCAGACTCCCTCTATATACTACTACAACCCACAAAAAAATCTGACCAAATACAATGTGAAAAAATGCAGAAAATCAGACAGGGGGCAAATACTCACAGCACTGTAGATCTCTTATAAAGAGAGGAAGAGAGATCTGAACAAAGAGGGTCAGGAATACAAAAGAAAACTTAAATCCATGTACAAGGCAAGACAAAGGAGCTTATTTTATCAAATTGGTATTGCCAGATTAGGGTTAAAGGTTGTGCTTTATGCTTCTTGCATATTGGAAAAATTTATTTTATCTTACTCTTAAGACAATATTTATTTTAGCTGGCTTCCTGATTGAACTAATTTGAACAAATCCCAAACCTCTTTCAAAACAATGTGAACACACCAGTGTGAAGCAATACTTTCTTTGTGGTTACGCAAACCATCTGCACAGGAATAGGACGATATGCACTAATTAGTAGGTTTGGCTCTGTGCTGTTCCTTTAGTGCCCAAAGACACCTGCACACAGTAATCCCTTCAGATTGCCAGGATATGTACTTGAGATGACACCATTTACATCACTGGAAGGGTCCGCTGTTCATTTAGGGCGTGCTTTTGTGAACCGTCCATTTGTTATTTGGAGTAATGAATTAACCAAGCTTGTGGTTTGTCAAGGGTGAAAGTAAATGCATCGTGATGCAACTCTATCCTGGAGACTTTCCTACTATAACCAGAATGTGCTTGAATTTAGGTATAAATTTCTACAGCAGGAGAACAGTGCGACATGTCACTTTGTCAAAAGGGCATTTAATGGAAGGCACAGAACAGTCAGCATCACTGACCCAGGCCACCACAGAGTTTGGACATGAACTCCACTGTGCAGGATGGATCATCTTGACAGGCTACTCAGCTGCATGCTGAGACATGCTGCTTATGCAGAAACTGACTGTATAAAGGAAACTGTGACCAGGCACTACGCTGCCAAATAAAAGGGCATTTTATGTAGCATTCTTATTTAAATTTATAAGGGCTAATCATTTCTGAAATAATTGAAGTTGGAAATAAAGAATACGTTTCTAGATCTGGCCATACTATTCTCAGTCTGACTTTCATTAAATAAAGTACAGTTTCTAGTACAACATTGGGAATATATGGGGAGGGCGTTCCTGGAGCACTGTAGGTTTCCACGAATGAGAATGGACTGCTGACCGTCAAGCCCTCAAGGATATAAACACAGCACTCAATGAACGTTCATGTTTATATAACAAGCACAATGTAAGGTAAGGAATGTTTGTTTCTAGATCAGGCTGTGCTTCGACAAGGATTCATTTCAAGCCCTGTTTATGGCCTCTTCACAACCGTCCTTTTAGATAGAACCTTGTCTGTTTCAGCAAAGGCACATTTAAAACTAGTTCCGGTAAGCCTGATGTCCTACTTAAGCGGAATAACAAATAACTATCCCACACTACATTTATACCCAAGCTTCTGGTATAATGTGTTATTCTTCAAATTGGTCCATCAGATACTGTCGACTTTAGTCTTTCCCTGTGAACAGATAGTTGTCTGACCGCCACCTTTGTGTTAGGAGACAATGGACAGTGTCTTCTTAAAGCCCTCTGTATGATAGTCTAATGAATCCTTTTTATTCCTTTACAGTGGTAGCGACATCAATAAAAAGAGAATACATTCTCTTTTTATTTCTCATTCTCTGAATGAATGAGCTGCTCCAGATGAGTGGCACGGAGGGGTGTTCACTGTGCTTGAGGTTTCAATGTGCTGAAGTGGAAGCTGAGCAGGCCCATCATCTCACTTGAGCAGTGCCTGGGGGATAGGCAGTATAAGGTACAAAATACTGATTCTCTTTTCCCTTGAGCAGATTGGACAATGACAACCATAGAGACTGATATTTTCTTGTAATTGTTCTTTCTTATTGTCTGTCTCATGGAAACATGTAGTTGTATGTAGCTCATCTCGGCCAAACATCAATATGTGGTTACACATGCAACCAGTTTCTTAAAAAAATAAAAATAAAAGATTACTTTAACTAACTTGAATATGGTTCAATTGTCATTATTCCCTTACTTTAATTTGCTAATATTTACCACAATGACACCCACTGGTAGGAAATACTTTTCTACATTGCATTATAGTGTTTATTATCAGTATGTTTCCATCTTATGGTAAAGATAAGTGTATGTTTTTTTCAGTTCATCCATAAATGTAACATTGTACATTTTTCTGAGATTAGCTTATATTAAACTGTGTAGAATATATGTTATTAATTTAACAGAATGGTCCCATGGCATTGTCTTGCACTTTCACTTTACAGTGAAATAGAGGAAGCACATTTACATACCCCTTTTTTACATTTTACCTTTATGTAACATTACTGGTTAAAACAAAACACTTTTTTTATTACTCATTTTGTGCCCTCTACAAATGTATTGAACTGAAGGCCATTAATTGTCAATTTACAGCCCTGTAACACCAAGGCCACTGCCATCTATGAGGCACTTCATCCCTTGTTGTGTGCATATAGTGCTCAGCAATAAAACGCGAAACCCAAAAATCCTAAATATATGTTCTGGTGTATTTAGAAGTATTTGACTTTTGCATTTGAAGTAAGTGGGACACTTGAAGGTTTATTTCAGACAGTGCGTGATTGACACTGGTAGTTGAGTTGAGGGTTGTGTTGAGTTCATAGGGCTGCGTTTTGCAAGGAGCCTTGCAGCTGTCCAATCACATTAATAGAAGTCAAATGCATATTCATGAGTATGTCAGAACACAGACAAACAGCCAATCAAATCGATTGGTCAGCCATAAAACTCGATCTGCAACCCTCTGAACTAGACACTGGTTATGACATGCTTACAACTCATGCAGCTAAACTCTCTCCATCTTGTCAACCCGCTTAAGCTAATTTTATTTCTGAATGTGATTTTAAAATTAATATCACACAAAACGTTATGTATGCAAGCACTTGTCTTCTCTGTATTTAAAATTCAAGTTTGATAGATAAGGATTTTAAACTAAGTGTAGGGTCTACAATAAATATTCTGGCATTGTTACATTTCTTATTTTCTGTTATATTGAATTTGAATGTTGCAAAGAAAAAGCTACTTATTTGCACTGTACAAAACCACACAGGTCCTGCAAATACAGAACCTCAGGTAATCAAAATTCAATAATAGTAACTTATTCAGAAAAAAAAACATTAATTGTAAGTGTCTATGACTGCCTCTGGTTTTAGGTGCTAACACCCAAAAACATGGTATAACAATGTTTGGTATCCCCTTGAAAACATTTGAAGTTGCAGTATTAATAGTTCATGTTTCAGTTATGCACCAAAGATCACAGTAAAATAATTGAGGTCATAATCCAGTTATGTTTAGACAAAAACCTTACAACCCTTAGTCAACATATGAACAATGCAAGACTTTCACTCTCTTAATCACATATTTCTAAATAACCACCCCTGGATTTGAAAGGTATAACAGTGTTAGCTTTCATTTACTTTTGACCAGCAATTCTTTGATCATGTGACTAGATATGTACAAATGTTTTAATCCAATGAACAGTTCAGAGTGCCTTGATTCAGTCCAACATTCACTAGAAACCTCCAGCAGTGGTGCCAGAGACCCCTTGCCATGCAGAGGTTAAATCCATGAGAGCTGCTACAAAACCAAATGTCCAAATATGAGTTTTGTATTAAGAGCAGTAATACAGTTTTTGGGGCCTGAAGCTTTGCTTGCCTTCTGCTTTGCATATTTGCCAAATAATATTCACAGATTGTTCTGTACTAAGAAAAGCTAGGGTGAATTTATCTAGGATGAATTTAGCTTGGGTGAATTTATCTAGGATGAATTTAGCTTGGGTGAATTTATCTAGAATGAATTTAGCTTGGGTGAATTTATCTAGGATGAATTTAGCTTGGGTGAATTTAGCTTTGTCATCCAGTCACTAACTACTAGTTCACCAAGGGATTGATTTTAAGATCTGACTCTTACTCTACAAAAATGCAAGGGGTTAAGCCCCTTGTGTCCTTATGAGACACTATAATAATGTGTAAAAAAATAATGTAATTGTATGTAAAAATAATGTGATATCTTGTAACAATTGTAAGTCGCCCTGGATAAGGGCATCTGCTAAGAAATAAATAATAAATAATAATAATATTTCTTTTGGCACATGAAGCACCGTACATCTTAGGATTGTTGAAGTGGTTCTTAATATATTCTCGATGTAGTTTAACCAAAGTGTCTTAAAACAAAGCCATTCTGATGATGGATTTTACTTTTTGGCCCACGCTGTTCACAGAGGATAGTTTCCCATACTCTCAGAAAACTGAAAAGAGGAATCTGTGTGTAATTTTTGACCCTGAACTCTCTTTTGAGCCACATATTCGGAATATAATTAAAGCATCTTTCTTTCACCTTAGAAATATTGTCAAGGTGAGGCGCTTCCTTTCAAAGCACGATGCTGACAGACTGATGCATGCCTTCATATCTTCTAGGATTGATTACTGCAATGCCCTGTTCTCTGGAATTCCAAACTGTGTTCTGACACGATTGTAGCTTGTACAAAATGCTGCAGCCAGGGTGCTAACCAAAACAAAAAAAAGTGAGCACATTACCCCAGTGTTAGCTGCCCTCCACTGACTCCCGGTGCTAGCCAGGATTGACTTTAAGGTTCTTATCGCCTATAAAGCCCTAAACGGTTTGGCTCTGGCCTATTTGAAAGGTCTTTTAGTCCCGTATGCCCCTGGCCGGCTACTCTGATCCCAAGATGCAGGGCTGCTTCCTGTCCCAAGGATTTTAAAGCACAGGACAGGTGGTAGAGCATTCAGTCACAGCGCACCTGAACTCTGGAATGCTCGACCATGCACAGTGAGAGACACACCTACACTGGCAATTTTTAAAAGGAAATTAAAAACATACTTTTATAATAGGGCTTTTATATCTTTATAACATTTATTTTTTATTTAGTTTTATTTCTATGTATTTGGTTTGAGTTCTTCATCTGTTGCTTTTATTTGCTTTAAATTTTAAAATGTTGTTTTCTTTTGCTACTTTTATTGTTTTTATTGTACTAAATATACTTCCAAATGTCCTTTTTCTTGTTAAAAGCGCCTTGGGGGCTCCCGAGTGGCCAGTAAAGGCGCTCCACGTGGAGTGCAGGATGCGCTCTATAGTCTGGACGTCGCGAGTTCAAGTCCAGGCTATTCCACAGCCGACCGTGGATGGAAGCTCCCAGGGGGCGGCGCACAATTGGCTGAGCATCGCCCCGGGGGAGGGAGGGTTAGGTCGGCCAGGGTGTCCTCGGCTCACCGTGCACCAGCGACCCCTGTAGTATGGCTGGGCGCCTGCGGGCTTGCCTGTAAACTGCCCGAGAGCTGCTTTGTCCTCCGACAATTTGATTTGATTTGATTTCATATTTAATCCATTAATATTGTATAAAACTAATGAAACCCTATACTGTGTTAGCATGTCTGTAATAAAATCATTTCCTAGCCAGCAATCATTTACATTATGCATTAATAGTCTTAAACAAACAAACACCAAATGGGAAATACAGTGGGTCAGGGCTAATTACCAGGGATTGTACAACGAGAATGTACAGGAAGTATTACAAATATCCCCTGCAATGAACATGAATCTATTGTAACGACCCTGGGTCTACTGTAACCACGTTCTGGAAGGTTCTGTGACCCACGGTCAACAGTCCAGTTGCAGCTGGTGTTCAGGGACGTCAGAGACAGGAGAATCACCACCAATCAGGGGCTTGGCTTGCCCAGTTGCAACACTGTTGGCACAAACAGGGACAAGATGTTGCAACCATCAGGGGATGGAGAGCGGGAAGCCGTGTCTGCATGGGATTGGTGGCTGGTGCACCAGGGGGCGTGGCCTGGACGCAGGGATAGTAGCGGGCTGCTGAGACAAATGCGCTGCTGCTGGAGTAAGAAGAACAGAGAGACAGAGAAGAGCAGAAGAAACAGCCAAGGAGAGTCAAAGAGAAGCGGGACTGAAAAGGAACCAGAGACTGCACTTAGTTGGCTGTAGCACTTTTATTTTATTATTTGCCACAGTCTGAGTAGCACTACGCTGCTCAGCTGTAAGTGAACCACTGGCTGGTAAAGGAGCACGCTTGTACCTGCCCAGTGTAGAGTCCCGTCTTAATAAACCATGAATACGAGAAGCTGCAAATTCCTGAGTGAGTCTCCTTCATTTCCACGCAACGCTACAATATCTTTATAAATTAATATTTATATCCTGAATGTTTTTTAACCTGTTGTGATTTTTAGCCAGTATAACAGAATGTATAAATACAAATGTCCATGCAAACTTCTATCAAATTCATGAGAACACCAAATAAAAAAAGATGACATTTTTATAAATAGTTGCTCATGATACTACTGATAGACATTCCCTAATGTTAGGCAGAGTTGCACTGGATATATACAGATGTGAGTTTAATTCAAATTATAATTGTTTTAATATCCTAATAATGCCTCGATATTAATGTCTTTAAAAAACACAATTAAACTTCAACTTCAAAGCCATCACCCACATAACTAGTAAACACTCAATAGCGTTGAATTTAGTATTCCTAAATGTAACTTCAAAGCCAGCAATTTTGCAAAATATAGCTGTATCTATCAAGACATCAGAGGAGGTTGTAAAATTAGAGTGTTTTCATTGAGGTGAAGCCAGCTTTAATCTTCTTTTATAGGTTTCTGTATCGACTCACATCTGAATGGCATTTCTGTTTGCATCTCACTTGGTAGGACCTTTAAAGCCCACTGTTCTTTTTATAGCTAAAGGTGAAAACATTTGACCTGCTGTCCGATTCGATGTCAGATTGCATTTTCTTGACCTGGTCGGTACAAGCACTTTCTGTGCAATCCTTTTTTTTTTTAAATCCTCAAATCTATTTTTATCTCTAAGAACCTACATTAGCTACAGACACAGATTTATTTGTTACATAAATTTAAACAAAAAAAGACAACAAAAAAAACACTGTCTCTGTGTTCTTACTACTACTAATAATAATAATTAACAATATAATAAAAATAGTAATACTTTTGCTCACCCTTTATAACGCTATAGTGGGGAGCCATAGTTACAAGACCGTGCTATTTGTATTCTGCCTTATAACAAGTATAAAAGGGCTACTGTAATGGCATTATGGAGCAAATGGGAGCCACAACCCTACCGTGTTATAACCGATTCCGCACTATAACGAGGTGTGTTATAACAGGTGAGCACTGTATCACTGTATATGGTCATGTGTTGTTTAGCCATTTTAGTGGTTGACAAACACTTTACAAATTGTAGTTGTTGGTATGTGCCCTAAAAAAAAACATGAACCTGATTAAAAATGTATTTAATGAAATGCCACAGAGCGCTTGGTGTAGAATATGCTTAAATGAACATAATTTTCTGTCCAGGTCAGCTTTGTTGAAGGCTTGAAGAGAGTCTCAATGCACCAGACAGTAAATAAAATGTTGCCAATGTGTTATTACCAGCTGTCTGTTTGCATCAGTGGGATTTCTTCCATTGCAACAGAAACTAAAACAGAAGTAAGACTGAACTAATGGATATAAATGTCATATGCATCATACACATGATAGGGGTCATACGCAGAAAACACAACAAAACAACATTATCATATAACAGACGTACACCTCCCCCGCCCCCCCCCAACTCAACATCATACCATCATGACAGCATTGGCTTTTATAGGGTGGTGGTATATGGACCGGGAAGCTATGACAAAGTTTGATTGTTTAATTAATAAACCAAGAATGCATTTCTATTTAGTCTTTTTTTGGTTTGTTTAAACAAAAATAAAGCCCACCTCCCTCCCCGGAGGCCTAATTGAAGATGATGGAGCTTGTGATCTGTATCACTGACACGGCCAGACACGAACACAATGTGGCTGTGAAACAAATTCAGAGTAACCAGCCTCAATTGTCCCCTTACATTGTTCTGACGATTGCAATGATTCTGAGGGTTTCTTTTTGTAATTGTTCATGTTGTGTTTTTTTCTTGTTTAAAAAAAAAAATGTTTTAAAGATATTTCTAATGTTAAGGGGGTTTGACCTTAAAGTGTAAGTAGCAGGGTTCCAAATTATATACCGTTACACGTCCCCACGTGTTGCTACAACTGTTTAAATAACGTACCTGTCATTTTTCTTTTCATTGTTAACATCCTGACAACTTTTTACACTAAAACTTTAAAAGTCTGTGTGGCAGAGCAGGGCTCTGCCCTTGGAAATACTGGCAGGGATGGAGTTAAATTCTCCTCCCTGCCCAGATTGATTGCGTCAGGTGGGAGCAATCAAACAATTAATTATCCAATTAAACACTCAGCCACCTGGCATAAAAGGAGGCCTCAGCCTCCCATTAGGGAGAGTTCTAGAAGGCAAGCAAGCAAGCAAGCAAGCAAGCAAGCAAGCAAGCAAGCAAGAAAGAAAGAAAGAAAGCAAGAAAGAAAGAAAGAGTTGTTTTTTTTTGTGGGTGCTGGGGTTTTTTGGTTTGTTTTTGAATCCAGTGAAGGTAATGTCCAGCCTGGAAGCCTTATTCTTTTGTAAGTTTCATTTTGTGTGTATTTTGTGTTTTTGAAACTTTTGTTTGGCCCTCGTGCCGGTTTATTTTGTATTTTTTGTATATTAAAAGCTTTATTTTTGAACTTTTCACACTGTCTCTGAGTCTCAACCTCTGTCATCCTGTCACAGTCTGTTTCAAAGCTCTTTTCAAAATAACCGTTCTAATGCATTGATAGTGTCAGGATTATTGACCACATTGTCAAACAGGTAACACAGCAATATGGAACTGAAAAGCCAGAGCACTTGTTATGTTTGTTTTTTAATCCCTCTTCCTGCAGTGATTTTAGAGGACAGATCTCCAAACCCCAGTGCAGAGTGGCCATTTTGGAAAGTTTTGAAACAAACTTTAAAGATAAGTGTAAAAAGTTGTCAGGATGTTAACAATGGAAAGAAAAAAATGACAAGTACGTTATTTAAACAGTTGTAGCAACACGGGGGGACGTGGATCGCTATATTTTTTGGAACTCTTTAATTCAGGAGTTGTTCTTCTGTTCTAGTTTCCTGCCATATGTAACACAGGCTAGATCATCCTCCTGTTTATACCCAAGTAAGAGCCAGCACTATCATGTGCACAGCTCTGTAGTGTAATAGGCAGTATTGTGTGATATAGTGCCCATTACAATACACAGTTATGTATATGTAATCCAGACTAGATCATCATCCGGGCTATACCCGAGTAATAGCCAGCACATGTGCATAGCTGTGTATTGTAACGGGCAGTACTGTGTGATATACTGCCTGTATGGATTCTGTACTGCCACTGGCGGTGAGACGAGATGAGGTTAAAAGCTTTAAAACTATGCATGCACATGAGACTGGCTCTTTTGCATAGTGGTTAAAATGCTCGCTTGGGTTGGCAGGGTCGCTGGTTCGCACCCAGCCTCCGCCTTGTTACACCAGCAAGTAAACCAAATGTTTAACTTCGGTATTGTTTAATTTAAAAAAAAAAAACAAACAAAAAAAAAAAAAAAACCTGTGAATGTGTTCTGACAAAACAGTTAATCAGTCTATTTGAAGATAGAAAAGGTACCAGCAGTCACTACAAAATGTCTACTTCATTTAAACAAAAATTAACATAAAATAAATACAACAGAACATAGTCATTAAGCACTTAGCTATTACCTTTCACTGATTTTTCTTTACCATTTTATATTTAACATTTATTAATATTTCATTACTTAGCATAATATACTATGCATTTCTAGAATGCGTACAGTGGACTGTGGGAATAGCATTTCTTGTGGCATTTTATTTATACATTATGCTAACTGATGCAAAAAGAAAACACAACACCAGTCTGCTTTTACAAGTTATTACTTATTTAATATTCCGTATACAGCATTTTTTCTTACTATGAATCCAAAATAAAACTGAACAATTCATTACTTTTTAATAGACCAGCAGTACAGTATCTAGCACTGCTAAATATCTATGCTACAGTCGGAGTTGTGGATGCAGTTGCCAGTCAAACAGATTTCTGTGCCCTGTCGCATGCATAACAAAGATTTTTGTGTTCTGCTTCAGCTGAGCCCAGAGTTTCCACATGATTGTAGGTGAGGGCAGGCCCAGTGTTTGATAGTTTGCAAAAGCACAGCCTTGGGATAGAACAGCTAGAGGTAGGAAAATCTGCAAAAAAAAACTGCTGAAATTTGAAGTAGATATCTGCCATGTGTTCTGCGGAGCATCTTATGCATTTAGTATTTGTATTAATAATGGCTTATAAAAATGGAAATCAAGTAAACATAATCATATCAAACAATTTATGGGTTAAGTGCTTCCACTTCCAATTTAATAGATCAAGAATTTTTGGCAGTAAAAAGCTGTCAAAAAAAACATCACATCACAACACATCACCTGAGACTTCTTTTTGGGCCACATTTTCAAAGCCTTAACTCCTGTCTTTAATGAACTCCTACGTTTTGAAGGAGACAAAACATCTGTTAATTTAACACAACTAGAACCAAACAGCTAAGGTATATATTTCAGGTCACTTTGACAAGTCTGTTTATGATAATTATAACGATGATGTAGCTGCAGAATATGGTGCATCTGTGAAAGACTGCGAATTCTGCGGGATTTACAGTGGGATAGGCAGTTTTTCTACTGTGCACTTAATCACGTTATCCAGGACATATACCACAAAAGACAAAATACAGTGGCTCTCAAAAGTATTCAACCCCCTTGGACTTTTCCACATTTTATTGTGTTACAACATGGAATCAAAATGGATTTAATTAGGAGTTTTTGCCACTGATCAACACAAAAAAGTCCATAATGTCAAAGTGAAAAATAAAATCTACAAATTGTTCTAAATTAATTACAAATATAAAACAGAAAATAATTGATTGCATAAGTATTCACCCCCTTTGCGATAGCACACCTAAATAAGCTCTGGTGCAACCAATTGTCTTTAGAAGTCACATAATTAGTTGAATGGAGTCCACCTGTGTGCAATTAAGGTGTTTCACATGATTTCAGGTTAAATACACCTGTCTCTGGGAGATCCCACTGTTGGTTAGTACATTTCCTAACAAAAACTACATCGTGAAGATGAAGGAACATTCAAAGCAAATCCGGAATAAGGTTCTTCAAAAGGAACAATCAGGGGTAGGATATAAGAACATTTCCAAGCATTGAATATCACCCGGCGCACAGTAAAGTCCATTATTAAGAAATGGAGAGAATATGGCACAACTGTGAATCTGTCAGAACAGGCCGTCCTCAAAAACTGAGTATCCGGGCGAGGAGGGCACTAGTCAAGGAGGCCACCAAGAGGCCTATGGCAACTCTAAAGGAGTTACAGTCTTCCACAGCCTAGCTGGGAGACACTGTGCATACGGCAACAATAACACGGGTGCTTCACAAAACTGGCCTCTATGGGAGAGTGGCAAAAAGAAAGCCATTGTTGAAAAAAACTCACGTCAAATCTCAGCTAGAGTTTGTCAGAAGGTATGTGGGAGACTCTAAGACCAAGTAGAAGAAGATTCTTTGGCCTCAACGCTAAGCACTAGAGTCAAAGCCCGGACCTCAATCCAATTGAGAATATGTGGAAAGAGTTGAAAATTGCTGTTCACCAAAGGTCCCCATCCAACTTGACTGAGCTTGAGCAATTTTGCAAAGAAGAATGGGCAAAAATTGCAGTGTCCAGATGTGCAAAGCTGGTAGAGACTTATCCAAATAGACTCATGGCTGTAATTGCTGCCAAAGGTGCCTCTACCAAATATTGACTCAAGGGGGTGAATACTTATGCAATCAATTATTTTCTGTTTTGTGTTTGTAATTAATTTAGAAGAATTTGTAGATTTTATTTTTCACTTTGACATTATGGACTTTTTTGTGTTGATCAGTGGTAAAAAAAACTCCTAATTAAATCCATTTTGATTCCATGTTGTAACAAAATAAAATGTGGAAAAGTCCAAGGGGGGTGAATACTTTTGAGAGCCACTGTATGTCAGCACAGCTGCAGCAGTGAGATGTCAGATTCAGCTTTAAGATTAAATATCCTAAATCAAATTTTCAAAGGCTACAAATAAAAATCATTCCCAGAATGCAATAAATACTAGAGGAGCATCAATGTACAAACAATTCAAAATGTCATTGAGAAGAGAAAAAAAGAAGAAAAAAATCATGCCCCCCGACTGCTGTAAGAGCCTCGGGACGCTGGGAGTTCAAGGGATGAGGACGACGACTCAGTCTCTTCCTTACACCTACAGTCTGTGAGCCTTTTATTTGCAATGTATTCTTAAAGGAATACGTTCTTCATATATAATACTTTCTCTAGTCCATCCAGCTTGCTTACTGCCTGTATTTTCAGTGTCTGGGTTATTTACAGCGACCATTTATTTAAGTAGAGCTAACCAAAGTTTAAAAACCCTTCTTATAATTTGTATTTTTTTGCTGCAGTCTGCTCTTTTGACCTACAGCATAGGTACCAGTGCGCAGCATAATGTTTAAATAAAGCTAAAAAGAAGTAAGGATTTGATAAGCACTCCTTTAAAGTTGCTCATATGTCACAATCCTACACAGCCATTAGTGTTAGTGGAGCCAGTGTATCTGGGAACTATTAAAAGAAAGAACTTGTAGATGGAATGGATGATGATGTTTATCAACAGGATTCTATGTCCTTCTTTCTTTTGAAATCCTGTTGTATAAGTGTTCATACAGTATGCAATACACCACAACAGTAATGTGTTTTTAAAGTATTTTAATATGTGGGCCAAGGGGTGTTTCTTAAGAATTCAGGATCTGCTAGCTTGTCAGGAAAAATATTTTCTCCTGGAACATTTGTTTCATCATTTTTTTTAATTAAAAAATGCATGTAGCTATGTCTCGTTTCTGTATTTTCTGGCAGAAAAAAGCCACATTCGTTTTTCCTGTTGACATGTTTGCACAGTTCCAAATCAGAAGTGTGTCCTGCTCTTCTTTGTGTTCTATTCTCGGAATCCTAGGACCCGAATTACAAACATAGTTTTTTAAGGACTGTTTTATAAACACTCTCTTAGTAAAACAGTGCTTTGAAAGAAAAAAAGAGAATAAAAATAAACTAACAAACCCTCTCTAAAAAGATTGGATGAATTGCAAACTTGATTTAATGAATCACATTGGGATTAAAAAACAGTCCATTACAAAACATTCCTTAAAAGAGCTATTTCTGGTTGTGTAAGTCTAAGCAATTAAAATGATCAACATGTTAAACCAATGGAAGGAATTTAGCACATTATGTTTCCAAAAACAGAAATGAACAACTTAAGATAGCTTTAAGAGCAGCTTGATCTGGGTACCTTAACTAATCTATTATTCTTCTTGTTTAAATTTGCTTTATATTTCACCCTGATGCCTTTTTAAAACTCATTAAGTTTAAAGACATGTCTTCTCTCTAAGGGCAGCTGGTACACCAGAGTGTAACTGTTACCCATTCCCCCTGCAACACTGCTGACCCTATATGTGTTCAATATGTTACATCTTACTGATGGATTTCGTACATCCACTCATTCTAATTATTTCAAAAAAAGAGATACAACCATTTTGTTTCAGTTCAAAAAAATTGTAACACTACATTAAGTGTATCTAATCACTGCGTATTTACATAGTAGTTACTTAGTAAATACATGTGCACTTACACATAATTACAATGTTATTATACATAGTTACAATGTACTTAATGTGTACAATCTTGCATCAGAAAATTATTAGGGTTAGGTTTAGTGTTAGGGTTAGGTATATAGTTTGGGTAATGTCAACTGTAACTATGCATAATAACATTAGAATTATTTGTAAATACACATGTACAGTTGTCCCGCGTTATATCACCCCCCCTTTATAATGCCACCCTCGCATACCGCCAGCTATTCTCTCTGAACAAATGTCACTGTGACGTCAGGCCAGAAGCAGGAAGGAAAACAAAGGCAGGTACTGCCATGCGCCGTTTATTTAAGTAACAAAAATAAATAAAATATTTTAACAAAAACAGTGCTCACAGAGCAAAATAAATATTCAAACAAAAACAAATCACGAACACAAAACACTAGGTCAGGCTGGGCAGATCACTTTCACTGATCCTATGTTGATTAATTAAATTTTCTTTTCTCCTTTTTCTCCTCGCTCTCTCACGTTCTCTCCTCTGAACACCCACCCAGAGCAGGGAGAACTGCGGGCTTATATACCGCGGCCGAGGGGTTTAACTAACTAGTAATTATTCTATTACCCCTCGGCCACAATCTGCAGGAGTTTATGAATTACGTGTTTCTGCTGTCTAGTTTAACAAAGCACTAACCGACAGCCACACATTACCACAAGGTTTTTAATGTGGATGGGGCTTCCCATCCATGCTACAAAACAATACAAAACACACAGCTTCGGCATCATATAAACAAATCATAAGAACAATAACAATAACAATACAACAAAACAAATAAAAAATAATAAATTGCACAGGGGCGGAGGGGTACCCCATTCTAAAATAAACAAATACAAAAAACGCTCCTTTTATGGCAGGGCTTTGCCCCACCCCCTTTCCATGTACAGGGCTCCTGGCCCTGTTACAGTCACCAATATAAAAACAGTGCTATTTGTACCCGTTATATTGCCACACTGCTGTCCGCCACCCTCCAACTTCCCCAGCTAAGCAAACGTAAATATCAGCATTGTAGTTTCCCTCATTGTAGCGTCAGAGAAATAATCATGGTCAATTAAAACAACAAAGTTATGCAGTTAAACTTTGACTAGCTTTCCTAATTCGTTGTTAACTGAACGTTCATACCAATGTCATCAACACTCCCGCTCCCAAAGCAAAACAGAAAGTACAACATGGCAAGTCGAACCTACATTTAACACCAGAGCAAAAGAAAAAAATCTGCATGTATGCATCTGAAAATAAGAAAGTCAGCAAGACATTGCAAATGTTTTCTCACCAAAGTGAGGCATAAACTGTTAATTGAAGGACAACTGGAGACATTCTAATGTATAAAAACAAATGGCTTACCTTGATGGAACGGGTCGATTTGTTTAACCTGAAAAAGGCTTGACGCAGTCTAAAATAAGTGACTTTTAAACGGTATAAAGAGGGTTGACTGTATTTTCTAAGTAACCACTATGTAAATACACATTAATTATAGACACTTGATGTACAGTGTAAGTGTCACGGATGGCATAAATGTGGTACAAAATGGCATTTGTTAAGCTCACAAACATGAGTGGAAGGGACGGAACTCTGGGGAACCTCTTTGTATTCCGTGGGCGGAACTCTGGGGACCTCTTTGTATTCCGTGGGTCCTCACCTTTAAAGTCTGGTGGCTGGAGCCTTTTGAGATTTTCAAGGCATTCAATCTTTTCTCGACGAATCTCCAACTGAAACCGACATTCTGGGTGGATGCCATTCACCTGTCAAAGACAACAGCAGACCTTTATTATTTTGACCACAGTTTAGTTTAAGGCAGGGCTGTCCAGAGGATGGCTCCTGTGCTGTATATGGCTCACTGAGCTCCACAACATGGCTCTTTTGAAGTACCCCAGGGTGTTTAATGCAAGGGCAATCGGTACTGTGGTTCTAGGTAGAATGTTTTGTATGACACTGTGAAAACTCCCTAGTAATTGGTATGGCTCTTATACAAGAAGGTTGGTCATTTGTGGTGTGGGGGTTGAACCCTTGAATAGTGTTTTTAATTGATTTTTCTATATTGACATATTATGATGTTACAGTAAGATTAACTTTACTAAACATGTAAAAACATATATAGTATAGGATGCTGTAACATACAGTCTGATTTGTTTTTTCAGCGCTGCCACGTTTGCAAATATAAAACCCTTCAAAAAGGAAAAAGCTTTTTTCTCAGATTGATTTTTTTTAAACCTTGCTGGATATTATTTAAAAGAGTCCACCAAATTTCATTGGGCTTTCACAGATAAAATTAATGGTAAATCCCATTACTGGTTCAGGAATACGCTACATGTAGCTGTAGGCAGTGCTGCCACTTGAGCAACTTACAGTGCCTATATAAAGTCTACACCCCCTTTCAAACTTTCACCTTTTGTTGCCTTATAGCCTGGAATTAAAATGCATTAAAATAGTTTTTTTTTCATTTATCAAAATATTCTAGAAATTTGTAGAAAATTAATTAAAAATAAAAACTGAAATAGCTTGGTTGGATAAGTGTCCAGCCCCCTTGTAATAGCAATCTTAAATTAGCTCAGGTGTAACCAATCGCCTTCAAAATCACACACCAAGTTAAGTGGCCTCCACCTGTGTTAAAATGTAGTGATTCACATGATTTCAGGATAAATTCAGCAGTTCCTGTAGGTTCCTTCTGCTGGGTAGTGCATTTCAAAGCAAAGACTCAACCATGAGCACCAAGGCGCTTTCAAAAGAACTCCAGGACAAAGTTGTTGAAAGGCACAGATCAGGGGATGGGTATAAAAAATATCAAAGGCCTTGAATATCCCTTGGAGCACAGTCAAGACGATTATTAAGAAGTGGAAGGTGTGTGGCACCAACAAGACCCTGCCTAGATCAGGCCGTCCCTCCAAACTGGATGACCAGGCAAGAAGGAGACTGATCAGAGAGGCTACAAAGAGGCCAATGGCAACTTTGCAAGAGCTACAGGCTTTTATGGCCAAGACTGGTCAAAGTGTGCATGTGACAACAATATCCCAAGCACTCTACAAATCTGGCCTGTATGGTAGGGTGGCAAGAAGGAAGCCATTACTCAAGAAAGCCCACCTTGAATCCCGTTTGAAGTATGCAAAAAAATACTCAGGAGATTCTGTAACCATGTGGCAAAAAGTTTTGTGGTCTGACAAAACTAAAATGGAACTTTCTGGCCTAAATGCAAAGCGTTGTGTTTGGCGCAAATCCAACACAGCGCATCACCCAAAGAATACCATCCCTACTGTGAAGCATGCTGGTGGCAGCATCATGCCTTATTCACGCAGCGGCCATGTTTGGTTGAAAACGATGCTTGGTGTGCGAGCAACTGTCATGGCCGCCGCTGCTACTGATAATATCACTATGTGGATGAAATCTTTAATATGTGTTCCTCAAATAAAAGTTGAAGAAATTGATAATTGGGCAGATAATAATGCGAGGATTCCAAAAAACATACAGCAGAAAGGGTACAGCAATTGGATTGAGGGTTATATTCATGAAGTAGAAGGTAAATTAGCAAGCGTATTTGTGATCGGAAAGTGAATAAGTTACTAGCCTATACTAGATTTGTAAAATATGTTTAGATCTCTCAATTTTATTTAGAGAATGTTTACTTTAATTAATATTGATGTTGATATCAAGCCTCTGTATTATTTCACGTTTATTGGTTTGGTATAAGCATGTGTTAATTGTTTTCTAAATACAGTTAAGAGGCAGGAGAATGGATGTAGCATTAGGGCTAAGGCGTTGCGGTCAATGAAAAAGAATGAGTCACCTTACAGGGTTCAGGTAACACCATATCTGAAAACCTAGGCTTGGTTTGTTTCTCCAAGCTTAGTTCTGTTCAGTTATTAATCCCATTATTAAGATTCTGTTCAGTTGTATACTAATCCGCTGTTCCATTAGCACATGCAATGTTTTGTGTGTAGAACAAGTGTAAGTATAATAATAAGGTAAGTAAAGACATTTTAAAAACAAGAATCAAACGTTCCTCTTTCTGTTATTCCTGTACAGTTTATTTGGAGTTAATGTATTATTATTATTTGTTTATTTAGCAGAGGCGACTTACAGAGACTAGGGTGTGTGAACTATGCATCAGCTGCAGAGTCACTTACAACTTCAGCTCACCCGAAAGACGGAGCACAAGGAGGTTAAGTGACTTGCTCAGAGTCACTCAATGAGTCAGTGGCTGTAATGTAACGTTAAGGATCTCCTTTCTGACCAAGTATTGTGTAACTCAAGCACATTTTTTGTTAACTCGCGTTACTAAACGTTTTTGTAATTTTGTTCAGTTGTGCTTAATAAGGACTCTTTTAGTACACTCAGTGTGTCATATACGTTTTTTTTAATACAAACTAGGCATTGCATCCCACAAGACACATTCCCTTCAGTATCCACGCATAATCTCAAGCTTCTGCATCTTACTTATCTATTGATTAGGACTGATTGGAAATGCTCAATTGGCTCCCGGACAGTATAACTGAAATGTAATCAAATTTGTGACTATAATGAAGAATATGTACAGTCACACAGAAATGAAAGTTGAGATTTCTCTTCAGAAAAAAATTAATATATACTGTATAATTAAATAATACATGTACAGAATTTGGAGTTTTAACATCTAAAAAGGGCAATGTGCACTGGGTTATTTCTTAAATCAGAACCACAAAACGGAACGCAACAGTGCAACACCATAACTTCTCTCCACTGCAGTTGGAGACATCAGTGACCGGAAGCTAGCAGCTGCACTCCAAGCCTCGTTTTGAGTCTGGCGTGAATAAGGTGTATACTTCGGTTTATGATTGGCCATACATTCTGTATTTTGAAATGAACCAATAGTACTTAAGTTACAATAAACTTTTAATCGGGTCATTGAAAAAAATAAATATCGACTTGCTGGCACGAACGCACACAGCATATAAAATGAGTTAAAGACTCGGCTTTTCGTTGTTTTTTTTTAATATGTATTTTTTTTTATCCCAAAGACAGACTGCAGTAACCGCCCAACTGTTTATATGACATTTAAACATCAGGGATTAATTAAAACGTACTGTACATATTTAATATGTAAATTAGTCATATGTGCACTGAACGTCAAAGGACTTCAGTCTGGTGATAGCGATTAAACATTGATTATGCAGCCAGGCAACCAGAGGGAAACATGTGTGTTGTAGTTCTGTCAAGCTAGTAAATAAAAAAATTAAATTAAACTACAACCGGCAGAACTTCAAAAGCGCATCACGTTCTGGCTATCCCTTTAGAACTGCAGTGCTCTCTGACATTCGCGTCAGACAGCGTAACGACATGAAGCTGACAGCACTGATGTACTACGCCTGCCGTGTACTTGTGTATTTATGTTTTTTGTCTTTTAAATATAACAGGTATGTGCCTTACTTTCCCTCATTAATTCCTCCCTAAGGTATTCTCCGTTATGTTTTGTCTTTAATTTAGTTAAATTCATATTTTTTTTAATTATATGTATAGTTAAGGTACAGGTGGCCATCGGGTTATTAGCAGCTGCTAGATGGGTGGGTTTATATTAATTTGTGTTGAAGTAATTAGTTAAATTGTCATTTTGTGTTTGTATGATTGCTATTTACACTGTATCATTATTATTTATTTTACATTCTCTCTGACATTCGCGTCAGACAGTGAAGCTGACAGCACTGATGTACGAAGCCTGCCGTGTACTTGTGTATTTATGTTTTTGTCTTTTAAATATAACAGATGGAACTAAATAAAATAGAGCTGGTTTATTGGACTCAAACAACCTGGACTGGATTCATTAAGTTAAAAAAAAAGCTAA
Source organism: Acipenser oxyrinchus oxyrinchus (assembly GCA_030684275.1). NCBI lineage: Eukaryota > Metazoa > Chordata > Actinopteri > Acipenseriformes > Acipenseridae > Acipenser > Acipenser oxyrinchus. The sequence goes on from CM060249.1 coordinate 93,146,215, forward strand.
ACTTACTGTAGTTTTGTAAATTAGTTGAAGTTTTCTGCACTGGGTTTTACATTTAACCTTGGCAGATGTTCTCAAAATGGGGGTCAACCCACTGAAAGTCTAAATCCCCTTTCGCGGAACCTACCTGGGTCAGGACCCAGTGTCATGCGAGTCGGCTACTTGATTTCACACTGCTTTTGATAAAGCAGGTTGACTTGGGTGACAGACGCAAGTACACAATACGCGTATCAATGCCCTGGAAGCAGCTTGTTACGGGCGCTTCCATCAAGCTTCTCTGGATTGAACCGTCGGCCCAAATGCTGATTAGAGCAAATGTGTCTTCATCCCTGCTGCAGTCTGGCTCGTGGTGTGTCTCAAGCAACACACTTATGACTAAACAGAATAAACAGAAGTGAAACCTTCACGCAGGCGTGGCTGTCATGAATGGCCATCATGCATTTTGTCTTGCTCAACCCGGGTCAAAGCGTGTCGACCCACATCCTGAGGTGGGTCGCTGGGACTTAGGTCAACCCAGGTATGACCCAGGTACATGGTTTCACACTACGCGGGATTGTGACCCAGGTAGCCAGAACCAGGATCCGGAACTGGGTAGGAGCGCCAGTGTGAAAGGGGCTTTAGTGAAGTCACGCTATAATCACACCAACTCTGCTTACACAAACATATAAAAATAAACACAGCGGCACAATAAAAATGAGCACTAAAATAATGTGATGTGATGATGTAACAGCTGCAGTGCATTGATACAGGTCTATAGAAGACAGCAGACACGGTAAGCTTTAAAAATAAATAAATAAATAAATAAATAGAAAGTGTTCTATATTCAAAAGGTTTCAGTGGATTCCATATGGAATTGCCCAGCTCGATGGAAGCACTAGTCCAGACACTGTGACAGACCGACGCTTTTAAAAGGGGAAAAGTAATTGTTGCTCTAGTCCCAACGCTAGTAACAAACCACGCAGCTATATGAACTGTACACCAGACCTGGGACAAATATAGTTGCATTTTATATTTTATTTGTAAACACCAACTATTTCAAATACTTGACCTATTTAAATATATGTGCTCAAATAAATCAATTTTGTTTTTAAATATTAATTGCACAAAGTCAACTATTATTTGAAAATATTTACATTCTTTGGCGGAAAACAAATACTATTTGAAAATATTTAAATATACGTAAGTTATTTGAATCTATCTATCTATCTATCTATCTATCTATCTATCTATCTATCTATATATATATATATATATATATATATATATATATATATATATATTCCCAAATAGTTACTGAATAATCCAAAAACTAAAACCTAATTATTACCCTAAATGTATAATTATATACCAAGTCTTGCAATTACCACATGGTGGTTGAGGAGGATTTCTAACAAGGAAAATGCTAAACATGTTCAATAACTTCAAAACAGGCCATTAAACCAGTGGTTAAAGATTAATTGTTTTCAAATATTTACCCACTGAAATAAAATGTTCAAATATTTAAATTAATTGATCAAATTAAATCTAATTGCAATAGAGCAGTTTCCAAAAGATAAATGAGTGGTTAACAAGGACAAGGCTTAACCTGCTTAGAATGCAGGATACTAATTAGGCTGCTGTGTGTTACAGTAACATATTTCTGAAGAGTTTAAAGTATTTCAATGCATTTCAACCACTTTAAATATTTTCAAATAATAGTTACTTTCTGCGATATGTATTTAATTATTTTCAAATAATAATTACTTTTCACAAACCATATTTCTAACTATAATTGTGTATATATATATATATATATATATATATATATATATATATATATATATATATATATATATATACTGTATATACTGTATATATATATATTTTTTTAAAGCAGTTAGTCGTACAGCTAGACTTTATCGAAAAAAATAAAACACAAAACAAAAAAAAAACACCTTGGCAATGGAAATACATCCCAACATGCAATTATCATTTAATTACATTTTATGACTGTCTGTATGTACCGAAAAAAATATTGGAAAAGCTGCCTCACAAGCCAGAATTGTTCATATGCAGTACAGTATGTGCCCAGACAGTAAAACACAAGTGTGCTTTTGTACAATAAAATAGCTTTTCTCATTTCAAAACCGGTTGGGAAATCAGGGTTAATTTGTGATCTTAATTTTAATTTCTGTTCTTCTCAGTTCTTCTCAAGCCATATTTATAATGAAAGTACTGTGGATATCAAATTATATTATGTCACCTCGCCCCACTCAATAAACAAAAAAAAATATCAACTAGTAATCTAACAGGAGTTTGGGCAAATACACACAGGATACTTCCTTTAATTTTTATTTTCTTATTTCCAATGGTAACATTTCTCTGAACCATGTTGAGTACTAAGACTATGCCTGCCAACACTAAAGATACCAGTCCACAGTTTACTGAAAGACTCTGAAAAGGCACTTTGGATTGTAGGTGAATCTGTTTTCAGCACTGCAGTTTGTATTTGTGTGCTTCTTTTCTTGTTATAACGACAGCAATATAAATGACTGCTGACACTACCATATATATATATATATATATATATATATATATATATATATATATATATATATATATATATATAGACACACACACACACACACACACACTGTATATATTGTAACATAGCTGAGGCAGGGCACAGAGAAACAGAGACTGGGTAGCAGCAGCAGCAGGACGGACTGTGGACTGTAGAGTTGTCATGGGTTGTATTGTGTTGCCGTGTATTGGTCTGTGTTATGCCTTCATTTGAAAAAAAATGTATTTGTTTATAATTGTATATGCCTGCATGTCTCCAATCAGGTCTGCAAGGATTGGATTTCGCAGTTGGCCTGGATGTGTCAGTCTGTCGTCTGTTCCAGTCCTGTGTGTTTCATTTAATAAAAAGACCTGCATGTGTTTCATTTAATAAAATAAGACCTGTGTTTCATTTAAATGCTGTTTCCGCTTATAGATTACTACCATTTTACAGTTTAGTGTTTTTATAGTTATGGATGAAAGTTATACCAAAAAAACCCCCAAAAAAACAGCAAAGACAGAAATATCTTTCATGTTGACGTACATGAATTAAACACTGTCCCGCTGCTTCTTGTGCTTGTGTTTAAATTAACCCAACTAAAAAAATGTAAATAAAAAAAAATCTGTGGGGGATACATCTGGCTTTAGAGCAGGCTAATCCCACAACTACATTGTGTTGGCTATGGTGTACACATGAAATGAATTCAGTCTCTTTAGTACACAAAGTTTACAGGCGCAACATTAGCATAGAGAACAGGGCCCCCAACGGCATAACTGACAGCGGAGCAAAGTAAGTTCATAACAAACGCACTTCTAGGCTGCAGAGTACTTAGTGAATGAAGAAATGGAAGTTTACCAATTGAAGTAACAGATACAAAACCTGAAACCATTCAAAATGCATCCCTAAAGTTGCTGCTGTACAGTAGAAGCTTGCCATTTGTACAGTCCTAGGTGTTCAATGAAACAGTAATCGCAGTTACCATTTAAATGCAATAAGAAAGAAGGGTTCCAAAAACAAAATCCAAAGTAACTATATGATTCTATACAGATCCCTCTTTTCTAAGAGTGCGTCCATCCCAGTGTTGCCTGTGTCTTTTCAGTACAAATGATAAAAATGGAACCTCCATCTCAAATATTGTCACACTTTCTGATGGTGCGTCTGCATTTGTTCTTGCAGTGGTGTTATGTCATTTTTTTGCTACTTTGTCAACATTTGCTGTCGATGTAGCGTTCTTAAGTGGTGCATCGTCACAATGTGGTACGCATACCAAAACTTGACCCGTGTAATGTTAGAAAGTGGTACTCTGTGAGATTTTGGTACAAGCGCAATCAAATGCGATGTGTTTTCCTATTGTCAAACAGAGGTACATTTACCGTTAATTATACATTTTTTGTAAACTTAAACTGGAAACCAACAATCAATTTCTCTATGAAAAGAAAAAAACAATTCATGACGAACAAGGCAAAATGAGAAGTCCACTGCAAAGTTGCAGAAGTAAAAAAAAATGTACAAGACCCAATATACTGCATTGATAAATATTTGCATACTGTTTTCTTAATGGTGGAAAAATATGATAAATTAAATTTAAAAAAAGAAATGAAAAAGACCGAAAACAGCATAACATACCAGATTTGAATTGGCACTTCCCTGCTTTCTAAGTTAAAGTTGTTTAGAAGTTGTTTAGACATGCACAAGCAAAAGCAGTGGGCTGCAAACCACTTTTTACCCGCATACCTGAAAATAACACAACACCGGTAGTAAAATATGACATAGGCGTTAAATTTTGCTACCTTGTCAAAATCTGCTACCTGTACCAAAATTAAAACAGTCCACCAATTCATCTTGGTGATTAGATAGAGAGTCGTTTGAAAAGATTATATATATATATATATATATATATATATATATATATATATATATATATATATATATATATATATATATATATAGCACAACTAAAATAATGTAACAGACAACATGATCAGAATTCACACCAGGAAATATCTATAATAATAATAATAATAATAATAATAATAATGTAAGTTCGTGACACCAGTCTGTATTTAAAATAAAACGAATTATTACATGTGGAGTAACATTAACTTTACAAAACACGTACTTTCTCATCCAAAAAAATAGGTAACTGTTTTTGGTAAGCGATCTCGGTCTTAAAGAAAAATGGTCTGGGCATGCGCAGTGCTTAAAGTAGGAACATTGCTAGGTAGCATAAATTGAAGTGACACCGGATTGCGTTTGCTGGGTTGCACGAGTAACCCGGGGCTGGATACAGCAATTAACAGTACCGTTACGTGTAAACACAGTCAGGAGTTGCATGAACATCATTGTAATAGTGTCAACAATAATATGTGACTTGTTCTGGACCAAACTGAATTAGTTTCTTTTAATGAATCACTTTAATAGCAGGGGTGTTGCATAAATATAACGTAAATTGCAAATGATTGCAAACGACTGATTTACTTGTATTTATAACATTTACAAAATACAGTAGTCTACCTTAAAGCCATTGCCCACGCAAGATTAGCAACAACTGGGTACTTTATTCCAAAATTGCCGTGTAGAACCTAGACTGATAAGACTTTCTTTGTTAATGAAGGTTAAGAAAATGGGTTTAAACACCTGCCCATCTCTCCTGCAGTGTAAAACGTTATAAAATAAATACATACAAATAATAATGTATACACTATACTTACAAAAGCCAGGCACCCGAATTTTAAGACAATGATAATCAGTATGTTCCTCATTCTGACATCTGGTCAGCCCTTCAGAAAGTGAGTACTCCGTTCAAAAACCATCCGCTCCAATTGCTGCCTCAAATAATACACAATTTAAAAAGAAGAAAAAAGAGGCGAGTTGCTTCACTTGTGCACGATTTAAAAAATAATAATTATGTAAACTGCAAAGGATTTACACATAAGACAAAAAGAAAATGCGTAACAGCTCCAAATGCAATCAAACTACTGACGCCTGGTCAGAAGTTGTAAGACGCTCAACTGCAAGGCAAACTACTCTTTTGCTCCTGTCACTTGTGCAGTCAGATGTCTCAGAGATGGGCAATCTGGAGTAAGCAGTCAAATGTGTTCCATCAGACAGAACAGGCAAAACCACTGAGACGCGACTTTTATAAGCAGCAAGCCCCAACTTCCAATCTGACGGAACTCGTCCTCCAGCCCATCTCTTTAACCATCTATTGGCTGGTTAAAAATGAAAGAGCAATCGTGTTCCTGTACTAGGCTGTCTCCAAGCCAGGGGTCTGCATTTTAATATGAAACATGTCTATTGTATTGTATTTGCATTCTATTATTAATTTGAATCCCATATCTACAGCCAAATAGCAACACTACCGTGTGTTTATTGAGGAAATGTGCATAATTTAATCGTGTGTAAATAGTTACAAAATTGTCCATAGGTATAGAGCAGGTGTGTAAATATTGTTAAGATCCTTTGCTATTTACACCCTCGATGTTAATTATTTATTTGTACCCCAGGCCCAATTTGAGCCCAGGTTGATTTTTATTGGTGTAATAAGAGAGGAGGGGCATGGCATGCAATAGCTTTTTGACACTGCCAAGTACAGTAGCCTACGGCACAATTCAACAAAGTGACTGTAACCCTTAGGCAAACGCAGAACGTCAAAACCGATTACTGTACTGGCACACCGAATGGGTACAAACATAGCTGTAGCTTCGAAAACATTAAACGGGCGTAGCTGGCTGAAAGAAAAGCGCGCTGTGTTTCGAAATGTCAGTAGTTATCATTTAGGCTACACGTTGTTAATCAATAGGCTGCTGATTGAGTTCATGCTGGCTATTTAAATGCTGAAAACGCACTCGGCCATGCGGTGCAATCAGCGGGAAAAACAAAAGCGAAACTGTACACAGTTTTTAATTAAGATTGCTTCGAATATATCCATTATTTATGTTGGTCAAACAGAGCATGTATGTACTGTACATACACCTACGACAAAACATAGACCATTATGATATCTAATTTTTAGACAAATACTTTTAGTAAGACGATACATAACTATCCAATTTCGTAGGGGTATATCCCTCATTAGAATGAATATGGAGAGAATAGAAAATTAGTTCTTCTCTGTTTCCAGATGCATGTTCCTGCTACAGCTTGCAGTAGAAGATGAAGAGATTGGGGGAAATACGTTTTTTTTGGTCATATTAATATAATTTTACAGGACACAGATAGATGTTTTTTTTTTTTCAAATATCCCCTTTGGTCACGGTTTTTTAATTATATATTTTTTAGAAAGGTTCAAACAGTTTGTGTGATTTGTATGGAGTTCAAGAAGTTGCCCTGCCCGGACCCCCCACCCCAAAAAAAAAAAAAAAGGTATATGCATTATAAAATAGATATAAGATAGGGATATGTGAAGGAAAAAAACGTGTACTATGCCTACAACTTTAATGTTAAAGAAGTTTTAAAAGCCAAAGGTGTAATCTTGAATCTGTTATTTCAATTTAATTTGAATACACAATATGCATTCTACTTGTAAAATGTAAAAAATAAATATCATGTTTATATCCAGATGAGGTAATACCGGCACATTTCATTTTGAATTGTACCAACAGATATCCCTAACAATATCATAATAATATATTATTGTGTTCCCTGTTTGTATTACTGAGCGTGACTGTGGACTGGGAGTGTCTGGCATGCCTTTATCGTCTGCCTGTGTAATTCCACCCAGTAATGGCAAGTGAGAGTCACTCACAGGTTGTGCAGGGGCCTCCCAATGCACTGGGAAGCTTCCAGTTCTGCTCCCTTACCTGGTGTGCAGAATAGACCCTGACTCGATCATACTGTGCTGGCCTGGTATTTTCACTCTTTTAAAAACGTTGTTTTTTTTATTCCACGCATCAGTGTGCTATGTCTCATTAAGAACCCCATTGGACCATTACAGGACATCATGGAGCAGCAATCTGTAAATGAAAGGATGCTTTAAAGTGGTTACAATGACAACAAAGACCCTGTTGACCAGTTGTGAATGGCAATAAAACTCTCATCTAGCATTACCTTGGTAGTTGATCTTGTCTGATACAGTACTACGAGACATCAATGCCCACAACAGGGTTCAGTGGCATAAATAACGTTAGGTTACTTACTGTAACCCTTGTTCCCTGAAAGAGAAGACGACCACCAAACATTATGTGTGGGATATTCCTGCCCATTGGGTAGGTATCGCTGAGCTCTTTATATCAGAGCTGCCAATAGTCCCCTTCCTTGGATGATGCACTCGGTCCCACCCACCGAGGGTATAAAACTACTATCCAATGGAAGCCATTTCTCTTTTTCCGTCGAACCCGTTAGGGCAACCGAAGCGACTGAAGCGGTTGGTGGTCGTCTTCTCTTTCAGGGAACCAGGGTTACGGTAAGTAACCTAACGTTTCCTTTCAATTCGAAGACGACCACCAAACATTACGTATGGGATAATGTATACCAGAGCCGTCGTGAGGGAGAAGGAATGGCAGCATATGAGGGACACACAAGCACTGCCTAACCCAGGGGTTAGCGATGTGAACTTACACCCTCAAGGACCCTTGTGCCTACAGAAGGCAAGGCAGGGTCTACCACATTAAGACAATAGAACCTGGAGAAGGTATGCGGCGTAGCCCAGCTAGCCGCAGTACAAATATCAGACAGTGAGGCACCTCTGAAGAGGGCCCAAGATGTAGCCAACCCACTAGTGGAGTGTGCAGCTACCCTAGCAAGTGGGGGCAAGCCAGCACTATTATATGCAGTCGAGACTGTGTGACAGACGCTGCTTGGAGAGGGGCAAATTGACACAGAGCTCTTCTCCTATGCACGTAGCATCTCAATGCCCGCACTGGGCAGAGGCAGTTTAATTTCTCATCCTCCATTGAAACATTGAGGTGGATGAAAAGACTCCAGTTCCACAGACTGATTGACGTGGAAGGCTGTGATCACCTTGGGGTTGGTGCGCAGAGACACCCTGCTGCCATCTTCCCAAATACGTATGCAGGAGGGAGCTGTGCACAGACAGCGCCTGCAGCTCATTGACCCGCTTAGCGGAGGTGATCACCAAGAGGAAGGCTGTCTTCATAGACAGGTACTTCAACTCTATGGAGTGTATGGGCTCAAATGGGGCCTTCGTGAGAGCCTCCAGTACAATATTAAGGCTTAATTTGGGGGAGAATAGTTCTCCTAGGAGGGCATAATCACCGAGCACCTTTAAGAAATCGGGTAGACAAAAAATGAGCGCCCAGAGACACTGAATCTATGAGGGCATGGCAAGCACAGATAGCCACTAAATACACCTTCAAGGTGGAAGGTGACCTACCAGCATCAAGCAGTTCTTGCAGAAACTGTAAGATGACTGGCATAGGGCAAGATATGGGGTCATGGTTTCTAGCCAGACACCAAGCTTGGAAATACCTCCACTTATAGGTTATTATTTTTATTATTTGTTTATTTAGCAGACGCCTTTATCCAAGGCGACTTACAGAGACTAGGGTGTGTGAACTATGCATCAGGCAGAGTCACTTACAACTACGTCTCATCCAAAAGACGGAGCACAAGGAGGTTAAGTGACTTGCTCAGGGTCACACAGTGAGTCAGTGGCTGAGGTGCGATTTGAACCGGGGACCTCCTGGTTACAAGCCCTTTTCTTTAACCACTGGACCACACAGCCTCCTATATAGGTATACAAAGACCTAGTGGAGTCTGCCCTTGCGCTCTGTAATGTACCCACAACCGCATCCGATAGCCCAAGGGTTAACCAGCGGTCCCTTTCAGGGGCCAGACCCAGAGCTGGAACCTGCGCATGGTTCCACAAGCAAGCATCACCACGTGCCGCACTGAGAGCTGTAGCGCTACATCTAGTCAGTGGCAACCCCATACCATGCAGCCCTATCCGTGCCCACACTAAGCACCCGTGCACCGAGATACCTGAGTATCAAGAGGCGATCGTGTGCAGCTTTTGGGCCCAAACCCACCGCAGCGGACGGGTCTACACAGCCAAGAGGGTCTACTCAACAGCAGGGATGTGGCAAAGCCTAGCCCCGTGGAGGAGACGCGACTGGAATAGTCACTCAACAGCGGGGATAAGGAAGGCAGTTGCTCTCACACGACAGACAGATACAAAAGGCGGTCTACCACGCAAGCGAGGAGGCCGTTGAAAGACAGAAAGACAAAAGACTTGGTCTTATCAAAGTTGTTGATTCCAGGAAAGCGGCAAGCCTGCTTTCAGCACGAAAGCACAAATATAATCGACTCGACTCGCTCAGCTAAACACAAAGGTCTTACCGTACCGTTTTGAGAAGGAAAAAGAGAAATGGCTTCCGTTGGATAGTAGTTTTATACCCTTGGTGGGCGGGACAGAGTGCCTCATCCAAGGAAAGGCCTATTGGCAGCTCTGATATAAAGAGCTCAGCGTTACCTACAGAACTCCCTCAGTGTTTTGTGAATGGGGCTCATTGTAAGATCTGCTATGCTCTGAATTCCTGGGCTTTCCAAACCAGAGCTTCTCCACTATGCTGACATCTTCTCTGGTTGTCTTGCACAGTGACAGTAAAACTAAATATATTGGGCAAGATTTTCAGATTATCAATAATTCTTTAAAGTATATTTATAGAGTGACTATGCTAACTTTTTAGGTAAACAACACATCCCTTATTGTGATGTGTCACTTTAATAATAATGATCTGTTAGTATAATTAAATGGGGGTTAGTTGCCATCCTATTCATGTGAAATTACATACCAAAATGCAGGAACTGTAAGACGGCAGTCTTATCTTCATCACAAGAAGATAAGGCTGTTTTCCGCCAATTTTTTTTTTTGTAAAAGCTGTACTTCTTCATTGAAGGTTTCTTATTTAAAGCAGTTTTGAATTTGAATAGTTTCCTCTCCAGTGTTAATGCATCTCCTAGAGCAGATTCGAAAGACCTTTATTACTAATTTCCCCCTTCATTCTATTTGACAAAAAATAGAGATCCATCAAGGTCCTCAATATCACAACACAGAAAAGGTCCAGATGGTCTAGATAGACATTGGTCTCAACGTAACAAAGGCTAAAGCAATCGCAGCAGTGATTGCTGGCCTATTTAGTCTTTTGCTTGCAGGTTCATTCCCTGAAAGTAGCTCAAATCCGGCTTCTTCACAAAGAATTGAACTAATCAGAGGCGGCCTCATTTCATTGTTATAATAATTAGCAAAAATGGTCTATCACCATCTGAACTTCAATTTAAATAAGTGTAATATCTATCTGTGAAATTCCAAAGAGAAATATGCTACACAGAACCACTCCTATTGATATTCAAAGAAAATGACTCGGACTGTCAGGGACAAAGGTGTCATTTTAGATTCTGTCTTTTCTGACCTGCCTGAGGCTTTTGTTCTTGTAAGTACATAGCAAGCAATAATAGACAGACAGATGTCCTCCTATAACTACAGAAACTGCTATTCTCATTAACTGATGCAAAGTAGTGTTAATTCCAGGTTTTAAGATCATTAGATAAGTGATTCTCCAGATATATGGATACATGTTTAAAGTGTGACACGTATACGTGTGCATACATACTGTACAACCCCATCACTATAGTCCCTTGTGGCAAAGTGGTTGCTGATTATGTACAGGTGCAGAGGTGCTGCAGTGCAGGAATAAACAGACAGAGATTTGTAATCCGGTATGGAAAAATATATGTTTAATTTTTGTTATAATCCAGGTCTGGTGACCAAATAATAAACTCTGGTTATACACAGCGATGCGTAAAACACGGAGAACAGTAACAGGGATTGCAGCCCTAAACAATAAACACAGTATCGCTCCCACAATATACAACCACGGTCACAAGTCCTGGGTGCGTGCTGTAGTGCTCGTGGTGGGTGATACAGGTTAAAGAGTGACAAATAGTGCAGTGCTGTTCCGGGTTCAGTGCTGGCTCTTAGCGACAGCTCCGGAACGTGTTAGCCATCTATAAACACACAAGTAACAATTATAGACAAAACAAACAAAACAAACACTCACAATACTTTTAATACACAGTGCACGGGTCCTTCCGGGTCTATTTCGAAACCAAAAGCGAAGGAAAAGATTTACAATTCTCCGTCCCCTTTTATGCGATTATGCATGACCCCTTGGTAAACGATTTCAGCTGACTCTATTGCCTGCAGCTGCTACCTCGTTTACCTTCCAGGTCAATACGTTCCTGCACCAGAGTCTCGTCTTTTTCCAGGCTGACTGACTTCCCGACCCAGGGAATGAACTGTCAGGACAACCTGTCCAAAGCCTTTCCCTTTTGCTACTTAGTACCCTCACAGGTCGAGTGGGAGATTTACAACCAGAACCCATTATATTTCCATCACATCCCTACACAGAGATTTCATCCCCAGTGGGATAATCATATCCATCCATCCACAATGAAAAGCCAATAAGCCTAATCAATAAAAGAACACGTTGTAATTGAAGATGTGCGAAGGAGTGTCCCCTACCCCATGTCCGACTGTAAATCTATTTCCACTTAGAATGTCTCCACACTGGTCCTAGTATTGGTTAAGGTTAACTTTGTCAACTCCTTTTTAAGATTTTAAAAACTTCAGTCAAGCCCCCTCTTAATTCTTTTTTGATCTAGGCAAAATAAATTCAGTTTCTTCAACATATTTTCAAAGCTCATTCCTTTAAGTCCTGGGATTAGTCTGTTTGGTCCTCGTTGGACTCTCTCTAAGCATTTGAAGTGCGATCTCACCAGTGCATTGTACAACCTCATCATAACCATTCTTCATTTGTGCAACCGTTTGACTACAGTACATAACTAACCTTTTTGATTACCTCCCTGCAGTGTCTGATTATTGATAGCGACGAGTCTATTACAACACCAAGGTATTCCTCTTGGGCTTGTTCTAGTTCTATACCGCCTGTTTGGTATTTGTATCCAACATTCCACTGAGTACATGGCCCCAACTAGGGGTTTCTCCTCTTACTCTCTGCATCCTGTGTTTTAACCAGTTATGTGTACACTTGATTATACTGTACTTCCATGTATTTCCACTGCTCAGCACCTCATTTGCAGTTCTTCAAAGATGTTTGTCAGACAGGATCGTCCTTTTCTGAATCCATGTTGTCTGTCTCCTATGATGCTGTTACTATATAAATGCCCCTCTAGTACCACATCCCAGTCACCTGGGCCATCTCCTGCCCTGATTGATCTGACATTGGAGACGACCTCCCTTGCTTCTTTGAGCACTCTTGGGTATATGTCATCTGGACCAGGGGGATTTGTTACCCCCAAGTCCTCTTAATACTTCTACTTTATAAGACCATTTGAGGATGTCAGGGGGCATGCTATTCACGTACTCACTGGTGAAAACTCAAAAGTAGTCATTATATACATTTGCTTTTGCTTCATCATCCTCCCCTACATTTCCCATGTTGTCCTTTAAGCTGAGGGAACACAAAGCCACTTTGTGGCTTGGAACTTGGTTTCAGGAGACAGCATGGCACACCAGGGTAGACTTTGGGTTTGATACAGCAAAGCTCAGGTCTAGGTCTCCCGGTCTCCTGGAACCCGGTTTCAAGCCACTGTTCCTGAAAAAGTGGCTTTGAGTTCCCTCAGCTTTAGGCTCATAACTTCCTTTACTGTTCTTTGTCTGTTGTGTTATTGGAAGAACTGTTTGAGGCGGAATGTCAAATTCTGTATCTGTTTGTATGTCTATATATATATATATATATATATATATATATATATATATATATATATATATATATATATATATATATATATATACATTGTAACATGGCCACCACTCAAGGTCGTTCATTGGCCCAGGACACAGAAAATGAGTTTTAAAGCGCTTACAAGCTATTTTTAATAAACAAAATAAACAAAAACAAAAACCTAACTCTGTTTTTGGAGCGCTGACTAAGGAACTCAGGAACCTAAACTATCTTGCAGGACGGTTAAGCCATTTACCTGACAAATAAACAATAGACACACAGTTTTTAAACAAACACGAAACAAAAGGGTCACACAGTACCTTTTTCTCATATGCTTGAGCACACAATCAAGTGGGCTTCTTCACAGAGCAGCCCTGGGCAGACTGGCTGCTTTCTTTAAATACCCTGCACTTGGCTCGAATTTACCTGTGCAGACATTTCCTTATACTCCATTTGTTTTGCTGTGGTGTTATCTTTTTTGTATATTTGATAAATCTCCCACTTTTTCCCCGATGCTTTGCTAAACTAATTTGGAATCACCAATTATTTTTATTGTTTTCTCCCAAATTTGAAATGTCTAATAATTTTATTTCAACCTAGCTCTCCACTGCCACCCCAGCGCTGACTCGGGAGAGACGGACATGATGAGATATCCCAGGAAGGGTGTTTAGCATGAGCCCAGCTGATCCCAATCACAATGAGGTATCCCAGGGAGGGTGTTTAGCATGAGCCCAGCTGATCCCAATCACGATGAGGTATCCTAGGGAGGGTGCTTAGCATGAGACAAGCTGATCCCAACCACAATGAGGTATCCCAGGGAGGGGGTTTAGCATGAGCACAGCTGATCCCAATCACGATGAGGTATCCTAGGGAGGGTACTTAGCATGAGACAAGCTGATCCCAATCACAATGAGGTATCCCAGGGAGGGTGTTTAGCATGAGCCCAGCTGATCCCAATCACAATGAGGTATCCCAGGGAGGGTGCTTAGCATGAGCCCAGCTGATCCCAATCACAATGAGGTATCCTAGGGAGGGTGCTTAGCATGAGACAAGCTGATCCCAATCACGATGAGGTATCCCAGGGAGGGTGTTTAGCATGAGCCCAGCTGATCCCAATCACAATGAGGTATCCCAGGGAGGGTGCTTAGCATGAGCCCAGCTGATCCCAATCACAATGAGGTATCCTAGGGAGGGTGCTTAGCATGAGACAAGCTGATCCCAATCACGATGAGGTATCCCAGGGAGGGTGTTTAGCATGAGCCCAGCTGATCCCAACCACGATGAGGTATCCCAGGGAGGGTGCTTAGCATGAGCCCAGCTGATCCCAATCACGATGAGGTATCCCAAGGAGGGTGCTTAGCATGAGCCCAGCTGATCCCAATCACAATGAGGTATCCCAGGGAGGGTGCTTAGCATGAGCCCAGCTGATCCCAATCACGATGAGGTATCCCAAGGAGGGTGCTTAGCATGAGCCCAGCTGATCCCAATCACAATGAGGTATCCCAGGGAGGGTGCTTAGCATGAGCCCAGCTGATCTCAACCACGATGAGGTATCCCAGGGAGGGTGCTTAGCATGAGCCCAGCTGATCCCAATCACAATGAGGTATCCCAGGGAGGGTGCTTAGCATGAGCCCAGCTGATCCCAATCACAATGAGGTATCCTAGGGAGGGTGCTTAGCATGAGCCCAGCTGATCCCAATCACGATGAGGTATCCCAGGGAGGGTGCTTAGCATGAGCCCAGCTGATCTCAACCACGATGAGGTATCCCAGGGAGGGTGCTTAGCATGAGCCCAGCTGATCCCAATCACGATGAGGTGTCCATGAGGTGCAGCTGCATTAGTATCCCAGGGAGGATGTTTAGCTACATAAAGACCCTTCTAACATCAGTGTTCTTCCCCTCTGGGGCACATTCACCTGGTACTCCATTTAAAGGTAACCCGTGGGCACCACAATATAATTGCTACATTATTCTAAATAGCTTAGACATACCCCATGGACACCACAATACAATAGCTCATGCATTTAAACTGCTGTGAATTCTGGCAGCTGAAATGGCCATCATTATGTTTCAATAAAAGGAATTGATTTGGCATCAGCTGTCTTTTGATTCTTTGAAGTATTTACAAACTATCTTTCTGAAGTAACTCATTAGTTCCACAAAGTGATTTGTATACATGATGTTTCTCTCAAGGTCCTTATGCATTCCAAATCTATGATTTCAAGGATAGTGTGTCTTGTTCATTTTAACATTCTTGGAATTCTTTTCCTAATAAAGGAATAAAGCACTTAAAAGACCAATAAATGCCTTTTTAAATACTGGAAAGTTTTTAAACTCTAACTCTACATATTGTTGTATGACCATCAATGTTGTTTTAGCTCTGCTGTTGCATACAACTGGGGCTCATCTGTAAATACTCTTTTATTATGTGAATCTTTTTTTTAATAAACAACAAATTGACCTTAGTTATGTAAGAAAACATAAGAAAATGTACGCACGAGAGGAGGCCATTGGGCTCATCTAAGCTTGTCCGTTTCCCAGTACCTGATTGATCTCAAAACTTTGCCATATTGGGTCTTGAAGGATCCAGGTGATTCTGCCTCAAAGACATGACTAGGTAACCCCAATTCTTCTTTGTTCTATACCAGATTCAGTTCTTTCACTCTGTCTTCACAGCTCATTCCTTTAAGCCCTGGGATTAGTCTGGTTGCTCTTCACTGGACTCTCCAGGGCCACAGTCCTTGTGGTGACCAAAACCGGACACAGTGTGCAGTCTCACCAGTGCATGATACAACCTCATCATAACCTCCTTGGATTTGTACTCTACACTTTTGGCTATACCCAAGCATTCTGTTGCCCTTTTTGCTTGCTTCACTGTCTGGTTGCTGACAGTGAGGAATCTATTACTGTATAGTATTATTATATTCCCAATCCTGGGTGAGACCAGGTAGCAAATGTCTCCCTCTGGTGGCAAATTGATTTCAAAAGTAATCCCGAACAAGAACATACAGTATGAACAAGAAGGAAAAAAAAAAACATTGTAAATGTCACAACAGGTTTAGAGTTTACCAGATATATCTGATTTATACCCGTCAATGTATTTGTTAATTCGTTATTTATTCAGGATTAATCCAATGAAATGCAAGCACCTCCATCCTGACGGCAGCAGAGAAAACAGACATCAGGCAACAAGAAACAATCAACATGACAAGGCAATATTTTGTTTTTTATTTGAATTTATTTTTCCTTAGATATTTGCTTCATATTACCAACACCAAACAAATACAATGTTCTGAAAACAGTTTGTCTGCTTTTCCACCACATAGTTTCAAAATTAGGAGATCCTAAAATTAGGGACTTTCAAGCATAGTGATGAAATATTAAATGTTTCTAAAATGAGGTGATAAGCTGTTTACAAGCACATGATGCAGTATAAGCAAATGCATGTTTTCCCAGATCAGTTTTGAATATAGACAACTACAGAACGACTCTTGGATACAAAATTGTAGGACACCCTCCAGAACCTACTTTAATTTAATTTAGCATTGTGACAGGACAGCGTCACTGGCCATGATGTTTAGACCAGGAAGGGAGACTCAGATACAGAAGTTGCATGTAAACCATGAATGTGCACGTTTAAATAAATAATAAAACAATAAACAAAGCACAGGAACAAAACAAAAGGCACAGTGGCCAAAATAAACAGGTTTAACAAAAACTCACCAAACGCAAACAAACATGGATACAGACGTAAATACAGCACAACACGGAACACGGAACACGGAACACGGAACACGGAACACGGAACACAGAACACAGAACACAGAACACAGAACACAGAACACAGAACACAGAACACAGAACACAGAACACGCACCTCCACCTCTAACACCAACATCAATTCTATCCTAACCAACTAACACCCGTGATCACCCTATTTATACACCTGTGGCTGATTAATCATTTAATCATTTAATCATGTATTCAATTCCTGGCTCCAGCCACATTCCCACATGTTTTTGCAGGGGGGATTTTAACTACCTTCCTGCCACCCAACATATACCCGTGCTTCAGCAGAGCTTTCACCCTGTCACACTGCCACAAGCAAAAAATGTTTTAATAACTCAACACATTATACCTGTTCACTTATATACTCAGAGAAGACAAATTGTAATTTAAATAAAGCAGTCTGGGTTTAATTTAGAATAAACCTACTGTAGATTAATATAATCCAATGGAAAGAGAGGTTGAGCTCTGTTCAATTGTGCTGGCCTCACTGAAATGTGCATTCCATTAGAGACCTGGTGATTTTCCAAACCTCATATTTCTATCTGACAGGGGCTGGAGACGGGTCCTCTCACCTCAGATGAATTTGGTTGTTTCCAGTGGAAAGACTTTTTTTGTTGTTTGGTTTTCTATTAGCCTGGCTTCTGGAGTAAGCTTGAGAATGTCATTACTCTATGTGTTGTTCTTTCAGCAGGAGTCATTTTATCTTCAACTTCCAGTGATGATTTATTTCACTGTACTCAAGGAAGAGCCCTCGGGTGTCTGCAAGATTATTTTATTAGATCCAAACGTTGCACTAATTAGCTTTTGTGTTCTTCCTAATTACTGTCTGAACTATTTTTTCCCCTCAGTCTTATCTATTTTTCCTTTTGGTTTTTATAGCTTGTTTTCTGTAATCAAAGAACAAAAAAGCAGATCTTTAGCTAAACATGAAAAATAAATCTAAATAAATGGTGTTGAAGTAAATACAGAGAACATTAAAGAGATGGTGCTCAGTGAATGTCAGATCAGAAACCTCACTACGTGGATCAGAGCCCTGCTGTTCTCGTTGTCTATAACTTGGTGTACCACTACCCTAAAATACCCCTTTCACCACCGTAGAGCCTCATACAGTATAGCAATTCTTTAATTCTATCATTCCCTTCTCAAAACATTTTTAAAAGACCTGAAGGGATGAATGTCTCATCTCTGGTAATATGTGGATGCCCAGGGAGTATATCAGCCTTTGAGAAATGACTAGATGTTAGCTTGCTGTGTAGTTTTACTGACACTCATTGGCTGGGATTGCTTTTCCACCAGCACAACGTCATGTCCAAAATCCCATTCCCACAGTCTAACAAAGAGATATTATTCTGAGGCCTTATTTACATGTTCTTATAGTATTATGCCACATTGCTATTGCCTGTTACCAAATTAAGCACTAAGACACGACATTAAAATACAACTGTAACCAGAGATTTGTAAATCTAGCCTAACTAGTTGTAACCTGTACTGTTCTTTCTAGAACTAAATGCTAGCTACCGTCCCACTGTAGCAGTTGTAGATTGATCGGTTTGTAGAACTGCATGCATTGCCAAACAATTCAGTCTGCTAGAATCGATCATGAGGGATTGATCTTTGAACAAAGTCCCATTCCCTTTCATATCTTGGGCTGCCGAACACAAAACTTCATTGAGCTACAAGCCTAACTACTACAACAACTGCATGGAATAAATGCCATTGCTAGTGAACCAAGGACAACCAGTGGAGATTGACTGGTGATGTAGTTCAATACATATCTATATTTTTAAATGCTTACACAGGTTTATATTTGAAATGTCTTACACACACACACACACATATATATATATATATATATATATATATATATATATATATATATATATATATATATATATATATACTGTACATACTGTATATTTTTAAATATTTGACACCTATGTTTTTGCTTTGTTAAGAGATTGTACATAAGTACATATCAGTGTTTAATAAGCTTACAAGCTCCTATTTCTAGGGTAACGCAAATAGAGTCAAAGTAGTGTTATTAATAATAATAAGAATGAAGTGCTGATACATTAAGTGCTTTTGTGTATAAATACATTTGCTAAATCAGGCAGTGTTCTTCTTTACAGTGCTTGCACCTTTGGTGGCAACTGCATTGTATCATTCATATTTGCATATGTTGATATTCATAATGTGTTAAAAGAAATAGGCATCAATATAAATCTTGCAAAACACCCGTGGCACTGTAACTGTAATGTTACTTTGAACTACAGTACAAGACCGCTGTCTTACTGCATGCAGTATATTCACAATTGACCATTCACACACCGGGATCCAACGCAGTACATGAAGCTTGAGAACAGGCAAACTCAAGCTGTGCAGCAATATTGCTGTGCGTATTTGTTACGCATTCAATTTTAATATCATGCATAATTCAGATTCTTTCAATGCGTAAAACTGCACGTATTTATTCAGCACCAGGGTTACCCTGTGTGGAAACTGCAAAGGGACCAGTCCAGCTTTATTAGATTGTGCTTTATTAGATGAATCCATCATCAAGATAATATTACAGCAGCATTTTATTCAATGACATGTATTATTGTATCACCTGGATGAGCCCCCATTGGTTCTACCTCTCTTTCCAAGGTGGTCCATGAAGACAGCAGCATCTAAAATAACACTGACAAAACAACTTGCAATTGAGTTTAACAGTCGTTAACTCATTGTTTGAAACTGGTCCACGTAGGCATTTTCAATGTGATATTGTTTTAAGCTGTGACTCTATGAAAGGGCAATTTCCAGAGGATGTGTGCAGTACTGGAAAGCGGAACACTTCTGCAGCTCGTGAATACAGATTACAAGTTGCCTTGGAGTTAGCTCACTGTAACGCATTCCTAAGTAGTTCATTAATTAAATGAAGACGAGTGAATCACAGAACATAGCAAGAAAAGGAGCAGTTCAGTTGTGAGTTTGAGCAGGACTGGTCTTGTGTGGCTTGTGAGAAGTATATATTACCCGGCACCCTGCTTTTGGTGCAACAAGGAAGAAATGGCTTTTATGTTTGCCCAGATTGTTATTGGATTTGAAAAAAACAAAACACTGCAACTCTATACACAGAAGAAGAAGCACAAAAATATTTGTTTTATTGATATGTGGCTATTCAGAGAATTTGATAGTTATTAGAGTTATTTAAACACAGAAGGAAATGGCTTCAGTTTGATTAAATAAAACACTTAAAAGTCAGGTGAGAGAAATTTTATCCAACGTGGTTAGGTACCGACAGCAATTAAACACAGTGGTACGGTACCGGTATTTTATTAAACACAGTGGTAAGGTACCGGTATTTTATTAAACACAGTGGTAAGGTACAGGTATTTTATTAAACACAGTGGTAAGGTACAGGTATTTTATTAAACACAGTGGTACGGTACCGGTATTTTATTAAACACAGTGGTAAGTTACCGGTATTTTATTAAACACAGTGGTAAGGTACAGGTATTTCATTAAACACAGTGGTAAGGTACCGGTATTTTATTAAACACAGTAGTAAGGTACCGGTATTTTATTAAACACAATGGTAAGTTACCGGTATTTTATTAAACACAGTGGTAAGGTACAGGTATTTCATTAAACACAGTGGTACGGTACCGGTATTTTATTAAACACAGTGGTAAGGTACAGGTATTTTATTAAACACAGTGGTACGGTACCGGTATTTTATTAAACACAGTGGTAAGGTACAGGTATTTTATTAAACACAGTGGTAAGGTACCTGTATTTTATTAAACACAGTGGTAAGGTACAGGTATTTTATTAAACACAGTAGTAAGGTACCTCTTACTGCAGTACTGACCCACTCACTGTAAGCAGTCTGCTGTAATATAAAACATAACATTAATTTCTTACCAAATAAAAACAAACACAGCTGCACGGTAAGTGAAAGTAAAGGATGGAAATAATTTCTACCCCCTTCACTGGTGTAAGCGACGTGTACAGTATGCATGCTAGGTTGTTTTAGAGAGTTTTAGAGAGGCATGCTCACAAAGAATGAAAGTGGAGTAGTGAAGAGGTTCACTTCCAGCTGTGCCGCTCAGTGTTTACTGATGTCAGCTGAGATACTGAGAGTGAAACTGACATAGAAATCTAAGCAATGCAATTCTTACAAACATTTATGCTCTTGATTGTTCTATTTTAAAAAAAAAATCAAACAACAATGCAAATTATTTAAAATGTTTATTTAAATTGTATCTAGCCAGGATAGAACCCTTGAGATATACATCTCATTTTCAAAGGGGTCCTGGCAAAAGAAGGCAGCAAAATCAATGGCAAAAAAGAGACTAATCATTCAAATAGGACAAAAACACTTAAAACAATCATAAAAACAGTAATACAAAATACAAGCATTAAAAAAAATAAAACAATTCCAATTCACATGATCCTGGTCATCGTCAGTATTTATAGGGTTTGCATTCCTGGTATGATTCAAAATAAATATGTATGTATGTATTTAAAAAGGTATTGCGAAGAAGCCGTTTTTATGTTCAAAGTCAATGAGTTCCAAAAATGAGATGCTTGATACAGTATATGTACAAAGTCACGTTGGCCCTTATTAGGTCTCAATTTAGGGATCTTAGTGCATGGCTGCAGTAATCCTTTACTTTCTGTCTTGGTAATGTGGTTTTAGAAATTTAGAAATGTACCCACGAACACTTACTGCTTCGTATCACAAAGGATTGCCGATTAGTTTTAAACATTTCTATGTCTACTGCTACATGTTTTCCCTAGCATGTTAACCATTTGTTTTTCAGACCGAATTTTTTAAAATTCTATTTTGAATTGGGTATGCATAACAAGGGATTACTTACAATGTCAAACATTCTTTTGTATAATACTACCTTTTATGTTTTCATAAATTTATTTTAATTTTAAAAACTTTTAGGTATTAGAAAACGATTCAATACCATCAGCCAATCAGCTTCCAGCTCTAGCGGGCTCTAATAGACTGTAGATACTCGCTGGAATGTCTCAGCACCAACTGTGAATCCAATTTAAAATCAATCTTCGCTGGCTTTTTCTTTTTGACTTGCTGTATTTTTTAAGTGTAGTTCACATCTATTGGACAGAAAATACTAAACTAAGACACAATTGGTTCAAAATTTTTATAATCCACCAAAATCAGCCAATCAATACTTTGTATCAATGAAAGCAACCAATCCTGTACACCTGCAACTGCCGAGAGCCAATCACAGCTTGTCAGCTCAACTGGAGCACAGACACACGCATCATCTTTCAAAAACAACAAAGCGAGACGAGGACAGTTCAGCAATATTGCTCCATTCATATATAGATTCAGGAGAGAAAGGCTTTGGCCAGAGTTAGGAGACATTTTAGAGTGGTATTTAATGAGAGAGTGTATTGGTAGTTCAGACTCCATCATACACAGACTGTTCAGTAATTGCTCCGTTCATTTCTCAGGCAATAGCTAGATTATAAATAGCTTCACAAGTTAATGAAAAAAAACAAAAAAAACGATTTACTAAATAAAAACTAATTGTTTTTCTCTTTATATGTATGTCATCCTTGTTTTGTATTTAAAAAATGTTTGGGACTATTTTCTTAGAACGTCTTTACTCAGTGGAAAGATACCCAACAAATCAATACAAGTTCAAGGTAAATCTAGGTTTTAAGGTGTTTTTAAAAAAAAGAAAACAATGATAAAAATAGTTTTCTCGATGATGACTCTACTGTGTGATAGTTGACCTTGACTTTCGTTAGCATCCTCGCCTTCGCGGTCAACTATCAGACAGTAGAGCCATCCTCGACGGGCACTATCGTTTAAATAGAGCCATCATTGACTGGCACTATTGCTTAAATAGAGCCATCCTCGACGGGCACTATCGTTTAAATAGAGCCATCATTGACTGGCACTATCGTTTAAATAGAGCCATCCTCGACGGGCACTATCGTTTAAATAGAGCCATCATCGACGGGCACTATCGCTTAAATAGAGCCATCATCGACGGGCACTATCGCTTAAATAGAGCCATCATCGACAGGCACTATCGCTTAAATAGAGCCATCATCGACAGGCACTATCGTTTAAATAGAGCCATCCTCGACGGGCACTATCGTTTAAATAGAGCCATCATCGACGGGCACTATCGCTTAAATAGAGCTATCATCGACGGGCACTATCGCTTAAATAGAGCCATCATCGACGGGCACTATTGCTTAAATAGAGCCATCATCGACGGGCACTATCGCTTAAATAGAGCCATCATCGACGGGTACTATCAGTTAAATAGAGCCATCATCGACGGGCACTATCGCTTAAATAGAGCCATCATCGACGGGCACTATCGCTTAAATAGAGCCATCATCGACGGGCACTATCGCTTAAATAGAGCCATCATCGACGGGCACTATCGCTTAAATAGAGCTATCATCGACGGGCACTATCGCTTAAAAAGAGACATCATCGACGGGCACTATCGTTTAAATAGAGCCATCATCGACGGGCACTATCGCTTAAATAGAGCCATCATCAAAGGGCACTATCGTTTAAATATTGCAGTTTTGCAGCTCCAAGGGTTACATGCTGAGGCAATTTGGGCTATATTGTAGTTGATAGGGGAGTAGTAGGGTTGAATTAGCTCCCATTTAGAAGAACTTTTGCAAGCTTATCCTGGTTTGAAGATCGCAAAGTAAAACTTTGAGGTTCTCACACCCTTATTATTATAGGAATAAAAGAAGGAAAGATAGCTGGAAAACATTTTAAAATTAATTGGTTTGCAAAAAAACCACAAATTCCTGCATAAATTCAAACCATCTGGACAGGAATAAAGACAGAAAAACAAAAAAAGGAAAGATTATATGATGACAGGTTTATGAGATGACAAATGATATGAAGAATGTTTTCTGAGCTTGAGTCATAAAGGTCCAGCATCTGGAATGATATGTAACATTAAATCTTTAGGCAATGTGTCAAATGTTCTTAAGAGACTAATGCAACTGTTTGTGATCAAAGCATGCTACTACGAACCCTGCCACTTGAGTACTACCACTATGAGTATATTACTTTTGAACTTTCTTCTCAGATATTTTAAATACAAAGTTCTAAACCACATGGGGGGATGTAGACCAGGTTGATCATTTTGGTATTTAAGCTGAAAAAATACAGTATAGCTTATGGCACCAGGAGAAAGGTTCATCTTAAAAAGCAACATATTGTAGCGTTTCACAAGAAGCAGAAAACAGGAGAGACGCTTTTTTTTCTTTTAAACGCTTTATTTGGACGCTCTCTCGGGACCCACCAGAGTCCACAGCTCTGTCAGCAACACAGGATCCAGGAACAGAGACACAGTGACACAAAATGCCTCTTTTTATACAGTTAGCTCCACCCCCGTATGTATATCAGGGTGCAGAGCTTACACACATCCCATTGGTCCTCGGCTGCACACTTCGGACCAATGGGAACACAAACAGATGGGACCAATCTCAGGAGAGACACAGAACCCAGACAAGCAGGCTGAATAACACAGTAAACAACACAGCGGTGGCAGGAATACAATGGGAAACACAATTATTATTATTATTTATTTCTTAGCAGACACCCTTATCCAGGGCGACTTACAATTGTTACAAGATATCACATTATTTTTTACATACAACTACTTTTTTTTTTTACACATTATTTTTACATACAATTACCAATTTATACAGTTGGATTTTTACTGGAGCAATCCAGATAAAGTACCTTGCTCAAGGGTACAGCAGCAGTGTCCCCTACCAGGGATTGAACCCACGACCCTCCGGTCAAGAGTCCAGAGCCCTAACCACTACTCCACACTGCTGCCAATTACAGCGCTTAAACACATTAGAAACAGTGGGAATACAGGGAGGGAAACACAAGCACACATCGCTGTCCGCCATCAGGATGAATATAGTTATGGTCCTGTTTTACTGGTTGTAAAATGAAGAGTCTGACTGTCAAAAGAAATGGCAGGACAAGATGTCAGATTTAAAAAAAAAAAAAAAAAAAAAACATATCACATTACTGTTTATTATTGTATTTTTGTATTTTTTTCTTCTGTATGTAAAGCGCTTTGAATTGTATTGTACATGAATTGCGCTATATAAATAAAGGTTTATTATTATTATTATTATTATTATTATTATTATTATTATTATTATTATTATTTCCATATGGCACTAGTGGTGGCTATTACTCTGGTGTTTCAACACCAGAAAAGGAGCCTGTATTTAGGGGGCATTAAGAGGGGGTCAAGGAGCTCTTGGTTTTTCTGCAGATAAAAACTTAAAAATCTGTTTATTAGTGGAGCATTTTCTGTGAATATGTCCTATTTTTTTTTTTTTTTATAAATCATACAATAACAAAATTACCAACACAGGACAAACAGGGAACTTTTGAAGCTGCACCTGTGGTGTGCAGACCCAGTACCAAATAAATCCTTATATATAAGTTCAGAACACACAGGAGATAATATAGTAAGATATTACTGATCCCACAGCTTTGGTGCATCAATCTTGGAGTCTTAATAAAGTTTTACAGTTCGATACATTGTGCACTATTCTTAGTAGAGATAAATAATTTTGTTTTATAAAATACAATCTACTTACCCCAATGATCGTGTAAACTTCTTATCATGTCCCACTTCATTTCATCCATGGAAGCTCACCCCTCCCATTATGTAAGTAATGTAATTTTTAAAAAATGTATTATTTTGTCACACTGTTGGCTGTAAAAATAAGCAATTACTGTATTAGTTTTGTTGATATTGCCTTGTAATGCATGTTTTACTTATCAATACTAACTATTCTGCAGTAACACAGGGCAGTGGGGTCGCAAAGTCATTTTTATTGGTAGAAGGGGTAGTAGTACCACAAAGTTTGAGAACCGCTGCTATAGAGAGTGCTACTAGGTTAAAAAAGTTATCCCATGACAGGACATGTTTTTTTCAGATGAAATTACAGTTTATATTAGATTTACAAATAATTCTCTCAAATGGAAGTTTTGGAAATCATTTTTCTAAAACAATTAAGGTTGCAAAAAAATAGTCAGATTGTTTAATCAATCGATCAATCAATCAATCAATCTTTATTTTATATAGCACCTTTCATAGTGGACCACCATCACAAAGCGCTTTACAAGATGCAGTAACAACAAGAAAATCCATAATACTTTAAATACAGAGAAATGCATAATACATGATATACAGTAAAAAAACAGTGCATAAAACAATACAGTGAAACATGCATAATACATTATATACAGTGGAAAGTGCATAATACATGATAGTAGCAGAATACATGAAATAGTAGCAGCAACACAGCAGCTAATAGCAGATATCAGGCTTAAAGAGCATGGAAAGCAAGAGAGAACAGGCGGGTCTTTAAGACCTCTTTTTCTTTTTAGTTCTGTATTATTTATGTATTGTCTACAAGTGAGTTAACATACTGTGATGGGAAAAACAGTAACATTGCTAATTGTCAACTATCTTCTATTTTAAATAAACACACTATTGCTGTAAACACATATTATCAATCAATCTGAATTTCTAAAGCAATGTTGATGCTGAAATTGTAATAGAAACGCTCTTTCACTATTTGTGTGACTTTTTGTTTAGACTTTCCTGCAGAATACTTTGCAATGTGTGGGTCTGGGAACATGTCTAGTACAGATTTGCTGCACTAGTCACAGCATGTAAAGGTCTCTGCATGTGTGGCTTTCTTGATCTCTGTTTTTCCTTTGGCAATGAAAGATGTTATTGAAGCGCTGGTTTTCTGAGCGTTGCTGGCTTTTTGGTGTTTATGTGATGTCTCATGCTTTTACCACAAACATCATTCTTGCGCCCATGTCCCACAGTTTAAAATCAGTCCTGCATAGTTTACAGAAATATGTTTTTTTTCCACCGCTGCTTAGGATTATGTGAGAATACGTTGTGGTCCAAGAAGCTTGAAATTTGCATCTGTGGAGTGGAGGCTTTGAGTAAAATGTTGATGCTCATAACATCGATATATATTGTAACTCCTGAATGTGTCTAAGGCTTTTGCACAGCAGTGTATATATTTTTTACCGGACGAGGAGGGCTTAACCCACGCGCAGCAATCTAGATGATCAACTATGTGAGCTTGCCTCACGCATGAAATGCATGTCTGCCACAGGGCTCTCCTGGGTCCTAAACCCTGCTAGGTACAGACAGGGATTGCAGTAACCACAGACAGTACATGCCTTTTACAGAAATGACAAAGGGGTTTAACAATAGGGTTTTGAGCAAAATACGCGAGAAAATCTGTTGTCTGGGAGAAGTGTTAAAAAAACAGGAGAGTCCTGGTTAAGGAGAGTTGAGAAGTCTGCATTAATGTGTATTGTTCCTAAAATTAACAAGTGCTATAAAACACCGCCCCCCACCCCCCAAATATACATGGAATTTTTAATTGAGAAACTAAAACAGACCATGGCAGAAAGCAAGCAAATGCGAATAGAATTGTCTGAATCACTTTAAGTGTATGCACAATGCGTTGTCGACGTTTTTCTTGAAGCAAAATGCAATGGGTTTTACACATGTTAACATTTTATTTTCCATTAAACCTGAGTTAACCTTTTATGGCAACCTGCTCTTCCTGATCCTACCTATCCATATACGTCTACTCAGGGAACACATTTTATTTTTTTAGCATTAAGCATATGTTGACACTGCTATTGTGACGTTCTGTAGCTATAGCAACTAATGCTTTCAGGATTCCTTTTGACAAAGCACAATTTTCCACAATTTGTCTCTTTCTCTTTTTGTACCCTTTGTTTTTGGCTGGCATTTAATCCAGGGCAACAACTACAGTTATAAGCAGACATTAAAATACTGTTGATCTCAATAGAAGAAACAAAAGTGCTGCAGAGGTTTTCTTCTGATAAAGATGTCAGATGAGCGAGCGGCAGTGAGTGAGAGTCTCTGTAGGGTCTCTGTAGAGAGAGAGAGAGAGAGAGAGAGAGAGAGAGAGAGAGAGAGAGAGAGAGAGACTAATGGCTGCTTATTGAATCTGCACCCTCAAAAGTTCTCAACCTCACATTTTACATAAACTTTGGAAAGTGATATTCAATGACTCTCTGATTAAAAAATACAATTCATGGCCCTTTAAAAAATGAACACAACTTTTGGGGAAAAAAACAACACACATATCTTTGACACAAAATCGGTCTTCTTAAAAGCTAATACTTTAGACCAGTGGTTCTCAATGAACATATGTAGGAATTCGCTGACAGCAGCTCTACTCCAAAACTTTATGAACATACACTGCCCTATTGGAGCAAGGAGTGGATTCAATACAATTTTTAATCTATTTTTTTCTAAGAATAATGAGTAAAAGAAAATTACTCATATAATACTTGTACATGTCATACTCATTACGAATACTCATTTGTCCTTGTTGCTCAGTACGGCCCTAGTAGGCAAACCCCACACAAGAAAAAAAAAAAATCACAGAATCAAATTTGCGGGCTTCTCACATGCCTCTAGGATTCAGACAACAGGCCATTTAATACCTCAGCGATAAGGTCAGCGTTGATCCAGCTAAGATTTGGCCAAATCCTGGCCTTTCAAGAGGGTAAAATAAATAAATGGGTTAAACCAACCAGGATGGAATGTATCAGACTTTTATCATTTTAGCCAGTACCTTGGAGTCTACATTAAGCAGTGATATCGGGCTCTGTAGCGGCTACATTTTATAGAGTGGTAGGAAAAGGATGAGAGACTGATCATCTAAAGACAATAGCATTAGTAACTTCTGTTGGTAGGATGGAGGCATCAAGTAGATCACAAAGTCCCCCACGCTCCCACCACCTTCTAAAAACTTTTTTTAGGTTCTAAGGAGGGCAAACTCTGTTTTCTGATTAATTGAGTTCTTCTTCTCTGCTTTAACTTTCAGCAGCTCTTTCCTTACGCTGAAATCCTTGGGGTCATGCAAGTGCAATTGCCCAACTCTTTAATTCAGTCTGTACATCAGACCATGGCTTGTGTAATGTGTCACATAACTAATCATTTCCCCCCTTATGGTGCATTTAAGCGCCTCCCAAAGTGTGCCAGCAGAATCAACAGCATGCCCATTAACCTTCAAAAGGAACCGAATCTCTGATTTAATGTATTTCATAAAGCCCTCATCACAAAGAATAGAATTAGGAATTAGTATTAGTATTATCTCCATAGTGAGATTTGATAAAGCTAGGTGACAGCACAAACTGTAATATAATCACGGCTTGGTCAGAAAGGCTGTAATTACCAATAATGGCATCCAGTGTTGCCATTACTACCTCTAGTGGTGCTAAAAACAATTCAATCCGCGAGTATGAATTGTGTATGGAGAATAAAATGTATACTCCCTTATGCTGTGGAGTAACCTCAAAATCTCCCCTAGTGTGCAGGGCCTCTGCCCTGTCACACTACCTATGATCTATCTACCAGGGACAGTGTTAGAGTCACCTTCTACAATTACTGGGCACTGGCAAACAGATGGATGTGCCGAAATGTGTGTAAAAAAAGAAGATGGATTAGTGTGAGGTGCATATGTTTCCACTAACAACGTCTCCATTGTATAAATCACCTGTAACAAACACAGACCTGTACCACCCTGATTATTTTAAAGGGATCCCTCTTACCTATTAACATTGCCACTCCTTTTCAAGTTATGTCAAGCAGAAAGGCACTGGCCTACCCACATACATTTTACAGATGCAGTATTGGACAGGTGAGCAGAGCAATGTTTCTTTTCAGTTTATCTAGATATAACATACTAGGCACTACCAATGAAAATGAACTTTTAGCTAAAATTTCGGTACAATGCATCATATGCCATGTTCATTTATGTTACAAATTGTACAATGTCCCTGTCAAATAAATATAATAAATACAAATAAATAAAAATAAATAAATAAAATATAATATAGTGTCTTTTAAAAGGATTGTTAAACCCTTTACGTTCCAAGGGACCACATTTAGGCTTTCTCTAGTATTACCATCGGACATAACGGTCAATAACAATGTACTCTAAAGGACACCTGCAGGTTATCCTGCCAAAGGCATAGTTTAAAAAAGCAAACAAACAAAAGGGTCTGCACATGTTCAAACAAGCATCATCTGAATGAGAACCAGGCAGTTAAATTGTGAACAAAAAAGAACACTTAAAAAAAAAAAAGTACAGTCAATTTTCTTATTCTCTGCAATAGACCCAAATGTGTGTGAATCACAACGGCCAATTTTGTTAATTATAAACCGATGCAAACATTTTGACAGAAATTCTCGCTTTACAAAGATCACGTGCTGGGCACTCCATATTATTGGAAAAAGGTGTTCTCTTTTTTATGCATGTGTACAAGCTAGCTTCAGTAAAAAGCGCTTCTGTTTAAAGGTCAGCTCCTCTTGGCTTGTTATAGGAGTACTCCTCTGGGTCCTTGTTAAACTGGACAATTGATTTGTGTATTCTAAAATCCCTTTCATAGCCTACCTACAGCAAGCCCCTAGGGGACCCCTGTGCTCCCGACTGTATGACTCACGCTGCACACCATGCGATCACGCTTTTACCAGACGAGCCCCTCGGGGACCCCTGTGCTCCCCTGACTACCAGACAAGCCCCTCGGGGACCCCTGTGCTCCCCTGACTGTATGACTCACCCTGCACACCATGCGATCACGCTTTTACCAGACGAGCCCCTCGGGGACCCCTGTGCTCCCCTGACTGTATGACTCACCCTGCACACCATGCGATCATGCTTTTACCAGACGAGCCCCTCGGGGACCCCTGTGCTCCCCTGACTGTATGACTCACCCTGCACACCATGCGATCATGCTTTTACCAGACGAGCCCCTCGGGGACCCCAGTGCTCCCCTGACTGTATGACTCACCCTGCACACCATGCGATCATGCTTTTACCAGGCGAGCCCCTCGGGGACCCCTGTGCTCCCCTGACTGTATGACTCACCCTGCACACCATGCGATCATGCTTTTACCAGACAAGCCCCTCGGGGACCCCTGTGCTCCCCTGACTGTATGACTCACCCTGCACACCATGCGATCATGCTTTTACCAGACAAGCCCCTCGGGGACCCCAGTGCTCCCCTGACTGTATGACTCACCCTGCACACCATGCGATCATGCTTTTACCAGGCGAGCCCCTCGGGGACCCCTGTGCTCCCCTGACTGTATGACTCACCCTGCACACCATGCGATCATGCTTTTACCAGGCGAGCCCCTCGGGGACCCCTGTGCTCCCGACTGTATGACTCACCCTGCACACCATGCGATCATGCTTTTACCAGGCGAGCACCTCGGGGACCCCTGTGCTCCCCTGACTGTATGACTCACCCTGCACACCATGCGATCATGCTTTTACCAGACAAGCCCCTCGGGGACCCCAGTGCTCCCCTGACTGAATGACTCACCCTGCACACCATGCGATCATGCTTTTACCAGACAAGCCCCTCAGGGACCCCTGTGCTCCCCTGACTGAATGACTCACCCTGCACACCATGCGATCATGCTTTTACCAGACAAGCCCCTCGGGGACCCCTGTGCTCCCCTGACTGAATGACTCACCCTGCACACCATGCGATCATGCTTTTACCAGGCGAGCACCTCGGGGACCCCTGTGCTCCCCTGACTGTATGACTCACGCTGCACACCATGCGATCATGCTTTTACCAGGCGAGCCCCTCTGGGACCCCTGTGCTCCCGACTGTATGACTCACCCTGCACACCATGCGATCATGCTTTTACCAGACGAGCCCCTCTGGGACCCCTGTGCTCCCCTGACTGTATGACTCACCCTGCACACCATGCGATCATGCTTTTACCAGACGAGCCCCTCGGGGACCCCTGTGCTCCCCTGACTGTATGACTCACCCTGCACACCATGCGATCATGCTTTTACCAGACAAGCCCCTCGGGGACCCCAGTGCTCCCCTGACTGAATGACTCACCCTGCACACCATGCGATCATGCTTTTACCAGACAAGCCCCTCGGGGACCCCTGTGCTCCCCTGACTGAATGACTCACCCTGCACACCATGCGATCATGCTTTTACCAGACAAGCCCCTCGGGGACCCCTGTGCTCCCCTGACTGAATGACTCACCCTGCACACCATGCGATCATGCTTTTACCAGGCGAGCACCTCGGGGACCCCTGTGCTCCCCTGACTGTATGACTCACGCTGCACACCATGCGATCATGCTTTTACCAGGCGAGCCCCTCTGGGACCCCTGTGCTCCCGACTGTATGACTCACCCTGCACACCATGCGATCATGCTTTTACCAGACGAGCCCCTCTGGGACCCCTGTGCTCCCCTGACTGTATGACTCACCCTGCACACCATGCGATCATGCTTTTACCAGACGAGCCCCTCGGGGACCCCTGTGCTCCCCTGACTGTATGACTCACCCTGCACACCATGCGATCATGCTTTTACCAGGCGAGCCCCTCGGGGACCCCTGTGCTCCCCTGACTGTATGACTCACCCTGCACACCATGCGATCATGCTTTTACCAGGTCGAGCCCCTCTGGGACCCCTGTGCTCCCCTGACTGTATGACTCACCCTGCACACCATGCGATCATGCTTTTACCAGACGAGCCCCTCGGGGACCCCTGTGCTCCCCTGACTGTATGACTCACCCTGCACACCATGCGATCATGCTTTTACCAGGCGAGCCCCTCTGGGACCCCTGTGCTCCCCTGACTGTATGACTCACCCTGCACACCATGCGATCATGCTTTTACCAGACGAGCCCCTCGGGGACCCCTGTGCTCCCCTGACTGTATGACTCACCCTGCACACCATGCGATCATGCTTTTACCAGGCGAGCCCCTCTGGGACCCCTGTGCTCCCCTGACTGTATGACTCACCCTGCACACCATGCGATCATGCTTTTACCAGACGAGCCCCTCTGGGACCCCTGTGCTCCCCTGACTGTATGACTTTTTCAGTGGCAGTCAGGATTACAGCATTATCTGGAATGTTCGGTGCATGCCAGTAATTGCGGTTAATATTAATGGGTAAATAACTTCAGATGCTGTTGTAATGTGTTTACTTTTCCATAATCATTGTATGATGTTTGCAACTATTCTAAGTGGTTTTGTGTCCTGTTGCTTCAGTAAGACATTGTATTAATTAGTCTAAGAAAAAAAGAACAAGAACAAAACAGAAATGATTCATAGGTTTAAACTTGTCCTCAGAATCTATTGCTCTCTGCAGGGATGGGATTTCTCAATTTAATATGTCCAAGTGATAAACATAAAAAGGCAACTCCTTACATGAGACATGAAAATATTTCAGAATAAAAAAGAAGCAAAGTGAGAAGCTGAGTGGAAAGACATTCAAAAGGGGTATTAAAATAGACAGGAAATACACTTATATTTAATACTTGGAGATCAGGCATTTTTCATGTTGGATTTTACAGATGGCCTGAATATGAACTGTATGTGTGCTCTTGGATGACCTTCCTGGCAGTTCATAATGCAAGTGCAACAGGGAGGAGGCTGGGCACAAACCGACAATGCTGCACACCACAAGCGAGCATCTTACCCACAATGCGAAAGAGCCGGGCTCGTCTGAATCCGTGGTCTCATCTTACCTGCAGGGCACAGGACAGAATCCGCAATGACAGTGCATCACAGAACTCTACCCATTACACAAGTGAATGGCTTGGTTTACATGTGACAAAAGCTGTCCCATAATTTACCATTCTTTCTTATCAAATGAGAATAAGAATAAGAGCTAGCCTTGGCAAGCTGATTTGACAAAGGAACAAGTATACGAGGGTGGGGGAGGGGGGTTACAGACCTCTTTGATCAGTGGGTTTGATTTTTTATTGAAGTGATAGTATTTATTCAACCTTTTGAATTGTTGCCACTTGCAGATGACTCCTAAAATGAAGATGATTTTTCATTTCATTAAAAATAAACAACTGCAACTACCATGCTATAAAGGACAATCTTGCAAAAATAAAATCCTATTGTGTTTTAATTTGTGCATTGCAGAATGCTATTCCTGTGACAGAGACAGAATGATTCCTGATGATAAATCTCTCTCCTGACCTGTGAGGGCGCTGTGTAAAGGGAACAGAGTGCCCTGGACTGGATGGCCAGACAATTCATTCCCTTGGTTAGGAGGAAGTCGGTCATCTAAATACGGGGGTGGAGCTACGATACTAAATCATTGACCCGGAAGGGAAATGATGTGGCAGCCACGGATTGGAGGAGCGGTTGCACTAGTTAACCAAGGGGGCGTTGCAAAGTGATCTGTTCCTTTGTATGGTTAAAGCTGAACCGGAAGGATAACATGTATTGTAAATCGTGAGTGTTTTGTTTGTTTTTGTCGTGTCTAAAGAACCATTGTGTTTGTTGTTATTAGACGGCTGAACACAATCCGGAACTGTCGCCACGGGACAGCACTTATCCGGACTACACTGCACTATTGTTCATGATAAACTGTATTTGCACCGCAAGCACTAAATCACTCACTGTGGACTTGTGTTTGTGTTTTGTGTGTTACGTGTGGGTATTTAAGAAACTGGACTATTATTATTTTGGGGACCAACCCGTGGATTGCCTGTTATCATTGTTATTATTTACTGCCGTTTGTCATCAGACTTTTGGATTGTACAAATAAACCACCACTGCACCTGGATTATCGTTATCTGTCTGTTTATTGATCACCACAGCATTCCTGCATCTGCACACTGTTAACCACTTTGCCACAATTCCATATATTGTACATGATCATATTTGACTCAGCTTTCGCTAATATAAAATGAGATAGCAGTGGTGGGGACCAGCTAAGATGTAGCTTTGCTGTAATATATGAGCCTTCAGCGCTTTTCCTCCAGGTAATGTGGATTTGCTATTGGCCCGGTGTTGAGGGCTGAAGTTTAATGCTGGATCCAGGGTTCAGCCGATTTGTGGCCTCCCTGGCGCATCAGCACCCACAACGGCAGCGATGCTGGCTCCAGGGATCAACCAAAGTGCGGCCTCCTTAGTGCCTCCTGTATATATACTGACATTAGCTTTAACTATGGAGCTGCATTCCTGTGCGTTCAAACCGCCACAATGCAGGCAGAAGATTTTTTTCTACAAAGATATTAACTGCATGTATTTTAGTGTTATAGAATTCTATAAAGTCTGCTTTTTCAAAGATAGGTCTGCAACCTTGTGGTAAACTAACTTCTGTATTGGAACAAAACAAAATACACCATCATAATGTCAAAAAGTAAGTGGCATCAACAGAGCATAGGAAAATGATTCAAAAGAAACATTCTTGTATGTGCGGGTGAGGCTTGAAGTAATTGACAGGCTTGGATCCATTTTAAATTCTGTACAGGTTGAAGAGTTGAAGTGATAGCACCTGCAAGTCATTCATTATAGAATGTGGCTTCTTTTTTTTCTGGAGTGGAAAGACAGCCTTTCACATAATGCCTGTACTAATTTACTGAAATATTTAAAGCTGCTGTCCTTGTTAGAAAGAATAAATCTAACATGCCTAACATGGACATTTTGAGGTTCTTCTACCATCACAACGACTTCAAAAGTCTGCTGCATCACAAAATGGCAACTAAAAGGATATTTACAATGAAAAAAAAAGCGTTATCACAGGTTGTTCCAGAATTTCGTTTTACCTGCTTTTTATGATAAGTTGGGTTTAAAAACAGTAACTTGTTTTAATGATAAATATAGGACAGTGCTAAGCAAGGAATATTCATGTTTTGGGGTTGCTCACTAATGATTGGTCAGCTATCAGAGCTTTGACTTTCCCATTGGTTGCTAAAGCAGGCCCTTCAAGTGAGGCAGAGAATACCCTGGGAGATTAATGGCCTGCCTCTGCTCACTCCTGATTGGTCGCCTGTCTAAAAAAAAAGGACATTCTTTGTATTGCCTATTGGTTAAACTCATTCAAGCCCTTCAACTGAAACGGGAATACCCTCAACTATTTTTTTTTCTAGCATCTGGTTATTGTTTTAGACTTATGCGGGGGAAATGCAGATCTCTTATTGGCAGATCACATCCCCTTCAGGAAACCCCTAGACTCTTAAAAAACCTCTGGTAAACCCTGTAAGTCATCTTGGATAAAGGCGTCAGACAAAATGAACAAATAATAATTAGAGTAGTATGTTTCATAGTATAAGCAAGCACACTGTACGCAAGTGAGTGAGGCAACGTCATGTCATTTGACTGACGGTTTACTTGGCACTGTCTGGTCAGCAGAGAATACCCTGAAGGTCCTGATGGCACACCACTGGTATCAGGTGTAGTCTTAAAATATAATTGTGTGTATTTTTGTCCTACATATGAATGTAGGACAAAAAATAATCAAACTATGTACATTTTTAGGGCTTTATGTGAGGGTGTTAGCACAAGCTGCTGGTTCATTTCCATTCATTGTGTAATATGTAGTTTCCTGTGAACATTTCCTTTTCTGTTAGAATAGTGTAAATATACATATTTTGTATCACAAAAATAAACACAGCAAACTTTTGCCTTATTGACGCACTAGCTGTTACATTGCATTACTGGAATGATGTCTAGGTTGTTTAGTGGAGCGATAGATAGCACTTTGCAATATTTGTATATGTAAACTTGAGACGAAGGATGTGAGCAGATGAAATAAAGACTTGTTGCCTGATAAAGTGAACTCTTAAATATTTGCCACCAGACGTGGCAATACTTGTTTATATCTATACCTATCACTTACATTATAATGATTTTGTAATTCTAGCTGGTTGTTTTCTGTGTGTTTTACATGTGTAAAGGGTTACATTTGGAGTCATCAATGTTTTTTGTACTTCAAATAAAAATAAAAAAAAAACAAAAAAACAATTTATGTTGTAATCAAAGAGCAAGGGAAATAAGTGGAGAGAAGACAATTGAAAATGAAAATGTAAGTAAACATTGTATTTTAACAATTTACAATTTAAAACTTAAATAAATAACCTAAAAAGTTGATGGACTGTATCACGGAGGTGTTTTAACAATGAATCTAGGAGCATGCACAAGTCAGAGGTATACATGGGTTAAACAGTGCTTAATAAGACCAATTTGAGCAAAAGTCACAAATGTAGACAGTTGTACCAATTCCAGCTAAGCTAATGGCTTTGTCCATCCCATTTCCTATATTCGACTATACAGTATATCAGTGTTAAACAGTTTACTCAATAAAAGGTCAGCTATCCACAATGTTGCACGGTGAGTCATTCTGTATCGTGTTATTAAATAGCTGAGATCTTATTGAGATTTCCCCATACTTTAAACAACAACCCCAGCATCTGCTTATTATTTATTTCTTAGCAGACACCCCTATCCAGGGCAACTTACAATTGTTACAAGATATCACATTATTTTTACATACAATTACCCATTTTTACAGTTGAGTTTTGACTGGAACAATCTAGGTAAAGTACCTTGCTCAAGGGTACAGCAGCAGTGTCCCCCACTGGGCATTGAACCCACGACCCTCCGGTCAAGAATCCAGAGCCCTAACCACTAGTCCACACTGCTGCCTCTGTAACTTGAGCAATTGAACTGTGTGTCTCAGCTTGGATTCGGAGAATGGTTTTTCCTAATGAGGTTTTTAGGGCAAGCTGTTCACATAAATACATGTGCTCTGATCCGGTACACAAGCTTTCTATTTAGCAAAAGAAACTGGAAACAGTTCTATTGCTATAGCAGGCTTCCAAAAGTGCTATTGTTGGATAGCAGCGTGTAACAGACAATGCAAGTGTGATGTGTTTACTAACTAAATGCTGAGGACATGTCATTGACTGATACCTTCAATATAAAGTTGTTTTTTGTTTGTGTGGTGTCCAACATATGGAATTAATAAGGAGGCATGCAAGAACTCCAGCTTTTCTGAATTAATGGATGTTTACTCATTAGGAAGGTTAATTAACTCAGTGAACTGCATGACACTGTTAGTAACATATTCATTTTATTTATTTATTTTATTTATTGCATTTATATAGCACTTTTTATACAAAAGTCACTGTACAGTACTGTGAACAGGATGTGCAAACGGTGTAAAAATAATAATAGTTAAATCTTTTGTAGCAAAAGTTTTGCTTTTGTGGACAGGAAAAAGTTACAAGAAATAGATGTCTACAATTATTTATTTCAGCAAATTTTTTTGCAAAACTCCAAAAATGCTAATTCATAAGTATTCATACCCTGACAAAGAAAATGAAATGAATAGCTAGTTGAGGCACCTTTAGCAATAATAACCTCTTTTAAACAATTAGGATATTTCTCAATGAGCTTTTGTCTGATTGTTCCAGGTCATTCAAATTCCGAGGACTTCTCTTGTGCACTGCCTTCTTCAACTCATACCAAAGCTTCTCAATCAGATTTAGATCAGGACTTTGACTAGGCCATTCCAGAACCTTGATTTTATTCTTCTTTAACCATTCTGAAGTAGATTTTGATGTGTGCTTTGGATCGGTGTTGTGTTGGAACGTCCAGTTGTGTTTTAAACCAAGTTTTGTAGCGAAGTGTTTCAGATGATTGCCCAATATCTTGTGGGATGCTATGGAATCCCTTTTACCATGTATTGGAACAAAATTTCCTGTGCCATTAGAGGAAAATCAGCCCCACAGAATGATATTACCACCTCCATGCTTGACAGTAGGTATGGTGTTCTTTTCTTTGTACGCCTCACCAGACTTTCTCCAAATGTAACGACGATCAGCATGACCAAGCGGCTCGATTTTTGTTTCATCACTTCATAAAACCTTTGTTCAAAATTCATATCCATCATTTTGCAATCTTTAAGCAATTGTCCTTGTGACGTTTTCCTAAGAGTGGCTTTTTCCTTGGCCTGTGACCGTTGATTCCTTCACCATGCAACACTCTACCTATTCGCCAATTCACTTTGAATATCTTTGGCAGTCAATATCAGAGTGTTATTAACCTTCCTCACAATTCTTCTACTTGCTCTTGGTGAAAGAACCTTCTTTCTTCCAGACCGAGGGAGCGTTGTGACAGTACCATGAGTCTTGTACTTCTGATAATAGAAACAGTAGTTGAAATTGGGATACTCAAATGCTTGGAAATCTTCTTGTATCTTTCTCCAGCTTTATGACAATAAATCATTTTCTGCCTAAGGTCTTCAGATAGCTCTTTACTTTTTCCCATATTGACTTATTGGTAATGACAGGAATCATCCTATGCCTAAACCTTTTATACTCTCTAAGAATGTTCACCTACAATCTAGCATTTTCTAGAATTAGGTTCTGCATTATCATATTGAAATTTCTAGCACCTTGTAAACAATACTATCATAGCATCAAAGGGTATGAATACTTTTGATTGAGTATTTTTGGAGTTTTGCAAAAAAAATTGCTGAATTAAATAATCTATTTCTTGAAACTTCTTTTCCTCATCCAAAAATGCTAAACTTTTGCTACAAAAGATTTGTTCTAAAATTCTTTGTTTGAGAAATGTCTAGAAATTATAAATTTCCATTTGACTACAACTGTATCAATACTGTATCAATATTGGCATATTGGAAACGAGTAAAATACAAAACCTGAAACGGATAAAGTTACAATGCTCTACCATCATGGTAAAAAACACAATATTTCTGCAAATTGAAATCATAATAAAATGGTGAAAATGTAATTTGAATGTATGCTCTTCATTCTTTTTAAATTCATGATCAATGAATACAATAAAAAAAAACAACAAGGTCCAGCATTTAAGTGCTTGGTTGGCAAATGGTATCCATTCAAACCATAAAAGCCATTAAATCAGTCTGGATTGCACATTTCAAAATGTTCCCCTTAGACTTGCTTCTGTTCCAAAAAATAACCATAAATCCTACAGACAGATACTAACTACAACCACATGACATCCAAATACAGTAGTTTGGAAAAGAACAACGACATTGTTGCAGGTACAGCTGTATCATTCTTGACTACAAAAACCACCAACGTGTGTGTCTGTCTGTCTGTCTGTCTGTCTGTCCCACTAGATGACTTCTGTTCTTACAATCCATCTTTAAAACAATGATTTAAAGAACATTCTAAATCTTTATAATGTTCTTGTAATTATCCTAGACTGGCAGTGCTTATGTTAATGCAATGGAAAGACAGTCATTCTTACACCATTTTCACACAGAAATGCTGCTACTGTGCCGTCTGAAATGTTTTAACGAGAGTGTAAAAAACTCAGCATGAAATTGCGCAATCTATGCCGGTGTAGTAACCTTTTCACACAGCCAAAGAGATTGCGCGAGTACAATTTTGAAACCTGTCAATCAACAGGTTGTTCTCATGGCAACAACAGAATGTTCATGTGCAATCTGAAACACTGACAAGACCCACACGCAGTGTTTAATTTGTAAAGAAAGAGGTGCCGGGGCGCAAGCAATGACAATAATACCGACCCTAAGAAGTGCATTCAAAATCATAACATGTTTATTTGAAAGAGTATTGTATGTACTTGTGTTAGATGTTTACATTCACGTATTCTACATCCTGCAACCGCAGGACAAATAATTAAAAATAAAAAAGCCTGTATACATGTTTTGTTATGTTTTTGCATTTAAATGGTTTAAAAAACAAACAAATTAAAAGGCATTCAGAGGCACTCCAGAAGGACGACATTGATGAAAAAACGTACACCAACACGAACATTGGTTTGACCCACTGTCTGCAATTTCAGTATCTCCCATATGATATTTATAATGCACATTTTTATTGCCTGCGTGCAGTACCTTACACTTTTCTCTATTAAATGTCTTTTGCCATGTGTCTGCCCAGTTTTGAATGCTTTCTAGATGATTTTGAATGACCTTTGCTGCTGCAGCAGTGTTTGCCACTCCTCCTATTTTTGTATCGTCTGCAAATTTAACAAGTTTGCTTACTATACTAGAATCTAAATCATTAATGTATATTAGGAATAGCAGAGGACTTAATACTGATTCCTGTGGTACTCCACTGGTTACCTGGCTCCATTTTGAGGTTTCTCTTCTAATCAGTACTTTCTGTTTTCTACATGTTAACCACTCCCTAATCCATGTGCATGCATTTCCTTGAATCCCTACTGCGTTCAGTTTGAGAATTAATCTTTTATGCGGGACTTTGTCAAAAGCTTTCTGGAAATCTAAATAAACCACGTCGTATGCTTTGCAATTATCCATTGTCCATATTGCATCCTCAAAAAAATCAAGCAGGTTAGTTAGACACGATCTCCTTTTCCTAAAACCATGCTGACTGTCTCCCAGGATACTGTTACCATATAGGTAATTTTCCATTTTGGATCTTATTATAGTTTCCATAAGTTTACATATAATAGAAGTCAGGCTTATTGGTCTGTAGTTACCCAGTTTGGTTTTTTCTCCCTTTTTGTGGATCGGTATTACGTTTGCAATTTTCCAGTCTGTTGATACAACCCCTGTGTCAAGAGATTGTTGCATGATCTTGGTTAGTGGTTTGTAAATAACTTCTTTCATTTCTTTGAGTACTATTGGGAGGATCTCATCCAGCCCAGGGGATTTGTTTATTTTAAGAGCTCCTAAGAAGTGTTTGACAGCGCCTGGATACACAATCATTACACAACAGAAGCACATCGGCTCGGTGTGCAGTACTGGAGTTTTTCTTTTAATGCGGTGGTGGGAACGCAAAGGGTTTTGTGCAGGGAACGCTAAGTGTCAGCTTGGGGGGCACGCTTAGCTTTTGGGAGCTGTTGCTTGTGACCTAGGGCCTCGTTTTTAAACAAGACGCGACCGTCGCGTGAGAAAAAGCTTGAAATAAATCACTCTGCGCTGTTGCATCTCTTTAACAAATGAGGCCCTGATCCGGCTTCGTTTGAAAGGCGTCCATATGAGTGATAGATACCTTCCTGGATTGGGTGTCTGGATTGGATATGCTATCGAGAATTGCACAACAGTGATATGAAGAGGGTCCTGCTATCTTTATTTTTGTAAACCGACGGTGTACTTTTATTTTGTATCACATTTTTGTATCTCTTTATGCCAAATATAGCATTCTTAGTTTTGCTGTACTTGTATGACTGCTTCTGCTATTGGAATATTGAGTAGTATTGTTGATTGCCAAGAAATAAGTTGCTTTATTTTGAGTGTTGTGCATTGTATGGCGTAGCTACCTTACTTAATGGTTAAAAAATACCAAAATACAGAAAAACACCATAATAAAGTATATACATTTATTTATTTATTTATTTATTTATTTTAATTTACGAGGCATGATGTCTTCCTGGTGTGAATGTCTCGAGAAAGGTGACCGGACCGGCAAATGACGCTCGATCGTCCCCTGCCAGAAGAGGAAATGCTGGGCATCAGAATTGGGTCAGTGGCAATGTCAACCATAAACGTGGCTGGTCTTGCAGTCTCAGCAATGCTGTGTCCATTACCACCATTTGCTGGTGTTGCTGCCTCATCCACCTAGCCCAGTCACATTGCCTAAGACACTCTGCTTGTTGGAATAACATCTGTTGTCTGGCAGCAGTGGCCTGCATCTGGCGTCTCAACAGTCTTGTCTCCACAAGACTGGATCGCCTGTACTCTGCCGCTGTATTGTTGACGTCCTAGGGGCGATTAAAAAGATATAGATAGATAGATAGATAGATAGATAGATAGATAGATAGATATATTTTACACACACACACACACACACAACATTGAACAGCATCCATTTATCAGTGGATAAAGAACATCTGATCAATACAGCTTGTTTAAAATAGACAGGACCATGTGCAAGCCCATCCACTGAGGTTCCTGCCTCTACTTCCTCCTCTTGCAGCTCCACAGAAGGAGCATCTGGATTATAGAGCTCCTCAGCCCCTTCAGCATGCTGTGCGACAAACTGTGACAATGCTCCTGCTGCTGACTGGAGGGGGCTGGAAGAGAGGTACTAGTGCTGGAGCCTTCTTAATTTAAAAATACACACACACACACACACACACACACACACACACACACACACACACACACACACACACACACACACACACACACACACACACACACACACACACACACACACACACACACACACACACACACACACACACACACACACACACACACACACGAAAACATTTCCCATTACCCTGATTAGGAGAGCTGCATGACGCTGCAGATGTTGAGCGCTGGGAGGTATCAATCAAGTGGGCAGATCCCCCCCCCCAACTGACACCAAATTCAAATAACCACTCCATTGTTTTAACATGAATACCAAACGTGCAATACATTCACCAAACAATTAGCTATAAAGACTTGGCATTACACACTGCCATCTAGTGACTTAAATGCACGACTTTCAATAACTGGATTAATATGAAAATAACCTTTAAAAGACAATGTTAGGAATTTTAAAATGTTAGTAAGTGCTCAATACCACAATCTTAAAACTAAACAGCATGTTACTTAAATTTTCCCCCTATGTTCTAAGTAAACCTTAAATCGCAGAGGAATTTAATCAGACTTACCTTAAATTAATCTTTTTCTCAATTTCATCTGTGCAAAGTCTCTAATAATGTCAGTAAAATCCAGTTTTCTGAGTTTATCACATTCTGTGGACATGATGGCAAGTCTGTTTAGGCGATCCTGGCTCATGGTGGCTCTCACTTCATTCTTAATGAGTCCCATGCAAGAGAATGATCGTTCTCCAGAACAGTGCACATTAAGGATAGGTAAATGCACTGAGCATTGGTGACATTCGGAAACGTGGAAATCACTTGAGAATTCAGGATAAGTTGAAGGTGGTCAAATGCTGTTCTCTTGTCCTTGCCAGAAAAAAATTTAGTAAACTGGAGCATTTCTGATGGGAAATATTCATCCTGATCTGAAGGATAGGTTTGCACAAGTGTAGCAGCTTTGTTTTTGATGTCATATTCTGAAAGTCAGTAAAGAAACCAAACAAGTTATGCACAGTAACATACGCTTTTGATTGGTGCTGATGCACGAGGGAGGCAATAAGCTGATCCCTGGAGCCAGTATTACACTTCAGCCATTAACACCAGACAGAAGGATATCTACATCATATGAAAGGAAACGCAAATGGATGGAGTCACATATGGATCACAATAGTTTACTGTAAAGCTATGTCTTAGTCGGTGCTTATCTTGGCGAGAGCCGAGTTCAAATCAGCAAGAAGTTTTAACATCTACTCTCGTGTAATGGAAATCATGAAGATCTGGATACGTCCAGTGACTGCTGTGAATAGTGCAGCTGGCAACAAGGGAGAGACCTCGTGACAGCTTGGAGAGACAGCTGACAGGAGGAAAGAGACCCCATTGGGGCTGGTAAGGGTTAGCTACCCTTGTCGGCAGTATCCAGCTCTGTGTTTACAGGATGCTGGAGACACCCGCCCAAGGCTTCTAAGAAATTAAAGAGAAAAATATCCCTAGAGTCTGCGAGAGCGGGGGTGGAAGATGACTCAACGTTGGACAACACGGTTAACGACTTAGGAACGGAAACGAGTATGGAGAGTACTTCACAAAAGACTAGTTCAAGATCTGCAGTTAGCAAAGACATGGAACTCCAGGTTTGTGTCTGTGACTGGAGCAAGGCAACAACGGTCAGGGGTTTGAAGATTCATCAAGGGAGAATGAAATGCTTGAGGGAGAAGGGACAAGGGCCAAGGGCCTCGCATTGATCAGTACTTCTTACGAAGTCAGTCAAGTCAGTCGAATGAAATCCAGCGACAGGAAGCAAACCACAGTTCGCAGGATATCAGCACCCGTCATAGACGTGAGGAGGACTTGCATGGACACAGTTAGTGATGAACCTAATGATCCTTGTGAACCCAGTCAGACAAACCAGCATAAGAGAGAAAAGAACCTCAACGGGCACAAGCCTGGAGTTAAATGGCCAAGAGCTTGTGAG
The DNA here is from genome assembly GCA_030684275.1 of Acipenser oxyrinchus oxyrinchus. Lineage (NCBI taxonomy): Eukaryota > Metazoa > Chordata > Actinopteri > Acipenseriformes > Acipenseridae > Acipenser > Acipenser oxyrinchus. The sequence continues at coordinate 93,191,146 of CM060249.1, forward strand.
AAAACTGCATGGGACACAGTAAACACAGATCTCTGCTTTGCATTGGAAAAATTAAGTGAAACAGTTGAAAAGAAGCTGGATAAATCTGGGGACATCATCTACGCATATGGAAGTGAGAGGTTTGGAGTTGAAAAAAGGAAGGAAAAAGTACAAACTATTCCTGGAAAGTCTAGACGGCAGCAGGAGATTGAACGCTTAGTTAGAGAAAGGAGACAGCTGAGGAAGCAATGGAGAAGAGCAGAACAAAGTCAGAAGGAGGGAGAGCTGAGCGCCTATGGAAACGCTACAAAAAGAAGGCGCGTGCGAGAACTAACTTTTATAAAGACCCATTCAAATTTGTAAACAAGTTATTCACCAGTGAGAAGAATGGCACACTAAAAGCATCTAAGTTTGAGCTTGAGAGATATTTGGAGGAAACACATACAGATTCAAAAAGGCTATGTCAATTCCTTCAGACATCCCACCTATCAATCCACCAGAATACCAAATGGAGGACTGTGCACCAAAGTGGAAAGAAGTAGAGCAAGCTGTGAAAAAAGCAAGGGCTTCATCATCTCCAGGGCCTAATGGATTTCCTTACAGAGTGTACAAGAGTGCTTCAGGAGTTCTACGAATTCTGTGGAAATTGATGAAAGTGGCATGGGAAAAACTGGTTGTACCAAGAGCATGGCACTGAGCAGGTGGAGTCTTTATACCTAAAGAAAAAAATTCTACAAGCATCAGTCAGTTTCGTCCTATTTCCCTATTAAACGTAGAAGGCAAGACTTTCTTCAGCATTATTGCTCAGAGATTGTCAACTTACCTATTAAAGAACTGCTTCATTGACACGTCAATACAAAAAGCGGGCATTCCAGGTTTCCCATGATGCTTAGAACACATCAATGTGATCTGGCAATAAATTCAAATCAGCTAAAAAGGAGAGGAAGGAGCTCCATGTAACATTCCTGGATTTGGCTAATGCATATGGTTCAGTGCCACATGAACTTCTTTGGGCAGCATTTGATTTTTTTCAGTGTACCGATGACAATAACAAATTTAGTGAAAGCCTACTTTGGAGATTTGCAGTTTAGTTTTTCCAACTTCAGAATTCAGCACTACATGGCAATGCCTAGAAGTTGGAATAATGGCAGGAGCACTATTTCTCCATTGGCTTTTACCATGGCAATGGAAGTAATCATTAGGGCATCAAAATGGGTAGTAGGAGGAGAGCGCTTGGCTTCTGGAATGCCACTACCACCAATTCGAGCATACATGGATGACATGACAACCATGACTACAACAATAGCCTGCACTAATCAGTTATTGGGCAAATTAACCAATAACATTGAATGGGCATGAATGCAATTCAAGCCCACTAAATCAAGGAGCATCACTATAATTAAAGGTAAAGTAGAAGATAAAACGTTCATTAACGGTGAGGCAATACCAACAGTGTCTGAGAAGCCAGTAAAGAGTCTTGGGAGATGCTACGACGGGGATCTAAAGGACACAGTTCGTGTGGGAGAAGTTAGACAACAAGCAGTGGAAGGGTTGAAGAGCATAGACAGCAGCGCTCTACCAGGCAAACTAAAACTCTCGTGCTTTCAGTTTGGTCTACTGCCAAGGTTGCTGTGGCCACTGACTGTGTACGAGGTTTCTTTGACAACAGTAGAGAAGCTGGGAGCTTTAATCAGTTCATACATCAGGAAATGGTTGGGAGTTCCACACTGCCTCAGCAGAGTGGGACTTTATGGTAAAGGAATACTGCAGCTACTAGTCTCCGCTCTAACAGAGGAGTTTAAGTGCGCCAAGGTCAGACTGGAAATGACATTAGTAGAGTCACGCGACAAATGCGTAAGGGAGGCAGCACCTGTGTTGAAAACTGGAAGAAAGTGGGTGGCAAAGAAAGCTGTGGAAGGTGCAAAGGCTGCCCTTCGAATTGGTGATATCATGGGGCAAGTTCAGCATGGAAGAGGGGGTCTTGGTCTCAGTTCAGCTCCTCCTACATGGCACAAGGCAGCTCCAGCTCAAAGGAGGAAGCTGGTAGTCAACAAGGTGCAAAAGCAGGAGGAGAGGATGAGGTGTATAAAAGGCCATTTCCCAGGCCAAGCAGGGAGAATAGATGAGATGGGAGAGTGTGGAACAACGCAAGATTGGCTGGCAAGACCTATGGTCAATGGAACAGAGCAGGATCAGTTTCCTTATCAGGTCAACATATGATGTTCTCCCATCACCACAGAACCTAAACCTCTAGGTAGGAGAGGATCCTTCATGTCCTTTATGTTCATCACCTGCAACATTAAGGCACATTTTGATAGGATGTAAGGTGGCGCTTAGCCAAGGACGGTTTACTCGGCGCCATGCTTGGCCATAGCATTGGAAGACAAGCGTAACATGACCAATACGTTGCCACCTGTTCCATCAAAACATTACACACAAAAGACAACATTCCTCCGCCCAAGAGAGCAACCACCAAGAAAAGGTGTTAAAACCAATCCTCGCCCAGGACAACTGGAAGCTGCTAGAGACTGGAAAATGCTGGCAGATGTTGGTCAACGGCTTATTTTTCCACCTGAGATTGCCACCACTAACCTTCGACCAGATATTGTCTTGTGGTCTGGATCAGCACGCCTTGTTCACCTGGTAGAGTTAACAGTGCCATGGGAGGATGCTGTAGATGAGGCGTATGAGAGGAAGAAACTGCGGTATGCTCAACTAGCCACTGAAGGGGAATAGCGAGGATGGAGAGTCCGGGTTTACCTAGTAGAGGTGGGTTGTCGAGGATTTGTGGCACATTCTACAACCCGGTTTCTCAGAGACATCGGATTCAGTGGCCAAGAGTCGTGTCGCACAGTGAATAACTTATCTGAAGCAGCAGAGAGGAGCAGCAACTGGCTGTGGTTGAGACGGAAAGATTCTGGCTGGGGATCTCAAGCACAATAGATAAGTTAGAAAGAAAGTTTTCAGAAATAAGCATAAAGTTTTAACATCTACTCTCATGTAACGGAAATCTTGAAAGAGTATCCAGATTCTTTAGGAAAATATGGACACGAAATCTGTCTCCGCCCTGTAGTAAAACTTTAGTTCCACTGGGGCAATCGTGATCCTGCAGAGCACCGGGTGGTCGTCTCTGCCGTCGCTCTTCGTCTCGATATTTCTTCAGCACTGCAGTTTCCATTGCACGGTTTTCAAAATCATCAAAATGATCACAAATCTCATCCAGAAATGTTTTCAGGAGATTCAAGTAATTCAGCTACCACTGACAGTTCAATGTTTTGTGCTTGAATGGATTTACTAGTTTTGTTGAATCTCTCCAGAATGTTATTCCACAAGTCTGTGGGTTAAAGCGAAAGGCAGATTGAAGTTACTTTGATCGTTAATTGGCGATGTGGGCAGACTGGGTCCGACTCTTTGTTCTGTACTACTTTCTAATTCTTCAGGCCCGTTATTTGGAACGGTAGCGCCGCCAAAACTCTCGTTGACCAGTTGTTCAGGTTCATTTCTTGTTGTCGTTACTTCATTTTTATAGGATTTAAAACCGAAATTTGATAGGTCTCGGAATGTTTTCCAGCAGGCATTTTTTTTTTTTGTTTAGCTGCACCGCTAAGTTTTTCCATTGTTTCTGTATTGGTCTCTCTCTCGCGCTCTCACTCTCTCGCCGTCCTCCAGCGTGCGCGGCATCACCAGTAAGAGATGCAAGTGTTTAGCTAGCACGATCACGGGGCAAGTAGATTGGATTTTAACCTGTAAAATAGCCATTTTTATTTATGTATTTATTTTAACCAGGCTGCAGGCCCCTCGTCAGCCAAGGATCCTGGACAAATGTCCCGGTTGCCCCCCTTAAATCCGGCCCGGAGTTTCTCGAACAGTTTTAAACTTAGTAAATACAATCTGTATGATACTTTACAAACACATTTAGATCCATGCATGATTAGCATTATGCAAACTTTTAGGGAAGAGAGAGAAAAAAAATTGGGGTTATCTGCAACAGCAATCTGATAAGGGAAATACTTCAAACAAAAAATGAACTTACCTGCTGCCATCTTTGGACCATGGTAACTAACGTATTCCCGTGTGACTTTTATAGTGGCTTTACTTAAGGCACTTGAATGAGCAAATTAGCATTTTCACGATAAACTTGTGTTTCCATGTGTAAGTGGGCATTGATTTCACAAGCATTTCCTTTACTTTCCTGTTAAAATACTTCTGCCGTTTTTTGGGGTACTTTCACAAGTTTTTCTTCCCAACATGCACTTCAAGTGAAAAACACCACAAATGTAATCTGATCCATTGTCTACCATTGTACCAGTGCTTCTGTAAACTGGCCACTGTGTTAGTGTAACACAGTGGGTGTTACACATCTACAGCCAGGCAAGATTAGACAATCCCATGACACTACAGTGGCCCTTATTTGGCAAGTCATTACTATTATCTTGGTCCTCTAACAATTCAGCTAACTTACATCTAGACAACAAAATCAATGTTTCAAATATACAGGTACAGATTGATCTACTAACACATGTAAATTGCTTTTTTTAAATACAATCCCATTTGAACCCATGAAATACAGCCTGAAAGAATGTGAACATGTGTGCTTCCTGCACTGCCAGCCCTGTGATTGGGCCAGTTTGTAGATTAAACACACAGGCTTCCAAGCTACAGATACCTTGCCCAGCTTGTGTACCAGTTTACTTTACATGTTTGACCCCAGCAGTTCCTTTTATCCTGTTATGACAAGCTTAAGTAAATACACATAAAGTATATACAATTATTATAACTGTCTTGCTCACTGAGTCTCAAAACAGAAACTCTTCATCTGTTGGGTCCCTGTGGCAAAGTCGCTTGCAGTGCGCAGGTGTAGAGGTGATGCAGTGATTAGAATAACAGGACATGCGCATGTGTAGAGGTGATGCAGTGATTAGAATAACAGGACAAGCACAGTTCACGGTCCAAACAAGCTCTTTAATTCTTGTGCGCACGGTTTGACACCGTTAAACAATACTGCTGGCAACTACACAACAATGTGTATTTGCACAGCTCAATAATAAAGGTTACAATCCCAAAACAATAATAAATGCAGGCACGGCCTCGCGGCCTTATCGCGGTGCTCCCGTGCTGGTGGTGAATACACAGCACGGGAGCAACAATAGTGTTGTTTTGTTGTATTCATTAAAACATTGAGTTGAACATAATTCTGAACATGCAAGTCAAATAAAGTACGTACTTTCTAAAAAAAAAAAAAAAAAAAAAAGTTACATGATAAAAAGGTTACACTACAGTAGGGGTGTTCAATCAATCACTGTCACCCCATCTCAAGTGATTTCACTGAACAAAAGGTCCCTTTTCATCTCCCAATGGTGTTAGAATAGACTCCGGGTTAACTTTTTCCCCATCATTTTGGTCATGTCTCAGGTTCCCCATCTTAAGAACATCAGGCCTACGTATGTGAACTGAAGCAGATGCTGAGCTGCTCATTCATGCCATGTCAGTTCAAGATTAGATTACTGTAATGCTCTGTTTGCACGTCTCTCGCCACAAACTCTTCTTTGTGTGCACTGCAGCTTCAAAATGCAGCAGCGAGGGTTTCAACTCCATCTAAACTCCAGCAGCATGTTACATCATTCTTCAAATGTGTGCACTCGTTGCCAGCTAGTTTTAGAATGGATTTAAAGATTTTGCTCTTAACCTGCAAGTGCTTATCTTGTCTTGGACCTTCTTTCCACACGGAACTGCTCACTTCCAATGTCACTGTTTGTACTTTGAGATCTCAGGATGCCGGCCTCCTTGTTGATAGGGCTGAAGTCGGCTGGAGTCGGGGCGTTTCAGTTGCAATTCCACCCTCGCCTTTGGAATTCTATTCCTCAGAGTATTAAGAGATAGAGACTCATGAATGTTTTCAAATCTAAGCTTCATTTTTTGACCTGGCTTTTGACTGTTAGTAAGCACTGGATTCTTACACAATTCACCCAAGCAGATAGCTATCATGATAACCAGGACAGAAAGCACAGTCACCTACTCTCCTTGAACCACAAAAAATGAAGAGCAGTTAATTATTCAGAAAAAACACATATAGCTATTTCAAGTGATCAAGAAGATAGGAAACAGCACAGCAAGTTCCAATACAGGTATTGTTATAACTTATATAGATGTGATCCAGGCTCTTATGTTGGATATCATTTTCAGCACTATGCTGTAGGTTGTTTATTCTAGTGAGTACATGGTGCGAAATGTTTAATGTGAAAATCGAGTGTTTCTGTACCTTTCTCAGAGCCAAAACAACTTCCTGAAAACTTTGTCCATTTAGGAGAAATTAGATCTCCTTTTAAATACATTTCATTTCCAGCGTTGATAGAAAAGATTTTTTGAAGATCTTATCGCAATAAAGGTAGGTCTTATAAGTAAATACAGGCAACGCTGAGGGGCCTGCATTAGTAAGAGCTGGAGCTGTACAGGGAGAGCCCACCTCTTCAGGGTAAGTTAAAAAAAAGTACAAAAACAATGTCTACATGACATTAATTTAATCAGTTTAAATGTATTTTTATTTCCATTTCTAATAAATAAAGCCAGTTTTTGGTATAAACAACTTGACATGTATCAGAACTGCATATCACTACAGCTCTTCTTGCAAAATCTGTTATAAATAGACAGTGGGAAACAATGTGAGAAAAAGTACAATGTATCCAATGTAATTAGAAGAATATGCTATCAGGTCTCAACGTACAAATGTAATCATTGTTTTCTTTTTTTATTTTGAGATACCAAATAGATGGGTGCTTTTTCTATTTCTATCTGCTGAAGGACATTTCTGTCAGGTTTTACAGCAGTGGCTAGAATAGTATGATCTTTATTATTCATGCTTTTCATTCACTTAGTAATCTGTAACATTTGGCATGTGTGTTTTTCTTTGACAAATGCATTTACAAAATTCAGTGTTTCTGCAAAAAAGAGTTACCAGTAGTTGTAAAAAATAAAAAAAAGTTTTGCATTATTTAATTTCAAAAGATTTTTTTTTTCACAGATGTTTTTATCGGTACACCTGGAAAGAGTTAATGCTTTAAAAGGCAACTGCAGAATGAATCATTTATAAAACCTAGCATAAACAACCAGGACAGTTGAGTTTGAGCAAACTTGATAAAACATTCAGCTCATTGCAATGGAATGTTAATGCTATGCTTTTGGCCCAGGGAAGATGGTAATGTCAGAATAAAGATACAAATCCACTACATGTCGTGAGATGACAGGGGTTGTTATTTATTATTAGTTTTTTGTATACGAGTAACCAGAAGAACAGTATAAATTGCTCAAAGTATTTAACTGGGCTGGAGGCCCTAGCAGCTTTAGTTCCCTTGTAAAGTACTGCAGCCCTTCTTGGTGACACCATTACTTTAGTAATACTAATTTAAAAATACAAAAATATACAAAACATTGTTTCTTTTGAATATTTAATCATTATTGTTTTTATCTACCTAGATTCATCTCCTTTTCAAGGGCTACCTGTCACACATAAGCTGAGACAAGTTACAATATATACTGTACATCAAAACATAATTCCATCCACAGTAGCACGTACATTTTCCTTCAATTGTATTATTGAGTTTCTACAGATAGGATTCTGTTGCTGTTGAATTGCATTCCACATGCACATTGGAAACGGTACAGTATATGTGCAGTATCACAGGAAGTGAAAGGGATGAGGAATCAAATTACAGGTCTGCCATAAACACTTCTAATGTCCTGGCAGGATAAAAGACCTCACCCCAAAACAGAAGCAAAAGTCTGTAAAACAAAATGAATAGTGCTAAGACTGAGGAGCACCATGGGTCTTGTACAGTTAGACCACATACAGCAGCTTAACACAGTCATTGTAGCAATACATGACATGAGGTGTATCCATTACATGCACAGGGATAGATACAACACAAGTGAGACATCTCTTGTAATAGCACAGAACAAATACTTTAAGAATATCCCTTTCAACAGATATCATTTCATTTCAGTTTTTGTACATTTTAAAGGATGCGGTTAACAGCTACACAGATCATTTGTAAAGCTGTTTATTGTTCAGTCCTAATTGCTTTTATGGCTGTGTTTTAAAAAATATATATTTTAAGATGGTATGAAATGAAATTCACAATGACTAAGTACATTATAACTATGTATAATAACATTGTAATTAATACATTTTCATATCAGGGGTGTGTGGGCCCAGGTGCCCCTTCACACCCATGTTGCATCACTAAGCAGGAAGGGGCGGTGCTTATTGCTATGGTAGCGGGGAGCACGTCTGCTGTATACTATGTTACAACAGAAATGCGATGTGAGGTCTCGGTTTAACATGAATGCAAGGTTCAGTAAACGCATCACAGAAGTGAAAATCATCCCGAGTCATATTTAAATCAGTGGATGATAAATACAGTACAACACAGCACACTGTAAACGTGACAAGGCATCTGACCAAATGAGTTTGTAGAAACGGAGCAAGGTATCCACCTGCAGCTGACAGGCTTTCCCGTGTTAGTCCCTTGCCATCGCTGGACCATTTAAACGTACACAAATAATTATATACAAAATGAGAAGTACTAGATAAATGCCCACTTATTGAAGCGAGTTAAAATATTTCAAAACTTGAAAAAGTAGTTTTTGCATCTGAATGTTGTAAACAATCTTCACATTTATCTGTAAATATTTAATATTTTTTGCGTGTCTAAAGTATATTCTCAGACATTTAAAATAAACACAAATCTGTTGCATCAGTGCTTAATTCCTAATTGTTTGGTGTTACAGTGCACTTGTTTTTGCTATTACTTCTGATTAATCTCAACACTAGAGAACTGTACTTATTACAAGGTATGGTCTCAAGTCCTCTTAAAAACCTTAGTTAAATCACCAATCAGCAAAGGAAAATAGCACAGAGAGCTTAAAAGCTTAAAACTCTTCTTCACTTCATTTAAAAACCTACCATCACATTGTAACAGGAATGTCTGCAGAAATATAAATAAAAATGTGGCCAACGAAATGCCAACCAGCAAGGCAAAATAGCACAGATAGTTTAAATGAGATTAAAACACTACTTTAGTTAAACATTGCAACAGGAATGTCTGCAGAAATATAAATATGACATGCATGACAAGTGCTATAAATATGAAGTTATGAATTCATACCTATATTTAGCACCTTCTTAAAGAAATGTGTGTACGTGGACTGCTTAAATAAGCTTAAAAAGACTTGTAGAACATAATAAAGTTAAGTGGTATTTATGAGGAAAATGTGAAAAAGGCGATCTTACAGCAAATGAATCAGTCATGCCTTCATCAGTACAGCACAGTGGAAAATGGGCCCCATAGTTACTAAGTTAATTCCAGGAGCGTAACCAAATAGAGCTAATGGCTTAAGGATTTCTAAACTGAAAGCTATAACTTAACCTGTGCAGCAGGCATTGCATATATACTATTGTTCTTATTCAATCCGTATTAGAGTGTTGCCGCTTCCAATGAAAACAGAATACAGCAGGGAAGGTCAGCTATCATAATGACTCCATTAAAAACTCTTTCAACTTGACACATTTTATAAGCAGATATACGTGTATCTCCAATAGTGATGTAAAAGAAGTTTGAGTGAGCTCCACTGCGGATATGGATTCAGTGTAACCTATAAAACAATCTAACTGCTCAGGGACTGATACTTGAAATGTATTTGCTTACGATTGTAAGTCGCCCTGGATAAGGGTGTCTGCTAAGAAATAAATAATAATAATAACTGAAGTTGATGAGAAACAATTACCCTCCATTGTACGAATTAAACGGTGTGCTGCTTTTTATACAAAAAATGAGAAAAAAACAGGATGCGTTTTACAGTATTTGTTAGCCTATTTGTTTCTCTATGGGTATCTCGCTGTATCGCGGCCCTCGATATAGCGGATTTATATTGGACCCCGACACCCGCTATATAGCGAGTGGGTGGTGTAGCACTGTTCAATAAAGGGAGCTTGTGTGGAACGACTTTTTTTTTTTTTTTTTTTTTTTATATAAAGTGGACGAGGTCAACGGTACCAATATTGAGAATGAAGCATGGTAAAACACTGAATGTGGCATGATTGCTAATGAATGGGGTTTGTTTGTGATATATCTGGAAGAGCCCTAGCAGTCTATAATCCTGTATATAGTGAACTGCATGTTAACCCATCTAACATGGGCACAGCAGTAACAGAAATCAATTCCTGTCTTCTTACATTTATACCGAAATCAAACACAATTTAAAGTATTGTCTTGTTCCCGTCAGCCACTGGAGTCTGTGTATTTACATTGACAGCAGAACAAAATTAACATGGCTTAAACAGACTAAAGCCAGACAATTATCTTTGATGAAGGAAGTGTAAAAACATTCTTCATGACTTGGGTTAAATGACTGTAAAATATAATTCACAGTTTAAAAACACCAATCAAATGACAAAAAAACACTTGTATTTTCAAATGAAGGGATAAGCCTAAACTGAAGACCATATCTATTTTTGCTGCAGGCTTGCCAATATAAAAAGTATGTTTTATTCCTCTTATCTAGCTAGCTATACTTCATTTCAGGTAGTGACAATATGAATCTCCTCTGTGAGAACTCAGGTCAGCACACATTAGAACAGATTTTCCATGTAACAAAATAGTTCTGCTAACATCTGATATAAGCACTATTTTTATGTCAATAGAGAATTATTCTAGTGGACAATGTTTTACAGTTCTCCTTTTTATGTCTGCAATCTTTCTGAAAGGTTTTATGGTTTTCTTTTTTACTGAGAACTTCACAGTAGCTGTTCCTTTTGCTTATCTAGCCTGTGTTAAGAGTGAAAGCAAATTGTCCCTCTGTCCTTAGACTTGACAGTCACTGCTGCTCCATTGATAATGACTGACAAATAGAGAGTAATAAGCTTTTTACTGATGTATTTTTATTCATAACAAATAATCGTATGATTCGTATATTTAGCACATCTCTAGCTGAAATGTACAGTAGATTTTAGAAAAAAAGTACAGACCCCCAACTCAGGTTTTTCTGCAACATGCAAGAGATCTCCCCCTAGTGGCTGATTAGTTAATAATACTGAGAAACATAGGGGTGGGTTTTTAAAACCACAAGTCGATATGTAGCATTGATTTTGGCATTTTCAAGCGGTCGTTATGCCTATTTTGTTATTAAATAAATCGTGCTAATTTTAGAAAATTTCCAAAATGATGTTGCTTTACTAAATAATGTTAATATCTTAACAGGCAGTGCTTCTTGCGACTATTAATTTTGTTTGCGTGGGAGTTTAAAAGGAAATCCGTGTTAATTGTCAATAACGCTGTTGCTGGAAAATCCCACCCCCCCCTGTATTTCTCTACACTACACAGCTTGGTCTTCAGCTGAATAGTAAGAAGGGGAGGCTTCCGGCTCCTGTCCAGCCCTTCATTCAATTCAATGGACCGAGATGCCAAGACTAGACTACCCAAATCTCACACCACTTGCAGTAAGAACTGTTTATAGAACATGCTCTTAACTGTGGGGTCACACCCTTCCAGTCTACCTAATGTGTCTACTATGCAAGGATTAAACAGTTTGAAATGCTGTGTTTACATTACAACTGAAATTTAACAAGCCTTCTACTACTGTGGCTACGTCAATTATTATTATTATTTTTTATTTACAGCAAAGTTATAGTTCACAAAAACACATTTGTTTAACATGCATTCCAACACTATTTAAGCTGCTGACCACATGTTTCTTTGCCTCTGTAACACTGATGATGAATTTAGTAACTTTACTGCACCAGCAGGCCCTTTACTCAGAGCATCACCCCTCACATCATTTGGTGTGTCGAGCACCTAATTCTCTATACTCTTGTTGAAGGTAGCTGCAGGGGCTGTACAATTCATTTTCTCTGACTGTCTGGTCCTGGTTTGGGTTATCTGGTGTGTTATATCTGAGGTGAACTCCTGCACTATATCATTTGCCACGAGGATTCTGCAAGCTAAGATTTAAGCTGCTTTTATTCATGATAATGAACCAGGACTCTGATTCTGTACATATGTATAAACAAACTAAAACATGTAAAAGGTGGTGCCAAGATAAGTAACAGTGCTACAGTTGGACACCATGCAGTGTACTACTTTATTGCTTTCAACTGCTGCTTAAATGCAGCATTTTCAATTGTAAACACATAACTCCTCTGCAGAGCATCACCTAGCAGATCCTTCCAATTGTAGTGAAAAATACACGATTGCAATTATTACATCTCCTCACACATTCAATCGGCTGGATCCAGCAGGTTAAGTAAATGAAATGTGTAATTCATTATTATTTTGTTCATTATTATAGTAATGTTTGCATTTCATTTCCAACAGCATCATGCATGTTAAACCCCTGCCTAGGCAGAGATGATTACTTATAGAAGTAGCATATAAAAGATGGTTAATGCTGTAGCCGTTCACCGCTGAAGGTTTTGTTTGCAGAAAGAATGACAAATAATGATCAATTCATCAACAAGAGAGAATCATACAATATTAATAATATGTAGATGATACTTTAACAATTACTTACAGAATGGACACTTTCTTTTCCATTCTTTAGAATTGTATTCAAGCAGTTCTGAGACAAAAAAAGGCACTGTACCAGTCACAGGTCCCCAACACACTTTATTGTACTGATCACCCAGGCCACTAAGTTATAATATTAGTACACGTGTAGGATTACTGCACTTCTGTTTTTAACAGATCAGTATTAAAACAGATTTATTACAATAAATCCTTGTCTTTGAGTTACTTGAAACTCAAACTGAATTATAGATTGTATGGTGTGTATATGTGAGTTTATCACCATCTAGTGGAAGCTTAAAAGTACTGACATGTAAAAAAGAAAATAATGGCTGTTGTAACTTGACAAAATACATACACATGTATTTCAGCCTGGGCGTCCTCAGCTCACCGCGTACCAGCGACCCCTGTGGTCTGGCTGTTGTCCTCCGACGCTGTAGCTCTGGGTTGGCTGCATGGTTGGCCTGCAGAGTAAAAAGAAACTCCATTTTACCAATACCATAACACATGCCATGTTACCAGTACTGTTCCTCTTGCATGAGCAGAGACACTTAATGAGGCAGTCCGAGGGCTAGATTAAATCTGAAATAAGGGCGGTATGCGAGTTCTGAGAGGCTGGGAAAACTGAGCTATGTTCCAGTTTGAGGTTTCTCTTAAATCAGGATCAAATCAAGCAATTCCTAAAATGTAAGCACCACACAATGGGGGGAGAGATACATGGGGATGTTTCACCTTTTGGAAAGGAACTGAAGTTACAGCTTCCATGGATCTGACCAACTTTTATTGAAATGAAGGGAGGGCCTGGAACTGCACAAACACCCGCTTTTGCAGCATGGAAACAAGATGGGAAGAAAACATGTATTCTGCACAGATATTTAGACACATATAGAAAGAATTTTGCTAGCTCGGCTGGATTGCTTTTACATTGTAGAATAATAACAGAAAGTCTCAAATGTAAAAAAGATTAACAAATGCCAGTAGATCATTTGAATGGGAGGAACATGAGACATCATTTTAATAAAACATGGGTTGTAATGTTTTTTTACTTTTCTTAACTCATTCTGTTATATGAGACATTATGATTATGTTGCTGACCATGGAATGTATGGGATTATTTACTGGGATTACCAGACTTAAAGTTTAGAGATGAATCAGCTACAAGGAACCAGACGAGCAGTTTATTTTGAATGTTTGTTATGTTTTGTGCAAAAAAAGATGACACTTTTCTCCATTATGTAAACAAGGCTTGTACTGCAGATGTACCACACCCACGAGACATGTGCATATTTACACTACATACTTGAGTATAAACTTAGAAAAGAAAAATACTTGGAGTCAGACTGCACAGCCATATTTACATTGAGGCAAACAAGACAGCTAGTAGAGGGAATCACACCTTTTATTTCCATAGGGATTTTGTGTGGACCCAACAAAGATGCAGATGTATATAAAACACTGGTATACATAAGTGCAAGATTAGACAGGTTTTTACTGTATTTGGTTACTGTCTCTTTAAATAATTAAAACGCTTTAAGTACAACAAAATTGCTTTAATACCAAGCAATCGGGTGGCATTGTGTATTTTGTTTTAATATCTAGATTTATCTGCATTAGCTAAGGCAGCAGACTGAATTTAGATTTAATCAAGCCCCATGTTACTTTTGAACTTCCCATGTATTCTAGTCTTTACCCCACATAATGCTAGTTTCCCCATCATTTGTAAACAGCCTGGATCAGATCATTTGTGGCATCGATTCCTTAACCATTACCCTTTAGAATACCATCCAAAACTTCAAAGGCCAGTCCATCATACATCTCAGAAGAAACCCGCAAGCAGAAAACAATTTCAGGAATTCCTTTATCACCCAGAAAGGGTTACCAATGTGTTCATAAGAAACCCAAGATGATCAAGAGAGGATAGAGACGTATGAAGAAAGCAGGACAATTATAAGTGGATGACTGTTGCCCCCCCTGAAACGTTGCTCCTATCTTTAGTTTTATGGGCAGAAATCTAGGGTAAGATTTTTATTTTACAATTGTAATATTTATAAGGATACATTTAATTTCTGTTATACATTTGTATAGTGCTCACAGAGCCACATAAAGCACAGGGTACACTGGGGATTAGACATTTATGATAGTTCGTAACCAGCATGTTACGTTATTGGTGAAATCTGGATCCTTTCACTCCGAGATGCATTCAGGGTAATATTGTAAAACAGGTCTACCAATGCATGTTATTATACCGGACTGGGTACAATGATTGACAGCATGATAAATTCCAAAAGGAGGAAACCGTGTTTGCGGGAAATTTCCAACAGGTGGCGAAAAAGAGAGACCTATATTCGGTTAGGGGCCAGAATAACCCCCTTACTTCCATACAGCAAGTAAGGGGTTTAAAATACGTTTTACCGTTAAATTACATTATTTGAATATTTAAATGGACTGGCTAACATCTAGCAAATATTACTCCCAAATATTTATTCCTTACCTTTGTAAAATAAATAAATAAATAAATAAATAATAATCTTATTTTAAGATCAGTATGTACACATGGATGAGGGCAGTTATTTTGTATTACTATTTTTAAATCGTGGATTTCCTGAGCTATAATTTAAGAGGTACGTGTACACACGTTTGCAAAAGGTTAGTGCTTCTGAAGACTGCATTGTGGTAAGCCTGCAGTAAATGACCGTACAGTATTTGTTGCATGCGATGCTTAACATCCTCATACCAACACTAGCTGTATTGCGCCTTTTTCTAAGAAATAAAGGTCACTACTACTGCCAGAAAAAAAGGAAAACGCTAGCAACTCTTAGCACCGCCGCTAGAGTTCTCATCGTCTCAAATCTGTTCAGTCTGCGATTAGACTGTTTACTCTCCATAGCCCTTAAACTGTGGATAGACAGAATACACACATTTAGACACAAGGAAAACTCTTCCGGGAATACAAATGTAACACATTTACCAATCACACACGTGTTTTTACAGAACCGCGAGTTACTGAAACGTGCGTCCCCGACAAAGGTAAGACTTTTGTATTGTAAATATGTGACTTGAAAATAAAACCCAAAGAGAGATACGTGCTTCTGTTTAATGCGATGAGGATCTGAACATGGCGTCTGGCGTCTCTCAACTGCTGCAAAATATCAACGAACGAGGGTTTCAAAATATATGCAGTCATGGTCAGTTGTAATAGTTCTTTGGAAAACTTCGGTAGACTACCACACAGAACTAGATTTTAAACAGCCTCGTTTTGCGGATTGTGAATAACTAAACAAGTGTTGGCAATTAATCATTTGCACCATTGTAACCCTACAGTTAACAGCCATACCCCAGCTGTGAGATCTTTTAAACGGAGGCAGTACAGTATATCATGTATGTAAAGCTAATATTTAAGTTTAGAAGACAACGCATATACCCATGTGCATTTTAAAGTGATGGGTTGATTTTAAATCTCACAGTAAGAAAGATTGCGTAAGTGGCCTGGAAATGTAGAAATCCACGGACATTCCTGAACACTCAATCCGGGAAACAGATCAACACGCAGTAGGAAAGGGCTAAACAGCTGGCGTTTCGTTGACTGTAGAAAAATGATTGTTCTATACATTTTGGTGCCTCAGTTTAAGTTACATTTTTACACTTCTCTGAAATCGAGATTAATGTGGTAAAACGTGCGTCCTGTATTCCGATGTCAGTGATTTTCGTTTGTTTAACTAGTTATTTGAATTTGCATTATATATATATATATATATATATATATATATATATATATATATATATATATATATATATATATTTACAATGCACATTAGACATACAATGTGCTGCTTATTCTTAAATCATCTATAGCTCGCTTTCTGTCTTGCTGTGCTAAGGTTTTTGGCAGTTTTTATTTTGCATTTGTTGGTCTTACAAATGCGTAGCGTAAAGACAACAATTTAATAAACACAATTCTATGTAAGTGTAAGTAAGCAGTAATGAAAATGGACGTTTGTGGTTGCCAGTCAACATTACCTCCTACTCGTCAGTGGGCAAGTTGCCTGTGTTATCAGGTCAGTCACATCCACGGAGAACATAGCGATGAAGAGTCGGGGATCCTTATGTGGTTGGTTCTGAGGTAGTTTATAGCATCACGTGATCAGCATATTGCAAACAGATGGCCACATAAATTGTATGCTACAGTAGCTTTTGTTCCAGTGATAAGCTTAAATGATTTTTCTATATTGTGCAGTTTTTTTTTTTTCTTTATGGTTTTGAAACAAGAACACAATCTTCACTGGAAAGACCCCATACTTAAATGATAGCTGGGGAAACCAGTTCCTACAAAATCCAGATTGGTTTGACATCATTAACCAAACAAATGAATTGGGGATATCTTGTGTAGAATTTGCCAAATATATTAATTGCAAGTGTATAGATTTTTCACATTATAAAAGCATTTTATACACATTAAGCATTTGTCACTCGGGTCTACTGTACAGTAAAATGAGATATGACATACTAATTAGGAGTTCCTGTTAAATTAATTTTAGAGCTGTGTTTTTTTTTTTCAGATTGCATCTGAATCATTCCAAATGGCATTTAAAGTTTGTGAGACTGGAGATGTAAAATGATATACCTGTTCAACTATAGATAATTAATAGAACAAAAGGCTTTAGTGGAAGTTGTCTAGACTGCATTCGTTTTGTGGGGAGATTACACATCTGTTCTTAAGTGATAGCTTCACGTTCTTCCTTATGTACTGACAGATATACTTGTCCGCGTTACAAAGTTATCTTCCACATTTAAAGTGACATTTATAAATAATCGTACAGTAACGTCAGGAAGATAACGTTCTCCTTTTAGGATTTGTGGTAAATAAAGTTTACATGTGCTTTATTCCTTACTGTTGAGCAGTCCAATTGGCCATCTGCTCGAATGTGCCAGAAGTTTGGTTAATCTTTGTTCTGTTTCAGAAACAAACTTTTTTTTCAAGGCATGCTGTGTGTGTGCTCCCTGCTATAGGTTAAACCTTGTGATACCCTAGCCTAGTGTACTGTATATATATTTTTTTTAACGGAAGTCCTGTGCTTTAATTATAAACTGATGTAGACACTAATGGCATTTAGAGTAGTTTGCTGTGTATTTTTTCCCATTTATGATAAAAAGCAAATAAATAAGAATACAAAGCCAAGAGGACTAATAAACTACCCAAGCAGTCACCACAGAGTACAGTACTGTAATTCTACATTGTTTTACGTGCTGATCCATTAGGTGAATAATTCCCAATAAGGTTAATACGATTTTGTCTAAATGACCCCCTTAATTTAAATATAAAATTTAAAAATAAAATGGCATATTTAGAAAAAAATATCTTGCATTATCTTGGCAAGATATTTGCTCTTATTTCAGTAGTTTTGTTTGCAAACAAACTGAGTGTCTGAATGATTTGTACTGAAAAAAAAAAAAAAAGACCAGAAATCTAATTTTAAGAATTTGAATTCATGGTCTTTTGTTTTGAGAAAGGTGGTTGTTTTAAGGATCTTTTAAGGTTAGCGATGTGCTTTTCAAAATAAGCTTATTTTTGTTATTTATGAAAATCTTAATATATCCATCTTGCCCCTTTGGCAGGTAATTTCTTACCTAAAATTGAAAACTACAAGTTTTTTACTTTTTTTGTTCAAGTTTGAAGGTGGTGATTTTTGCAGGAGTAAGTTTGGGGATGACTCTGAATCGGAGGACTGAAGCCTTGTTTTTAAATTAGCTAGGCCAGCCTTAGTTTATGTAAAGGACCTTGCCCCCTGCAGCACTGTCCCCATAACCCCATGCTGGGGTCCTGGTGGAGCTCTGGCTTTGAGGGAAGTGACCAAGCCACCTACTGAGCCCCAACACCATTTTGTGCTGATTTTCAGAGGAGATTCACCGTCCAAGTACTGACTAGACCCCCGTCTAGCTTGTTCTAATTATGAAATTCGATGAGGTCAGTTATGACTGCAGACTACTGTTCAAGTGACGTGGATCAAAGCTGTATCACAGAAGCTTACTGTATATTGTGTACGGATGAACCCAAGTCTGTAGTTCATGAAGCATTGTCCACTGTAATAGTCTTTTGTTTCTGTCAGTATATTCTGTGGGAAAAGTTCAAAAACCACCCCTTCTGTACAACTTTCTGTGAGATTCAATGTGCACACTGTGTTCAGTGTTAACAGCACAGCTCCAGTTCGACCTGCTGATTTGTGTAATCTTAATACTAAGAGATGGATATTAACAGAGAGTATGGTCTCTCATGAATATATTACTGCTGCAGACAGGTGGTGAGGCACTTTGCCAAGGGGCATTTGAGAAGCTACTTTCTGTGTACATCTGTCACAAAGACGTTCTTAAAAATAAATTAAAAAATAAAGTCTTAAAAAGAAAAGCATTCAGGTTTGCCAAATGGATCAACTTACTTATTTGAAAGCATCAACTGGTAGCCTCTAAATAGGAAATGTGGGTATTTGTGCAGTTCTTTTGGCACAGCTCACCTTCCCTGGATAAGACAACTCTGCTGTTAGTAGCTTCATACCATATTTTTATGCTGCAAATGAGCAGATGTCTGATAACCAAGAGAAACACTCGAGGCACAGGTGGCTTTATTAAAACTGTTCAGGAAGGGAATGTGCAAAATCCAACTGCTTACTGTCCCCATGCTGAAACGTATCTGCTTCCCCAGTGCTGCAGCTGGGGTCCTGCGGCATGTTGCTTTGTACAGCATGCTTACTCTCCAGCTCTCATTCCTGGGTGTTTGTGATCTGCTGCTACAATAGAATATCCTCAGATACTCAGTGCAATGGAAATGGCTGTATCAGTGTGGGGCAGCAGTGTGGAGTAGTGGTTAGGGCTCTGGACTCTTGATCGGAGGGTCGTGGGTTTAATCCCCGGTGGGGACACTGACCCATGAGGGAAGTGCAGGGTTAAGCCAATGCACAAGAGACAAGCTGTAGTAGTGAGTGAACTCAACCCAACTCTGTATTAAAATGTGATGACGGGACCATGCAAATGTGGTCTACAAGTATGTTACAGTGTAGTATAATCCACAAAATCAGAGCCATCATGAAAAAGCACTATACAGTAGTGATGAGCGATTCATCTAAAATACAGTTCATTTCCAATTATTAAATTAAACACTGAAACCAACTTCGAACGATTAATAAACTGCACAATTTCAATCGATTAGTATACTATAAAACTTCACGTCTTCTTTATGGTCACTCATCATTAAAGTTACTTCTGCATTCCAACCAAGAAGCTGCTCTCACTCTGGGATCTCCACGGGAACCTCAAAACCCGCCCTCCTGGTAAAGCTCCCATAATGCACACAAAACAGCGTCACGAACCAAAACATACAGGGAGCTTAGCGTAGCATCAGAACTCTTTGTTATAAATACTTGTCAGAGAAAGAAGGTGAGCGAGTGTTTAAATACTGTAAGTTCATAAATACATAAGAAATATGTTAGACAAATGGCTACATTATTATTTTTTTAAATAATTACACAAACTAGCTTTTTTAAGGAAAAAAAAATATATATTATGTATCCTTCCACTGAGAAAAAAACAGTCCCTGAAGACTGTTTGATTGCAACATATATTTTGCACTTTTCTTAGTTGCCATAAGCATTACATTTTAACATTGCCATTTACAGTAAAATGTTTGAGATGAAATTACATTTGTGAATTGAAAGCAGGCTGATTTCCCACATCTGATTCATGGAACAGCCAAACACTGCACTGCATCGGCACTCGAGGGAGGGGCTTCCGAGTGTTTTTTTTGTTTTTTTGTTTTTTTTGTAGGAAATGATCCTACTCAGGCTTTACAAGTGAGCTCCCCAAAGTTATTGTATTGTTTTACTGGGACTTTCACTTGTATGTATCTGTTATTGTTAACTCGGTTTCTCAAATAACTTTCTTGTATTACGTTTAATTTAATAATTAGTAATTATTAAATTAAATGTAACATAAGAAAGGATGACAAACTGAAACAAAATGTTATAAAAATAACTGTAGTTATTAATGTTTATTATTCTTGACTTCAATATAATGCATAATGTATGTTTTGTAGGTTTGAAAGTGCTGTTGAAAAACTATATTGAAGTTTTATTTTAGTTTTTAATTGGAAATACTAATAATAAAAATAAAAACATTTAATCAGGAACATTTTTGTGAGTTTTTCAACCTATGCTGGTATTAGAATAATTGATAATCTTAATTGGGATTATTTTCAAATATATGGGCAGCAGTGTGGAGTAGTGGTTAGGGCTCTGGACTCTTGACCGGAGGGTCGTGGGTTCAGTCCCAGGTGAGGGACATTGCTGCTGTACCCTTGAGCAAGGTACTTTACCTAGATTGCTCCAGTAAAAACCCAACTGTATAATGGGTAATTGTATGTAAAAATAATGTGATATCTTGTAACGGTTGTAAGTCGCCCTGGATAAGGGCATCAGCTAAGAAATAAATAATAAAATCAGCTGAGGCTCCCAGACTCCACTGTCAAATATATTACTTGTACTGCATACAACAATTTAGGTTTTAAAAACTGTATTTTTAGCTTGTATAATACTGTAATAATAATGCTGTAGCACCACGGTCACTGTAAAGATATTTCATTGACAATCACAACCCATGGGGCTGGAATTCGGGTGTATTGCATTACTGTAGGTCAAGAAAAGGCTTTTAAACGTTACGCACACCTCTTTCTTTAAAGAGACTTTCAGTGAATGTGTTACTGTGAATCAGTGCTGTTCATTGGTCCTTCTATTTTCAAAGTGTTTCTAGAGATTCCTGGTTTATTTTTAAAGCTGCTCTCTGCTGGATCAGGGGTGTGGAACCGCCCTGGTCCTGACTTGCACCCACTGTACTGTAACTTGTTATTGACGTTCGTCTCTAAAATCATGAGGTGCCAGCATTTGTAAGCAATCACCTCCAATTAAATCTGCTCTTAACTGCAGTATCAGATTTATTTCAGGTGTAATCCAACCAGTAATAATAAGGCCCTGTCCACACTACATAACCAATCTCGAGAACCGTTTTTAATGAATCTAGCTCAAAGGGTCCACACTAAAGTACCGTTTCATGTTTAGTCAGGCTTATTGTGTACAAACACTATTAAAATAGTCAGGTTACAGTTCCTAGCAGCGCAATGGACTGTGGGACTTAATATGACATCATCCCACCATGCACTGTATTTTATGTTTACAACCCGGCAAATATGGAGCCCGTGCCGACGAAAGACATAGCGCTTCATAGCATGAACGTTATGGCTTTGTTTCTGAAACACAAGGTGCATTTTATTATAATGTGTGCGTTTCGTTCTGAACTCTGAAGTTCTCCTTGACCGATTTTATCGCTCCAGATATCAATGTGCCTTGATTTCAGTGTCTGATCACATCGCTCCATGATTCAACATTTCACAAGAAGCCTCAGAAATTGTATACGGTGTAGCAGTATTGATAGTCGTTCTCAGCTCCTTCGGGTGCATGTTCTAAGTTCTGTATTTGTAATGTCCATGCGCCAAAACCTATCAGAAAGCATTTTGGGATATTGGAGGATCCACAAAAAATTTAGTTTGGTATTACAGCATCCACACCTCTGACAAACCGCACTACCTGATGCGATCTAATTTAGAACCGGAATCGAGACAACCCCCTGAGGTGAGCTCTAGTCCGGTTCTCAAGTACGGTATTAAACACTGTGTAGTGTAGACCACTTTTAAGCCAGTTTAAAGGCAACTAATATGGTTAAAAGGCATAGTGTGGACAGGGCCAAGTATTTCCTGATTTAATAAATAAAACCTAAACTTAGTCTCACCTGGGTTTATTCGGTTTGCTTGATTAGTATCGATATATTGAATTCAACAATGGAGGCTAATCAGTTTACCTTGAGTTCAGAGTAGATTGAAAAAGCCTTCTAGTTGAAAACCTCGTCATTGAATTGTGCGTCGCCCCCGGTCGGCATTAGAATAGCCTGGACTTGAACTGGTGACCTCCAGGCTATAGGGCGCATCCTGCACTTCACTCAAGAGTGCTTTTACCAGATGCGCCACTCGGGAGCTCCTTCAACTGCAGTTTCTAACACAATTTCAGTTTGCTGATTATTTGGCGGTTTTCAGAAACAAATAAACAGCTGGTGTCATTTCACTTTGTTACCATTTTCTTAACTTTTTTTTTACTTTTCAAATCTAATATTTCAGAAAGAATGTTTGCTTTTTAATATTAACGTAATTGCAGTACATCTTCCATTCATATTACAATTTAACATGTATCATTAAAATAAAGAAGAAACTGGTCACTCCTGTACAGTAACTGAGTGACACACATCTCTACTTTGTGATTTTAGTGGGTATAACAACTATATATTGTTTTCATTGTTTAGCTAATTGAGAAGCAAAATAGCACTGGTTGTAATGTTACCTAGTGTTACTGAATTTCAAAGGTGTAAATTGCAGGCATTTGACTGACTTCAAGTAGTATAACTCCATTACAGTGTGACTTTGCACTAGGGGTGCTAAGTGTTGAAATTGAAAATACTGTGACGAGAGGGACTTTTATTCAAAGGGGAGGGGAGGGTTCAGGGGCAGTAAGCTCAATTATTTAATACACAATCTTAGATAACTGGCTGCTGAGAGTGATCAGACAGCTATTTTGAAAGCTCACATTCTCCGACAGTTGTAGAATACAGCAACCACATTGTAAAGAGAAAATAATGATCTTCCTGAAGATTTAAAATGCATGACTTTAGACCCAGAAAAAAAAAGAGACTGGCACAAGAAAAGCATGCATGAACTTGTTGCTGTGCTGTAGATATAGGTTAATGCAAATGACATCTCTTGTGCCCTGTAAAGATTTAGAGTTCAATAAAGCCCACAGCATGATGTTCTGTAGCGTTTTCAGGTTAAATAAAAAGCTCCCTGTAAATCTGTCAAACGTTGGCAGCACTTCAGGGTCACTGATGAACAGAACGTACAGTTTGTCTAAGCTGTGCACCACCTCTGTAATAAGAGGCGTCCTTAACATCAATGGCATTGTGGCTTTGACATTAATCTATCTGCCCGCTGGAAGGAAATAAAATGGGTGTTCCCTGTTTATCCACGATTGGTCTGGGCAGCCAAACACATATTAGAAGTCATTAAATCTAATAAAAAATCAGCCGAAAACGTGGTATTAACGTGCTTAATCTGTTTCTATAGAACCTGTAGTGGTTTAAACATTTACAATGCTTTATGGACATTCTGAGTACGAGATCTACACTCTGTTCATTTAGAAGTGTGGTGGCTGCTAATACTGTACAGCTATGGCCAGTTTTGCATCCCCCTATAGAATCAACACATTTTGCTTCATTAAAGTCAAATGAAACCTGCTAATAATGTTATGTTAACGTATTGAATTACATAGTTTTCCCTTTATACTGACACATTTAAAAATGTGACATTTCAAAATCTTACATGAAATACTCTACTACTGTTATGGCTTCCAGTAGGCTCTTGCGATATCATTTTGTAGTTTATATGATTACATGATGTCAAATAAAAGATCAGAATGATGTTTATAGTTTTTTTTTTATGATGTCTCAATCCTAAAATTCTAGGTGATGCAACACTTCTGGTCACAGCTGTACAGTAGTGATGAGCGATTATCACTTTTACAAGTCGATTCAATTATCAATTCGATATTATTTATTTCTTAGCAGATGCAACTTAAAATTGTTACAAAATATCACATTATTTTTACATACAGTTACAATTACATACAACGATTTTTTACACATTATTTTTACAAATAATTACCCATTTATACAGTTGTTTTTTTACTGGAGCAATCTTGGTAAAGTACCTTGCTCAAGGGTACAGTAGTGTTCCCCACCTAGGATTGAACCTACGACCCTCCGGTCAAGAGTCCAAAGCCCTAACCACTACTCCACAAAAAACTCACAAAAAGGTTCCTGATTAAATGTTTTTTTATTTATTTTATTATTATTATTATTATTTCCAATTAAAAACTAAAATAAAACTTCAATAATGTTTTTCAACAGCACTTTCAAACCTACAAAACATACATTATGCATTATATTGAAGTCAAGAATAATAAACATTAATAACTACAGTTATTTTTATAACATTTTGTTTCAGTTTGTCATCCTTTCTTATGTTATGTTTAATTTAATAATTACTAATTATTAAATTAAACGTAATACAAGAAAGTTAACAATAACAGATACATACAAGTGAAAGTCCCAGTAAAACAATACAATAACTTTGGGTAGCTCACTTGTAAAGCCTGAGTAGGATCATTTCCTACAAAAACAAACAAAAAAACAAAAAACACTCTGAAGCCCCTCCCTCGAGTGCCGATGCAGTGCAGTGTTTGGCTGTTCCATGAATCAGATGTGGGAAATCAGCCTGCTTTCAATTCACAAATGTAATTTCATCTCAAACATTTTACTGTAAATGGCAATGTTAAAATGTAATGCTTATGGCAACTAAGAAAAGTGCAAAATATATGTTGCAATCAAACAGTCTTCAGGGACTGGTTTTTTCTCAGTGGAAGAATACATAATATATATATTTTTCATTAAAAAAGCTAGTTTGTGTAATTATTTTAAAAAAATAAATAAATAATGTAGACGTTTTATAAGCGAAATAACCCACTCCAGGGTGTGGGTAAGAATTGTCTTACCACACACCCTGTCGTGGGTTATTTATTTTGTATTCATGAATTTATAGTATTTAAACACTCGCTCACCTTCTTTCTCTGACAAGTATTTATAACAAAGAGTTCTGATGCTACGCTAAGCTCCCTGTATGTTTTGGTTTGTGACGCTGTTTTGTATGCATTATGGGAGCTTTACCAGGAGGGCGGGTTTTGAGGTTCCCGTGGAGATCCCAGAGTGAGAGCAGCTTCTTGGTTGGAATGCAGAAGTAACTTTAATGATGAGTGACCATAAAGAAGACGTGAAGTTTTATAGTATACTAATCGATTGAAATTGTGCAGTTTATTAATCATTCGAAGTTGGTTTCAGTGTTTAATTTAATAATTGGAAATGAACTGTATTTTAGATGAATCGCTCATCACTACTGTATAGTGCTTTTTCATGATGGCTCTGATTTTGTGGATTATACTACACTGTAACATACTTGTAGACCACATTTGCATGGTCCCGTCATCACATTTTAATACAGAGTTGGGTTGAGTTCACTCACTACTACAGCTTGTCTCTGTGCATTGGCTTAACCCTGCACTTCCCTCATGGGGCTCCAGGCCAGCATGGTTCAGATTTACTGGATCCTCATCCAGAGTTTAATTACCCTCCTGGGACTCTGTGTTCCAAGGGCTTTACAGATTGTGATAGTGCCAACGCTCACGAGTCAACAAATTGACAGACACCAAGTACCATTAACAGAATGCAACCCCCACTCCAACATGAAAGTGCAAGAAATGGAAATACTATACCCTGCATAGTAGTAAGCAGAGCATTATTATGTTTTACTTGCAGTGACGGTATGCAAGTTATCTGTAACTTATTTGGTATATTCAGATACTGTGTGTAAAATCTGAAGCCTAATTCTTTATTGAGGTTTAATACATTTAACAAAGCTCACTACCTAAACATTACATGTTGTTAATATGTGTTGCTTGTTACTTTCATTAGTACAGTGTATTTGAATTATCAGCTGCACTTACAGTAGTTCTATTTGTGTCAAGCACATCCGCTCAGCTCTGCTTGTAAGATTGAGTCTTATCTACAGGGACTGTGGATATTAATGTTGATGTCACCCCACAGCATATTATGACCATTTTTACCACACTGTCTTTAAAGTGTTATAAAAAAAACACTTCTTACTTTAGACATTAGAATGAATGCAATATATATATATATATATATATATATATATATATATATATATATATATATATATATATATATATATTTTGACACACACACACGGGGCTAGAAGTTAACGTTTTAAGGCAGCAGTGAGGATTTAAGTAGCAAAATGGTCTTATTCGGTAGCAATTTATTCGACTAATAATTATATATAAAAATAATTTTAAAAATAAACATCTGTCCAGTTGTTGACTGAGATTTCGGTAACTAACAACTCGTACACACCAATAAATCGATTAAAAAAATAATAATAATAATTTTTAAAAAAATTAACATGTGCCACATTATAAATTAACCTTATAAATTATACGGTTACACCCACAACCAAGCTGTTTTGAAAATGAAAGCCAATTCCAGCACGGTACCGCTATATTTAAAAGATTAATTCAATGTGTACTAACGGGTTTGTTCATAATAAATGTGTATGCTCGCACCCTGCCTTTTCACTACATTTTTAAATGCTGTACAATTTTGAAGAAATTAATTAAGAAGTAATAACAGAATAAGGGATATCAACCAAGATTAAACGGTGACATTTAGTTAGCTGTGTGTGTGTAAGATGTAGTTTGACGGTAATGTTATAGCTAGCTATTTGCTCCTGTTTAATTTTACTTTTGGTCTATAAAATAAATGTTATACCGTTTAAATTGTATCCACGCTGTTCTGGTACTGTAGGTACAGAATGTGTACTCCACTGTCCAGAACGATTTGCATTGTGGGCCTCGCGTATCTACATGGGGCGGTACATCAATGATTTCCTGCTTTATGAAAGATGCTAATAATGTACGTGTTAAAACAAACAAACAAACAAACAAAAAACATACCAGTAATTATGTACATGTTCACTCAGGTCAGTCACATAAACTGCAAGGTATCAGAAAAATGCTACTGCATAAAAAATAGAGCAAATTTAGAGTTTTGGGTAACAAAATGCTACCAAATATACGTTAATCAAGCTCTATTTCTAGACCCTTGCCAGAACAAAATATTTATTTTGTTTTGCAGATCATAAAATATACTAAAAAAAAAACTTGTTTAAAAAATGAAAAAAAAAAGTTTATTTTTATGTTCTACCTTTAGGAGGTAATTTTTCAACAATAGAACATTTAAAATAAATAATAGCTTTTTTAATAAATGTACCTGGGGGTAAACTAAAGGGATTTGTTATTGAGCCTATAGTTTATTTTATTCAACATAACCTCGACATGGGAAAATAGTAACAACTGCAATGAAAATAAAATGTCAACAGGCTGCATAGCAACACAAACATTGATGAATGAAGTGTATATAAAACTGAGCTATAGAAAAATAGTGTCACCACCTAGTTATTATAATACAGATCTAGTAGATGTATAAATTAATAGTGTTCAAGCATTATATATACACACACACACAGTGCTCCCTCGCTATAAGGCTCTCGATTATAATGCGCCTCGGATATAACGCTCCTACAGCATGCCTCCCAATTTCCTATACCAAGTACCACAGACAAGAGGAAGGGGGCGCGGCTCAATAAGTTTGAGAACAGTGAAAAAAAATGCATTTTTAATGACAGATAGACATATCCATTTTACTTCAGGTCTACAAACCATTCAGCCCTGATCAGCTGGAATGAGACACACGTTCCTGTGCCCACTGTTGCTTGTTTGTTCTACAGGACAGCAAGCCAGCACATGCTGCTTGAAACTACAGCACTATGGACATGCCCTGACAAGCAGCTGTGAGGGGATAAGGAATCAAGAAAGGGGTTAACAAAAAAGCTTAGTTACTTTTTAAATGTGTTTTATCTGTACTTTATGCATTGAAATGTATTGTTGGACAGCTGCTCCTGTTAAGCAGTGTTCCCAGCATATACATAGACCAGCTGGTAGAATCTACTGTGTACTTATCTGTGGATTACCTAAAGGTGAAAGGTGTGCAGTACTTGCTTGTGTTTTGAAAGGCATTGCCCTAGATTTTATTAGCATTGGGACCCCTTTTTTTTCACTGCTTCATTGAGCATTCAAGTCCCTGATTCCTGACACACCCCATCAAGGAAGTGTCTACGGCGGTGTGGGGTGGGGAATGGCTTTTAAATACTAACTTTAGCAAGTACTGTAATGGACCATATCTATTGGTGTTCAAACTAGATGAAGTTTAAAAGTAACTAGAGTACAACAGAAAGGATTTCACCTGGCTGGCTCTAAACACTGTTGCAATTGCTCAT
The DNA here is from genome assembly GCA_030684275.1 of Acipenser oxyrinchus oxyrinchus. Taxonomy (NCBI): domain Eukaryota; kingdom Metazoa; phylum Chordata; class Actinopteri; order Acipenseriformes; family Acipenseridae; genus Acipenser; species Acipenser oxyrinchus. Next base: position 93,219,784 of record CM060249.1, read on the forward strand.
TGTCAATGTGATGAGAACAGCTTTTCATCTACAGAGTAACAATGCTGGTACTATGCCTTTTCCTGTTTCTTTTGCTGCAGGTTAAATGAGTAGAGATACCATGTCACGTGTAGCAAAGAAAAGGCAGGCAGACCCCAAAGTGGTCCAGTACATATGGGCAGCCATTGAAGTCATCCGGAATCAGAAACAAATTGCAAACATGGACAGAATATCCAAGTAAGTTTTGCAATAACTATTTTGTTTTCTATACGCTTCATTTTCTCGCCTCTAACAACTCATTTTAAAGGTGCAGTAGCTGAAGGTGTTGAAATTAGGGGTTTTAATCGATCTTGACATAACACGCCCGTTTGCTGGTGATATGAGATTGTATTGAAAGGGAATTACAAGTGATGACGTAACTTTGCTTTCAAAAGTGAGGCAGAACAGTTTCTGCAGCTGGGGCGTGCAAGCAGATTATTCTATCTAAGTTAAATGAAGTAATAACATTAAAAATCAACATTCATTTCATTCAGATTGGCGCCTTTGAGGTTGTGAAGGAGGGGGTATTTCACATCCGTGGACCATAGACATCGGGAATGGTATCGTGATTAAGAAATTTCACAATGAAATCAAAAAGTTGATTTCCGTTTCCACTGGGTCCTAGTGGAGGCTTCTACACTAACTAGTGATTATACGAATATATTACTGTGAAATACAAGTTTTAGTACTGCTGTAATGTGAGGGGGACATTTCCCTGAGGTTGAAAAAGTGAGGGGGGCATGGCCCCCGTGTGAATTACGCCTATGAGTAATACAAAGTATTAACATTATGCTATATTCTGAAAATGTTTCATAATGCCAGCTAATGTTTAATATACATGTTTACTTGCATGTAATGTGATAGTTTGAAAATATTTATTTACATATAATTGGAAGTTAGCCAAAGTGAATAATTTAAAATATTAGTTTTTAATTGCTGTTTTTGGTATACCGTAAGCTTTCGAGTTTCAGACTAACAAAGGTAACTTTCCAAGTGTTATTTTATTTAGGTTAACTGAAGAGAAATGTAATGTACTGAGTGCTATTCTATTTAGGTTAACTGAAGAGAAATGTAATGTACTGAGTGCTATTCTATTTAGGTTAACTGAAGAGAAATGTAATGTACTGAGTGCTATTCTATTTAGGTTAACTGAAGAGAAATGTAATGTACTGAGTGCTATTCTATTTAGGTTAACTGAAGAGAAATGTAATGTACTGAGTGCTATTCTATTTAGGTTAACTGAAGAGAAATGTAATGTACTGAGTGCTATTCTATTTAGGTTAACTGAAGAGAAATGTAATGTACTGAGTGCTATTCTATTTAGGTTAACTGAAGAGAAATGTAATGTACTGAGTGCTATTTTATTTTAGTTAGCTGAAGAAAAAGTACGATCTAGCTGTTAATTTTCTAATGCCGTTTGAAATAAATACGTTGAATAAAGAGAAAAATCATCTTACTTGCGACTACGATGAAATGATACATGTGTAGGACTGCCGTGAAAGGAAAGCACCGCTGAGCAAATGTTGCAACTTCCAGTCTTTTTTTCATCATTCTGAGATATTGTGAAATATTGGGGATACCTTCCAGTTGCCCCGGCACCATTTTTCAAGATTTCTTTGTCACGCACTGTTTTTAATACCGCACTCAGGTAGACAAGATTAATCGATCCATTATTTTTAATCGACCAAAACCCACCGGAGTGACTAATCATTACTCGATTAAAACCCCCTAGTTAAAATCAATTTTCTAAGCTTCAGCCTTAGTTATTGTAGCTAACAGAATAATTCCATGAGTCGTACCTGTTTTGCACCGCCATTAGCTACTCTAGTAGGTCTGAGGTGTGCAGATTCATGCAGGGGAATTGGTGGAGCCCTGGCTCATAGGGTAGAGCACACGCAACTTACCCATAAACACCACTTCCTCACCTATTCAATTACTGCCCTTCTGAGACATGATAAGATGAGACTGAATGGTGGAACAGCAGCAGAATGGGAAGAACATTATGCAGCTGTTCCCATGGAACTCATGTAAGCCACTTTGTATAACCAACTTTAAAACATGATGCAGGAAATAATTTAATACTAATACCTGGCTGCTTCCTGAGAGCATGATGTGCAAGATACCTTTACAAACAGGTGCATGGTGTTTCTGATTAAGAGCACATTACCTTTACAAACAGGTGCATGGTGTTTCTGATTAAGAGCACATTCAAAGCTGAAAGGGCTTAATCTGCTATGCAATTTAAGTCTTCAATTAAACCTTGTTATACTGCAGGAAGGCAACAGTCTGAACAGTCTATAGTCAACTAAGTTGATGTACAGTATAGAACTTTAATTAAATGCAAGTGACCTGTGCTCCCAAAAAAAACACTTTACACAAGTGATTATCCCTGTAGTGGTGGGAGTATTTACAAGAGACAGACAATAGAGTGTACGGTACTTGAGCAAATATAGAGTACTTTATTGTAACTGTCAATGGGCAAGCATGCAGTCTGGGAGCTTCAAAAGCCTGGAATGGATTTGTTATGCATGAACACACACACCTTGAGGAATATTCACAAAAATGTCATATTTTCAAAATGTGAAAGAATTTGTAAAATCATATCCAGATGTCTTTAAAAAACTCTGAGCCAGGAATAATATCATGAGGACATTGAACAATTGTTCAAAGGATCTCTTATTATATCCCTCTGGGGTGCATTTCTCTGGCAGGGTTTCAGTAGTGGTGCCATGCTTTAATGCCTTGTATATAGAGCAGGAGTGTACAATCACGGTCCTGGAGGGCTATTCCGCTCCAGGTTTAGCAGGTAAAATGACAGGTAAAACTATTTCAGGGTCTGGATGGAGGTTACATTGGTTCAATTAAACCATTTAGAACAGGGTTGGAAAAAAGACCAGGAGTGGAAGGGCCAACTTTGGACTCCCCTGATATAGAGGATACGCCATGAAACATGAATTTAGGCCACCACTGAAAGCTTCAGTTGTAGAGGATGTTGGAGAGTATCTGAAAGATGATTCAGAAAAAAAAAACAAAGCTATACAGTGGAGGAGGTGCCTGTACAGTATGTGCGTCTGTGTGTAAACCACACTTTAGAGAACTGCTTATCACAATTGGCATGAAACTTAGTTTGACCGTTCTTTAGTTGTAGAGAGTAGGAATTGTATGTATGTACATACCACCTCAGAGTTCTTCTAAGCAGAGAAGCACTTTTCAGTTGTTATGAAAGTATCAGAATCTGGGTATATGTGGAGGGAACTCTCCATGTTTACTGTACTTAAAGGATACAGCAGCTCTACTCGTAGGTTTAGTTTCATATTTAAAGCTGTGGGATGTTAACAACATGCCTTTCTAGCATCCTTACAGTGGTAGAGTGGCCGGATGTCTATGGTGGTCAGGAGGCAGAAAGGAGACTCAGGACTTAAGAGCTCTCTTCTCTTCTCCCCCCCCCCCCCCCCCCCAAATTCAAATTCAAAATCTGTTTTATTGACATGACATGAGCATTGCTAAAGCATAGTGTGTTACAATATAGAAAATAAACGTCTTGGAGAAAGAGTAGAAAAATAAGTATATAAAAATAAATACATACAAATAAATATCATATTTGGAAACACAATTCTCCTTTCCCCACTCTTTATTCATGGATATAATCACCCTTCCCTCCCTGTTCTACCCACTGTCCCTCAGGGTGTGACAATCAGACACGTACTGGGCTGCCAGTTCAGCGGTCTGCTTCTCTCCTAGAAGGATTGGTAATTTTTCAGTGTCAGGAAGAAGTATCAAATTTGGCACTAGACTCATGATAGAAATCAATATTGCTAAGGGGGCTAAAACCAATTCCAAAATGTTTTTCCAACATTATAACAGCAAGAGAGCATTCAAAGAGGAGGTTAAATGTCTAAGAGACACAAATGGCAAAATCATAGACGAAGAAAAAAAAAATAGCAAATATATCAAATGATTACTTTTCACAGGTTTTTACAAAGGAGGACATGGACAACATGCCCCACATGTCGACCTGTTCCTATCCAGTTTTAAATAACTTTAGCATAACAGAGGCAGAAGTGTTAAAGGGACTAGGAGCTCTTAAAATAAACAAATCCCCTGGGCCAGATGAGATCTCAAAGATGAGAAAGAAGTTATTTACAAACCGCTAACCAAGATCATGCAACAGTCTCTTGACACGGGTTGTAACGACAGACTGGAAAATTGCAAACGTAATACCGATCCACAAAAAGGGAGGCAAAACCGAACCAGGTAACTACAGACCAATAAGCCTGACTTCTATTATATGTAAACTTATGGAAACTCTGATAAGATCCAAAATGGAAAATTACCTCTATGGTAGCAATATCCTGGGAGACAGTCAGCATGGTTTTAGGAAAGGGTGATCGTGTCTAACTAACCTGCTTGACTTTTTTGAGGATGCAACATCGACAATGGATAATTGCAAAGCATACAACATGGTTTATTTAGATTTCCAGAAAGCTTTTGACAAAGACCTGCAGAAAAGACGAATTCTCAAACTGAACGCAGTAGGGATTCAAGGAAATGCATGCACATGGATTAGGGAGTGGTTAACATGTAGAAAACATAAAGTACTGATTAGAGGAGAAACCTCAAAATGGAGCGAAGTAACCACTGGTGTACCACAGGGATCAGTATTAGGTCCTCTGCTATTCCTAATCTACATTAATGATTTAGATTCTGGTATAGTAAGCAAACTTGTTAAATTTGCAGACGACACAAAAATAGGAGGAGTGGCAAACACTGTTGCAGCAGCAAAGGTCATTTAAAAATGATCTAGACAGCATTCAGAACTGGGCAGACACATGGCAAATGAAATTTAATAGAGAAAAGAGTAAACTATTGCATGCAGGCAATAAAAATGTGCATTATAAATATCATATGGGAGATACTGAAATTGAAGAAGGGAACTATGAAAAAGACCTAGGAGTTTATGTTGACTCAGAAATGTCTTCATCTAGACAATGTGGGGAAGCTATAAAAAAGGCCAACAAGATGCTCGGATACATTGTGAGAAGTGTTGAATTTAAATTAAGGGAAGTAATGTTAAAACTTTACAATGCATTAGTAAGACCTCACCTAGAATATTGTGTTCAGTCCTGTTCACCTTGTTACAAAAAGGATATTGCTGCTGTAGAAAGAGTGCAAAGAAGAGCAACCAGAATTATCCCGGGTTTAAAAGGCATGTCGTATGCAGACAGGCTAAAAGAATTGAATTTATTCAGTCTTGAACAAAGAAGACTACGCGGTGATCTGATTCAAGCATTCGAAATCCTAAAAGGTATAGACAGTGTCAACCCAGGGGACTTTTTTGACCTGAAAAAAGAAAGGACCAGGGGTCACAAATGGAGATTAGATAAAGGAGGCTGTGTGGTCCAGTGGTTAAAGAAAAGGGCTTGTAACCAGGAGGTCCCCGGTTCAAATCCCACCTCAGCCACTAACTCATTGTGTGACCCTGAGCAAGTCACTTAACCTCCCTGTGCTCCGTCTTTCGGGTGAGACGTAGTTGTAAGTGACTCTGCAGCTGATGCATAGTTCACACACCCTAGTCTCTGTAAGTCGCCTTGGATAAAGGCGTCTGCTAAATAAACAAATAATAATAAAAAAATAAATAATAAAGGGGCATTCAGAACAGAAAATAGGAAGCACTTTTTTACACAGAGAATTGTGAGGGTATGGAACCAATTCCCAAGTAATGTTGTTGAAGCTGACACCCTGGGATCCTTCAAGAAGCTGCTTGATGAGATTCTGGGATCAATAAGCTACTAACAACCAAACAAGCAAAATGGGCTGAATGGCTTCCTCTCGTTTGTAAACTTTCTTGTGTTCTTATGAATTCTGTTAGATATTTTTCCCTTGTTTCTTTGTATTTAGAGCACAGCAACACTTGAATCCCAGCACGAGAACTAATTCTGTGCAAACCCGTGCTCACATGTTACATACTTTAAATGCATGTGAAGTGAAGTGCAATCCACGTGCCTAAAAACAATTATACATTTTAAACACTCGTGCTCATTACCCACATTATATCCCGTGTACCAACTACAATACACCAACATTAACACACGCAACATACAACATAAAACACAAAAATACACACAGGGGCGGGGCACATTGCCACACTGCCTCTCCTGATTCACTGTGTTCTCTTGCTGCCCAGGAATTTTTCTGTCAGCCGGTTTCGATGGCCAGGCTGAGTCTGTATTTAGTTAATGTTTGTCTTTCCTTAACGTTTTTAACTATGATTTGGTAATCAATCAATTTCTTTCTTTCTTTCTTTCTTTCTTTCTTTCTTTCTTTCTTAGGAGCTTTGGGCTCTGTTTTTAAAGAATGTTTTTGACAGGGACAGGAATTAACCCCATCCCTTCCAACCACCACCAAAACACACACAAACACCCACACTATTTACAGACAGAGCTCTTGCTCTGCCACACTTACATATTATTGATTATTTCTTCAAAATGCAATAGGAACCGAGTAAGGATAAAGAGTGTGTTTATATTGTAGTACTTGCTTGGAACACAGTTGCCAGTGGCAAAGAACAAAAAAATTGGATTGACGTTTGGTGGTATTTCATATATTTAAATATTAAAATTCGCAAAACTCACCCTTTTTCATCTCCCATCTGCTATATTAATTCAGACGAGACTACTGTCATTATATCTACTTTGTATAATATTGATATAATGTAAATGGCAGTGTAATCCCAATACTGCAGTACAACTTCTACAAATAGAGTGCAAACTTGAAATGCAGATTCATATACTGGCAGTGTTTGTAAAGTGCAGGTTTTTGAAAGAAATAAAGATTTTATTCAGAAACATAATGAACCTCCTGACTTGAACACCACCTGCCAGTTAGTCCTGCTCTCTCTTCTTGTGAAGTGATGCAAATGTGCTGATGGGCTACTTCCAAAACAAAATAAGGGGAACATGCATTCTTACAACAAAAAAGCACATTTAATTGTTATTCAAGAACCATCTGGTGGACTACCAGTAGCAACTGTACTGTATGTGTCTCTTTTGGATATGTATCACAATACACACAGTGCACAACTCTCTCGTGATACAATATCATAGAGACATAATAGGAATTGGTAGACCCCTAGCCAGTAACATTATATAATACTGTGTTAAAGACATTGATAAAGACGTGTGTGTGCTGCAAATGTTTCAGTTCATACAGCGGGGAAGGAGTTGGTGACGTTGCATGGGCAGAAATAACGAATTTGGCGATTTTCATGCAAATCCTCCTCCTCAAAAGAAATAACACCTGAACTTCTGTGCCAGGAAGTGTTGTGACAAGCATATCAGTCCATTTGGACAGTAGAGTCAGGGGCCTGAGTTACAGTGTTTTACAAATTGCTTTTTTTTTTGTTTTGTTTTGTTTTCACATACCGATAAACAGAATTACTGTAAACAAATGGAATTAATAATGTTGTTTAAGTGGGATAACATAATCGCTGTATATCAGTATACTTTCATTGTAAACGGTTGGCTGGTCTCCCTGCTTCGGCTATTCACCCTCTTCAGCTTATTCAAAATTCTGCTGCTCGTCTTATATTCTCACTCTACCCCTCTGCTTCGCACTCTCCACTGGCTACCTGTCACATCCTGTTTAAGACCCTTGCTCTTGCCTATCGCTCTATTCATCATACTGCCCCTCCAATCCCTCCAGTCTCCTTATGTTCCCTCTTGTCCTCTCCACTCATCCTCTACTGGCCGGCTTGTTATGCCTTCTCTTCCCTCGTCCCCCTGTGGTGGAAGCAGCTACCGGTTCTCCTCAGGACTGTTCAGTCTTTTACTGCTTTCCACCGTCTTCTCAAAACCCACGTATTCAGCCTTTATTTGTAAATTCCTATTTATATATCCTTTTTGTGTTTTCCTTTTATTTATATTTATTTTGTATATGTTGTATCTGTTTGTTTTGCATTTTTATTGCCTATAGCATATACTTTTATGTTTTGTTTAATTTCTTGAAGTCGCTTTGGATAAAAGCTAAATAATGAAATAATAATATATCATCCATTGTATGTAGGTACTTGACGCGAGTCTTCGGCATGCATCCCAAAGAGACGACGCGACAGCTGGGCCAGGCTGTGAAGGATGGGCTGGTTGTGGAGACGCTGACCGTGGGCTGCAAGGGCTCCAAGGCTGGAATCGAGCAGGAAGGATATTGGTTGCCTGGAGACGAGATTGTAAGTGCAACTTCTATTTAAGAGTGGGTCACATGTTTCCTGTTGTAATGTCAAGTAGTGGAGCTCTTGAATTATTCATAGCTCAAAAAAAACTCATTTAGGGCCTACTCTACATTATGTTACTTCGTAGATTGTTCTAATGGTTGTTTTGCGAGCTCGTTGTATTGTATTATTTTAAAATAATAATTGATAGGTGAAATGGTAGCCGTATCAGTCCAGAGATGATAGATAAAGAGAAGGAGATGTGATACCTTTTATTGGACTAACTAAACAATAATTAATCACAAGCTTTCAAGCCCTCACAGGTCTCTTCTTCAGGTGAAATTAGAAAAGAGAGATTGATGTTTACATTCAAAGGTGACATCAACAAATAGTTATATATAAAAATAATGTAAAACATAAACACCTACCTTGTTTTAACCCTTTGCGGTCCATTGTCGGACTGGGTCCGACATTGCAATTATTCCCACCAGGTCCTTTGTCGGACCCTGTCCGACATCATTTTAAAAACGCAAAAAACGCAAAAAAGTCGGTTTTTCAACGGAAAAAGCCGAGAAAACCATTCAATGGCCGAGTGGGAACGAAAGGAGCGAGACAAGCCGATAAAAAAAAAAAAAAAAGGCGATCTCATGAATAGTCATAGTAGCCCCTTCTTCAGATGGGCGGTCAGATGGAAACAAGCTGGGAGTAGAGTATCAGCGCACAGAGACTGTCACGGACATTTGCAGAGCTTTTTGAGATGTTATCGCAATAAAATAATGACTTGGATTGCATTATTGAGGAGTTTGGTGATAAAACGAGTCATCAGGAGACGCATTGATCGGTATGTACGACTATTATTATTATTATTTTTATTTGGTAGCATATGTGAAAGCGATAGCAAACGAAAGGGTGGGGCGGGGCTGGAGATGCCTAGTGAGTGCTTTGTTGATCTGCAGGGCCATTTAAACCCGTTTGACTGTGAAAAAAATACTTTTAAACAGCGCCTAAAATAAAATGCGCTGTAAAATTAATTAGACCTGGCGAGCCTGACGCAGAATTAATAAATGGACCGCAAAATGTTAAATAGACTGAGTGTCCCAAACTATCACACAGTAGGCCTATATTTAAATCAGAAAGTATTTATTGAAACCACCTTGTGCTCAACTAACGTTATAGCTAGCTATTTGCTCCAGGTTTTTTTTTTTTAGTCAGAATTTTGATAAAGTAATAATTAACTACCTATTATGAGTAATATAATCGCTTTTATTACATTTTGAAAACGAATGAATATCCGAACGAATATTTAAATTATGAGCGAATAAGGGGCTCCCGAGTGGCGCATCCAGTAAAAGAACTTGCGTAAAGTGCGCCCTGTAGCCTGGAGGTCACCGGTTCAAGTCCAGGCTATTCTATTGCCAACCGTAGACCAGAGCTCCCAGGGGCAGCGACAATTGGCGGCGCCGCTGGGGAGGGAGGGTTAGGTCGGCCAGGGTGTTCTCGGATCACCGCACATCAGCGACCCCTGTAGTCTGGCCGGGCGTCTGCGGGCTTGCCTGTAAGCTGCCCAGATCTGCATTGTCCTCCAACGCTGTAGCTCTGGGTGGCTGCATGGTGAGTCTGCAGTGTGAAAAAAAACGGTCGGCTGACGGCACACGCTTCAGACAGCGTGTGCTCGTCTTCGCTGCTCCTGAGTCAGCGCGGGGGTGGTAGCGGTGAGCTGAGCAAAACAAAAATAATTGGAAACTATTAAATTGGGGAGAAAACAACAAAAAAAAACAAATTGGCGACTACTAAAAACAAAAAAAAACAAAAAAAAAATTAAATTTAAATTACGAGCGAATATCCGAACATGAAAATCCTGTGTTTGTCCCAGGACTAATATATAAAGTTTGTCTGTCCCACAGGAGCCAGTGCAACCAAACTTTGCATGGCCTCCTCTTTCATCCAGGGGAAGGTCGAGGGCTATGTTTGGATGCAAAATTTTGACCCCCGGGGTACTTTTATTTAGTAACCCCATTCCTGAATCACTATAGTAGCCATGTATCTCAAACTAAAGAAACCCAGAAAACCAAAAAATAAATAAAAATAACTAAAATTAAAAAAAAAATTAAAAATGGCAAAAACCAAAAAAAGTTAAAAAAAGGGAAACGGGTCTGAGCGCATTGTGCGACACCCAAGATCAGTAACTTATAGGAAACCATAAGGCTACCGTTCCCCAATTTGTCATGCATGAACTATTGAAATATTGAATTTCCCCGGGCAACGCCGGGTACTTCAGCTAGTATATATATATATATATATATATATATATATATATATATATAATGTTAAGGTCTGCCGAGTCTTGTTTTGCCCGGGCCAATCTAGTTTCGCCAACGGCTTCTGGGCGAATCCAGAAGTTACCACTTTTTTTTGCCACTCGCCCGCGACCAGTCGGGTGAATCGGGATTGGCACAGAACTTGAAAAAGATGACTGGGCGAAACCTGTTTTTTCAACAATTTTCACTGAAATTGGGCTAGCCGGGCAGGTCTAGTTTTGTCCAACGCTTCAAAATCGATGCTGGGCGAATGGGGTTCTGATGCCACCTTTTGAATGTAAACATCAATCTCTTTTCTATTTTCACCTGAAGAAGAGACCTCTTAGGTATTGAAAGCATGGTTAATTATTGTTTAGTTAGTCCAATAAAAGGTATCACCTCTCCTTCTAATAATAATTGATATTCATTAGGAGTATAGACATTACAAAAAAAAATATTATGATTAAATATATTTGCAGTACAAAGTGGGGTAATACTATTTTAAGGGATTAGGGAGCATAATTTGGAGTGGCACCCAGGCTGGCTGTGAATAGCATGATGCTGTGTCTGATTGATGGTTAGTGTTCACGGTATTTGATAGGTGCAGTAGCAGCTTGGGGTGTGCCAAATATTTAGATCAATAACTGGAGATATTTTATACTTCCAACACAAATCAATTCCTTCAACGTACAATATTCTGACATCCCTTTAAATAAAATCACCACATTTCTAACTAAATGCCTAACTACCCTGCCTGCCATGTTGATTTAAATCACTCATATTTGAGTAGTAATAGTTTTTTAACAGTGTCTAAACCCTTCAGGATTTATTTGTCTCAGGAGTGATTTGAAATTGCCTCGCATGTTTAAATGTAATTGACTTTGTTATGAATTTGCAATTACCAAATTTCTTTCCATTTTAATAATAATAATAATAATAAGAATAATAAGAATAATAATAATAACAACAGGCACCCTCAAGTACAGAGGCAGCATTTTCAGATTTGACATGAATGGAATGCATTCACAATATATGTTGCATACGGTACTTCTTTTTCTGATAAATTCCTTTCTTTTTTCTTTTCTTGATTTCTTGTCCCTTTCTCTCCTTTTCATCTCCACTCTCAGTAAGTCAGTAACTGGACCTCTGTAGCATACAGGAAGCCTGCATAGAAACCAGTGCATTCAATATTGCTTGGGATTTTACTTCAAGCTCAGTGAATTCATATATATATACAGTACTGTGCAAAAGTTTTAGGCAGGTGTGAAAAAATGCTGTAAAGTAAGAATGCTTTAAAAAATAGACACGTAAATAGTTTATATTTATCAATTAACAAAATGCAAAGTGAGTGAACAGAAGAAAAATCTATATCAAATCAATATTTGGTGTGACCACCCTTTGCCTTCAAAACAGCATCAATTCTTCTAGGTACACTTGCACACAGTTTTTGAAGGAACTCGGCAGGTAGGTTGGCCCAAACATCTTGGAGAACTAACCACAGTTCTTCTGTGGATTTAGGCAGCCTCAGTTGCTTCACTCTCTTCATGTAATCCCAGACAGACTCGATGATGTTGAGATCAGGGCTCTGTGGGGGCCATACCATCACTTCCAGGACTCCTTGTTCTTCTTTACGCTGAAGATAGTTCTTAATGACTTTCGCTGTATGTTTGGGGTCATTGTCATGCTGCAGAATAAATTTGGGGCCAATCAGATGCCTCCCTGATGGTATTGCATGATGGATAAGTATCTGCCTGTACTTCTCAGCATTGAGGAGACCATTAATTCTGACCAAATCCCCAACTCCATTTGCAGAATTTCAGCCCCAAACTTGCAAGGAACCTCCACCATGCTTCACTGTTGCCTGCAGACACTCATTCGTGTACCGCTCTCCAGCCCTTCAGCGAACAAACTGCCTTCTGCTATAGCCAAATATTTCAAATTTTGACTCATCAGTCCAGAGCACCTGCTGCCATTTTTCTGCACCCCAGTTCCTGTGTTTTCGCATAGTTGAGTCGCTTGGCCTTGTTTCCACGTCGGACGTATGGCTTTTGGCCGCAAGTGTTCCATGAAGGCCACTTCTGACCAGACTTCTCCGGACAGTAGATGGGTGTACCAGGGTCCCACTCTTTTCTGCCAATTCTGAGCTGATGGCACTGCTGGACATCTTCCGATTGCAAAGGGAAGTAAGCATGATGTGTCTTTCATCTGCTGCAGTAAGTTTCCTTGGCCGACCACCGCGTCTACTGTCCTCAATGTTGCCCGTTTCTTTGTGCTTCTTCAAAAGAGCTTGGACAGCACATCTGGAAACCCCTGTCTGCCTTGAAATTTCTGCCTGGGAGAGACCTTGCTGATGCAGTATAACTACCTTGTGTCTTGTTGCTGTGCTCAGTCTTGCCACGGTGTATGACTTTGACAGTAAACTGTCTTCAGCAACCTCACCTTGTTAGCTGAGTTTGGCTGTTCCTCACCCAGTTTTATTCCTCCTACACAGCTGTTTCTGTTTCAGTTAATGATTGTGTTTCAACCTACATATTGAATTGATGATCATTAGCACCTGTTTGGTATAATTGTTTAATCATACACCTGACTATATGCCTACAAAATCCCTGACTTTGTGCAAGTGTACCTAGAAGAATTGATGCTGTTTTGAAGGCAAGGGTGGTCACACCAAATATGGATTTGATTTAGATTTTTCTTCTGTTCACTCACTTTGCATTTAGTTAATTGATCAATATAATCTATTAACATGTCTATTTTGAAAGCATTCTTACTTTTACAGCATTTTTCACACCTGCCTAAAACTTTTGCACAGTACTGTATATATAATCTTAAGTCTTCAAATGAGAAAATAGTGAAGTATATATATATATATATATATATATATATATATATATATATATATATATATATATACAGTACTGTGCAAAAGTTTTAGGCAGGTGTGAAAAATGCTGTAAAGTAAGAATGCTTTAAAAAATAGACACGTAAATAGTTTATATTTATCAATTAACAAAATGCAAAGTGAGTGAACAGAAGAAAAATCTATATCAAATCAATATTTGGTGTGACCACCCTTTGCCTTCAAAACAGCATCAATTCTTCTAGGTACACTTGCACACAGTTTTGAAGGAACTCGGCAGGTAGGTTGGCCCAAACATCTTGGAGAACTAACCACAGTTCTTCTGTGGATTTAGGCAGCCTCAGTTGCTTCACTCTCTTCATGTAATCCCAGACAGACTCGATGATGTTGAGATCAGGGCTCTGTGGGGCCATACCATCACTTCCAGGACTCCTTGTTCTTCTTTACGCTGAAGATAGTTCTTAATGACTTTCGCTGTATGTTTGGGGTCATTGTCATGCTGCAGAATAAATTTGGGGCCAATCAGATGCCTCCCTGATGGTATTGCATGATGGATAAGTATCTGCCTGTACTTCTCAGCATTGAGGAGACCATTAATTCTGACCAAATCCCCAACTCCATTTGCAGAATTTCAGCCCCAAACTTGCAAGGAACCTCCACCATGCTTCACTGTTGCCTGCAGACACTCATTCGTGTACCGCTCTCCAGCCCTTCAGCGAACAAACTGCCTTCTGCTATAGCCAAATATTTCAAATTTTGACTCATCAGTCCAGAGCACCTGCTGCCATTTTTCTGCACCCCAGTTCCTGTGTTTTCGTGCATAGTTGAGTCGCTTGGCCTTGTTTCCACGTCGGACGTATGGCTTTTTGGCCGCAAGTGTTCCATGAAGGCCACTTCTGACCAGACTTCTCCGGACAGTAGATGGGTGTACCAGGGTCCCACTCTTTTCTGCCAATTCTGAGCTGATGGCACTGCTGGACATCTTCCGATTGCAAAGGGAAGTAAGCATGATGTGTCTTTCATCTGCTGCAGTAAGTTTCCTTGGCCGACCACTGCGTCTACTGTCCTCAATGTTGCCCGTTTCTTTGTGCTTCTTCAAAAGAGCTTGGACAGCACATCTGGAAACCCCTGTCTGCCTTGAAATTTCTGCCTGGGAGAGACCTTGCTGATGCAGTATAACTACCTTGTGTCTTGTTGCTGTGCTCAGTCTTGCCACGGTGTATGACTTTTGACAGTAAACTGTCTTCAGCAACCTCACCTTGTTAGCTGAGTTTGGCTGTTCCTCACCCAGTTTTATTCCTCCTACACAGCTGTTTCTGTTTCAGTTAATGATTGTGTTTCAACCTACATATTGAATTGATGATCATTAGCACCTGTTTGGTATAATTGTTTAATCATACACCTGACTATATGCCTACAAAATCCCTGACTTTGTGCAAGTGTACCTAGAAGAATTGATGCTGTTTTGAAGGCAAAGGGTGGTCACACCAAATATGGATTTGATTTAGATTTTTCTTCTGTTCACTCACTTTGCATTTAGTTAATTGATCAATATAATCTATTAACATGTCTATTTTTGAAAGCATTCTTACTTTACAGCATTTTTTCACACCTGCCTAAAACTTTTGCACAGTACTGTATATATAATCTTAAGTCTTCAAATGAGAAAATAGTGAAGTACTGCCAGTGTTATTAAACTGTGTACAGTTTATTTTATTTTTGTTATTGTTTATTCAGTTTATTATACCTAACAAGCTGAAGCACATAACTACTGTGTTGTTTTTTTTTTTTATCTCTGAAGGCATCTATAAATTATTCTGTATGTTTGAAAGCTGTCAGGATTTGCAGTACAGTAGTTAATTAGCCTATTGAGTTATGTGGTTGCAAGTGATAATTTTGGCTGTAAATGAATATATAAAACAGCCTGGGGAGTTAGTTAACACACCACACATCCTAGAAATTGTTGCAGCACAACATCTCTAGGAACAAGTGCTGTAAACAGCTGTGTGACTACGGCAGAGACAGATAGTCTGCCTATAAATCGATAGCCTTCTGACAGCTTTACCAAGCAGCTCACAGGCACTCGCAAAAAAGGGTTCCTGTCATTTCATTGTTCAATAAATGGTTACCTGTTTAACACTTTTTGTATTGGATTGAAACCCCCTACCCACTTGTATTTATAGTTGTTTTCTGTGATCCTTACTACACTGATGTATTTAGCAGCAGTCCAGTCTGAATTCGGCAAATAAATGGCTTGCCTTGGAAACAAAGGGTATGCAGAAATCCCTTTGTTCGGTGAAAGCTTATTATGAGCTGCTCTCTGGGGACATCTACTGGTGCCAGTCGGTCCAGCAGATTTTGTATTGAAAAGTGAGCTGTTGTTACGTTCTAGTCAGACACTTGACTAGAAAGGCTGATTAGCTGTCATCTCTGTCTGAAAAGTCCATTGTATGACCTCATTGTAGGTTGGGGAAGGTCCTAGATTGTACGTGCAGCTCGATTTAAATCTCTCTAGCGCCTGTCAAACTGCAGTGGTTGTTTTATATCACAGTGCTGTTTCTAATTTGAGTCACTCTTTTTTTTTTTTTTTTTACATCTGATGCCAAAAATGTTTTCTTCTTTCTTCCTTTACATATTCTGTGATTGTATTTCTCTAGAATTCACATTCGGAGCACAGCAAGCACTGTATGCAGTAGGACTGCCAATACATGTAATAGCAATGTGGTGTTATTCTGTACACGATTCATTAAATCCCCTGTACTGTACTTCCATTGCATTCACTTGTTTCAGGATGCATAGTCTTGAGTGAAAGTGCAAAGTGTGTATGAATAAAGTAGATTTGTTCTGTAATATGGTTAACAACATTAAAAATGGTTAGCGCAGCTCAGCAGCGTGACAGGATTTTAAAACAGGTTTTTTTGGATCATTTGCTATCACAGGAGCAGGGGACTGAAGGCAGTAAGGTAAGGGCATGTCATTGCATTTCTTTACTAACAGTTAATTCTAATACGTTTATACGTGCTCGCTGCCTCGCTACGTTATGACCACCACTAGTTGTTCACCTTGACAGTGCTTTTTATCTCGATAGCCCGTGACGAAGCAGCTTACTTCTGACCATTCCCATGCGTGTGTGTTGTACTCTGTGGGGTTTGGGCCATGTGCCATTCCGATGGCATTCACCTGTACATGATGCCTCTAAGAGGGGTGCAAAGGAAATGCAGTGTTAGAAACATTCCAATTGAAATGAAAATAAAAATGCAATCAAATAAATAGCAGGTGGCAATCGATCTGTGGCAGGTGGCGAACACATACAAACTTTAGTAGTAGTAGCAGTGCAGTAGTTGTAGTGGATGTACTAATAGCCTTTCTGTAGGGCAGCTCCCAGTGTGCCCAACCAAGCATGCGTTTTTTACAAACCCAGGTAAAAGAGGTTTCGATGATGCAGGGGGTTTCAGCTCTTGGGCGGGTGCCCCTTTTCACATCTGATTAGATACGACTCAATTGAGGCCTCAGCTGACCGTGGGGGTGGGGGGCGCCCACATTCTCCTATCTACTCTCCACTTAACACCACAGCATCCAGAGCCCTCAATATTGCACCTTTCACCAGTGAAACAATTTAAAAATGTAAGTGCTTTGTAATAATCCGTCTCTATGCTCTACTAGGCAAGAGCTGCTGAATCCAGCAGAGCAGTTACAGGTACAGATGCATCGCTCCAATACAACCACGAAAAGGAGCATGGTCTTAAAAGGCTTGAAGCAAACTAAATACGTTCACAAATCATACCTGTTGTGCACTTCTTTGTGCTACTTAGTTCTCAGCTGTGTAGTTTTGAAAGAAACATGTTACAGCAAACCTGTATTTTCATTTAAAAGCATGATATCTAGTGGTATATTAAGTTGAAGAAAGTTCTGAGTTTCCATGCCTTACACAGGAAACCTGTTACACTTGCAACTCCAAGGTCATTTCACCTCCACAGTGTCTTCTGGGGCAAAGCATGTTAATGGCTGAAAGCATGTCATTCATCAGGGAAAACAACTGATTGGTTATAATATTATTTATTATAATATAATAGCAGGAAAGAAGTCAGTGAAGGGATGGGAACAATTTCACCACCTAGGAAGTTCAACACTATCTGAAAGCATAGTTTTCAAAGAGAGATTTATTTAACCTAATGCAGTACCAGATATGTTTTAAAATATTGCTAAAATATGTGTTTCTTTCAAAACTGCACATTTGAGACCGACTGTATATAAGGAATTGTAGGTCACAACAGGTAAGATTAATGGAATTATTAGCTACAGCTGCTTTAATAGAGAGTGGGTCCTAATAGAGAGCTCCTGAGATTGCCTCCATATTGAAAAGGGACAGGGAGAGTGGGTTGAATAAGGAGCTAGTCACAAGCTGACTGCATGTGTTACAAGCCTGCGAGATGAACTGGTAAAACCATTTAAACCTTTCCCTGTGATTCAGAGCAGTCTCCCAGTGGCCTCGGCTCATGTGCATGAGGTTACATGCAGGGCACCCTTTCAGTGTCAGTGCAAGGGTTATAAAGAGTACCTACCGCCTGTTAAAAGCTCAGCAAAAGCGTTTCACTAGAGCAGTGCTGCCCAGCTGTAGCCATTAAGGTCCATTTCAGTCTGGGGTTTTGTTCCAGCCTGGTCCTAAATTAGTTAATGGACCCTTACCAGATTCAGTGAACTAATTTAGGACCTGCTTGGAGTAAAAGCATGAACTGGAACAGATCTCGAATGCCACCCATGTACTTGGATTAAGCTCAGCTGCTGGTTATTGTTCTGCTATCGTAGCAAGTAGGGATTTTTACAGCAAGAGTGTATGTGCCTGAATGCCTGCCATTGACAAAGGATTACTTCTGGGTTGATGCTGATACAGGTCTCACTTTGATGGTAGTATTTACACATTTACAAGAATAACCTCGACACAAATTGTAAAGTGTAGTGTGTGTAAAATGCTTAATTTGCTTCAAAATAAATTTCAAAATGGTTACTAGACTAGCAAACACTGGTAAAATCAGCTCAGTTTTATACGGTACAGAATTCATTTATTTTAACGTTTTGTTTTGTTTATGGACTTTGCGATACCTGCACGGTGGGCGTCTTCAGTAATAGTCGTATCTACAACGTATCGACAATAACAATCAAACATTTTGTTACAGGCTTTTTAACAAGTCTGGCATAAACATTTTTGGCTGTTACTTAATTAAACCCTCGTAAAAAAGAAAAAAAAGAACATGAAAAGAACGGTCATACTAAAATAGCAGGCGTAGGTTACAGTGCCTCTGGGTTTCTGATCGTATCAGATCAATTCCAGATTTTTTAAATCCTTTGATGGAAATGTCTGGTCTAGTCAGACACATCATTTCCCATGTCCAGCGCTCCTTTCCCTGTTCTGCATAATGTTCTGCGTGAAACAAATGCAAAAGAATATCTAGATGGATTTATCATTTTAAATTGTTGACAATTTGACTGTAATACCATCTGCAGTGAATTCTCATCTTGACCTTTAACTCGCAAGTATTTCTGTGGAAAATCAGAAGTATTTCCTGGATAACTCGGGTAAGTCGGAAAAGCAAGGGAACATCACCTTTTTCACCAACTCAAGTTGCCATCAACTCGAGTTCTGGGAGAATTCAGGCCAATTGGAGTGCACTGGAGTCGACTCAAGTTGGCTGTCCATGGAAAAGAGGTATTTTCCGTGAACAGTTGCTTGAAACCTGGTTCCAGGAGACCGGGAGAACTAGTTTGAGGCAGCTTTGCTGTATCAAATCCCAAGTCTCCCCTGGTGTGCCATGAAGCAGCCTGAAACCTAGTCTCCTGAAACCAACATCCAAGCCACAAAGTGGCTTTGTGTTCCCACAGCTTTAGTATTGAGAGATCCCTCAATACTAACAAGATAACCCTAGTATTGGTAAAAGTGAATTCATAGGAAGGGGAGCCACTTTGAAAAAGTGAGTATGTTTCTCAGTGCTATTATGTGTTTGACTAACTGTATGCTGCAGTGAAAAATATTGCAACACTTTTTTTTCTTAATAAAATTAATATTAACTGTTTCATTATAACAAATACAGTACCCAACTCTGAATGTTAAAGGTACTCAGAGCACACTTTGTGTATTTATGTACAGTATATATAATGTCATTTATTTAAAATTTGATATGTTTGCTTCCTTTCAGAAACACAAATCAAAGAAGTCAAATAATAATTTAAGGTCTATAATTAAAAAGGGTAGCACTTCACAATACATGTGGTAATTCAGCTACATGTAATACGAATATCATCATCTATTGATTTCAAATGAAAAGAAATATATATATATATATACAGTACTGTGCAAAAGTTTTAGGCAGGTGTGAAAAAATGCTGTAAAGTAAGAATGCTTTCAAAAATAGACATGTTAATAGATTATATTTATCAATTAACTAAATGCAAAGTGAGTGAACAGAAGAAAAAT
Source organism: Acipenser oxyrinchus oxyrinchus (assembly GCA_030684275.1). Taxonomy (NCBI): domain Eukaryota; kingdom Metazoa; phylum Chordata; class Actinopteri; order Acipenseriformes; family Acipenseridae; genus Acipenser; species Acipenser oxyrinchus. The sequence continues at coordinate 93,239,631 of CM060249.1, forward strand.
CTAAATCAAATCCATATTTGGTGTGACCACCCTTTGTCTTAAAAACAGCATCAAGCATCAATTCTTTTAGGTACACTTGCACACAGTTTTTGAAGGAACTCGGCAGGTAGGTTCGCCCAAACATCTTGGACAACTAACCACAGTTCTTCTGTGGATTTAGGCAGCCTCAGTTGCTTCTCTCTCTTCATGTAATCCCAGACAGACTCGATGATGTTCAGATCAGGACTCTGTGGGGGCCATACCATCACTTCCAGGACTCCTTGTTCTTCTTTATGCTGAAGATAGTTCTTAATGACTTTCGCTGTATGTTTGGGGTTGTTGTCATGCTGCAGAATAAATTTGGGGCCAATCAGATGCCTCCCTGATGGTATTGCATGACGGATAAGTATCTGCCTGTACTTCTCAGCATTGAGGAGACCATTAATTCTGACCAAATCCCCAACTCCATTTGCAGAAATGCAGCCCCAAACTTGCAAGGAACCTCCACCATGCTTCACTGTTGCCTGCAGACACTCATTCGTGTACGCTCTCCAGCCCTTCGGCGAACAAAGTGCCTTCTGCTACAGCCAAATATTTCAAATTTTGACTCATCAGTCCAGAGCACCTGCTGCCATTTTTCTGCACCCCAGTTCCTGTGTTTTCGTGCATAGTTGAGTCGCTTGGCCTTGTTTCCACGTCGGAGGCATGGCTTTTTGGCCGCAAGTCTTCCATGAAGGCCACTTCTGACCAGACTTCTCCGGACAGTAGATTGGTGTACCAGGGTCCCACTGTTTTCTGCCATTTCTGAGCTGATAGCACTGCTGGACATCTTCCGATTGCGAAGGGAAGTAAGCATGATGTGTCTTTCATCTGCTGCAGTAAGTTTCCTTGGCCGACCACTGTGTCTACGTTCCTCAACGTTGCCCGTTTCTTTGTGCTTCTTCAAAAGAGCTTGGACAGCACATCTGGAAACCCCTGTCTGCCTTGAAATTTCTGCCTGGGAGAGACCTTGCTGATGCAGTATAACTACCTTGTGTCTTGTTGCTGTGCTCAGTCTTGCCATGGTTTATGACTTTTGACAGTAAACTGTCTTCAGCAACCTCACCTTGTTAGCTGAGTTTGGCTGTTCCTCACCCAGTTTTATTCCTCCTACACAGCTGTTTCTGTTTCAGTTAATGATTGTGTTTCAACCTACATATTGAATTGATGATCATTAGCACCTGTTTGGTATAATTGTTTAATCATACACCTGACTATATGCCTACAAAATCCCTGACTTTGTGCAAGTGTACCTTGAAGAATTGATGCTGTTTTGAAGGCAAAGGGTTGTCACACCAAATATGGATTTGATTTAGATTTTTCTTCTGTTCACTCACTTTACATTTAGTTAATCGATAAATATAATCTATTAACATGTCTATTTTTGAAAGCATTCTTACTTTACAGCATTTTTTCACACTTGCCTAAAACTTTTGCACAGTACTGTGTATATATATATATATATATATATATATATATATAGTGGTTTGCAGAAATATTTACCCCCTACCATAATGTCACATTTTGTTGAATTACAAATAATGTGTGCAGTTTTTCAAACTTTTTTTTATTCAAAGCTGTAGTGGTTAAACTGAACACTGTTATATGAGGAGGAGGTTAAATGTAAGCAAAACTTGCAAAGAAAATCGTCGATGGACTGCAGGCTTCAAGTCTCGCCATAAATTTTCGATTGGATTCAAGTCAGGACTTTGACTGGGCCACTCAAGAACATTAATTCTCTTCTTGTTCAACCACTCCAGTGTGGCTTTGGCTTTGTGCTTCGGGTCATTGTCCTGCTGAAATGTGAATTTCCTCCCGTTTCAGAGTCTTGGCTGACTCAAACAGGTTTTCCTCAAGGATTCGCCTATACTTTGCACCATCCATTCTACCCTCTATCCTGGCAAGCTTCCCAGTCCCTGCTGAAGAGAAGCATCCCCATAACATGATGCAGCCACCACCATGCTTGACAGTTGGGATGGTGCTGACTGGGTGATGTGCAGTGTTGGGCTCGCGCCAGACGCTTTTGCGCAAACTCCATACATGCTTTAAGATGAGGCATTTTGAGTAATGGCTTCTTTCTTGCTACCAGTCCATACAGGCCAGCTTTGTGTAGGGACCGGTTTAGTGTTGGTGTGTGAACACTGACTCCCATCTCAGACACAGAACTTTGCAGATCTCTCAAGGTCATTGTTGGCTTCAGATTGACATACCGAACCAGTCCTGCTTGCCCGGCTGCTCAGTTTGGGAGGGCGACCTGATCTGGGTAGTGTCTGGGTGGTATGATGCATCTTCCACTTCTTAATGATGGACTTCACTGTACTGAGAGGGATAATCAGCGCCTTTGAAATGTTCTTGTACCCTTCTCCTGCTCTGTGCCTCTCTACCACTTTATCCCTGACTTGTTTCAAAAGCTCCTTGGTCTTCATCGTTGCTTTGTTGGATCACTATGTGAGTTGCAGCTTGAAAGTCTTTATATACCTGAGGGAAATTATCTCCAAATTAAACCACTTTGAGTACACACAGGCTGAAACCATTTCACTAATTTTGTGACCTTTCAAACAAATCATTTGCACCTGAGCTTATTTATATTCTATATGCATTTTTTAACTTTGTCAATGTGGAGTAGTTTATGTTGATTCTACATGTAAAGTCTAATTTGAAAGCGTCGTGGAGTATGCTCAGGTGCCAATAAAATGTGAAAACTTTGGAGGGGGGTTAATACTTCTGCAAACCACTGTGTATTGTCTATATATATATATATATATATTTATTTATGTATGTATTTATTTATTTATTATTTGACATGTCACTTAGTGTAAAGTGTTTCCAAGAGAAGAAAAGCACAGAGCTGGAAGCAATAATGGCAGAGAAGCAAGCGGGTGGTTCTCCAGGCCCAAATGAGGCTCATTTTTCTTTTTCAGGAGTGGGAGTCGGAAAGCCATGACTGGTACTGCTTCGAGTGCCACCTCCCGGGAGACGTGCTGGCCTGTGACTCGTGCTTCCGGGTCTACCATCTCAAATGCATGTCAGAAGAGTGGAAGCCGAGGGAGAGCAGCGCACGTTGGCATTGCACTGTCTGCAGGGTGAGCACTGACATTGCACTGTCTGCAGGGTGAGCACTGGCATTGCACTGTCTGCAGGGTGAGCATTGGCATTGCACTGTCTGCAGGATGAGCACTGGCATTGCACTGTCTGCAGGGTGAGCACTGGCATTGCACTGTCTGCAGGGTGAGCACTGGCATTGCACTGTCTGCAGGGTGAACACTGGTAGGACAGCCCTGGGAGGAACCCTCTGTCTGTTTATAAAGAGACGGCTCTTCTGGCTTGAAGCCACCACACTGATACAAGGGAGAAGCCAAACAGTTCCTCAACTGCTAAAAAAAGACTGAAATGTTACAAACCTAAAAAGTATTGTTCATTCATAACCAGTTTTAGACATGCGTAGCAAATAGCACTACAATAAAGGCAACTAATGTATTCCCAATGATGTAATTAATGTAATTAACTGCTGCGGTTAAGCATATTTACCATGAGTGCCAGTCTCCTTTCATCACGGTAAATACAGTATGTTTCAGTTTGATTATGTATGCCACATTAACCATGTGTGTTATTTCTTTTGAACAGACTAGCAAAAAGAAGAGTTTTAATAAACAGGAAATGAGCAAATACCTGCGGTTCATTGTGCAGCGCATGAAGGAGAGGGTGAGTATTTGGGAACAGAACAGGATCGAATACAGGGCAGTATGCTGGAGGAATCTCAGCAGGGATTAAGGGGATTGAATACAGGGCAGTGTGCAGGAGGAATCCCAGCAGGGATTAAGGGGATTGAATACAGGGCAGTGTGCTGGAGGAATCCCAGCAGGGATTAAGGGGATTGAATACAGGGCAGTATGCTGGAGGAATCCCAGCAGGGATTAAGGGGATTGAATACAGGGCAGTATGCTGGAGGAATCCCAGCAGGGATTAAGGGGATTGAATACAGGGCAGTATGCTGGAGGAATCTCAGCAGAGATTAAGGGGATTGAATAAAGGGCAGTATGCTCTAGGAATCCCAGCAGGGATTAAGGGGATTGAATACAGGGCAGTATGCTGGAGGAATCCCAGCAGGGATTAATAGGAATGAATACGAATCTCAGCAGGGATTGAGGGGATTGAATACAGGGCTGTATGCTGGAGGAATCCCAGCAGGGATTAACGGGATTGAATACAGGGCAGTGTGCTGGAGGAATCCCAGCAGGGATTAAGAGGAATGAATACGAATCTCAGCAGGGATTGAGGGGATTGAATACAGGGCAGTATGCTGGAGGAATCCCAGCAGGGATTAAGAGGAATGAATACAAATCTCAGCAGGGATTGAGGGGATTGAATACAGGGCTGTATGATGGAGGAATCCCAGCAGGGATTAAGAGGAATGAATACAAATCTCAGCAGGGATTAAGGGGATTGAATACAGGGCAGTATGCTGGAGGAATCCCAGCAGGGATTAAGAGGAATGAATACGAATCTCAGCAGGGATTGAGGGGATTGAATACAGGGCTGTATGCTGGAGGAATCTCAGCAGGGATTAAGGGGATTGAATACAGGGCAGTATCCTGGAGGAATCCCAGCAGGGATTAAGGGGATTGAATACAGGGCAGTGTGCAGGAGGAATCCCAGCAGAGATTAAGGGGATTGAATACAGGGCAGTATGCTGGAGGAAACCCAGCAGGGATTAAGGGGATTGAATACAGGGCAGTATGCTGGAGGAATCCCAGCAGGGATTAAGAGGAATGAATACGAATCTCAGCAGGGATTGAGGGGATTGAATACAGGGCTGTATGCTGGAGGAATCTCAGTAGGGATTAAGGGGATTGAAGACAGGGCAGTATGCTGGAGGAATCCCAGCAGGGATTAAGAGGAATGAATACGAATCTCAGCAGGGATTGAGGGGATTGAATACAGGGCAGTATCCTGGAGGAATCTCAGCAGGGATTAAGGGGATTGAATACACGGCAGTATGCTGGAGGAATACCAGCAGGGATTAAGGGGATTGAATACAGGGCAGTATCCTGGAGGAATCCCAGCAGGGATTAAGGGGATTGAATACAGGGCAGTGTGCAGGAGGAATCCCAGCAGGGATTAAGAGGAATGAATACGAATCTCAGCAGGGATTGAGGGGATTGAATACAGGGCTGTATGCTGGAGGAATCCCAGCAGGGATTAAGGGGATTGAATACAGGGCAGTATGCTGGAGGAATCCCAGCAGAGATTAAGGGGATTGAATACAGGGCAGTATGCTGGAGGAATACCAGCAGGGATTAAGGGGATTGAATACAGGGCAGTATGTTGGAGGAATACCAGCAGGGATTAAAAGGAATGAATACGAATCTCAGCAGGGATTGAGGGGATTGAATACAGGGCAGTATGCTGGAGGAGTCTCAGCAGGGATTAATAGACAGTGCAGTTTTACAAATCCAGGTAATTCAGTTAGGCCATGTTAACAGTAAACTGTACTTACACTGTTATGGTGTAAGGACCCATTCACTTAGTCTCAGACAGGCAGATAGCTGGTTGAATAGCAAGGCAACACTATGGTTAAGGGCTTTTACAATGCAAACGCAGATTGCTTTCTGATAGATTTGCAGAGTGGACATGTTTTAATGTTACACATTGTAAATAGTAACTTCTTGCTGTCAATCTGTAATTTACAGGCAATAGACTTGAATAAGAAAGGAAAAGATTGCAAGCACCTGATGTACAAAAGGCTGATTCACACGCCGCTGGATGTTTCAAACATACAGGAGGTGGGTAAGAGATACACTGCTTTTACATGTGTGTTTCCAGAGCATTGACAGATCTGGAATGGGACTGTTATAACACTCCAGTGTTGTCCAGTTTTAAAACACGGTACAGTATTACAAGTGGAGAATGCAACCGCAGTGCATAGTGTTCTTGCAAGCACAACCCTAATACACCCTACGCGCTTTTTGTTGAGTTTTGTTTTGCTATGGATATTTATGCCTGTGCTATTGGTCCACTTTTCCCCCACTGTGCTGTAATGATAAGGCATCATTTGTTTACATTTTAAACTGTAATAACATTAATTTTTATATGTTCCCATTACCCGTAACTGGCATATACTGCAACTTCATATTGGATATGCTTTTAACCTGACTGTTTAATGGGTGAAGTGAAGGGGGCATTTTCAACACAGCTTAATAAAGAGAAGTGGAAAATCCAGCCCCATGTATCCATCGTTTTCATTTGAATTTCTCTTTTGCGTTTCAGAATGTCAATGAAGGCAAATATAAAAGTTTTGAAGAGTTCAAAGCTGATGCCAAGCTGATCGTCCACAACACAGCGATTCTGTACGGAGGTGAGAGAGTAATCACTGCTCATAAAACTAATGACAGTGTAATAGCACTCAGTGTCCAGTTAAGGACTTACTCACCTAAATGAGCCTCTGCATGATTTAGTGAATTGTACAAAAAGTCCATAATGTTTTTTTTTTTCAGTTAGCACAATTTTACAACGTTGACTAAAACTACTGCATAATAGTTTGAGTTTGAATCATTGAGTTTGAAAAGGGTAGCAGCAACAGACACTGATATTATTTAGCCGTTGTTATTCATAGTTAGTTTTAAGCGTATGTGTAACAAAAAAGAAAATACAAGCAGGTCATTAATTATACCACACTTTATCATATCCTTAGAACAGAGACGTCCTCTCAGCTCTACATGCTGTCCACTTTTCATTAGAACAGAGACTTCCTCTCGGCTCTACATGCTGTCCACTTTTCATTAGAACAGAGACTTCCTCTCAGCTCTACATGCTGTCCACTTTTCATTAGAACAGAGACTTCCTCTCGGCTCTACATGCTGTCCACTTTTCATTAGAACAGAGACTTCCTCTCGGCTCTACATGCTGTCCACTTTTCATTAGAACAGAGACTTCCTCTCGGCTCTACATGCTGTCCACTTTTCATTAGAACAGAGACTTCCTCTCGGCTCTACATGCTGTCCACTTTTCATTAGAACAGAGACTTCCTCTCGGCTCTACATGCTGTCCACTTTTCATTAGAACAGAGACTTCCTCTCGGCTCTACATGCTGTCCACTTTTCATTAGAACAGAGACTTCCTCTCGGCTCTACATGCTGTCCACTTTTCATTAGAACAGAGACTTCCTCTCGGCTCTACATGCTGTCCACTTTTCATTAGAACAGAGACTTCCTCTCGGCTCTACATGCTGTCCACTTTTCATTAGAACAGAGACTTCCTCTCGGCTCTACATGCTGTCCACTTTTCATTAGAACAGAGACTTCCTCTCGGCTCTACATGCTGTCCACTTTTCATTAGAACAGAGACTTCCTTTCGGCTCTACATGCTGTCCACTTTTCATTAGAACAGAGACTTCCTCTCAGCTCTACATGCTGTCCACTTTTTCATTTTTAAAATAGTTGCATTGCCCTTGTTCTTTGAGGAAAGGGATGATCAGTTTAGAGCCCTATGTGAATGCAGTGGCCAAAGAACAAGTTCTAGAAGAATAAAACAATTAGAGTCATAAAAACTAACAAGAACCCCCTGAATCACTGGACAGAGCCATAGTAAGTGCATGGCAGTAAGTATAATACAGCATGGTAAGATGGAGGTAGGAGTGCTCTGCTGTACCAGAATAAGATGCACTGTCAAGCCTTTTATTAGGGGATCTTCAAAAGGCCATACCATTTTCATTTGCAGCTGCCTGTATGTTGTTGTTGTTATTATTATCATCATTGTCATTTGATTTGCAGTTCACAGTGACCAGGCTGAAAGAGCAAGGCTGCTCTACAGTGACACATGCCATGAGGTAATGCAACACGATGCACGTTGTTACCATGACAATGCTACTCAGTTCTTATGGACTCGTGTAAAAACAATGCTGTGTGATGTTCCAGTTCATTTTACACACTTTAATGATATGGCAAAGCTAGATAACAGGTCATGGTTAAAACAGATAATTTCAAGGAACCTGGGATGTAAATTAGAAACCCTCCAACCTCAGACATGGACCTATTACCCACTAACAACACATTATCACCACCAAATACAGAGCAAGACTGTGTGAAGAAAACATACTGTGTATTAAACCCAGTCCATCGAAGGCACATCACTGAGAGCTGTACCAGGTTTCCAAGACCGCTGATTTGAGACTGGGATTTCTTAGGGTCTGTGCAGTCTGGTAGATGTACAGTAAATAGGGATGCCCATACAGCCCTGTCTTGCTCAGTGTGGAAACTCCCTGAAGTAAAAGCCCATAAAGCTGAAATTGACAATCTGCGTGGCTCTCTAACCGTCTCTGTCACTGCTTGGAGAGGGACAGTATTAAATCTCTAACAGTCTCTGTCACCGCTTGGAGAGGGACAGTATTAAATCTCTAACAGTCTCTGTCAGCGCTTGGAGAGAGACAGTATTAAATCTCTTAACAGTCTCTGTGACTGCTTGGAGAGGGACAGTATTGAATCTCTAACAGTCTCTGTCACTGCTTGGACAGGGACAGTATTAAATCTCTAACAGTCTCTGTCACCGCTTGGAGTGGGACAGTATTAAATCTCTAACAGTCTCTGTCAGCGCTTGGAGAGGGACAGTATTAAATCTGTAACCGTCTCTGTCACTGCTTGGAGAGGGACAGTATTAAATCTCTAACCGTCTCTGTCACTGCTTGGAGAGGGACAGTATTAAATCTCTAACAGTCTCTGTCACCGCTTGGAGAGGGACAGTATTAAATCTCTAACAGTCTCTGTCAGCGCTTGGAGAGGGACAGTATTAAATCTCTTAACAGTCTCTGACTGCTTGGAGAGGGACAGTATTGAATCTCTAATCCTCTCTGTCACTGCTTGGAGAGGGACAGTATTAAATCTCTAACCGTCTCTGTCACTGCTTGGAGAGGGACAGTATTAAATCTCTAACAGTCTCTGTCACTGCTTGGAGATGGACAGTATTAAATCTCTAACCATCTCTGTCACTGCTTGGAGAGGGACAGTATTAAATCTCTAACAGTCTCTGTCACCGCTTGGAGAGGGACAGTATTAAATCTCTAACCATCTCTGTCACTGCTTGGAGAGGGACAGTATTAAATCTCTAACAGTCTCTGTCACCGCTTGGAGAGGGACAGTATTAAATCTCTAACAGTCTCTGTCACCGCTTGGAGAGGGACAGTATTAAATCTCTAACAGTCTCTGTCAGCGCTTGGAGAGGGACAGTATTAAATCTCTTAACAGTCTCTGTGACTGCTTGGAGAGGGACAGTATTGAATCTCTAACAGTCTCTGTCACTGCTTGGACAGGGACAGTATTAAATCTCTAACAGTCTCTGTCACCGCTTGGAGAGGGACAGTATTAAATCTCTAAGTCTCTGTCACCGCTTGGAGAGGGACAGTATTAAATCTCTAACAGTCTCTGTCACCGCTTGGAGAGGGACAGTATTAAATCTCTAACAGTCTCTGTCACCGCTTGGAGAGGGACAGTATTAAATCTACAGGTAGAAACACGAGACACAAACCGTTTGTTTAGCCTTCGTGACGGAGTAGGGCAGGGCTCTTACCGGGTCTAAGTAGCCTTCGTGACAGAGTAGGGCAGGGCTCTTACCGGGTCTAAGTAGCCTTCGTGACAGAGTAGGGCAGGGCTCTTACCGGGTCTAAGTAGCCTTCGTGACAGAGTTGTTCATTCCTGTCAGTCATGTGAGGTTGAGGTCCAGAAAGCCCCAAGCTCAATATGTAGCTTGACATGGAAAGACAAAGACCAAAAAAAGCCTCAGTTATCTTCACACTTTCAACTTTGATCCATCAAAGAACAGACAATACTTTTGGATGTTATTGTTCTATCAGGTCTATGTGCTTTTACATAGTGCATTAAAAAACAAAACAAAACAAAAAAAACAGGTCAATACTCGTGTGGTAATGAAATCTGTGCAACTGAATGAATAAAGTAATATACATACAAATATACATTCATTTTCTGCAAGCCTTTAAAACTCCAATTTTCAACCCGTTTTGCCTTAGCAGTGTAAAACAAGGGTTTATATTTGGTTCATTTTGAGAAGACTACAATTTTAAGATGCTGTTCTGCTCCTTAGGGAGATGAAAGTGCTGCCAGTCTCGCTGTGTTGCTGATTGTAGTGATGTAGATTTGAACAATGAGAGCTGACAGGAGAGACAGCACATTAGAAACATTTGTCAGAACTGCTGTGGACGAGAGGCAGCCTCACTTTTATGCTTCTCAGTTCAGCAGTAACTAGTGCAGGCACCATCAGATTATAAAGGTCACATTTTTCGTTTCTAAAAACAATGAATACGTACTGTAATATTATCAAGAGAAACCTTAGGAAGTTCTGCAAGTAGCAAGAAAATAGAATTGTGACAGCATCTGTACATTTGCTTTATATTGGGGAAAAATGGCATCCTCCTGTGAGGTCATCATGCATTTGTGTCTTCCATATGTTACCATATAAAGACTAGAAGAGGTTTTGTTTATCTGGCCCAGTATGAGGTCACCATGCATGAAAGGGCTGATAAAATACTTGGACTTCAGCAATAAACTGAAACCTGCCTTTTTCTTTTTGTTTCCAGCTGAATGAACTGCAGCTCTGCAAAAACTGTTTCTATTTGTCAAATGCACGACCTGATAGCTGGTTTTGCTACCCATGCGTAAGTACTGAATGAAGTCATTTTTTTAATTCACTATCAAGTTTATAAACTGCAGCATTGCACAGCCGTATCAGTGTTCAGTGTCTACGTTAGACTATAGTTAATTCTTTGAATTCTGCTTTACCTGGAATAAAAAGGCCTCCATCAAAAATAAATTAAGAGTGACTTATAGATTCTTATGATTCTTATGAGGGATATGGAGGAAGGCATCGAGGAGCAAGATAACACAGGTACACAAAACGTACCAAGTGCTACAGTGTGTGACATTAGTGCAATCTTTAAAGAGGAAAGAAGGCATGCTGTAGTAACTTACCTTTTGTAAGATTATGTAATTCTATCAAATCCGTTTTTTTTTCTATATTAAAATACTGGATATTTTACAGATTTTTGTATATCAACCTTATTCATTTTTTTTTTAAAGTTGTTATTTATGTTGAGAATGAAGCTGATTTATTTCACTTTTTTTTTAGATGCCAAATCACGAATTAGTTTGGGCCAAAATGAAAGGGTTTGGATACTGGCCAGCAAAAGTGTTACAAAGAGAAGACAATCAAGTGGATGTACGATTCTTTGGCCACCAGCATCAGAGGTTAGAAAAGCTTTCAGAAACAGAAGTTGTTTATTTATTTATTTATTTATTTTTTTGCAATAACTAACACTTCAACTTAATCAAAGTTTATGGTCCTGTCAACATTTTGAAAAAGATTTTTTGCAAAGTGATAAAAAGTATCCATTCAAATATTCTAAAAGTTTAAAATGTGTGACGGTTTTATAGAATTTTTTTCTGCAAAGTAATGTTCAGAGCTAACAGACACAGAGAGTGTGGTTGTTTTACTCAGTGCGCCTGTGGTGTTGATTACTTAGGGCCTGGATTCCCTCAGACAACATCCAGGATATCAAGGTGAATGTGCAGCAGCTGCAAGTGAAGCGCAGCATGGGCTGGAAGAAGGCCTGCGACGAATTGCAGCTGCACCAGCGCTTCCTGCGAGAGGGGAGGCTCTGGAAAACCAAGGTGGAGGACAGACACGAGGAGGAGGCCGAGTCCGGCATCTCCTCCACCAGCAACGAACAGGTCTGCAGAGACACCCGCAGGGCTGGGAATGCACTGTGTTTTCAAGTGTGGATATTATAGGGGATACACCGCAGGGCTGGGAATGCACTGTGTACAAGTGTGGATATTATAGGGGATACACCGCAGGGCTGGGAATGCACTGTTTACAAGTGTGGATATTATAGGGGATACACCGCAGGGCTGGGAATGCACTGTTTACAAGTGTGGATATTATAGGGGATACACTGCAGGGCTGGGAATGCACTGTTTACAAGTGTGGATATTATAGGGGATACACCGCAGGGCTGGGAATGCACTGTGCACAAGTGTGGATATTATAGGGGATACACCGCAGGGCTGGGAATGCACTGTTTACAAGTGTGGATATTATAGGGGATACACCGCAGGGCTGGGAATGCACTGTGCACAAGTGTGGATATTATAGGGGATACACCGCAGGGCTGGGAATGCACTGTTTACAAGTGTGGATATTATAGGGGATACACCGCAGGGCTGGGAATGCACTGTTTACAAGTGTGGATATTATAGGGGATACACCGCAGGGCTGGGAATGCACTGTGCACAAGTGTGGATATTATAGGGGATACACCGCACGGCTGGGAATGCACTGTGCACAAGTGTGGATATTATAGGGGATACACCACAGGGCTGGGAATGTACTGTGCACAAGTGTGGATATTATAGGGGATACACCACAGGGCTGGGAATGCACTGTGTACAAGTGTGACCATTATAGGTGATCCCTTTGCACCATTAAAACAATGAATCAGTGTATAGTCATGTCATATAGTCATGTAATCTGTTCTCGCAGGCTGCTGCTTTGTTTTAATATCCGCAGCAGCAGATTGTTTCCCAGGATGTCGTTTTGTTTAGCTACCCTTACCGTAGTGCGGTTAATGTGAGCCGGATCGCCCCGCATCGCAGGTCCAGTACCTTTTTGTCTGACAGGCGAGAATTATTCAGTTTTGCAAGATGAAGTGTAATTAAAAAATAATATACAGCTATGGCCAAATGTTTCGTATCACCTAGAATTTTAGGGTTGAGACATACTGGTAATTTAAAAAGAAAACTATATGAACATAATTTAAATCTTTTATTTAACATGATGTATTCAAAGAAACTACAAAATGATATCGCAAAAGTGTACCGGAAGACATCGACAATAAGGCAGGAAACCTACAAGCACATGAGAATTTGAAGCGTAAGCTTCTGTAAATCAAGGTCAGTCCATTTGGTCTAAAAACACCAATGCTAATGCTTCCTAATGATAAGAACCGGCACCTTTGTGTTTACAGATTAACCCCATGCGCACCACACTCCAGATGACAGAAATCACAGTTTTATGTTTTCACTCAAAAAGGCTCTATATATATATATATATATATATATATATATATATATATATATATATATATATATATATATATATATATATATATATATTTATTTTTATTTAATTTATTTTTTTATTTTTTTATTTAACTAAGATACACGTTTGTGTGTGTTCAAGTTTTTTGGGGGGGATTAATGTTGAATCAGTAATGATCAATTTATAGTGCTACTTCCCACAAATAATTATGTCTTCATATATATTTTTGTCTTCATATAATAATTATCTCTTCATATATATATATATTCACAGCTTAAGGTTACCCAAGAGCCCAAAGCAAAGAAAGGGCGTCGCAGCCAACATTTGGAACCCAAAGAAGAAGTGAGTAGTCATTCTTACCTCATACACTTGAGAATCGCATTGCTTATCTTATTGTTGGTTTATACAAGACTGAAATGTATATTAATAAGAAAGTAGTACATGCATAGCCCTAGATGCTTTGAAAAAGAATGCTCCACCACTCCCCCAGGTTGTCAATATTTGGCTTACTGCCCTCTTTTCTTTATAAGCTAGTAGGCTGCACCTGTATTCTCCTGTGTTTTTTTTTTAATATAGTAGTCGCCAATTGATTTTACCCCATTTTTCTCCCAATTTGAAATATCCAATTGTATTTTAGGCTCAGCTCACCGCTACCACCCCTGCGTTGACTCGGGAGCGGCGAATACGAACACACGCTGTCCTCCGAAATGTGTGCCGTCAGCTGACCGCTTCTTTTCAATCTGCAGGCCCGCCATGCAGCCAACCCAGAGCTACAGCGTCGGAGGACAACGCAGTTCTGGGCAGCTTACAGGCAAGCCCACAGGCGCCCGGCCAGTCTACAGGGGTCGCTGGTGCGCGGTGAGCCGAGGACACCCTTGCCGACCTAAGCCCTCCCCGGCGCGGCCAATTGTGCGCCACCCCCTGGGAACTCCCGTCCACGGTTGGCAGTGGAATAGCCTGGACTCGAACCGGCGACCTCCATGCTATAGGGCGCATCCTGCACTCCACACGGAGCGCCTTTACCGGATGCGCCATTCGGGAGCCCCTCCTGTGTTTTACACACTGTGGTTTCTTTAAAAGAAACTTGTTCTGTAACACTGTACAATACAATAAGCGCCCTTCATAATAACAGCCATGTATTGTAAAGCGAGATTGTAAGTTCTTTTTGAAATAGAATACAATCTTGTCACTAAATGGGCGGTTTTAATTCTCATTATTCTTCTCTCAGGACCCAGAGCCTGAGATTGAGGCAGTCAGCTCCAGTCAGGAGATCCCCACAACGCATCACCAGCCTGAAAAGGTTTCCATCTCGACTCAGACCAAAAAAACAAGTGCCTCCTCCCCAAGAACACTGCCCCGGAGCACCCAGACCAACAACGACGGCGTGTGCCAGAACATGTGCCATGAGAAATACACCAAAATCTTCAACGACGTCAAAGAGAGGATGAAAGCTGATAACAAGCGGGAGACTGAGCGAGTGCTACGGGAAGCCCTGGAAAAGGTACTGCTGACACTGGGAGGATCCAGAGTTCACTCCTGACATTTGAATAAAACATTTTATTTGAGAAGAGTAACATTTGGATGTTGGGGAGAAGGTGGTGATCTCAATAGCATGGCACAGACTGCAAAGGAGTGCTAGGTTTCAGTTTACCTGGCTTGAATACTATTAGCTGGCATGATTAAAGGTTGACATAAATGTGGGAGTTACCTCCTTCTACCAATGCTTGCTTGACTTTTGGTTATAGGGTTAATGTTGATTAATATCAGGGCTTAAGAAATGTAAGCATGTATAGGTGCTGACATTTCTTTTTTTAAATTGTTTTCCAAAGTGCTGTTTGTTTTAATTGCGTGGTGGACGCTGGTGTTTTTTTTTCCTGCAGCTCCGCACAGATATGGAGGAGGAGAAGCGGCAGGCCGTAAACAAGGCCGTGTCTAACATGCAGGCAGAGATGGACAGAAAGTGCAAGCAGGTCAAGGAGAAATGCAAGGAGGAGCTGGTGGAGGAGATCAAGAAAATGGTCTCGCAGCACAAACAGCTGGTTTCTCAGACCAAGAAGAAGCAGTGGGTGAGTACTGGATCACTACTGCACACATATCCGACCCCAGGGAGCCAGAGCGACCCGTTTCACAGAATGCTCACTGGAGAGCTGGTGTGGTCTCAGCAGGTGTCATTGAATGGTGGAAAGCACTCACACAACGATAAAGACAACATAAACTAGATGCAACAATTTCCAGCACTTTTAAAGATCATGAAAATAATACAATTCAGTACTGTAATGGGATTTGTTTTGTTAGATCTGGCATTCTCCCAAGTACAAAATGACTTGCATGTTGCAGTCTCATGAGACAGGGGTTAATTACAAAGGCAGAGTTCCATTGGGACTGGCTTAGGTAACAGCAGGTTTTGCTTTGAAGGCCTTACACTATAAGTATGAAGAGTGTTCCCAAGCATTGATTTTTTTTTTTATTATTCTCACCGTGGGTGAAAGCACTAGATAGTAGCATACAGCATAACTTTGTTTCATGTTTTAAGCATCTTCATGAAGAGGCTTATATTTAATTGTCATTCGGCCACCGTCAGTACTCAGCTTCTGATGTCTCATAAAGCATTTGAGCAACATCTGGGGGAATCTAGCAGTGTGCAGGGTATCGTACTGTCGGGGGAAGGCAGGTTCCGACCTGTCTGTGTGGAGTTGCCGGTCTTCGCTGTGGATTTCAGAGGAAGCATCACATTGGTTCTGGCGCTCCCGCGGGTTAGGGAGGAAAAAACATCAGGAATTGTTTCTCCTCATCGCACTACAGTGGACCCTATTGTTTTAGTCAAGTTCCGATAGTGTCGTGGTTCAGTAAAAATGAGCCGTTTCACTGCCACATTGTTTTAACCACTATCAATGATCCAGGTCTTTTTCACATAATCATTTTACTTAATGTTTTAACTGTTCTGAGAGTGCTGTGTTTCTGTTCACAAAAATAAAATAAAAATGAAAAAAGTTTCTGTATTGTAACTCTTCAGCTTACACTTTTAATGTAAGTAATTTGTAAGTTAAAAAGATGAAAGCAATGCTACTACTGGATCTGGATCAGTTGCAACTCTTAAAGGATAAACAGTGCTTTACTTGTTTTTGTTGGCTGTGAACTTGCTTGAATAATCTTTACTGCCAGACATTGAACACACTTCCTCATTGAAATCAAATCATTTGGAACAATTGCCTTTTAACCCAGCTGGTCGTATCTACTCTGCATACAATACTGGTACAAAGTATGGAAACAAGAAGTGATTACAGCACGACGAGTGTGGATTGTATTGCACAATATCCTCACTTACTAAATACTCTCTGAACAGATAATCCTAGCCTCTTTAAAACAATATGGTAAATATTTTAATGAGCAAGACATCTCACAAGTAGAATGGTACCCCGAAAATGTTCTACTTTTTCTAGGAAAGCAGGACAACTGGAAAGGGGGAGGTTGTTGTCGGATAACTTCACCCAGACGACTTGCTCATGAAATACCTTGGTATCCCTGAGATCATTCTCCTCTTTAAAAATATGCAAAGCACCTTAATGAGCAATCTGTCTCACAAATTCAGTGGTACCCTAAATATGATTCATTTAGTAACAATGCATGTCTAATCAGTGTCTGGCAGTTAGGGTTCTTCAAGCCAGGTAATGCCTTGTAGGACATATTTAGAGAAAAATAATGCAAAAAAAATCTAATTCAAATTGCATTGGCAGCTAATCTGTGTTTAAAGCTTGTGTTCAGAGCTGACTTTCTTTGTGTCTGCTTTGTGTTGATGTCTAATGGCATGTTTCTTGACTCTGCAGTGCTATAACTGTGAGGAGGAGGCCATGTATCACTGCTGCTGGAACACATCCTACTGCTCTATTAAATGCCAGCAGGAGCACTGGCACACGGAGCACAAACGCACCTGCCGCAGGAAGAGATGAGGCTGCTCGCCTTTGTGTCATTCTGTCAGTGACTCGCATTATCTTTATCAACACAAAATTGGGTAGTTTACTTTTCTTTTTCTGAAATCTCATTTGCACCAGCCTTTAAACACGTTGCGTACTGAAAACTTTGCACAGTGATCTTTTTACATATATATATATATATATATATATATATATATATATATATATATATATATATATATATATATATATATATATATATAGTATACAGTGCCTTGCAAAAGTATTAGGACCCCTGACCAATTCTCTCATATTACTGAATTACAAATGGTACATTGAAATTTCGTTCTGTTTGATATTTTATTTTAAAACACTGAAACTCAAAATCAATTATTGTAAGGTGACATTGGTTTTATGTTGGGAAATATTTTTAAGAAAAATAAAAAACTGAAATATCTTGCTTGCATAAGTATTCAACCCCACACATTAATATTTGGTAGAGCCACCTTTGCTGCAATAACAGCTTTAAGTCTTTTGGGGTAAGTATGTACCAGCTTTGCACACAGTGTCGGAGTGATTTTGGCCCATTCTTCTTGGCAGATTTGCTCCAGGTTGTTCAGGTTGGTTGGACGACGCTTGTGGACCGCAATTTTCAAATAATGCCACAGATTCTCAATGGGATTGAGATCAGGACTTTGACTGGGCCACTGCAGGGCATTCACCTTTTTGTTCTTGAGCCACTCCAATGTTGCTTTGGCCTTGTGCTTGGGATCATTGTCCTGCTGGAAGGTGAATTTCCTCCCAAGCTTCAGTTTTTTAGCGGACTGAAGCAGGTTCTCTTGCAGTATTTCCCTGTATTTTGCTCCATCCATTCTTCCTTCAATTTTAACAAGATGCCCAGTCCCTGCTGATGAGAAGCATCCTCACAGCATGATGCTGCCACCACCATACTTCACTGTAGAGATGGTGTGTCTTGAGGCATGGGCAGTGTTAGGTTTGCGCCACACATAGCGCTTTGAGTTTTGGCCAAAAAGCTCTATCTTGGTCTCATCTGACCACAAAACCTTTTCCCACATCGCAGCAAGATATTTCAGTTTTTTATTTTTCTTAAAAATATTTCCCAACATAAAACCAATGTCACCTTACAATAATTGATTTTGAGTTTCAGTGTTTTAAAATAAAATATCAAACCAAACAAAATTTCAATGTACCATTTGTAATTCAGTAATATGAGAGAATTGGTCAGGGGTCTGAATACTTTTGCAAGGCACCGTGTATATATATATATATATATATATATATATATATATATATATATATATATATATATATATATATATATATATATATATATATATAATTTTATTTTCTTTGTGTAAAATGCCCAATATTATTATTGTTGTTATTGTTATAATTGTTGTTTTTAATATGAATATTATTATTATTTCCTCCAATCACAGTTAGATGTGAAGAGGCATTATTAATGTGCTCAGAGAAGGAAAGTATTTTTTTTTTCTGGAGTGCTAATACTACCTTTGTTGGTGAATGTGTTATTTAAGTTTGTAGCAAATGTTTAGCGTTGACACGTTTTCAATACGTTTTACTTTCTTACCTGACTTTTTTTGTTTGTTTTGTTTTAAATCTCATTTCTTACTATGAAAGAAAAGAAGAAAACAATCCTGTAGCATAATTGTTACATTTTACAGATTACTTTTAATGTTTTCACTTTTTTAAATAGTTTTTTTTTTTTTTTTTTTTTTAAATACTAATATAGCTCTTAGAGGTCTCGCCCCTTGTCAGGTGAGTGGCATTATTATTGGTTTCTAGCCATTGGTTTCTAATTGTGAGGGTAGAATTAAAATTAGGGAACAGGGTTATCATGGCAGGTAGGGCCAAACAATCATTCATTTAAACTTTTGGTTTGTCTGGTTGTCTTTTAAATATACTGTAATTTTTTATATAAAAAAAAAACACAAAAAAATCAATATTTGATCTTCTAGGCTACAGATCTGGGGAATATAGGAATCTTTACTGAGCTGGATCTTAGAGAAGGTTTAAATATTTACTTATTGTTTTACGGTTTGCACATTTTGATTATTTTCCTAGCCCAAATGCTTGTAAAAATTGCCAAATACTACCTTTAATTGTATCTGTCGATGCGGACAAAGTGACAGTGTTTTTTTGTTTGTTTTTTCACATCAGTGTCATTGTTATATTGTGATATTAACACCATTGATTACATTGTAGAGGACAAATAAGCACTTAGTTTAACAGATACTGTTCACTGCTTCTAGTAGGTGGTTGGTGCCTGTTTTTCAACTCCATCATTGTACACAGAATGAAGAAAAGTGCATGTTGATTAATGTTTCAAAAATCAAAGAAAAAGCGTGCTTGCTGAATTTGTGGTTCAAGCAGCAGAACAGTAAGGATGGACAAATATAAAATATGCAGCGCAATCTCTGATGAGTGAAGATTTGAATCCGGTGGCATTGCCTGGTTGCTGTAGACAATGATTGTGCAAGTAAAACACGCAAAGTGAATTTTTCAAGCCTGGTGTTAATTGCATTTGTTTTATCCAACTGTGGAGCCGGATATCTTCGGTTTCATAAGAACCGTATTGAACCAGCGCAGCCTCACTTCACACTGTACAAATATAACACATATTAAACAGGAACCACCTGGACTACATCATCTGTCAAAAAAGTATCCTGATAATTCGTCAAGAACATAACCCCTGATATATGCTTTTTTGACAGCAGTTTGGGTGACGTTGTATTTAAGAGGGAGGTAGAAATCAAGCAAAAACTGTAAAACGAGAACCCATTGTGGATTAGATTTTAAAATAATAATAATATTAATAAAAATAATAGTCACAGCTGATGTTTTTGATGCAGGAAACTAGCCCGCTAACTCTCTGTTAAGACACTGCCAGCTGTGAGAGACCATGCTGATAGGTACCCCTGTCAATTATCCACAGCACTACATGTTAATAGTAAGCATATAATCACTTTGATCTTGTATTTTCAATATTACAGTGCAGGCCTGGATTCAATCAACGCCATACTGTAGCTATAATTTATAATAGCTGTGGCACCCCCATAATTCTGATTGAATTCAGGCCCCCAATTGTAATTAAACATGTTCTAGATAACTATTTCAATTACACATTTTAAAATCTTATCTTATATAAAAGTATAACGGAACTTAACTTTTTACAACTGTTTCTTGAGAGCACACACAAACATTGCATTTAAACCAATGTTGCAGAACAGCCAGAGTTAATTGTTGTTTTATTTTTACTCAGATTGCAAGTTGCAGAGTCATCAGTAGAAGAAAATGTATGTAAAATTACATGAAAGAATTAAAACACAATGGAATATTTTATATCAGTCCATCCCGATAACGAACAACTGGGATATTTTCTTAAGTGGAAATATTTCTGGTGTATAATCATTCCAGTCTGTAATATTTTTTGCTGGTATCTGCATGAAAATAAGGTGTGTGTTTTCTGACTTTCACATTTTAATGACATGGTTGCACTTCTTGAAATGATGCAATATGAAAAAAAAAGGCTGTAAGATGTTTGTTTTTTTTGTAGAGGGCCTAACGAAAATAACTTCAAGTTAAGCTATATCTGTTTATATGTATACATTTATTGTGGCTGTCAGTTTTATATGCTTATTTTGGCATTTTTGTAAGATGCTTCAACTATATATATATATATATATATATATATATATATATATATATATATATATTATATAATGTCATCCTATGTGCTAACATGGAACAATAAATGTACCTTAAACACACGGTGGCACTTGGTAGTGTGTTTTAAAGTCACTTATTCACGTACAGTATTTTAAATAAGCACTTGATGTTCTGGAGTTGTTGCATGTTTAAAATGGTCTTGCTCTGCTCTGATAGTGGTAGTTGATTCAGGTAAAGTTCGTTCTCATTTTTTTGAATCACAGACGTTCTGCAACAGGTAAGCATTATAATCAGAGTCACTGAGGCTCACACTGAACACTACAAGAGAGCATATAGGTAAAAACAAACAAAAAAAAGGTAAAATGTCAAATTATTAAAAATAAATAAATAAATAAACAAATTCAACAAACAAAAAGCAGGTGAGTTATGTAATCCATGTAAAATAGAGTAATAACTTAGCTTAGCTTAACACCTTTTTTTTCAGGACCCATGTTCCTGTAGATACAGTCATCCTTTTTGTCACTTTGGTGAAACTCCCATTGCTACACATTGTACTTAAAGTGGATGGATCCACTGTAGGGATCCTAATGCCTGTACAGAGAGTGGATCTACAGTAATGTGGAAGGGAAGGGTACATGGGCCTTGCCCAGTTCAAAGGGACATTTACTGCAAGTCCTTTAAACCAAAAAATACATTCAGGTAGAATGGGCTTGCAAGTGGTAACACTATACTAATGATTTGTAGTATTGTTTTGTTTAAGCTTCATTTCACGGGGCGAGAGCCGGGGGTGGAGTGAAAGGTTGTTACTTGGAGAGGTAGTTTGAGGAATGGCCTCAGGGGTAGGATAGGAAAGGAAAGAGGTTCCCGACTGGTGGGAGCTTTCTTGGCCAGAAGTGAGAGAGCGGCCTCGAAGGCAGGCTGTTCAGCAGCCTCGGGAACCAGAAAACATAAGATAGATTGGCTCAGCGGAGCCCACAACAGGCTCTGTGGAGCGACAGTCATGTAGGAGGAACAGGCTCTTGCGCTGAAGAACATGGAAGAGAATTGATGGAATAGGGAGCTGGAAATAGAGCCCAGTCTCAATTTGAGTAAGATAAAGAGCAGGAGCTGCTAAAGGATAGAGTGTATGGCCGGGGGTCCCCTCTGACTCACGCGGTGAGAACGTCCCCTCGGCGGAGGCGCGGATGGCGGTGGCCATAACGGTCGGGGAAGTGAGCCTCACTTACCCCCAAAGGTTGGACCCCCGGCTCCCCGCATAACCCCACAACGGTGGGACAAACAATAGTTCAAGTGCCAATGCATAACATTTATGAAAGGAGGAAAAAAGACATACTAGGTGGATTAGTTTTTTTTTTTGGACAAAAGAATGGTTAGCGTAAAAAATATGTATTTACCTGCCGCACAGTGGAGAGGAAACCCCCTC
Source organism: Acipenser oxyrinchus oxyrinchus (assembly GCA_030684275.1). Classification (NCBI taxonomy): domain Eukaryota; kingdom Metazoa; phylum Chordata; class Actinopteri; order Acipenseriformes; family Acipenseridae; genus Acipenser; species Acipenser oxyrinchus. The sequence continues at coordinate 93,261,795 of CM060249.1, forward strand.
CTATTAGGGGGGAAAACCTCTGGTGGACCCAGCAGATCAGGTAGCCCCCACTCCAGGCATGCAAACAATTTTTTTGTGAGCTGCAGCTATATCTGAAACAGATGTACATATGTATGATTCTACTGCAGAGGAGGACCAGCGCCCTAGGCTCTTAATTAGATGCGGATTGATGTTAGGTTTTGCTGCTATTCTAAAGGAGTGAGGAGTGTAGAACTGAGGAGAAAGGCCTGCTTTGGAGATGAGGGAGGCAAGCTGAGTTGAGAACCAATGTCTTGTAACTACTGCACGGGGGGAGCTGGTGAACAGTGGATCCGACATGAGGAAAGGCTTCTTGCTGTAGATGTATCTAGACATGGAGGTAAAGGGACATAATGGAGAATTAATCTTTGACAGCTGTATAAATTGACCCTGACAAAGTTATTCTGATTTAGAGATGCGGAGCATAATTAGGAAATGAGAATCTGGAACGAAGGAGATGTCGTTGGAACAGATGCCAAGAGAAGGGAAGCTGGAAAGGGATGGAACTGTATATTCGGAGAATCTGAGGAATCCAAAGAAAGCAGTTAAGCACATGACTTCCATGAGGAGATCGTTGAAGGGGTTGAAACAGTCTTTTTGCAAGATTGATATGATCTGAAGATGTAGGAAGTCAAGATGGGGAAGTAGGAGGGAGCTCATGGATTGCTGGAATGGCCAGAAGAATTGGAGAGGACACTATGAGACGGAAATGGAACTGAATTCCAGAGATGTAAGATTTGATTGTGGAAGCAGAGAGGTGTAAACTGTCTTGTGTGGACCATAAAGGCTAGGATCCAGTCTTGATTAAATGGAACTGGCTGAATTTGTTTTTTTGTTTGCTTTTTTGCACAGAAGGAGGAGAAAGAAGACCAGCCTGTAGAGTAGGATGATCTTGTTGATGGAGCTAGGGCATCGGGCATGTAATTTCTAGCAGATTGAGAAGGTTGAAGACAGGAGAGCTCACAGGAATACTAAGTGCTGGTATTGCAGAACTTGGAGAGGTGCTGGAGATGCTGTGGGAAACAACTGCTGAAACTGGCGATCTGTAGGCAAGAAAGAGCATCAGCTGCATTATTATGTGAACCAGGAATGTAATGGGCTTGAATGAAGAAATTAAAAGACACTGAAATCCAAATGAGGCGATGTAGTAACTGCGTTATAACGGGAGAGGAAGCTCTTCCTTTATTGATGATATGGACTAGATTTATTGTCGCTAAAGAACGTGATAGATTTTCTTGACCATCGCTGGCCCCAGAAGTGAGCAGCTGTGACGATGGGATACAGTTACAGAAGAGCTGTAGCTTTGAGGTGGGGAGAAAGATTCTGAATTTCGGGGGGAACATTCGGAAGAGAACCATTCAGTCCCTAGGTAACCTGTGTGAGATTGAGACTTAAATAGGAGAAGATTGACAGGGAAAGCAGGGTGGAGCCCCGGATCTTCCCCCCTGACATATGCCTAAAGGCCATCGCTTATTACCCTTTAAATACATCGAAATTTGAATACTATAGTACCCTTTACTGCCCAGTTAATTCCTATTTTCTCAATGTCAAATATATTAGAGACTGGGCAGCAAAGGATTACATATTGTATTCCCTAATCCTTAACCACATTTGACCTTTTAAGGACACATACAGTACTGTGCAAAAGTTTTAGGCAGGTGTGAAAAAATGCTGTAAACTAAGAATGCTTTCAAAAATAGACATGTTAATAGATTATATTTATCAATTAACTAAATGCAAAGTGAGTGAACAGAAGAAAAATCTAAATCAAATCCATATTTGGGGTGACCACCCTTTGCCTTCAAAACAGCATCAATTCTTCTAGGTACACTTGCACAAAGTCAGGGATTTTGTAGGCATATAGTCAGGTGTATGATTAAACAATTATACCAAACAGGTGCTAATGATCATCAATTCAATATGTAGGTTGAAACACAATCATTAACTGAAACAGAAACAGCTGTGTAGGAGGAATAAAACTGGGTGAGGAACAGCCAAACTCAGCTAACAAGGTGAGGTTGCTGAAGACAGTTTACTGTCAAAAGTCATACACCATGGCAAGACTGAGCACAGCAACAAGACACAAGGTAGTTATACTGCATCAGCAAGGTCTCTCCCAGGCAGAAATTTCAAGGCAGACAGGGGTTTCCACATGTACTGTCCAAGCTCTTTTGAAGAAGCACAAAGAAATGGACAACGTTGAGGACCGTGAGCGCAGTGGTGGCCAAGGAAACTTACTGCAGCAGATGAAAGACACATCATGCTTACTTCCCTTCGCAATCGGAAGATGTCCAGCAGTGCCATCAGCTCAGAATTGGCAGAAAAGAGTGGGACCCTGGTACACCCATCTACTGTCCGGAGAAGTCTAGTCAGAAGTGGCCTTCATGGAAGACTTGCGGCCAAAAGCCATACCTCCGGCGTGGAAACCAGGCCAAGCGACTCAACTATGCGCGAAAACACAGGAGCGAGCAGAAAAATGGCAGCAGGTGCTCTGGACTGATGAGTCAACATTTGAAATATTTGGCTGTAGCAGAAGGCAGTTTGTTCGCCGAAGGGCTGGAGAGCGGTACACGAATGAGTGTCTGCAGGCAACAGTGAAGCATGGTGGAGGTTCCTTGCAAGTTTGGGGCTGCATTTCTGCAAATGGAGTTGGGGATTTGGTCAGAATTAATGGTCTCCTCAATGCTGAGAAGTACAGGCAGATACTTATCCATCATGCAATACCATCAGGGAGGCATCTGATTGGCCCCAAATTTATTCTGCAGCATGACAATGACCCCAAACATACAGTGAAAGTCATTAAGAACTATCTTCAGCATAAAGAAGAACAAGGAGTCCTGGAAGTGATGGTATGGCCCCCACAGAGCCCTGATCTCAACATCATCGAGTCTGTCTGGGATTACATGAAGAGAGAGAAGCAACTGAGGCTGCCTAAATCCACAGAAGAACTGTGGTTAGTTCTCCAAGATGTTTGAGCCAACCTACCTGCCGAGCTCCTTCAAAAACTGTGTGCAAGTATACCTAGAAGAATTGATGCTGTTTTGAAGGCAAAGGGTGGTCACACCAAATATTGATTTGATGTAGATTTTTCTTCTGTTCACTCACTAAATATAAACTATTAACATGTCTATTTTTGAAAGCATTCTTACTTTACAGCATTTTTTCACACCTGCCTAAAACTTTTGCACAGTACTGTATGTAAATGGGTGTGTGTGGTTTTTATTTTCTAATTAAAAGCTATTTTCCACTTAGAGCTTGGGCCAAAAACTAACCCCTTTGGCGTTACTGCATTATACACTGCCTGGCTACCTTATTAGGACCTGTACCTACTATTGGGTTTTGCATCATTTACATAGTCCTATCCCAGTTAACATATGCAATAAATAAATACAGTAAAAATAAACTACAGTGCAGTGCTTCTTTTTACATGTTCATGAACTGAAGCACATCTGCTTGTGTTATTCACTTTATAGCTCAGAAGTTAGTGAGTCCAGTGACTGGGGTATGAACTAAGAGAGGGACCAGGAGCAGACATGGAAAACCAGCAGAGCTATTGGATGACAATACAGGATCTGTGTCTAAAGCTTTGGATTATCCAAGCACAGCATGTTTTATTATATGGTATTGTATAGGGATAGTCAAGGGAGCCTCGTTATCAGAATACAATATGTATTGCAAGAGCAGAGGGGGTTTGGATAATTTATTGTCAACTGTATACAAGTTCCATACATTGAAAACTTTACAGAGAGACTTGCGCCAAGGCAGGGCAGGCAGGCAGACAGACAGACACATACATACATACACGCACAGGGAACCCCAGCATTCACACATTGCTCCACAGAGAAAGGATGAGGGTGATTCATCTTCATACTTAACTGCAACTATGTGTAAAGAGGTTGTAATTAGTTTTGTGCACTATTTATAAAACATGTTTCTAAAATCCTATTACTCACACGCAAAGTCTCCTCAGTGTGGGTGACAGCAATTAAACTGTTCCATTTTCATCTGTGGCTTGTCCTTTTCCATTTAACTCCCAACGTTTTGCGTTCAAACAACGAGCAGCTTATCTAGAGTGCACTTTTACCTGAAGCATGACTCCTATTCTGAAACCCACACTTAGGCTCAAAACCATTGAGGTCAATAAAACGTCCATGGAATTGAAGAGGGCCATTGACAAAGTGGTTCCCTTCCTTCATTTGTCTTTCTGCTTTTAAAAGGGGATGGGAATATTCTGTACATTGAATCCATGGTCTCCACCTGCTGTGTAGGGCTGCATGCTGACATCATACGTATTTTAGATTTAGTGCTTCACTTACCTCTATAGTAAAAGTCCTCATCAAACACTCAGTCATACAATCTTTTGTAATATACAGTAAGGTGTCATGCACGGTACATTCTGATCAACGCACAATAATTACCTTTTTTTATAACAAAATCAAGAAAATACGAGAGAAAATATTTCATATCCTACTTAAACCTTTGAGATACTAAGGCCATGGATCTAGAGAGCAAAGTGACTGAAATCATTGCTTTGGGTGCAGATTCAGCTGTCCATGGTGATTTTGTTTTTACCAGATGGGAATAGTGCATCCCTACAGCAGAAACAGAAACAAGTATGGCACAACACATACCTGAGGAAGAGAACTCAAAAGCTCAGTGTGATTTCTTCCAAACCCCAAACTCATTCTAGCGATAGTGACAAGTACACGATACATGTCTCGATTGCATTTCTATCCCGTAACTGTGCTTCATATTTTAGGCTGTTTGTATACAAAATGTCAGTAAAAATAATAACATATCAAATCAAAATTATGTATCGATCGCCCAACACATATAATCATAGGACATGCACAGACTATATGACCTTCATAAATTACACGTAATGCAATTCTCACAAAAGATCGATAGATACTGGATGTTAAACAATGTTTCTTAATCTTCTCATCCAGCAATTAGGATTTAGTTTTAGGAAATAATTTAATCTACAACAGCACACATTTATCCCATTTTTGTATATGCAGAAATGATTTCCCAAACTGGAAAAGAATGTAGACCTCATTGTGAGCAGCAATTCATTTTGGGAAAACTCTTTCATTCTTTACAGAGACACCAAAGTAAAATAAAAAAGGCCTTCATTATTTTAACCTGACTTCAGACTTGGAAATGAATTGCACCCTAGCCACTAACTTGATAAACTAAGCATTTACAGCAGCACTTTCCTAGTGGTTAGAATACTCACCTTGACGTTTCAATGAATGAGAGCAAGAAAGGGAGGATTTTCAGAGCAACAAAAATAAAAGCTTTTATTTTGTTCATTTGAATATAAAACAGGCGTTATCACAGATGTACAAAGCGTACTGGTGGGTTAACATACAAGAAAGGGTGCTATCCTTTTGGCGCAGAAAAAATATCTCAATTGTGATTGGCTGGGTACATGAAATGTCCTTAACCAGTCACCAGACTCAATGAAATAACGCTGCTAGCATTCAACTGATAAAAGGGACCAACCCTTCCTTGGGTAAAGTGTCAAGCAGGATTATATATAATAATAATAATAATAATAATAATAATAATAATAATAATAATAATAATAATAATAATAATAATAATAATTATAATAACAAGCACCATGAGGAGTCTGTTCCTGTTTTCAATTGTTTTGTGGTTGTATGACTGCAGTGTACTGTACCTTCTAGTTTCTTTTTTTTGGTACACATGAATTAGTCTGAACTTTATTTTTTATCCTAACTTCAAAAGCACTAAAGTCACAACACGATAAACATCTTTTTTGTACATTCTGATGCATGGTTTATCTACAGTACAAATTCTAATACAGGACAATCCTTTATTGCTAAGCACCTGCACTTGTAATAGTTGATCCTTCCACTTTTTTTTTTTTGCGATAGACAAGAAAAAGGAATTCACTATAAATAATTAATGTTACAGAATTTTAACACCACAACAATGACAGCTTGCAGAAGAGATTCCCCGATAACCTCGGATCGCTGGAATTCAGTAAAGCAGCTCTTTGATTGCAGTGTTTTAGAATGTTAAGCTGCAAACACTGAAGTACAGAATGATATATTCAGAACTAAGCTTTAGCAGCTGCCAGTCCTGTTAACACTAATCTACTGAAGTTTACTCCATAGTATCATTCACCAATTACAACCAGACATAGCTGACATTCTAGAAAGTATTTCATACAGGTGACACCTTCAAATATAGAAGAAAACTGACCAATCCATGTCAACTGAAGCGTTCGCTTCTCCACTGGAGCATCTCAAACTGTGAGCTCTGCATTGTGACAACGCTGTGCATGGAGGCGCAGGAAGCAGGTTTCATAGGGTGAGTTGACAGGCAGTTGCCACAATGTAGCTTTCACGGTGCTGAACAACAATGTACCCCATAGTGTAGGAAGCAGGTTTAATCAGTGGATTGTGAACTGCTAAAATAATGTAAGCTTCAGACAAAAGGGGGATCGCTATACTAACATATTATTGCACCTTCATAAGTGATTTTAGGCAACTGTTATCTCTGCCAGACAGGCTTCTAAAAGTGACTTTTAATACTTTTAATTATGTGTACAAAACAGACATTTCAAAACACACCTACACCATACAAAATAAAATGTGTGTTTCCAGTAACCAACAATATTTACAGACACCATGCAGACCCTCTGAAACAGGGAGTCCAAAACTCCCAATGAAAATCCAAATGATGTGCACACAGAACTTTGTCATTTCCATTTTCTAAAATATTTCATATTTAAACTGCTTTTTCTTTAAATTGGAATCGTCATCCCTCCATTAGATAGTTTGTCATTTTTATTTGTCTAATATAATTCAGTGTTATTTTTTCACTCAAAACCTTAATGAATTAACCAACTTTCCTTAAATATTAATGAAAAAGCAAAAATCAAATAGAAGTTCCCTTCAATGTAGTTTATCATTGAGTCTTTGTGGTGTACTGTAGATGACGAAATATCATTGTACTGTAGTATTAATTATATATATATATATATATATATATATATATATATATATATATATATATATATATATATATATATATATATGTGTGTGTATTATAGCAGCCCTCTAGTGTAATTACATTATACATGCAGCATGAACGGCTACAGAATAGACACATATCGTTTACATAATATTAGTTTGTGACCCAATAAGCAACATTTTGCCCTCAAAGTCTTCTAACCTCAGCAATTAAAATTGGTTGATCTTGCTAACCACATAGCGACTCACTGATGGCAAATGGATCCTTTAATTGTGTCCTGCAGATAAGGAAATGGTTCTTAATTTAAAGATATAGAATAAAGCCAGGGATCCTTGAGACATTGTAATAACATGAATCATATGTATTGAAGGTTCTCTTGACCCATGTTTAATTCATACTTAATTAAACATCGTTTGAAAATGCCCTCACTGCAGCCTTTGTGTACTTAATGTGTTATGTATGTTCAATAAACGTTTGGTATTTCATTTTGTACCAGCGTATTATACTGTTGGTTACACAAGGAAAGCATTTTTTTTTTTAAACTGCTACTTTTTGTGTTTCTCAATTCATTTTATTCTGGAAAGGAAAAAAAATAATGTACTTCTAGATGAATTCAATTTACTTACAGGTTTGAGGCGACAGATTGCTCAGACATTGGATTAAAAAGAAGTTGGAATAGTGACTATATATGTTTAAAACCTTTTATAGTCACAACACATCGTGCTGCTAATGTCCATCCTATCATTAAAACTATCATGTATACATTAAAAGTCATCACCACAGCTTGATATAATGCAAGTGAGAAGTAATGCATTTCAAACGTTTTTCATTGGTGAATCCTAGGACTTTTTGTTTGTTTGTTTAAATATATATAATTATATGTATATATTTATATATATTTGTATATACTTGATGTGATACTATTCCCTCAAGATAATACTACACTTTGTTTTATATTAGCAAATATTTCAAGAGCAAAACATTGTCGAATGTCTCTCTCATATACTTCTAAAGAACAAAATAAATTAAAACAGTTTTTGTACATAATTACATGATATAAAGTAGCTTAGTGTCTTTTCTTCCACTTTTCAGTACAATGATATTAAACACATGGAGACACGTGTTTTCATTGTTTTAGCATTACAAAGGCAGAGGTGCTATCAAAGCTTTCTCCAACAAGCTGTGACTGAAATACACACAGTGTTAAAGCAGGGTAACAAACAAACAAATCAAATTGAATTAAAAAAAAACAAACTTGTACCTTCATACACTGTGGTTTAAGGACAAAAGTGAGATGTCCTACACCATTAACAGGTCTATATTTTCATTTTATATTTTAAAAACAGTAAACAAAAAAAACAAACACAAAAAGCCATTTTGCCACAGTATGTAAATATTTAGAAATACCCCCCTTACTGTACTGTACCTCTCAGAGGGCAGATTTTAAAAAAATGAGCGACTTCAGCATATGTAACATAAAAAATATAAAGCCACACTTACTTAAAAAGCAGTATGATCCAAAATAAGCAAGAGATACTTTCTAACAGAAGGGTCTTTTTATTCTTCCCTAAATAAAAACCGTGAGGGTTCCATTGTCCTTGTGTTTAAAATTTAGTGACAAAAATGTACATCTCACATGGCTCTTGCCAATCTGGAGTGCATCTTTAAATTTGTAATAACACAAAACAGTTCAGTTTTTATACGTCGTCGTCCTTTTTTTTCTGTAGCAGACACCACTTTTTTTTGTATGTACATATTGTATAGTCAATAAAAGCCTTAATGCAGAAGGCTACATGTTGTAGGCCACATAAATTGGATCTAGCTGGTCTGCCAGGAACCCATCCCGCAGGTGCATCCGCTGCTTCTCTCCGCGAGAGTTTATAGGGATCACTCCGATGTCCACCACCACCACCACCCCCACAATGAGGTAATGTTCCTCCAGGACCACATTGGTGACCAAAGGAACCAGGTCCAAGGCCTCTTGCTCTGAGCCGTCCAGTTCCACGACCACCACCAGCAAGTTAGTCCACGTAAACACCGCACTGAAAGAGATGCAGGAGAACAAGTGGGTTACGGGGGCCAGACAGTGCTAACGCATTAAGAACCAGATTCATATCACGGGGAGGGAGGGAGGGAGGAGAGAGTACAACACAAGCTGTATTCATGTAATATAATATGTTCTAAATCAATATTTCTTCACATAATTTTTAAAAATCCTTTATTTTGGCTACAAACTGCTGTGTCCTATTCTGAATCATATGTATTGAAGATGTGTTCCGGTAATCAGATCAGCGTAATTTCACGCCGACTATGAAGCACAACACATAGAAAATTGAACTTTATTGTCACGTGGGGAGGAAAACACCAAGAAATGTATACATTTCAGGCTTCAGTTTCGATTTTTATATTGAGGCGTCATAAAAGCATCTGAAGGGCTATATTTTCAGAATTAACAGCTGCAGTCAGACTTTTGCGGTTAACAGAATTAGAGTAAGTTATAATAACAACATAGTTAAAGGATATAAACATGCCAGTTAAAAACGCTCCAAAAAATTACAAAGTAGCCTGTCCTCAAATGAAGATAATGGCATCAAATGGGTTAAAGCAATAAGTGGAGTTATATTGCCTTGTATCACAACTGAAAACAAATGTTTTTGCAGAACTGAAGTTACAGTAGCTATCTGCAAACCATGAGCAAATACAATTGTTAATGACAACTTCAGTACAAAATTGCTTTACAAAAAACATAGAAAAGCACTGGCCCTCCTGTGCAGTGGAGAGCTTACCTTTCTGTGATGCTTTTGTGTGTCCTGATCACTGACGTCTCAATGTCAATGGGATGGTACCTCATTCCTCTCAGCTCCATGGCTTCGTCCAGTGCACCCACAACATAAAGGGCATCGTGCCTCTCTGGAATTCAATGGGAACAAACTGAACTGCAAGGCTTTAATAAGAGCACTCCTGTTTTACTAGACAGGTGTATCTAGTATTATTATAACCCTAAACAGACAACCTCCAGCCCGCTGGCTCCTTACTAATATTTATATTACTACAACCCTAAACAGACAAACCCCAGCCCACTGGCTCCTTACTAATATTTATATTACTACAACCCTAAACAGACAAACCCCAGCCCACTGGCTCCTTACTAATATTTATATTATTACAACCCTAAACAGACAACCCCCAGCCCACTGGCTCCTTACTAATATTTATATTATTACAACCCTAAACAGACAACCCCCAGCCCACTGGCTCCTTACTAATATTTATATTACTACAACCCTAAACAGACAACCCCCAGCCCACTGGCTCCTTATTAACAACCCCTCGATATTTCAAGTGAAGACAGGGTGTGTGGTTTTACTCTTCATTTGAAGGACGGGGCTCTTGGACCATGCTGTTCAGACGAGAGAGGTGTGGCAGAAACTCAAAATAAGGTTTTAGGTGCAGTATGTGAGAAAAAAAACAAAACAGCCTGGTCCTCACCTCCACTTGCATCTGTAAGATCTGTTCTCCTCAAGAAGCCCAAGTACCCAGTCCGGGCCCAGATTGTTTGTGTATCTCCAAAGCTCAGGTGTGAATTGAAATGATCAGACTGCAGAGATTCCTCTCCATAGATTGTGAAATAGCCACTGGAATTATGAGCACTGTGAACCCAGACCTGTTGAGGAGGAAAATAAAAACACGCTATAAGCTATAAGCTGAAAGAAAAGCAAGCGTTGCTGCGTTGCAAGCAGGGAACACTAATAGATGGTCTGTATCAAGGGGACCTTGAGGTAAAAGTATTGCTTTGTAAACCTTCAGCTCATCTGTTATTTTCTGTTTATAATACCTGGATTTTACTCTACAAAATGAAGGAAAAATGACAAGAGCTGTATTGACTTTTGTGAATAGATTGAGCTGGGAGGCACAGTAAGTAAGGACAATTTGAGGAATAAGTAAAGAGGGGAATTATGACATGATGACATAATAATAATAATAATAATAATAATAATAATAATAATAATAATAATAATAATTATTATTATTATTATGATTATTATTATTTATTTCTTAGCAGGCCCTTAGTCAGGCGACTTACAATTGTTACAAGATATCACATTATGTTTACATACAATTACATTATTTTTTACATACAATTACCCATTTTTTACAGTTGGGTTTTTACTGGAGCAATCTAGGTAAAGTACCTTGCTTAAGGGTACAGCAGCAGTGTCCCCACCTGGGATTGAACCTACGACCCTCTGGTCAAGAGTCTAGAGCCCTAACCACTACTCCACACTGCTGACATTAAAATGCTGAATTACGACTTTGCTTGGGCCAAGCTGTAATTACAGGAAACAACCTCTCCATGTATTATTATATGTTATGCAATACATCTGATAAAGTAAGAAGGGAAAGGTGAAACACATGGTTTTATAACAGGGAATAGCTCATTTGCAGGATTAACTACAACTCCAGCAAGTTATAAATGGCTAAAAATGCAGGGACAAGAGCCCATCTAAATTAGCAATGTTGCATCAACTTTCTACTAGGAAGTGTCGATACAAATACTGTCAAATTAAATCTGTGTGTTTCTGTTCATACCCTTGCTGCCAAAAGTCCTTTATCAGTACTTCACTAATGTATATTTACAGGCTAGACAGAGCTTCACCATCCTTATAGAGTGTAATATTGTCAGCTTTATTTCATCTTTGAAAGACATGGGGGAAGCCACTAGTGACTGCAATGGACTGCTTCTACATTTAGCATCATTATTTCTTTTCTTGAGCAGTTCAGAGATTGTGATGCATTTCTGAACTCACCTCCCCGAGGTGCGAGTCTCCCAGGGGCCCCTTAGTTTCAGGATTGGCAATGATGATTCGAACCCCAGGCAGGATCTGCAGAAACACAAGAACTGCAATTAGCTTTCACATTCCACCGTTAAAAGAGAATGTGCATTAATATAATGATTTTTCTTTTTACAAAGCTGTGTTTAGTAATGGGGGAAGGGGAGGGTCACACTCATTACTCAAAGTGACTGTACAACATGATTTAACCTTAGTCTTGTTACTGTTTGCCATGGTCTAAACTTGATATATGCTCTAAATTCACTCTACAGTCTCGCACAACTCTGTATTGAGGAGTGTTTGTAATCTGAGGATTACGTTTCTGTTCAAATGTTCATTTTTTAAAATGTTTCGGTTGTGCAGATGGTTTATATGACGTGCTTGGATAAAAGTACAACTTCTATGCAATTGTTTGGAATATTTACAGTGCCTTGAAAAAGTCTTCACACCCTTGAACATTTTTCACATTCTACTGCCTAAGAATAAAGCTGGTTCTGTTGTATGAAGTGAATTTGGAGCAAATGGCAAAACATGCTGAACAAGGAGCTGCCAAAAGAACTCCGGGATAAAGTTACTGAAAAGGTACAGATTGGGGGAAGGCTATAAGAAACTTTCAATGTCTTTGAATATCCCTTGGGGCACTGTCAGGTCCATCATTGTAAAGTGGAAACAGTTTGGCACCATCAAGACACTGCCTCAATCAGGCCGTCCCTCCAAAGTCAGTAGCCGTGGCTTAAGGAAACTGCTGAGGGAGGTCACTGTGAGGCCTAAGATTACTTTAAAATAACTACAGAGGTCTCTGCCTGAGATTGGGGAAAATGTTGACTGTTCAACAATTTCAAGATGGATGGTGCAAAGTACAGGCAGATCCTGGAGGAAAACCTGTTCCAGTCTGCCAGAGACCTGGGACTGGGGAGAGGATTCACCTTTCAGCAGGACAATGATCCTAAGCACAAAGCAAAAGCAACAATGGAGTGGCTCAGCAAGAAGAAAGTGAATGTCCTCGAGTGGCCTAGTCAAAGCCCAGACCTTAATCCTATAGAAAATCTGTGGCAAGACTTGAAGACTGCAGTCCACAGACGATCCCCAGCCAACTTGAAAGAGCTTGAGCTATTCTGCCAAGAAGAACAGGCAAAAACTGCACCATCTCACTGTGCTAAGTTGGTAGACACTTATCCAAAACGACTCATGGCTGTTATTGCTGCAAAAGGGGCTTGCACCAAGTATTGACTCAAGGGGTGTGAAGACTTATGCAATCAAGACTTTTTGGTTTTTTATTTTCAATTACTTTTTGAATATTTCTATAATTGTTCCTTCACGTTGAAAGTGTAGATGATGTTGTGTAGATCAGTGAAACAAATTCATATTTCAATGCATTTTGAATTGTATTGGCAGTAGAATGTGAAAAATGTTCAAGGGTGTGAAGACTTTTTCAAGGCACTTTTTGTTGTTTTTAAATGCGGCTGTCAAATTGACTGCTCATGGTAGTTCTAGGTATTCATAGAACTCCAGTAGTTCTAGTATTAAAGGGATACAAAACACAGCACATTTTTATATCACATTATTTACAATAACTGTGTGTGGTTTATTTTATCTTTGTAGTAGAAATAGCCAGAACTTTAAATAATTTAAAATCTACACAAAAATATACGACTAAAAATTGAATTTTCAGAGCCACATGTGCTCATTCACAAAGCTGTTTCTTGTACTTACTTTGCCTGATTCCATCAGCGGCAAACTGTGAGGAGACCCCCTTTCTACCAAACGAACCCTGCAAGTAAAAAAAAAAAAAGAGAAGGGGTTATATGAAATTAATCTCTGAACTATAAAAGATACGGGGGTCTGCAGGCTTTTTTATTGTTGACTGAGCAGCATAATACTTTTTGACACAGAGACAATAAAATTCAAATATATATTTAATGATCAGATTCATTACTATCCACTGGTGGGACATCAAGTCCACTGGTGGGACATCAAGACGACTGCTGATAAGGGTTCAGCTAAGGTTTCTTCAGTGTATACAGTGGCATTAGAACAGTATCCTGCATAAGAGCCAATTCTGAAAACAACAAATCTTACAGCAAACGATAATAGCAGGTACAGTATATGAAACGCATTTTAACAACTGTGTGCATGTTTTTTTTTATTTACAGTGCTTTTTTGTATATTTAAATATTGTAATACTCTGCAGAAATGACGGATCTTCGTGACAAACTGCATTCATGAAAGAAAAGTCACAATGCACCACGGCTGAGCTTACAGTTTTTGTACTGTCATGAAAATTTCAACTGAGCAGCAGAACTGGAAGCTCATGTCCTGCACTTCCAAGTAAAGATCCATATTCGATTCACATCCCGCAGTGCTCACAGTCTGAAACTCCCCAGACACTCCTTAAAACAGTGCCCCGAAAACCAAGCAGCCCATTGAAAATCCATAGATTATTTTGCAGATCCTGTCTAGCAAATTGCCCTTAATGCAGAATCAGCACTGCACGTATCGCCAGCAACCCCCATTCATCAAAATGGCAAATGAAGTTTCATTTCAACCCCAGGATCATTAATCATATTTCAGCCTCAGTGGACCATATTACTGAAATAAGGATTTCTTTAAGTTAGGATTTAATTAAAAACTTTCAAAGACTTTCACTTTACATATCATCTGTATCCAATCAATTCACATTTCCCAAAGAAAGCATTAAAATGTGCATATGGGAAATATGAGAGTTCATGACATTTCAAAATGGCATATCTTCTTTCTTCTTTTCAAATCAAGACATCAAGCAGCGTCAGCCAATCAACAAACCCAGACAATGACTCGGAATGAAGCAAACAATAACTGAGCCACTTATTACAAACACAAATACAATAACTGAGCCACTTATTACAAACACAAACACAATAACTGAGCCACTTATTACAAACACAAACACAATAACTGAGCCACTTATTACAAACACAAATACAATAACTGAGCCACTTATTACAAACACAAATACAATAACTGAGCCACTTATTACAAACACAAATACAATAAGATACATGTAAAGAAACAGGCATCATTTGTTGACTGACAGCTAACTAATCTGATAGCCTACATGACTAACAGACCGTGATGATCCATTAGTAGGATTTATCAACAGTGCTCGGCAGTTAAATAAAAATGAAAGACATGTACTGAATTAAGAAGGAACAAAGCTAAAATCTAAGTAGTGCACCTTTTCAGCTCCAGTTTTTAGACTATAATAACATTTGAGTAAAAACGAATGAATGTTCATTTCAATTGGTTGATACTATAAAACATAATGAAGTCACATCTAAAATGGCTGACTGACACTGGGTATATGGAGGAGATACAGAAGAAAGATTCCCACCTCTAGATTGTTTGCTGTACAGTATGTTCTGAAGGTTTCTTTAAAATAATGATCAGGTCAATTGTATTGATCTAGCCAGTGGTAGATTGAAATACCACCACTCTAAAGGGATTGACCCTTCTATTTGTCAAATAAAATCCATGGCTCCAGGGCAATACATTTACAGCCTGCAACACTAACAAGGGGATGAATGAATAAGTTTTAGCATTAAAAAAAGAAAACACTGCCACAATTAAGTCTAAAAGTTATCAATTAGTTCAGTTCAGTGGTTGAAGGGAGTGGGGTGATTTTTCCCATCGTGTTTAATAGGATAAACCACTGAATATCAGAAATCCTTACTGAAAATTATTAAATTTTGGCAAACCAAATAGCACAAAACTGAAACAGCATATAATGCACGCCTATATTACTCTATTCACCCAGATAGAAAGTCACAGCTGGCTATTCAGCTTATGTGCTTCACTTTTAATGTGTAAACTGTGTTTGTATAGCACTGCAGTGTTTCACTGACAATAAAATGAGGGAAAAAAGGAGGAGAGTGAGAGAAACACTTTCAAATTCACCTTAACCTGTCCTTTTTTTCAGACTATAATGTTGCTAGGTAGCAGGTAGCAACAATTATAAAAAACTACAGTATGCTATATCAGCAGTTAAATTCAGAGAACTGAGAATGTTCCCAGTTTAAATTAATCTTTATTTTCTTTGATGTGCAAAAACCTCTTCGCCTCCTCCCACACACTAATGCACAAATGCAACATAACATCAACCCCCACTGCTTGGTTGGCCTCATTGATTTGTTATTATTCTTTTACCTCCCATGTCTGTCTGGTTTGTTTATTGATCTATTTTCAGCCGGATGGACCAAATTGCTTTGTGAATTGCAGCCCACCCACTTCCATCAGTGAGCAATATAAAAAACCTGGGTCTTTTCTTTTTGTTTATTGAGGAAAATATACCCTTGGAATCCGATTTCCTCCTGACGAGACAACATTAATATAACATGTTAATGTCAACGTGGATTTGAGCAGATTGTTTGCAGCTTTTGATGAAATATAAATGCACAGATGAAACACAGGTACTGTATGGCCTAATCCAACAAGTACATTTAATGCAGCAAATGTTTAAACTACAACACATCCCTCTCTAATCATTGCTGAAGCAGAATCACATGGATCCTTTAAAACCCAACTTGACAAAGTTTTGAGATCGATCAGCTACTAGGAAGCAGACAAGCTTACCTGGGCTGAATGGCTTGCTCTCGGTCGTACATTTTCTTATGTTCTCTTATATTCTTATATGGCTTTTTGTTATGTTGAGTCTGTCACACAAGAAAACCTTATGCATATGATCTTACACTAATGCTTCCGATCATTCCATACATTGTAGGCAGGAACACTTATTTCAGAATGCCTCATATAGATCAGAATTGTGAATCATGCTGTATAATTATATAATGAGGTGTAGCTGTATATCTGTAGCTGTGATGTGACTTTTACCAAGCACCATTGCAGACTTTTACATTCCTGTAAAATAACAGCACATTAAGGTCGAAACAGGAATCCACTTACCGGTCGTGTCTCAACGCTCTCATATCAACAAACACAGTGGTCGGGTCAGGTCCTGAAGTCCCCTTAAACCATAAATAATAATACATTAGGATGATGCTGCACAGTACCAGCCAGTGTTGGTAACAGCACACTGAACTGCTACATTTTATTAGTGTTAAAAAGAAACAAGAAATGTAATTCCTAAAGAGTATGCAGCTTCAAATGAATGTTTCCCCTTAACTTTGTATGATATTCACAATCATTCTGAGCAGTTCTGAATTCGACTGCTCACATATCGTTTTATATACAGTTTTCATATGCACTGGGAAAGCGCAGTTTTTAAAGGCATGTCTGCTTATTGAAGTTGCCTGTGCTTCTAGTTTCTCTTGGAGTTCCTTGTTCCGGTTATTGACACAGATGGAGTAAGCAGCATCTCCATGGCTGCCAGCAGGGTCCCCTGACACCTCAGCAGTGTTGCTCTAAAGATTCTGTTACTTATTCTTGTGTAAGATATAATAAGAACAAGAAGCATTGGAATATAAATGAGATGATATGAATGTAGTGTATTACTCAAATAAACCTGAAAAAAGAAACTGCATAGGCTACACATTTAAAAAATAAAACAAAAACACCATCAAACCAAAGGGACGCCATCTGTAGCCATTGTGATAACTGCGTCACTTACAGGAAGTCCACAAGGAACAAGAACAGGTTGACTGACAGTGACTTCAATTAAGTAATTTGTTGCCACTGTGGGAAGCTCATTTTAACAGAATGCAGTAGTCTCTGGGTATAGGAACACTATAGAGAACACTTCGCCTAAGGGAACACCCTTGTGGTGAAACTGATTTTTTCCCATTGAAAACGCTCCGGCTAAAGGAACAGGAACTTTGCGATTCATTCGCAACATATACAGTTCTGTTTTGTAACATGATAACTCACCATCAAACTTAAATTAAAATGGTTTATTGAGTCTTTTCAAAAGCTACTTGTCATTGCGAGAGTGTCTTGAGGCACATTGATTGGTTTATTAAATCTTTCCAGAACTGCCTTCATATCATTGACTTGTGTATTTTGATTTCAACGAGTGCACCTCATGGCTACAAAATGGCATGTAAACAAAACGGCGAAATGCACCGCTGTTTCTCTTGCTACAAAAAGTTTGAAATTGTTTGAGGTCTTGAAAAAAACCTGAATCAGACACAAGTTGCCGAGCAATTTGGTGTTGACCATTCTGGTGAGGTGCTTCACCATTCTGTTAAATAATGTGCATTTTTTAACATGTGTAGGGGTGCTGTGTTAATTTAGTTTGACAGTTTGTTTATTAACGTTAGTTTCAGTTACTTTATTATTATAATTTATTAACATACACTTGCCTTTTCTTTTACTTATTCAGTTTATGACAAGTAATACATATTTATTTATTGATTCACATTGTGTCTGGTGGCTAACTTCGTCTTAGAGAACACTTCGGCTATAAGAACACTTTGCTTGCTTCCGAGGGTGTTCTCTTAGCGGAGACTACTGTACTGCTAATTGCAATTTTGATCAATGTTGTGTTGGAATTGGTTAAAAGGAATTTAGAACTGGAATTGGGAATTGATTGTAAAAAGGAATTGGAATAGAAAAATAGGAATTGACACCAACCCTGAACAAGACAGTCCCACAGCTGTGATAATATTATATTTAGGGCTTCTGTTTTGGGGGTTTTATTAATTGTACTTTTCGGTGCTTATTTTTAGCTATTTTTGAGTTTTATGTAAATCGTTTTTTTTCAGGGCTTTCGTTTTTGATATACTGTATGAAATTAGTGTTTTCGGTTACTTTCCAAAATGCTTGAGCGTTTTTTTTTTTGTGTGTGTGTGTGTCAAAATATGTATAGTAACTCGACAGTACTTGCACACTTAAGTTGTACCTTCTTTCCTTTGCTGTCTTCCACAACGAAATCCCTATGGTCACGGGCACGTTGTTCTGGGGTTTTTGTGTGTAGGCATTTTTGTACATTTCGCCACAATTCTGTTTTAAATCCTCTGTGTCTTAACTGTAATACAGCTTTAAATCCCGCTAACAAGCCTCCATCCTGATTGTAATCTCGTTTTAAATCTCGCAATCGGAGTCTCCAATAGAAATGTAGGAATGTACTGTCACTCAGTAGTTGGGGCGGGTTTAAAGTATTCAGAACTAATCAATGATAGATACAAGTTAGGAAGGAGTGACATTGCCCAGCAGCACAGGGAAATGTATTTATTACTATTTTTGTAGTAGGTTTTATTTTTTTAAATGTGAAAAGGGTAAAGTCAACATGAATAGATTAACCATTTCCACAGTTTTTACGGTGTTTTCCGGTGTTTATTGGCTATCCACCGATTATATTTTTTTTGTATCGGGGGTGTTTTATCTGGTTTTATCGGTTAAAACCAAAAATCAGAAGCCCTAATTATATTTGAGCAATGGCACGAAGAATGACATACAAAGGTAAGGGAAACTGAAAAGCCCCATTGTCATTTGAAGCTACTTTATCCTATAATGAACAATTATGTGGAAGCCTATGCTTCTTCCAGGGTTGGGGTCAATTCCCTTTTTAAAATCAATTCCAATTCTCTTTTAAATCAATCCCAATTCTAATTCCAATTCCAGGTCCTTCAAACAATGCATTTGAACAACTTGGAATGGGAATGGGAATTGATTAAAAGGGAATGGAAATTGGGAAAAAATGTGAATTGACCCCAACCCTGGCTGCTTCTGTTTTCATAGTATCTGGAACCTGCAGTAGGCTTTATACAACGCTATTGATTTTAAAAGCAAAACAGACAAAACTCTTGAGAAAGTATTGTAAGAAAGTGGCAAACCTGATATGAACAAGTAGCCTTTGCACCAAACCAAAAACTTTAAGCAAATCAGAAACTGAGCCATGATTTTTCTGCTAAGCATGCGGCACAAGAAGCAGCAGCAAAACCAGCCTTATTTCAAACACTGTGCAGAAAGCAGGACATCATCGAGGTAGGGAGAAGGGTGGGAGAAGATGCAATGTACAGTAGGAAGGTAAACACGATTCCCCTCATAGGTCTTAAGGGTGCTTTCTAAAGCTGAGGGAACACAAATTCACTTTTCCAGGAACAGTGACCAGGAGACCATGTTTGAGGCAACTTTACTGTATCAAATCCCAAGTCTCCCCTGAGGTGCCGTGCAGTGGCCTGAAATGTAGTCTCCTAAAACCAAGTTCTAAGCCACAAAGTGGCTTTGTGTTCCCTCAGTTTTACTCTGCTCACAGTAACAAATGGGTGTAGTGAAGTCTAGTATTATGATTTATTAATCAAAGTTGTTCATTCAGATCCTTACAGGAATAGACCTTTTCCCTTCTTGTGTGGTGGGTGATATAGAAATCAGTCAAACACATTTTTGTATTGATTTGGAGGCTGTGGCCACATTATTAGACATTTCAGTACTTAACCAACTACTACAATATGCTATCCCTGTTTTCCCTTCCCTCTTCAGAATTTGTGGGCTTGGCAAAGTTCGGTACAGTGTTTATATAAAAAAAAAAAAAAAAAAAAGTCAACCTTTTCTGTAAAGCCCCCAACCTTCTAAAATGCAAAGCAGGGCTGGAAAAATAGCAAATCGGGCAGGATTATAGATGAACAAATGTAGTCCCATGAACATGAACAGTTAGGAAGTTGGGTTGCGCATGACGTTGCAGGGTATCTTTGATAATCAAATATAAATTGATTTGGGTAGTAAGTTAGTGCCAAAATTCAAAAACAAAACAAAACACACAAAGCCCTTACTACTAGCAGTTGCGCCAGCACACGTAAGCAAATCCACAAAAATTATTAAAAGCTTCATTTGGTAGAACCCCACCACCAGAAAAAAAGGACAGAGCAACAAAGTTAAACATGCAGGTCAAGCTCTGCCTAACAAACAGGTTCCCAAGAAGAAGAAAAACAACACCACCACCACCACCACTGCACTTCTATTGTAAAACCAGGGGTGACAAACTCAGCAGGGTAACAGACTAGAGCGGGTCACAGAGTTAAAAAACAATACCAGAAAAATACAAAATACATCTCTAGAACCTCACCAAGGAAAATCGTCACGTTAAAACAAGTAAAGGAGAATTGGCTACACGCCAATGGTTTTAATTAATACTTATACAAGTGGCTACCCACTCCAGTCTACAGGAAACAAAAAGCAGCGCTTGGTTTTGTTTTTAAAAACAGGACCTAAATATTCATTTCATATCTGCACTGTTTTCCAGCACTTACAGCTGCTAAAATGATGTAGTAAATGATATATTATTATTTAAGGTTAATGGATCAGGTTCTCAACTCGAATTTAACATAAAACAAATATTAATGTATTCTTATTGTACCCTGCACAAATACTGCCATTTTAGCATCAGAGATATGTTCCAAAGATCACACACCTTTACCAGTGTGAATGCAAGGCTTTAAAAAATGATAACAATGGCTTGCCTCCAATGAGAATAATCAATATGTTTTTATTGTGCTGATGTGTTTTTTTTTTCACTTTAACACAGGTGAAGATGATTTATCCTATCATAGCGTTACAAGTACTACACCACTATACCTCAAACACAACAGAACTGACTGTATAGCATTACGGCAGGAAAAAGTGGCTTCACACAAGTAAAAGTGAAAATAAAGTGAACAACACATGAAACATGATGATGTATTGCTTGTGTGGTAAGATATTGAAAGGACTTAGTTATTAAACAATTAGGAGCAGAATGCCCACCAGAAGCCATCACCACTGGTAAAGGAGAATAGATTCACGTCCGAAAGGGAAATGTATGATTTTTTATTAGGACTAAAAGATACTAAAGAAAACCTGGACTGTTGATGGGATTTGGGACCACTGACTTGTGGTCACATATGCTTAATGCAAATGGAAACATGTATTTATTATAATGGGGCGTTAACTACAGGGCGCAGTCTTGGAACTGCAAATCCTGAACTAATGGGGTTTTAAAAGGCGAGTGCTCTTTAAAGACTCCTATTCTCCAGACTCACATTCTAGTCTGTCCCACTGTTGGAAGCTGATAGGTGGGTAATGAGGGAACGTGAAAATCCCCTACCTGCTCGGCCAGCTTCCCCAGCCTGTGAGGCTACAGCAGCAGGAAGAGGAAGGGTGAGGAGGAGGAGGAGAGAAGGGAAAACACAAAGACAGAAGGAAAGATGAGAAATGGGGATGGGGAGTAAGGAGATATGCAATAAGTGGGGAATCAAAAACAAAGAAGAAAAAACAAACAAAATGTCAAATACAAAAAATGTAAAATAAATCAATAAGATAAACACTCTACTGCTGCTGTTACATACTAATGAACAAACAGTTGGTGTTAATAACACTTTAGTAAATCAACTACTGTAAATAACAGTCATGGAAAGATATCTGTGCACACACACGATCAAGTGGTTACCACAGGACTTCACAAACAAGCTTACTATCGTACTGGCATATATTTCTTTATAATTACTTTGATTTTTTTTTTATTATCCCTGTAATAACATTTTATTATTATTATTATTATTATTATTATTATTATTATTATTATTATTATTATTATTAGACAGCCTTTATTTGCAGATTAGAGCATCTGTTAGTGATGATTCAAAATGTATTGATATGTCCTGGGTCACTGATGAACTGAAAGTTTTAATTAATGTCACCGCATGACACATGAGACCCGCCTTCCGGAAATCAAATTCTGAAGCTGTTGTCTCCAGGATTAGAGGGAGGCATTTAATCAATAACAAAAACAATTGAGCAAGATGGGTCTCTTGGGTAGTGGGAAAAAGTGAAATTTCTTTGAAAGTGAGGACATTTCATGAGTTGATTAATTGTTAACAGAATGGAGATTGTATGTAATAATGCTATTGCAATCACAAATAGTACAAGGGAGCTAGCAAAAAACTGGATGTTCTCCGGCTATTAATCCAGTACTGTATTCTTTTTTAATGGGCATTGGCAAGCAGCCCTGAGTCGAGCTTCAAGGGATACACGTGTTGGTTAATAAATAGATATACAGTACGATGCATGCATCCTTTAGGGACATTAAGACCTCAATTAAAGGACTGATTAACAGAAATCATCTAACAATAATTTCAAATCAACAAAACAAACAAAAAAGCTGTTTACTTTGCACAACTGCAGCCAGTTAATTAAAAGCCAATCAGAATGGCCTGCTGTTTACAAGAGTCGAAGCAACAGAATCAACAGTGCAATCGTGTTTCTGTTGCAAACATACAGTATAGAATACTGAAGATGCAAGGCAAAACACATAATGAAAAGAGAATTGAAACTCTGGCATGTGTGATGCATTATGATGGAAATGCCACAAAGGTGAGTGGAAATACTTCACAGCAGCAAAGTCCTCCTGAGGAGAACAATAGGATTTGGATACCAATGTATCCAGAACTTTACTCCACTGAACAGCCTATTTAACGTTTTTCTAAACCCAGATCTATTTGCACTATGTTTACAAAGAACAGTCCGATTTGATGGCCAGTGATACAGATTATATATATATATATATATATATATATATATATATATATATATATATATATATATATATATACCTTATATGAAAGTATTATACCCCTTGAACTTTGCGACCTTTTGCCACATTTCAGGCTTCAAACATAAAGATATGAAACTGTAATTTTTGTGAAGAATCAACAAGTGGGACACAATCATGAAGTGGAACGAAATTTATTGGATATTTCAAACTTTTTAACAAATAAAAACTGAAAAATTGAGCGTGCAAAATTATTCAGCCCCTTAAGTTAATACTTTGTAGCGCCACCTTTTGCTGCGATTACAGCTGTAAGTCGCTTGGGGTATGTCTCTATCAGTTTTGCACATCGAGAGACTGAAATTTTTGCCCATTCCTCCTTGCAAAACAGCTCGAGCTCAGTGAGGTTGGATGGAGAGCATTTGTGAACAGCAGTTTTCAGTTCTTTCCACAGATTCTCGATTGGATTCAGGTCTGGACTTTGACTTGGCCATTCTAACACCTGGATATGTTTATTTGTGAACCATTCCATTGTAGATTTTTGCTTTATGTTTTGGATCATTGTCTTGTTGGAAGACAAATCTCCGTCCCAGTCTCAGGTCTTTTGCAGACTCCATCAGGTTTTCTTCCAGAATGGTCCTGTATTTGGCTCCATCCATCTTCCCATCAATTTTAACCATCTTCCCTGTCCCTGCTGAAGAAAAGCAGGCCCAAACCATGATGCTGCCACCACCATGTTTGACAGTGGGGATGGTGTGTTCAGGGTGATGAGCTGTGTTGCTTTTACGCCAAACATAACGTTTTGCATTGTTGCCAAAAGTTCGATTTTGGTTTCATCTGACCAGAGCACCTTCTTCCACATGTTTGGTGTGTCTCCCAGGTGGCTTGTGGCAAACTGTAAACGACACTTTTATGGATATCTTTAAGAAATGGCTTTCTTCTTGCCACTCTTCCATAAAGGCCAGATTTGTGCAGTATACGACTGATTGTTGTCCTATGGACAGAGTCTCCCACCTCAGCTGTAGATCTCTGCAGTTCATCCAGAGTGATCATGGGCCTCTTGGCTGCATCTCTGATCAGTCTTCTCCTTGTATGAGCTGAAAGTTTAGAGGGACGGCCAGGTCTTGGTAGATTTGCAGTGGTCTGATACTCCTTCCATTTCAATATTATCGCTTGCACAGTGCTCCTTGGGATGTTTAAAGCTTGGGAAATCTTTTTGTATCCAAATCCGACTTTAAACTTCTCCACAACAGTATCTCGGACCTGCCTGGTGTGTTCCTTGTTCTTCATGATGCTCTCTGCGCTTTAAGCGGACCTCTGAGACTATCACAGTGCAGGTGCATTTATCTGGAGACTTGATTACACACAGGTGGATTCTATTTATCATCATTAGTCATTTAGGTCAACATTGGATCATTCAGAGATCCTCACTGAACTTCTGGAGAGAGTTTGCTGCACTGAAAGTAAAGGGGCTGAATAATTTTGCCGCCCAATTTTTCAGTTTTTATTTGTTAAAAAAGTTTGAAATATCCAATAAATTTCGTTCCACTTCATGATTGTGTCCCACTTGTTGTTGATTCTTCACAAAAATTACAGTTTCATATCTTTATGAAAGGTCGCAAAGTTCAAGGGGCGAATACTTTCGCAAGGCACTGTATATATACACACACACACACACACACATATATATGTGTGTGTGTGTGTATATATATATATATATATATATATATATATATATATATATATATATATATATATATATATATATATATATATATATATATATACTGTAATGTGATGTGTTCTCGCTGCACTCCTTAGTCCATATACAGTACTGAGGATATGCATGCCGCTTCCTGTCCATATTCTGGGAGTCAGAAAGGTAAAAGTAACTCTACACTTTGATAAGTCCATCAGCTAACAACCCTAATGATTACAAACCCAGCTAATGGGTTTTCATAATGTTTCTGACATTGCAAAGCTTTACCAAGCCCAGCAATAAGCTTTACACGGTTTGCAGGCTCAAAGGGTTACTAAATAGCTTTGGCTTATCTGCGCTTTCCTTCCTGCAAAAGGGTTATCCCAAATAAATTCTAGTTTTTATTTTGTCAGAGACTTATTTATACCAGTGGCTTGCCACATGAATAAAACCTATTTTCCAATTCCATCCCAACAGCAAGTCCTCTGCTCTCAGCTCCACAAGCGGACATTCATACAGCACAGCCGTGTATGCAAGAGGTGAATAAATTCATCAGAAACAAACAATGCGACGGGGACATTTACTCTACTCAAATATAGATTGAAAGCCTTGAGGAAATTTACTACCGTCCCCATAGTTCATTTGCAAAACGAGAATCTTAATGAACTGCAACTTTGCTTTTGCTTTATTGACCCATGACAGTAATTACTACTACCATTATCATCAAAGTTTCGCATTTCCAAGCATTCAACAGATATGCTGCAATACTGGTATATAACACTACCCCATTGGCAACAACTAAAAAAAAAGGTTGAATCATCTTCCACTGATATCTATAATGAACTGGGACTAAATGGAAGTTTGTATACCAGCAAATCAGGGAAAAAAAAAACATTAACCCTGTGATTATATCTCAAATTGCTTTTTTGCTGTATGAAAATTGAAAAGCGGACAGTATAAACAGGAGGACACAGTTCACAATAATCTGGTATTAACCCATTCAGGCCTACCGTCCAAGTGTCATTATCCTAGAAATATGACAAGACCAGCAGGTGAATGCTGTACCAAATACATATTTTATATATATATATATATATATATATATATATATATATATATATATATATATATATATATATATATACACACAGTACTGTGCAAAAGTTTTAGGCAGGTGTGAAAAAATGCTGTAAAGTAAGAATGCTTTCAAAAATAGACATGTTAATAGATTATATTTATCAATTAACTAAATGCAAAGTGAGTGAACAGAAGAAAAATCTAAATCAAATCCATATTTGGCGTGACCACCCTTTGCCTTCAAAACAGCATCAAGCATCAATTCTTCTAGGTACACTTGCACACAGTTTTTGAAGGAACTCGGCAGGTAGGTTGGCCCAAACATCTTGGAGAACTAACCACAGTTCTTCTGTGGATTTAGGCAGCCTCAGGTGCTTCTCTCTCTTCATGTAATCCCAGACAGACTCGATGATGTTGAGATTAGGGCTCTGTGGGGCCATACCATCACTTCCAGGACTCCTTGTTCTTCTTTACGCTGAAGATAGTTCTTAATGACTTTCGCTGTATGTTTGGGGTCGTTGTCATGCTGCAGAATAATTTTGGGGCCAATCAGATGCCTCCCTGATGGTATTGCATGATGGATAAGTATCTGCCTGTACTTCTCAGCATTGAGGAGACCATTAATTCTGACCAAATTCCCAACTCCATTTGCAGAAATGCAGCCCCAAACTTGCAAGGAACCTCCACCATGCTTCACTGTTGCCTGCAGACACTCATTCGTTATGCGCTCTCCAGCCCTTGGTGAACAAACTGCCTTCTGCTACAGCCAAATATTTCAAATTTTGATTCATCAGTCCAGAGCACCTGCTGCCATTTTTCTGCACCCCAGTTCCTGTGTTTTCGTGCATAGTTGAGTCGCTTGGCCTTGTTTCCACGTCGGAGGTATGGCTTTTTGGCACAAGTCTTCCATGTAGGCCACTTCTGACCAGACTTCTCCGGACAGTAGATGGGTGTACCAGGATCCCACTGTTTTCTGCAGTTCTGAGCTGATGGCACTGCTGGACATCTTCCGATTGCGAAGGGAAGTAAGCATGATGTGTCTTTCATCTGCTGCAGTAAGTTTCCTTGGCCGACCACTGCGTCTCACGGTCCTCAACGTTGCCCGTTTCTTTGTGCTTCTTCAAAGAGCTTGGACAGCACATCTGGAAACCCCTGTCTGCCTTGAAATTTCTGCCTGGGAGAGACCTTGCTGATGCAGTATAACTACCTTGTGTCTTGTTGCTGTGCTCAGTCTTGCCATGGTGTATGACTTTTGACAGTAAACTGTCTTCAGCAACCTCACCTTGTTAGCTGAGTTTGGCTGTTCCTCACCCAGTTTTATTCCTCCTACACAGCTGTTTCTGTTTCAGTTAATGATTGTGTTTCAACCTACATATTGAATTGATGATCATTAGCACCTGTTTGGTATAATTGTTTAATCATACACCTGACTATATGCCTACAAAATCCCTGACTTTGTGCAAGTGTACCTAGAAGAATTGATGCTGTTTTGAAGGCAAAGGGTTGTCACACCAAATATGGATTTGATTTAGATTTTTCTTCTGTTCACTCACTTTGCATTTAGTTAATTGATAAATATAATCTATTAACATGTCTATTTTGAAAGCATTCTTACTTTTACAGCATTTTTTCACACCTGCCTAAAACTTTTGCACAGTACTATATATATATATATATATATATATATATATATATATATATATATATATATATATATATATATATACAGGAAATATCTATTCATTAATGAGCATGTCACCCATGAATCAGTAATGTTGTTCATTAATCCAAGCCCCATATGCATCTTCACATTCCTTAGAAATATCAGGTAAACACCTCCCCATGTGTGTCTTTCATGCAAGCTTCTCTCACTGGCAGCACAACAGTTAAAAAACAAACAAACAAATAAATAAATAAATAAATATAAAAAAAGTCAAAGTGATCAAGTAAAATGAATGCCCAATCTTTTACAACAGACCCTAAAGAAGCATGCCTCCTCATGCATTTCCCAACATTAAAATAATATGTACTTAAAGTTAAAACAAAGGATCTAAGAAGCCAGGCGAGTAGAACAAAGACAAACAGGTGTCCATTTATACAATAGATGCTGCTGGCAAAATTGTGGAAGAAAGAATGTCGATTGCTCACCTGTAAACAAATTGCCAGGTTGACCCTGCATCCGAACGATGTGCTCACAGCTCGGGGGTGGAGTCCGAGGTCCTTGAAGAGCTTGGAGAAGGACTGGGTGAGAGATATTCTGGGCCGCTCCTCTGCTACAACAACGCAAGTCCGCACACGCGACAGGTCCAGTCCCCTTGACTGGGAGGGAAAAGGTGCGTTTGAGAATTCCATTTCCACTTTCTCCCTCAGAAAAAGATCCCTCAAGGCTTGAAAGCAGGTCAGTGTTTAATCAAAAAAGTAGGCGACATAAATATAAGAACTTGCACAAGTCAAATACTGTAGACAAAAGTGTCATCATCTGGTAAAGTCCAATACACATCCCTTAGTTTAGTTACTGTACATAAACGATTAAGTTAGTTAAGGGCTTGTACTGTAAGTTGTATTTATTAGTTTTAGAATTGGTAATGGAAGTGGTAATGTTTCCTTAAAAAAATACTTTGGACAAATATGTCAGTGTATCCACAGTGCTGTATGTCAAATAACAAATTGTCATACTATCTATCCCATGCACATTTTAAACAAACTCAGGAAAGAGGATACCAAAATGTAACTTCCTTATATTGGTAGTTTCCTGCTCCAACAAAGATTTAAGACATACAGTACAAAAGACAGCCGTGTAAACGTTGGTTATTTACGGGTTAATGTCGTTGCTGTGGTGTGTTAGGTAACAATGGCACTCTCAAGTCAATAAAGCCAGAGAACAGAGATCGATATGCAAACACTTTAAGTTCTTTCTTTCTTTCTCTTTGTTTGTACTCATTGAAATAATCATTGCAGCTCACTGAACCAGTTCACTTTTTGAGAGCAGTGCTCCAGCACCCTAGTGAAGTGTTTTCTTAGTAAGCAGTGGGTTTTGAACAGAGGTCATTAATTACTGTCTCACAGCCTTGCTTTTTGCAGCTCCGTTTTTCAGAAATAACAGAGCTGCTGAATGCCACAGAAAACAGTGAGAGGTTTCTGTATAATAAGCAATAACACGGATATCCTTTCATATGGTTACAGACCCTATTGCATGTCTATCGACTGTTTATTAACAAATAACTGAACTTCCATGCAGTACTGTTACTGCTGTCCATCAAATTAAAGCATTGCGCTGTATGCATTAGTTGTCTCAGCTAAAACTATAACAATTGTTATAACCATAAAAAGTAATTTCAGGTTAAACAGTAATTCCGGTATGTGTTACCCTGAGCGATTCTGTTTGCAGCCCAAGCCCCTTGGTGCACAGTTCCATCACAGAGTATGAACAGAAGGTGTCTCGCACTTTGTACTGACTGACTGCAAGAAGCCACAGTGCAGGGTTTATCTCCAGCTCTGAAGGTGGGATCAAGATTGACTGATGCCCTGAATATACACTGCAAAGAAAAATAAATAAAAACAGGTCAACCACATACAGTACATTCTGACAAAACTCAATACGCAAAAATAGTTATTCTTATATATACTCATGCACGCACACACACTAACCAAAGCTGGATTTACTTATTTATTTTTATTTTTTGCAGCTACAATGAGATTTAAATAAATTCCCATTAATTTAGTAATATTAACCCTCTATAAACAAGAGGACATCCTTTGTGGTACAGAAAACAGTATGGTAACCTTGTCAGCCAACTGAGTTGTATTTAATTAATTAGTACCGTTGTGTTGAAATGTATCCAGACAACACAAAGTTTTGACTTGATCCTCATTATACCAATGAAAAGTCAGACAGGGCACTAGGATATGGTGTGACTCAGAGATCGACAGCCCCTTAGTGCAGTGCTTGTGACATCCGTGTGAAATGCAGCTCAATCAGGAGTGATTCAACTTGCTTAATCAATCACAATCAATTACAGTTTTGATTCCGACAGGTAGCTGACTGTTCCAACACTGATAAATGCATATTTCTATCCAACGGGTCTCCTTACTCAGTCCGGCTAATGAGATTACCAGCAGCCAACTGAATGTGCCTGAGCTCTCCCAAATAGACATAGATTTTAGGAGTATTATTTTTCTTTAAAATGTTTCTCAATGGTATTCAGTTTCAAAATTATATATATATATTTTTTTCTCATAAAATATTTGTTAACCTCTAAGTATATAACCTGCAAATGATCAATGGTGCCTAACAGCCATTTATTCTTTTATTGTTGCTTTTGATCCCCAGTTTGCTAAAATTAATATTATATGTTTTGAACAGCCATAACTGTAAAATAAAATGATTCAAGAAATTCAGTATATATTAAAAATATAGATAATTATTATACAGAAATAAATCACAGGATACAATAGTAGAAGAAAAAAAAAACTTTAACAGAACCAGTTTAATGTGAGTATACTGCAAATGGAGAGATGATATAACAGACTATGTCCAGCATTAACTGAACTAGCAAGAAAGCATCCTACTGTATGTATTAAAATGAGGATAACAGCATGAAGAAGCAGCTTGCAGTCAAGTCCATGATTCTACACTGTGGAACGACAAGGCGTCTCACTGCATGGCTTTAAAAGTGCACCAGTTGTCTTTCACAGCAATGGAAAGCACAATGTTACCTGCATAGGCACCACAGAACAAACCCAAGCCCACAGTAAGGGTCTAGGCAGATGGCCACCTCTCGAGATGGATAAAGCTCACACTGCAGCTTGATTGAACGGCAAAAGGCACTGGTGGCTGTGTGAGACATCTACAAAAGAAAACAAAATCAAACAAAGAAACACTCTTAAGCAATTGTGCTATTCTCATGTACAACACAGAATAGAATATTCCTAAGCAGTCAGGGATGGAAATAAGACTCTGATTGCATAGCAGCGGCAACCATGCCAGGTTTTATTACAAGCTTCATTGGCTCCAGTGTATGGGTAACAACCTCAGGTGTGTCTTATCAAACTCATAGCAAAACCAGGAATGGCTCAAACTGCTGTGCAATGGGAGTCTTATTTCTATCCCTGAGCAGTGTCCACTGCGCTAAAAGATCTTAATAAATTTGTTCCATTCTTGTCTGATACAGCTAGGGTTTCCACAGCCAAATCTCTTCAGAACACTGAATCAAAATGTGTGTACAAAAATGGATTAAATAGAATTATTTTCAATATTTGGGTGGGGGTTATTTCATATTGTTGTTGTAATAATTGAATACATATATATTTCTTTTGGTATGGTAATGTTTTTATTTTGGTTTTGTTTTGTTTTTCTTTACATTCACACAGATTTTAACAAACCCATGCTTTCAAAGAACAACAAAAAAATGATATGAAATCCTCTGCAATTGCCTGCAACGTCTGCTGTGCTGTACACATGCGCCTCAAGCAATTTCTGGAAACCTTTTGGAAACAGTATTACTATTGTGCTGCTTTTATTGTATGAAAATGAAAAATAGACTTGACGAGTGCAGTGGTTCGAGACCTTCCAGTCCTACATCGAGGAACAGTAACTCAAGTAAGAGCAGCTCAAGAATTCTGGACCCCAAGAAGGTGCTTGTCATCAAGGCCATTCAACGCGTTTCCATTCTGTAGGGGGCTGACTGTTTATTGTTTTTTAAATAATGCTATGATCTAGTTTATCCACTTAGTAAAATGAGGAAACAGTGATCAATAAAACCAGTACAGGCTTTGATAATATTATGTGCATGATTCATCCACATTGATAAACATTATTATCTTGCAAACTGATTCTGTTTGGTCTGTGTCTCAGAATGGGACCATGTTGAAATAATTATCCAGTTTCACAACAGCTTTCCAGGGTAAAACAACTAAATGAATATATTTATAATGAATTAATTAATTATACTTACTGGTTTTTATTACTTAAAATATCTAGTAGATAGATAGATAGATAGATAGATAGATAGATAGATAGATAGATAGATAGATAGATAGATAGATAGATAGATAGATAGATAGATAGAGTGCTCCCGGTTTATAAGGCAGCCCTTTATACTGCGGAACAGGTTATAAGGCGGTACGGTCATGGCTCCCATTTGCCCCATAATGCCATTACACTAACACTAGTATTCTTGTTATAAGGCGGAACACAAAGAGCATGGTCTCTAAACTATGGCTCCCAACTACTATACATACACACACATACTATAAGTGTAAAATCTGAACTGTCAAAATCAATTCAAGTGGTTTCATTTTCCAAATATTCAGTTGTTAAAAATAAAACAAATCACCTAATGCAAAAAACAAGGGGAAAAAAAGCCACACACAGTCTGATCTCAGTGCATTGCGTCTCTGCTGGATATTGTGCTTCTACAGATTGTTTTTTAATGCACCCAAGTAATTATTGCAGTTTCTAGGTCAAAGTAATCACCATAAACAAGGAAGACTTTTATATTGTGTGTCAGTTTGCAGATTCTAATTTGCTTAAAAAGAAAAAAGAAAGTTAGCATGCAGGCTGGTTTCTATTCATTCACACAATTGAGTGCTAATCATCTGCTGACACAAAACTTCTCTCATTTTTAAACAGCCCTGAAAAAATAAAGACAGAAGCCTATTATACAGCATAATGATTGTATTTGGGAATGTGGTTGGTTAAGCAATTGCTGTAACCTGCACCCACTAATTCAGATTTAGTTTTGTGCGCTGCAGATTTCCTATCAAATTGAACAATCATTCCATGGGTTTTGTATATGAGTTAGCAAAAAAAATGGGCTGCTTTTTTGTTGTTTCAGGACTGTTCTTGTTTAAACTTAGAAAACACTTAAAATGCAGAGAGAGGTGATCTTATCTGACAGTGTTACTAGATACATTACGAAGCAGCCTGGGTAGCCAGGGCAGTTCATTAGGAAATAAATACAGCACAAACAGGTAGCTGCTTGTCTTTGATAGGTAACAAGATTCACTTTCAGAGGAACAAATAGCACATTGTCCCGTGATCAGCAGGAGACAAGGCTGAAAACCAAAGCCACAAAATCTTTATTAAAATATATTGTTCTGCTAACCCAACAAGCTTTGTTAAGTAATTTGCACCTGTCAGGCTACTGAATATTAGAAAGCTATCATACCAGGCATTTGCATTGGTCCAGCTTTTTTGGAAGTTGATACAGTATCACCTCACAAGCTGATCTTATATCTTCTATAACAAATACATATATTTATGTTACCCTGTTGAGAGGGTGATATTTTTTTCATGAAATGTACAGTAAAGATCTTTTGCAGATGGTAATGGAATCAGGTCTAGGGATTGGTGCTCTAGAGATACCAATAGATTTTGGGGGCTACAGCCCCAAAAAGAAAGACAATTGAACATCATTAATTCATGATCAATACTGAGCAGCCTGCACAATGCAGTCAATAAGAGACACTATGGTTGTGCAAGCAGGCAGTCAGACAAAGCATACGGTACAGTGAGGTGTTTTTTTTTATTGCTGTTACTATGGAGATATAGGACAAGTGGTTCACCTACAGTACACACAACACACAGATGAAAAAACAAAAGCACACCTCGGTAGCAGCACCTGTTCCAAGAAGTGGAACTAATATTAATGGCTGAGCAGTAAGACGAGGCCCCTACCTTCACTCCTGCAAGCATTCCTGTTGTGGACACACTGAAATCCAGATAGGCCAATGTGTCCGGGTCCGAGGGCTTGTAGACTTGGGGAGGTCGTTTCTTTGGCAAATCATCTGAAACGGGAAGCACCCTAAATAAACACACACACTATTGACTCCAATTCATTCCATATCAAATTATCACAAGTAACAAGTATGTTAGTAACATACAGGACCCTGGAAAAAGCAGCTGGCCATCATCCCCTGCATCCACCAGGTACATGCAACACTACAGTGCAGATGAACCGGGTCCTTCATACTGTATCACCATTTTTTATCGTTGGGGGACATGGGGTAGTCCCTCCCCAAATCTGACCAATATCTTATTCATTGTCCAGTAGGGCATTGAAAAGAGTGAATTTTTCGCTCCCCAAATCAGACATTGGTTTAAACACAATAAAAAATGAGGTATTCAGTAGAAGACATTTCAAACAATGACTACCTCAGGTGTCAGGGTTTCAACGAGGCAGTCCAAATATTAACAGTGCTTACATAAGTAACAAACACTTTCCTCTTCTATATTTAACTTGAATAGTATCATAGTGCAAGAAGCTCCAGATCTGTGTCAGTGAACACTTCTTGATAAACTCCTGCAGTGGTATAGTGGACTAGACACAGTGTTAGTGATGCTTTGCAAAGTCGTTTTAAACCCATTACCTGTATCCAGGACAGGGGGCCATGTTCTCACATCTACTGCGGCCGATGCTTCCTTTGACCTCAGCAGTTTACATATTACCTGCGATGTCATTATACAGGCTGACCGGCTGACCTGCAAGGACAACTTGATCAGCTGCATTTTCAATTATTATCACTGAATACCAGCCACTGTCTTCCTGCAAGCCAGTGTTTGAACACAATAGACTTACGAACCGCAAGCCTGAAGGCTGAACTAAAGCAATTAGAGTTGCAAAACAATGAAAGGTGGTGTCAAACATACAAAGTCCATATTATTCGATTGTCCATATTATACAGATTGTAGGGTGGGTAGGTAGTTTTACAATTTATAATCTTTTAAAGTATAAAAGTGATACAAATGCATTGTTCTAGTGTCTTACTAGGAAACAAATCTTGCATTTTTAAATAACATGTGGTACAAATTCTGTTATTCTAACAACTTTCATTGTAACTCCTACCCAGCAGAATAGTGCAAAGCCTTTCACAACATAAATGTAGCAAAGCTCATTTTGGTATTGGATATTCTGTATTGGAGAATCTGGAAGGGCACAAACTTAAAGCAAGTGCAAGTGCAAAGTTTGACGCAATTTCTTTTTCTGATTGAGTTAATGAGTGAAAGTCAGTACATATGTTAATTTTCTTCAGCTTTATAACAAACACATTTTATGCACAACAACAGCAATAATAAAAACAATTTTCCATAAATAATGCCTCCAGAAAACATGCTTGAGTAGATTAACTGAACTTACAACAACAACACAAACATATTTCAGACATATTTAATACAATTTATCATTATCAGACATCTAGCATGGGAATTAGGTGGTAAGCGACACAATTTAAATGCATCCGTCACCCGTAATTGAGTATTTTGGATTGCAGTATTCCATTAGACACCAATGCTGGCGAAAAACATTAGCCAGCACCTTCCGTTACCATGGCAGATTACTGACTAACCTCTACAATCATCTTTACAGTGGGCAGCGTAGTGGCTATGTTCTGTGGATGTGGAGGTCGCACTGTTATTGGCACACAGCCTGCATACAGACACCCGTAAAATGCAGCAATCAGGTCTATTCCTGCATGAAGGACACAAAAGAAATTTCTCATTCTTAACCAGCGTTCACGATTAATCAAACCCTGTGCCAGCCGAGGAGCTGCTGTGGAGAAATAATGAGGTGGTTAAATGAGTGAGTAGATTTAAGCCTGTTAATTGAATGCTTTTTTCAGGCAATCCCCTTGTCAGTAGTGGTCATGCTTGTGGATACATGGCTCTTTGAATGCTTCTTTAGCCAGGAAAAGCTGATGGAAGCTCCGACTATAAGTCACCCTTGGAACCTCTTCCCTGACTAAAATATATAGCCCCCCTTCCTGTGGCAAAACACTCAATACACTGACTTACAGTAGCACTGAATTTATCAGAGGCAATCCAATATGTTATTATATATAGCGTGACCAGACGTCCCGGCTTAGCCAGGACAGTCTCGGTTTTCCAGCAGAGGTCTCGTTGTCCCGACAATGTTTCTCAAAATCTTTAAAAAAAGTCCCAGTTTTCAGCCACTTCCTGTAGCGCAACACACTCCATATACCTTTGGACAAAAAAAACGTAAGAAACCCCTTCCTATATAACTTAAATTATCGAACCTGCAGTGAACACAAAATAATAAAAAAAAGTACCTGGGTAATCAAGAACATTAATTTTATTTTTATAAAGTGATTAACACAGACATACGTGCTTATTCCTCAGTGCAGTACGCATTTTCATTTAGTTTATGTTCAATATGAATCTACATTTATGTGCAGTACTTTGTAGCTGTTCAGTTCTGGTGGGACACAACTAGGCAGTGGGAGGTTGCAAGTACCTGAATCCACCAGGATAAACCACATCAACAACATCAACAAATAGAGGCATCCTGACGCAGCGAGTAAAAAAAGAAAGAAAGCCAAAACGTAAAATGTATTTTTAACAACGATCTACAGAATTTATTATTATTATTATTATTATTATTATTATTATTATTATTATTATTATTATTATTATTATTAATAATAATGATAAACACAGTAACAAAGTAGCCATACATATATAACACAATATGGCAAGTTAAACTAATTAGCCACACATTTTAAGAGGCTATAACCATTAAACAGCCTAACATACTGTATTTAATTAGACTTAGCAATTAATTAACAATATATCCCGGTTCTGAGCTTTGAAAAGCTTTGAAAAATAATTATACCGGCCCTAACGTTGTTTACGTGTATTTGTGTAGAACATAGTTAGACATATCAAAAGAGGCAATACAGTATGCATGTAAGAATGTCTTTTTATGTATTTTAATGCATACTTGAAACACACTACCACTACCTATACTATTCTGTATATCTTTTTGATGTGGGCACTTACCATTAAGAACTAAGGCAGCAATTTATTTAGCCTGGTCTCTGCTCAGCTTCACAATCTACCCTAATAACGAGCAGGGGAGGTGTGTGGGGGGGGGCTAAGTGACACATTAAGGACGTAATTACAGTTTCAGCTTCGGCTCTCCCAGGCATGTGGAATAATTAAAGGATACATTTAGGGGAAAGTGAAGTATAAGAACTAATCCATCATGGGAGGCTAGTTATATACCTGAGATTACAAGCAAAGACTGCTCTAAAAACAGATGTCATCATTTTCTGCCAGTTGAGCAAGTTTTAAAATACCTCAGTCCTGAAATATCAAGACAAGACTACTCTCGGTAAACCAAATGACCGGAACCACAGACTGTTGTCTCTGCTGTCAATACAGTTACACAGCTGTCGGAAATGTAAAAAAACAAACAAACAAACAAACAAACAAACAATCAAACAAACCAGGGTGCACCATTTTACTTAACAAATCATTTAAAAAAAAAAAAAAAAACATAACGCACAGAGAAGCAGCTGGATATAAAAAGAGACAAAGAGCGCTTAATGTATTGTGAATAATAGAGCCCATTCACATGACAGGGTTCGTTTGGCAGTTCATATCGACGTGAGGGCAGTTTGTTGTGTTTCAAATATGAATTTTCTAAACAAACCTCCCCCATCCCCCTGTTTGGTTTGATCATTTCAGTAAAATATGACAATGTGAAAACAGTTCTGAAAATGTTATAGTGTGTTGCTGTATAAAATATCAGCAGTTAAATCCAAGGCAACCTACCTGGAGGGTACACCAGAGCCACGTGGTCTCCATCTTGCAGGTGGCCCCTCTCCCCCAGCATCGCTGCGATCTTCTCTGCTCTCTTGTGCAGCTGAAGGCAAGTCAGGGAGCTGGCTATTGTCCCCTGAACACAGAAATGTTACAAAATACAATCAAATAAACGTGTGTCACTAACAAGACCCTCGAGACGTGTTCCTAAATGTTTCTTGCTAGTTCTGTAGTATTTTCATTTTATTTTACAAAAAAAAAAAAAACAATAGTACGTAGCATGATGGTAAACACTGTGTAAATCTGGCATATACTGTCTGTCTGAATTGATTTTATAGAAGGAAAAAAAAACTGCAATATTATGCAGGACCTTTGAGATTAAACAACATTTGCATGAGAGCTGAATTTGGTCTGAAAATACCCCTGAAATATTAAAAAGAAATCCCTGGCTGAGTCAGATTCAAACAGTAGCATAAGGGCTGGCGATGGATTTCTTGAAAAGCACAGTTTATACAGAATAATCTTCATTTCTGGGATTACACACACTGTGGTTAATGGAATGGTAAAGATGATGAATCTCTGCTTCTGCAGACTGGACTGAAACAGCTGTCATTCGGGAGCCTTACCCGTGAGCTGAGGAGTGTGTAAAGTATATGGTCAGGAGTGGTCTGAGCCTTACCCGTGAGCTGAGGAGTGTGTAAAGTATATGGTCAGGAGCGGTCTGAGCTCGCCACTGTAACACTTCGGAGAGGAAGAGGAACTACAAAAAGAAATACAAGGACAAATAAAAAGGCATGACCAGACGAAAAACACAGTGGCTTCTTCTGCAAGAAGCCCTTAAAAACAGAAGAGAGTCAGAGCACAAGATACAAGACTACAATCAGAAGCACTTTAGTCTTTGTGTCATAAGTGGAGCCGCATATCATTTATGTAGACTTTCAAACTGACCAATGGTATTTGAAACTGTTTAATTGAAGCATTGAAAGAGGCATAGAGAGGCTATTGTATCATTATTATCATTATTATTATTATATAATTAAAAATACTTAATTCTTATTAATTTATTATTTTAATATGTTATTTTTGGAATAGATAAACAGAATAAAAAAAGCATTTGTAAAAATATCCATCAGAAGCAACAAAATACCATTTGTCTGAAAATGTTGAATAGCTCCTGGCACTAATTCTGCTAAAATAATCTCCTCCCTGGTTAAAACTGCATATACAAGTATGCCCAATATCTTAAATTCGCTGTGCTGTTGCTGCTTATGTTTAGCCTACTCTTAATCATGCCTGCTATTCTAGTAACATTTTCTTGGTTTGAAAAATGACCCCTAGGGGTGTGAAGCTGTAGTTTCTGTGGCACGGTGACAAAGGGGGCAGAATGTGTACAGTTACACCCCTAGTGGTCATACACAACTCACTTCAGGGATGTGTAATTACAGTACAGTTACACCCCTAGTGGTCATACACACCTCACTTCAGGGATGTGTAATTACAGTACAGTTACACTCCTAGTGGTCATGCACACCTCTCTTCAGAGATGTGTAATTACAGTACAGTTACACCCCTAATTGATGTGGTAATGCTGGATTATCACATCAATTATAACATAAGAACAGAAGAAAGGTTACAAACGAGAGGAGGCCATTCGGCCCATCTTGCTCGTTTGGTTGTTAGTAGCTTATTGATCCCAGAATCTCATCAAGCAGCTTCAACAAGGTTCAGCTTCAACAACATTACTGGGGAGTTGGATCCAGGATTCTCTTTGTAAAAAAGTGCCTCCTATTTTCTGTTCTGAATGTCCATTTATCTAATCTCCATTTGTGACCCCCGGTCCTTGTTTCCTTTTTCAGGTCGAAAAAGTCCCCTGGGTCGACATTGTCAATACCTTTTAGAATTTTGAATGCTTGAATCAGATTGCTGTGTAGTCCACTGTTCAATACTGTCTGCATCTGACATGCCTTTTAAAAACAGAATAATTCTGGTCGCTCTTCTTTGCACTGTGAGCAGCAATATCCTTTTTGTAACAAGGTGACCAGAATTGAACACAATATTCTAGATGAGGTCTTACTAATGCATTGGAGTTTTAACATTACTTCCCTTGATTTAAATTCAACACTTTTCACAATATATCCAAGCATCTTGTTGGCCTTTTTATAGCTTCCCCACATTGTCTAGATGAAGACATTTCTGAGTCAACATAAACTCCTAGATTCCTTCTTCAATTTAAGTATCTCCCATATGGTATTTATAATGGACATTTTATTGCCTGCATGCAGTACCTTACACTTTTCTATATTAAATGTAATTTGCTCATGTGTCTGCCCAGTTCTGAATGCTGTCTAGATCATTTTGAATGACCTTTGCTACTGCAACGGTGTTTGCCACTCCTCCTATTTTTGTGTCATCTGCAAAGTTTGCTTACTATACCAGAATCCAAGTTATTAATATAGATTAGGAAGAGCAGAGGACCTAATACTGATCCCTGTGGTAATCCATTGGTTACCTCATTCCATTTTGAGGTTTCTCCTCTAATCAGTACTTTCCGTTTTCTACATTTAACCACTCCCTAATCCATGTGCATGCATTTCCTTGAATCCCTACTGCGTTCAGTTTGAGAATTAATCTTTGCAATTATCCATTGTCGATGTTGCATCCTCAAAAAAATCAAACAGGTTAGTTAGACATGATCTCCCTTTCCTAAAACCATGCTGCCTGTCTCCCAGGATACTGTTACCATATAGGTAATTTTCCATTTTGGATCTTATTATAGTTTCCATATAATAGAAGTCAGGCTTATTGGTCTGTAGTTACCTGGTTCGGTTTTGTCTCCCTTTTTGTGTATCGGTATTACATTTGCAATTAGTTTTAAAACATGTATTTTCATAAAATGTCATGTCTAATGAGAGTACTGTTTTATATTCAATTATAGCTTTATAATGTGGTACAGCATGCCCAATTTAATAGCACATGCTCAAAACAATTTTAAAACCATTGCATACATTTAAACTGTTAATACATTAAAAACAAGAAGAATAAGAAAATCTACGCACACATACTGTAAGACCTGATTTTCAAACATATGTACATGTGTAAAGGATGCTTTGCAAAGACAACATGATTTTCACAATGGAGATTGGTACTATGAAGTTATGCTGAGCACAATATGTTTTAAGCATCACCAGTAGTGTCATACTGTACACATGTGCAATTGAAAGATGCAAAGAGAATATACCCAATGACATTCCTGTTTCTAAGGCTGTCGAAGTTTAAACTCAACAGTATAGTACAGAGGTGGCCAAACCGTGGCTCACAGGCAGTTTAAGTGCAGCTCCCGGTGACATGCTGGATGATGCACACTTTGTGGCTTGAATGAACTGAAGAAAGAATAATGAACAAAAACAAAAACAAAAATAAACACAAGTCTATTATTTCTCTTCAGTTTCTTTGAGCCTGCATGTTCACTGCAAGGACATGTGGTCACTTGATGACCTTCGACACGCATGCATATTTCGATCACCTCGAGTGAAAGATGGATGTGCCGTTGAAAGTTAATTTTATAATTTTGAATTAAGTGCTTGTTCGTTTCGTGAAGACAATGGCATTGAGCGCGCCATCCACAAGTAATAATAAAAAGATGAGTGCTTAAGCCAGAATGAGAGGAAGAGGTTTGCTTTCACTGAAAACAGGGGTAAACCTCTGTGTCTCATCTGCAACAAATCACTTACACACTGTCGTTTGTACAAGGCAAGCAACCTCAAACGTTATTATGAAACAAATCACCAAAAAATGTCATCTGAATATCCTCCTGGATCAGACTTAAGGAGAAACAAGATAGCCTCTTTAAAAGCATGCCTTAGCAGTCGGCAGATGCTCCTTTCGGCATTTAGTAAAGAAGCTGATGTAACGACTCAAGCAAGTTTTGTATGGACTATCGCTCATGCCAAATGCGACCTTATTCAGATGAATGAATCTTTTTATAGAAGTGTTGGAGCTAAACTAGAGAATGATGTTTAAATTGAAGGTGTAAAATTAATATTATAGATACATATCTTACGTCTCATCGTGTGAACGTACTGCAATCCCTTTCAAAATAAATACAGTGCATTTGGCATCCACAAAGCTCTCAGAAGTATTTAATACAAAAAAACACTTTTTTTCTTTTTTTTTTAAAACGAGCATTCAGATCTTCAAGGGAAGAGCTTTTCAAAATGAATCCTTACAAAAATGTCTTTTTCTGTGGTGTTTTTGGTGAAATCAGGGCAGTTATCGTATTTTGCTTCATAATAACAATATATTTTAAGTGCGTAATACATAGAGTATAAACAGAAATAATGAAAAAACACCAGTGTTACATTTCAAGTTTAATACACTGGACACTGTATTGTACTGTTTAATACACTACAGTACAATACAATTACACAGAAACTGAAAGGCTCGGCAATATTCTTCCTTGTTCTTGTGTATTTTGATGCCATCAAGAGATAACTGCACAGAGTAAGTGCAAGATTCCATTATAATGTAGAAGAGAATTATTAAAAAAAAAAAAAAAAAAAAAGCAAAACAATGCTAGTATTTAAAATGTCTTGCTCGCAAGCATTTCATGGTTTTACAGTATGTGTCTTGCGGCTCTCGGCCATATGAACATTTTAGTATGTGACTCGTAGAGTCAGGAAGTTTGGCCACCCCTGGTATAGTATGTTAATGAAAGCACATGATAATAAATACTAAATCAAGTCTACTTTTTTATGGAAATGGAAATGACAGTATTTTCATTACAATATATGCACATATAAGTATTTTCCAATATTTATTTGTACATGTGACTAAAAATATCAGAACAAACGTGATTTAGTTTTACAATTTGCACAGGTGGCAACTAAAACAAGCTGTGCAAATAATGCAACGATCACAGTGTGTTCTTTCATCAGGCGTACATGCAGAACATTGCAAGCATTACTTTCTACTGTAACAGACCTGAAGATGTCTGCTAGATCTATAGAACAACCATCATAAAAACAATCTCAGCCTGTATTTTTTGGTTAATTACCATCAGTTTTCACACTACTGTTCATGTGTGTTTACTACTAGTATTCTTAGAAGTCAACATGCTGTAGACACTGTACATAGGGTCTTGTTTTTTGTGTTCATTCTTTTTTTCACTGTTTATTAGGGCTTTTACTTTTTTTTTTTTTTTTAAATATAGTCTGAAAAGAAACCTGATCGGTTGTCTGGTATTGCCTAAAAGTACTGTTCTGGAATTTTTTTTGTGTGTTGATGGATCTTGACAGATTTTATTTTAATGCTGATGGATCCCAAGAACAGCTCGAATCAGTAACAGTGGTAGAATCACAGAAGTTATGAACCTCCATTGCAACAAAATACAGTCAGCTGCCCCATGAACTCAAACAAGCACAGCAGTGCTTCTTTCTTTGCTTACTTAATAAACCCTCTTTTCATTACTTGTGTTTTGTTTACTGGTTAACACCTACAGTAAAACCAATAACTCTTAATATAGACCACTGAACTGACATGATACTCAGTGAGAATTAAATAAATAAATAAATAATCTCCTTATGGGAATGTTTAACAGATTCGGCCATGTGGAACACAGCGTTCCTCACCATGCAGCTGTACATAACCAA
This sequence comes from Acipenser oxyrinchus oxyrinchus, assembly GCA_030684275.1. Lineage (NCBI taxonomy): Eukaryota > Metazoa > Chordata > Actinopteri > Acipenseriformes > Acipenseridae > Acipenser > Acipenser oxyrinchus. The sequence continues at coordinate 93,305,092 of CM060249.1, forward strand.
ACCGAAACCACATGCAACAAAACAAGACATTTATACTCTTGAACTATAGAACCTGTTAAACAAAGACGCTTATGTGAAATAAAAGCAAAGAGAGTATGACGCAGGCTTTCTCATCCCTCGCTCAAAAAACTATTGCAACAATTTGATTGGCATGGCAAGTACAATCAAACATGGGAATGGGTGCTCATGCAGTACTCATTGCACAATGTTTACATTTTTTTGGGAGTTCTGAAAATCATGCCCTTGGTTCAGACCCTGTGTAACACACACACACACACACACACACACACACACACACACACACACACACACACACCTTTCTTGCCTGGTCATTGTCTTCAATCTGTCCTAGATCTCGTCCACTGGCCTGAGCGATCCGCTTCCCAGACACCAGGTTCCCCACCATCACAGAGGCAGGACCGATCTCTGGAACAGGGACAGGTAAACCATCAAGACCACAGTGCCTCACTGGATGAGAGTTCTATTGGTAGGTACGGTTTTAACTGTGAGACAAGAGGCCACAGACTGGATTTAACTGGATTCACTGTATTAGATAGTGTGAAGAAACATTGTAGAGTTAGAGGTGATCCGCTCTACTTTATAATACTCCAGGCATTTACTTTAGTACTGTTGGACCCTACCGGCAAAAAAAAATTAACTCACAAATTATTTAAAGAATTTTTTGTGTCTGTGTTATGAAAAAATAAAGTTTGATATTCAAGAAACCGCTCTAGAATGTTGTTGAAAACGGCTAGAACAGTCTCATCAATAGTTATCCATAAAAACAGCTTTGTCAGTAGCCAGGAGTATTATGAGGAAGGCCAATTTCCTTCCCTTTAAAAGAGCTCCACATTGACTGTTGTGTACCTGGCTGCTTTTGCCTTGGCTTGGGCAGATTTGTTACACAGGTGTGTGGACACATCAGCACATTGCAAGGGTGTAAAGAGCCTTCCAAGAACAGCTGTTTTGTTTCCGACAGGTGAATCCCACCGAGAGGAGTTTTCGGGAGGGTATTGGCTGGAACGAGGGCCAAGCAGAAGACCCCGACTTGGTGAATGCTGTCTATTGCCTGAAAAGGAAAACAAGCAAAGAAAGTGTACATTTTTTATCAAATATGGCAGGGGTGTCCAATCCTGATCCTGGAGGGCTATTCCACTCCAGGTTTAAGAGGTACAGTGATATAATTAACAATTTCAGGTCTGGGTGGATTAGAACAGGGTTGGAACAATGACCAGAAGTAGAAAGGCCAACTTTGGACTCCCCTGAAATATGGCTTTCTAACTTGCATAGGATTTACATAACCACATTGTATTGTAAGTCATCGTGCTGTTTTCACAGACCCTGATTAGCAGGGATGAGATTAAAGGAAGAGTCAGAGGTGTTACTTGCTCACCTGTAACACCCTGCTCATCCACTGGAAACTGTCCTCCTCTGTGGAGTCAGGCCTCTGCTCGGCAACAATCACTACCCTTTCATCGTGAAGGACACTGATGGAGAACACAGCTATCCTGCAAACAAAACAAAACTAAAATGGAAGGAGATTCTACAGCAGTGAAAAACATGTCCATTGGTCTTATAACAAGATTGCAATTTATTTCAACACACAATGCACAAGTAAAAAAAAAAAAACATGTCTGATGTTTGAGATCATGGAGTGCCGTATTGAGAATGGAGAAATGGTGCAATGGCAGGATGCACCATTTCTCCACTGGCTTTTACCATGGCAATGGAAGTAATCATTAGGGCATCAAAATGGGTAGTGGGAGGAGAGCGCTTGGCTTCTGGAATACGACTACCACCAATTCGAGCATACATGGATGACATGACAACCATGACTACAACAGTAGCCTGCACTAATCGGTTATTGGGCAAATTAACCAATAACATTGAATGGGCACGAATGCAATTCAAGCCCACTAAATCAAGGAGCATCTCTATAATTAAAGGTAAAGTAGTAGATAAAACGTTCTTCATTAATGGTGAGGCAATACCAACAGTGTCTGAGAAGCCAGTGAAGAGCCTTGGGAGATGGTATGACGGGGATCTAAAGGACACAGTTCGTGTGGGAGAAGTTAGACAACAAGCTGTGGAAGGGCTGAAGAGCATAGACAGCAGCGCTTTACCAGGCAAACTAAAACTCTGGTGCTTTCAGTTTGGCCTACTGCCAAGGCTGCTGTGGCCACTGACTGTGTACGAGGTTTCTTTGACAACAGTAGAGAAGCTGGAAGCTTTAATCAGTTCACACATCAGGAAATGGTTGGGAATTCCACGCTGCCTCAGCAGAGTGGGACTTTATGGTAAAGGAATACTGCAGCTACCTGTCTCCGCTCTAACCGAGGAGTTTAAGTGCGCCAAGGTCCGACTGGAAATGACATTAGTAGAGTCACGCGACAAATGCGTAAGGGAGGCAGCACCTGTGTTGAAAACTGGAAGAAAGTGGGTGGCAAAGAAAGCTGTGGAGGATGCAAAGGCTGCCCTTCAAATTGGTGATATCATGGGGCAAGTTCAGCATGGAAGAGGGGTCTTGGTCTCAGTTCAGCTCCTCCTACATGGCACAAGGCAGCCCCAGCACAACGGAGGAAGCTTGTAGTCAACGAGGTGCAAAAGCAGGAGGAGAGGATGAGGTGTATAAAGGCCATTTCACAGGGCAAGCAGGGAGAATGGATGAGATGGGAGAGTGTGGAACAACGCAAGATTGGCTGGCAAGACCTATGGTCAATGGAACAGAGCAGGATCAGTTTCCTTATAAGGTCAACATATGATGTTCTCCCATCACCACAGAACCTAAACCTCTGGGTAGGAGAGGATCCCTCATGTCCTTTGTGTTCATCACCTGCAACATTAAGGCACATTTTGACAGGATGTAAGGTGGCTCTTAGCCAAGGACGGTTTACTTGGCGCCATGACCAGGTGCTGCGATGTTTGGCCTTAGCATCGGAAGACAAGCGTAACATGACCAATAAGTTGCCACCTGTTCCATCAAAACAGTACACACAAAAGACAACATTCCTCCGCCCAGGAGAGCAACCACCAAGAAAAGGTGTTAAAACCAATCCTCGCCCAGGACAACTGGAAGCTGCTAGAGACTGGAAAATGCTGGCGGATGTTGGTCAACGGCTTATTTTTCCACCTGAGATTGCCACCACAAACCTTCGACCAGATATTGTCTTGTGGTCTGGATTGCACGCCTTGTTCACCTGGTGGAGTTAACAGTGCCATGGGAGGATGCTGTAGATGAGGCGTATGAGAGGAAGAAACTGCGGTATGCTCAACTAGCCACTGAAGCGGAACAGCGAGGATGGAGAGTCTGGGTTTACCCAGTGGAAGTGGGATGTCGAGGATTTGTGGCACACTCTACAACCCGGTTTCTCAGAGATGTCGGATTCAATGGCCAAGAGTTGCGTCGCACAGTGAAGAACTTATCTGAAGCAGCAGAGAGGAGCAGAAACTGGCTGTGGTTGAGACGGAAAGATTCTGGCTGGGGATCTCAAGCACAATAGAAAGAAAGAAAGGCTGATATACAGGTAAGTAAGCTGGGCTGAATTGAGTGGGGACGGAGGGGGTGATGCTGGGACGCCAGAATCACCGTCGAGCCCTCTTGAGGTGTCGTGGGCTAGTCGACGAAACACCGAGGATGGAAGGTGCCCACTTGAAGACCCCAGAGATGTACCCTACTTAGCTCAATCCAGACGGTTGTCATGCTGATGCGCTGGGGAGACCGCACTATGGTTGATCCCGGAGCCAGCATCGCAGCCGCTGTGTGTGCTGATGTGCTAGGGAGGCAAAATAAGCTGATCCCTGGAGCCAGCATTACACTTCAGCCATCAACACCAGACAGAAGGATATCTACATCATCATATGGAAGGAAGCGCCAAATGGATGGAGACACATATGGATCACATTAGTTTACTGTGAAGCTACGTCTTAGTTGGTGCTTATCTTGGCGAGAGCCAAGTTCAAATCAGCATGAAGTTTTAACATCTACTCTCATGTAATGGAAATCATGAAGATCTGGATACGTCCAGTGACTGCTGTGAATAGTGCAGCTGGCAACAAGGGAAAGACCTCGTGACAGCCTGGAGAGACAGCTGACTGGAGGAAAGAGACCCCATTGGGGCTGGCAGGGTTAGCTACCCTTGTCGGCAGTATCCAGCTCTGTGTTTACAGGATGCTGGAGACACCACCAAGGCTTCAAAGAAATTAAACAGAAAAATACCCTAGAGTCTGCGAGAGCGGGCGGAAGATGACTCAACGTTGGACAACACGGTTAAGGACTTAGGAACGGAAACGGATATGAGTATGGAGAGTACTTCACAAAAGACTAGTTCAAGATCTGCAGTTAGCAAAGACATGGAACTCCAGGTTTGTGTCTGCGGCTGGAGCAAGGCGACAACAGTCAGGGGTTTGAAGATTCATCAAGGGAGAATGAAATGCTTGAGGGAGAAGGGACAAGGGCCTCAGATTGATCAGTACTTCTTACGAAGTCAGTCAAGTCAGTCGAATGAAATCCAGCGACAGGAAGCAAACCACAGTTCGCAGGATATCAGCACCCCTGTCATAGATGTGAGGAGGACTTGCATGGACACAGTTAGTGATGAACCTAATGATCCTTGTGAACCCGGGCAGACAAACCAGCGTAAGAGAGAAAAGAACCTCAACGGGCACAAGCCTGGAGTTAAATGGCCAAGAGCTTGTGAGAAAACTGCATGGGACACAGTAAACACAGATCTCTGCTTTGCATTGGAAAGGTTAAGTGGAACAGTTGAAAAGAAACTGGATAAATTTGGGGACATCATCTACGATATGGAAGCGAGAGGTTTGGAGTTGAAAAAGGAAGGAAAAAGTACAAACTATTCCTGGAAAGTCTAGACGGCAGCAGGAGATTGAACGCTTAGTTAGAGAAAGGAGACAGCTGAGGAAGCAATGGAGAAGAGCAGAAGAAAGTCAGAAGGAGGGACTCAATCTCTTACAAAGGGTCATAAAAGATAAGCTTGCAACATTGCGCAGAGCTGAGCCACGGAAACGCTACAAAAAGAAGGAGCGTGCGAGAACTAACTTTATAAAGACCCATTCAAATTTGTAAAGAAGTTATTCACCAGTGAGAAGAATGGCACACTAAAAGCATCTAAGTTTGAGTTGGAGAGATATCTGGAGGAAACACATACAGATTCAAAAGGCAGGAGCCTATGTCAATTCCTTCAGACATCCCACCTATCAATCCACCAGAATACCAAATGGAGGACTGTGCACCTAAGTGGAAAGAAGTAGAGCAAGCTGTGAAAAAGCAAGGGCTTCATCATCTCCAGGGCCTAATGGAGTTCATTACAGAGTGTACAAGAGTGCTTCAGGAGTTCTACGAATCCTGTGGAAACTGATGAAAGTAGCATGGGAAAAACAGGTTGTACCAAGAGCATGGCGCCGAGCAGGTGGAGTCTTTATACCTAAAGAAAAAGATTCTAGCAGCATCAGTCAGTTTCGCCCTATTTCCCTATTAAACGTAGAAGGCAAGATTTTCTTCAGCATTATTGCTCAGAGATTGTCAACTTACCTATTAAAGAACCGCTTCATTGACACTTCAATACAAAAAGCGGGCATCCCAGGATGCTTAGAACACATCAATGTGATCTGGCAACAAATTCAATCAGCTAAAAAGGAGAGGAAGGAGCTCCATGTGACATTCCTGGATTTGGCTAATGCATATGGTTCAGTGCCACATGAACTTCTTTGGGCAGCATTTGATTTTTTCAGTGTACCAATGACAATAACAAATCTAGTGAAAGCCTACTTTGGAGATTTGCAATTTAGTTTTTCAACTTCAGAATTCAGCACTACATGGCAATGCCTAGAAGTTGGAATAATGGCAGGAGGCACCATTTCTCCACTGGCTTTTACCATGGCAATGGAAGTAATCATTAGGGCATCAAAATGGGTAGTGGGAGGAGAGCTTGGCTTCTGGAATACGACTACCACCAATTCGAGCATACATGGATGACATGACAACCATGACTACAACAGTAGCCTGCACTAATCGGTTATTGGGCAAATTAACCAATAACATTGAATGGGCACGAATGCAATTCAAGCCCACTAAATCAAGGAGCATCTCTATAATTAAAGGTAAAGTAGTAGATAAAACGTTCTTCATTAATGGTGAGGCAATACCAACAGTGTCTGAGAAGCCAGTGAAGAGCCTTGGGAGATGGTACGACGGGATCTAAAGGACACAGTTCGTGTGGGAGAAGTTAGACAACAAGCTGTGGAAGGGTTGAAGAGCATAGACAGCAGCGCTTTACCAGGCAAACTAAAACTCTGGTGCTTTCAGTTTGGCCTACTGCCAAGGTTGCTGTGGCCACTGACTGTGTACGAGGTTTCTTTGACAACAGTAGAGAAGCTGGAAGCTTTAATCAGTTCACACATCAGGAAATGGTTGGGAGTTCCACGCTGCCTCAGCAGAGTGGGACTTTATGGTAAAGGAATACTGCAGCTACCTGTCTCCGCTCTAACCGAGGAGTTTAAGTGCGCCAAGGTCCGACTGGAAATGACATTAGTAGAGTCACGCGACAAATGCGTAAGGGAGGCAGCACCTGTGTTGAAAACTGGAAGAAAGTGGGTGGCAAAGAAAGCTGTGGAGGATGCAAAGGCTGCCCTTCAAATTGGTGATATCATGGGGCAAGTTCAGCATGGAAGAAGGGGTCTTGGTCTCAGTTCAGCTCCTCCTACATGGCACAAGGCAGCCCCAGCACAACGGAGGAAGCTTGTAGTCAACGAGGTGCAAAAGCAGGAGGAGAGGATGAGGTGTATAAAGGCCATTTCCCAGGGCAAGCAGGGAGAATGGATGAGATGGGAGAGTGTGGAACAACGCAAGATTGGCTGGCAAGACCTATGGTCAATGGAACAGAGCAGGATCAGTTTCCTTATAAGGTCAACATATGATGTTCTCCCATCACCACAGAACCTAAACCTCTGGGTAGGAGAGGATCCCTCATGTCCTTTGTGTTCATCACCTGCAACATTAAGGCACATTTTGACAGGATGTAAGGTGGCTCTTAGCCAAGGATGGTTTACTTGGCGCCATGACCAGGTGCTGCGATGTTTGGCCTTAGCATTGGAAGACAAGCGTAACATGACCAATAAGTTGCCACCTGTTCCATCAAAACAGTACACACAAAAGACAACATTCCTCCGCCCAGGAGAGCAACCACCAAGAAAAGGTGTTAAAACCAATCCTCGCCCAGGACAACTGGAAGCTGCTAGAGACTGGAAAATGCTGGCGGATGTTGGTCAACGGCTTATTTTTCCACCTGAGATTGCCACCACAAACCTTCGACCAGATATTGTCTTGTGGTCTGGATCAGCACGCCTTGTTCACCTGGTGGAGTTAACAGTGCCATGGGAGGATGCTGTAGATGAGGCGTATGAGAGGAAGAAACTGCGGTATGGTCAACTAGCCACTGAAGCGGAACAGCGAGGATGGAGAGTCTGGGTTTACCCAGTGGAAGTGGGATGTCGAGGATTTGTGGCACACTCTACAACCCGGTTTCTCAGAGATGTCGGATTCAATGGCCAAGAGTTGCGTGCACAGTGAAGAACTTATCTGAAGCAGCAGAGAGGAGCAGCAACTGGCTGTGGTTGAGACGGAAAGATTCTGGCTGGGGATCTCAAGCACAATAGAAAGAAAGAAAGGCTGATATACAGGTAAGTAAGCTGGGCTGAGTTGAGTGGGGGACGGAGGGGGTGATGCTGGGACGCCAGAATCACCGTCGAGCCCTCTTGAGGTGTCGTGGGCTAGTCGACGAAACACCGAGGATGGAAGGTGCCCACTTGAAGACCCCAGAGATGTACCCTACTTAGCTCAATCCAGACGGTTGTCATGCTGATGCGCTGGGGAGACCACACTATGGTTGATCCCGGAGCCAGCATCGCAGCCGCTGTGTGTGCTGATGCGCTAGGGAGGCAAAATAAGCTGATCCCTGGAGCCAGCATTACACTTCAGCCATCAACACCAGACAGAAGGATATCTACATCATCATATGGAAGGAAGCGCAAATGGATGAAGACACATATGGATCACATTAGTTTACTGTGAAGCTACGTCTTAGTTGGTGCTTATCTTGGCGAGAGCCAAGTTCAAATCAGCATGAAGTTTTAACATCTACTCTCATGTAATGGAAATCATGGGGTGCAATCAATCACAACATTCCATCAAGGTGTTCAGTGACATTTAGATTTATGAAACGTCACAGAACCTAAGGGGGAATAATTCTGCAGGCTGGGTTCTTTTCCTTTTATAAACATAGATAGATTTTACCCTATATAAAAAAAATGCTTTGGTTTTTTTTAAACAAACTAAACAGAAAAAGAGGTGATTGTCAAAGATGTAAAATGAATAATAAAAAATAAACATTTGAAGTGGTTTTAGTAGTAGCTTGTGCTATTTTAACAGAAGGCTTGAGGAAGCAAGTGATTGTGTAAGTGATCCTTCACAGTTCTGACAGTATTTTTTTGTTGTTGCTATGGGCCTTGCTTCAATCATAGGTACTATTCATGTATTACATTATTGTAGACTAATGAGTAAGATTATTAAAATTCCTCCACACTGTGACCATATACTGTAATAGCAGCCCAATGGGTTTCAGAGACACAGATCAGTAGTCTTGGATTACCTTACCTACAGGTATCACAAGGTAGTCCAAGACTAGCTCTGACGTCTGTGAAGCCAGCCGTTACTATTTCTTGGGTATATTTCATCGGTTCTTTACTTGACAATTGAAGATGGCTGTTATTCATTGTTCTGTGTTAGCACAGCTGTTGAGTAAATGAATATAGGCTACATTTATTTCTTATTCTGGTTTTTACACTGGAAACAAACCTTCCCCTGTAGACAAATTTCATGGGCTCCACAGCAAGCGCCGTCGCTACAATGTCGTCAGCGTTGTGTCTGCGGCCACTGACCACCATCAGCCCGTCCATTTTCCCAGCGATAAATACCAGCCCCCCCGGGCCTATGAACCCTAGTAACCCAGTCCTGGCGAACGGGTATTCACTGACTGGCGCTCCAGAGCTACACATTGGGAATACCTACCAGAAAACAAAGAACAGAATATATAGTCACACCTGCCTGCAATGCATGCTTTACCATCAGCCACTCGGCTTGAAAACATCAAATTAGTTATAATGCAGCTTCAGGTCAGAAGCTATGTAAAGGAAAAGATTGAAGAAATCACAGTCTGAAATTGTATGCAGGCACACATATATATTGACTTTATTGCCACCACATGGACTAGCAAGTAATCATCATCATTAAAACAAAGGGTGATGTATATAATATATTTTTTTGTTTCTATAACATCTCGTATTTTTGATAATATATGAAACTGTATAACACACTGCTGAATGTTTTTTCCTGTGCAATTAATGCAGAAATTATCCCAGTAATCTAATTATTCCCAAGTGTTAATGCGTGAGAGCTCCTTACCATTTAGAGAACATTAAATGTACCATCTAGGAGTATGTTGAGTTTTACATCTTTAATAAAAGCTATTCTCCTTTTTGTTTTTTAATAAGCCAGTTAATTTCCTATTTAAAATCTAAAGACGCGTTGACAGAAAGCAAATCCTCGTCAGGTGCAATACCATCTCTGTTGCAATGCACGCCTGCTCAGTTCATGTCCATCTTGAATCCCCAAACGGAAAGTAAATGGAGGTTTCCTCACCTCAAAGGTGTTCTTGGTCATGCCTGAAAGGCCGTAGTAGGATGTACCCGTAGCAATGGAGCACACACAGAGCTCTCCGATTTCATCCGTCCTGCATATCTGAGGGACCCCATCCGGCTTCACCACACACATGAGCCCTGGAAACATCACACAACATTTAGTAACAAAGTATTAAATCCTTTGGAAAGGAAAGGAAACCATTGAGGGTAAATTAGTTTGCTCCATTTGTGCAACCACTATTGCAGAATTAACTGAAACCTTCCCATTCACTGCACATGGACTGGGGGTCAAGTGACTGAGCATCTTTTAAACAGAATGGATCTAGTTATAACAAGATCCAAACGATAAGGCCTGTAATATATGTGAATATTCTTTTTGACTCGTGTCCATTGTCCATGCATAAAACTGACAAGATAAATAATAAGGAACATAGAATACAGCATGTAGAGGGGGAGCTGTAATGAAACCCATCACCACATGCTTATTTAACACTGAGTGATATGTTAATGCCTCAAAGACACAGCTTTAACGTTGCTCTTAGTCAATGAACCATCTGCTATGCACACACTGTATGGTCTTTAACAGCAATTATTGCATCATATCCCCATGACTTATTCTGAAGCCAGTGCCAAAATTCAGAAGCCTGTACTGGCTACAGCACATTCCCCAAACCTGCAGATGTTATGCCAGCCCTGTACTTTACAGGAGAGTGACTGTTCTGCCCATTTATATCTGTGTAATTAAATTGCATGCACGACACTGTACATAACAGACAAAATCATGCAGTTCCATGCATGGGATAAACAAAAGCAGTTGTTAATGTATAAAATACATTGTTACATGGTTATTACAATGCCTGAAAATCTCAGAAAGCTGAGAAGAAAATTTCCATCCACTTACCTCCTGGCATGACTGTGCCAACATCCTGCACTGTCAGAACAGACAGCTTTTCTTCAGAGTCCACCCTGATCACCCCATAGCTCAGTCCCTGCATAGAGAGGACTCCCCTGCCAGGAGGCTGATTACTGTCATCTGTTGGCCTGCAAAACACACACATGGTTTCCAGATTATACTGGGAACAATTTATCACTGTTTTAATCAAAAGGGAACTCACACACACAGAATGAAAATCCACAGTGCTCCCAGCTCTTGTACTATACTGCACAACCTGCAGTGAGATCTCATTGTGATAATCTAAAAGCCTTATCAGTGCATCACAGAAGGAAACAAAAAGGAAGAAAATCTACAATGTCACCAAACTTTTCTTTAAAGCAATTATAGAACGACTTTCTAAACCTCAAGCAATCACCCTCTCCCAGAAGAAATTAGGAAGATTACAAAGTGGTATAATAATTTAAAATAATGTCATATATTTACAACCCCCCCCCTCCCTCCCTCCCTCCCTCCCTCCCTCCCTCCCTCTGCTCCCATACTTTCGAATAGCCACAGTGAGAGCCTCTGGAGAGCTGGCACATGGACAGATGACCTCCGGACGCAGCCCCTTACTCTGGAAGACATTGAGGAATGCATCGCAGGAAGAAATTGACCCTGAAACAAAGAAGAACATTGGGGGGATTGACTTGAAAGAGCCCGTTAACATCCATAATAAAATAGATTTATGTTACTCCATCACTATAGTATATCTCTCTTATTTTGTGCTAACAATATTCAAGCAATATATGAACATAAAGTGAACTAGATTTAAAAACAGTAGCCTGCTCAGAAGTCAGCGACTTATTCGATTACAAACAAACAATGTTTTATTTATTTATTTAGCAGACGCCTTTATCCAAGGCGACTTACAGAGACTAGGGTGTGTGAACTATGCATCAGCTGCAAAGTCACTTACAACTACGTCTCACCTGAAAGACGGAGCAAAGGGAGGTTAAGCGACTTGCTCAGGGTCACACAATGTGTCAGTGGCTGAGGTGGGATTTGAACCCGGGACCTCCTGGTTACAAGCCCTTTTCTTTAACCACTGGACCACACAGCCTCTTTAGGCTTATGTTTATCCTCCTTATGTTTATACTGGGTACATAACCATGAAGGCAATACTGATGATCTTAATATCTTCTATCCAAGTCAACTGTGTTTGAAAAAAAATCTGACTGCAATGGGTGCTAAACTTGTGGCAAAAACCTCTAATGATTTCAAGTAGCTTTATAGTGCATTGCTTTAGTTTCCACTAGAAATACTGTATACTTGCAGTATGTGACGCTGTGCTTGTAATCACACCCTTAAAGGACACCTATTCTGTGTGATGCATTGACTGTGAAGTGAATTTGAAAGCAATATTTCAGAGATGTGGTGTTAATCATTTGGAAATGGAAAAGTCACAGAAAATACAGCAGTCAAGTAAAAACTATACAGTAACATTAATTTGTTCTTTTTTTCCAGATCATCAGCAACTCACAAGGGTTGGATCCATCAGCCACTATTAACATCCGCAAGGAGCTCAGGTTGACATCCCTCTGGTCTCGGTGTGCCACCAGGGCCCAGTGCATGTCTCTCGATTTCACACATGACACTTTTGCTAAAAGCAGAGATGGAGGTACAATTAGGCCGTTTCATTTTCCCTCGCGTTGGTTTTCATTAAAAGGTAAACGTTATACATTTTCAGAAATACTTTTCTAATATAAGTACATGTACTCTATTTTTTTAATCCTAGAAACCATTTTTAAACTATTTCACCAATTCTAATAGCTGCATTTTTGAAGTGGGGTGATTTGAGCGATGCAGAATACACACACTGCAAGAGGATACGATAATTACTGTGAAAATGTAGATGATATAAATAATCAATTAACAAAATACAAAAGCCTGAAGACTGCATCAGAAAATGATACTGGGATGACATGCGTTAACTGAAGAAGAGTACAATACTTGTAAAACAGTTAAACTGAACAATTAAAACACCTTGAACTGTACTCCTTTAGGCTGATTGGCTGACAATATGAACACCATCTCAGCTCCAGGCACTGATGGTATTGTTTATAACTATTAGTGCTCTGTATGTTACACAATGTACTGTCCACAAACCCTGACATGTTTATTTTCCAACACAATGCCAAGTTTTTAAAAAACCTCAAATTGTTAAAACAATAGAACATTTATTTTCATAGAAATTAACAAAAGACTTGCATACCCTTGTACTGGCACACTTTCTGTATCCAGGAAAGAGGGTTGACTTTCATAAGGGAATACGGGATACTGATAACGTGCATCATGTTCATCACACTCTGAAAAGGGGCAAAGGATCAATTGGAGACAATTAGTTGCAATTTCATTACATTTATTAGCTGTTATGTGTACAGCTTTTATTACACAATTGGTCAAGGATCATAAAGGTTGTATTAAAACATGACCCCTACAAAGGTATTAACTGTCACATTATAATATCATTACACAAGTGTATAGTGATGGAGTGTGGCTAACCAGAGCTTATAATCGCAAACATGTCTGTGTGATGGATACTGTACACTGAAAAATAGTGCTGAAATGCATTGATCGCTAGATGTGGTTGGGTGAGCGTTGGAACAAAATAGGGCGTCTCCTGCAATTACCCTCCCTAAACACTTTCCTCTGAGAAATTGCTGGAAAACCCAAAAATAATAATAATAATAATAATAATAATAATAATAATAATAATATTCCTTACAGTAAATTTAGCTTACCGTGAGAATGCCGTGCCAGAGTCCAACATCCTTCTTAAAGTCTAATACATTCACAATGGTCTCAGCTGTTAAACACAAAAAAAACCCACATTTTTAGTTTTGTAACTAAACACATTTTTGTTTGGTTGTAAAAATGCATCTGTTATGTGACACACAGAAAAGGAATGTTGTAAGATTGAAATCTCTGTTAAGAAATTATTACATTTCTGTTCAGAAATTATTACATTTAAAATGTGATCATAATAAAAAATAATACTAATAATACTAATATATTGAATATGTGTATTGTAAAAAATGGAATACACCATTTTCACGGGGGTCCTTGTAAAATATATTTCACAATGAAAGAATAACAACTCTCTAGTATAAATAGTTTTGGGCATCAGTAACATTAAGGTTTCAGATAACTAGACAGAAATAAATCACAATCAATCATATTCAAGACAACACTAACTTGCAAAGAATAACCCATAACCCACCTTCTGTGTATCCACAGGCCTGGGTCAGCGCCTGACAATGAGTCAGCAGTGCAGTTCTCGTCACAGTCACTCCCAGCACACTTCCATCTTTACAGGTCTTGTACTATTAAATCATGGGTAAAGGCTTTCACGTCTTAAAACAGCAAGTACCTTCAAATGTCGTTTTATTTATTTGTTCAGTTTTATTATTTATGATGTTTTGCAATCAGCGTGACTGGTTTGGGCATTCTCCGATATTTAGTTATTATAATGTTCTCTACATCTGCCTTTACCTGGCCTTGAACTTGTTTTGAGCTTGCCTGGAGAGTTCTAACTGCCTAGCACTGGACAGACTTCCTCATTTCATTAATACTGTTTGAAAACATGGCCTTTCAACTCTGCTGGTCCAGGTAAAAGGTCATTTGATTTGAGTGGAATTAGAAAGTCTTTCCAGTTAGAATGTACCAGACAAGCTCACAAACAGGTAAAGACACATACAGAGAAACACTGTGATAATAACTCAATATTGGATCAACAGAACCCAGAGCCATACAACAATTACAAGCGTCACAAAAAGGCAAAGGAAACATGACATCAGGTGACCTCTGAAGCTTTTTACTCTACATACACATTAGACATCACACATTATTCCTCGTAAACACATTGTATGCAGTAGTGTAAAAACTATTCACGGGAGTGTGGTGAGGTGTGCCGTCAAGGCACCAGTGAGAATTAAAGGAAGGACTGGGGTGCCATTACTGTCATTTCACTGTATCATTAGCCCTTCCACGACTTCTGAAACCTTACCCTGACAGTCGGGTTGAGAACCCTTCTATAACAAATGCAAATACAAGGGGAGTACCCTGAACCAGCGTTCTGGCAGAGTATACATAGCTATGGACTACTGCCTTGCAACGGACAGCATCATAGGCAGTTATTTTTGTGAGCAGACTTTTTTTTTTTTAAGTGGGCAAATAAGGAGGAAACTCAAGCCTAAATTGGACAGAGTAGATTCCAGGAACAATGGCCCTCGATTTTATGAAACTTGATATGTTAGGAACACTGGGGGTGGGGGAAGCTGCATATAACTGAGCTGGTGGAAGCTGCATATAACTGAGCTGGTGGAAGCTGCATATAACTGCGCTGGTGGAAGCTGCATATAACTGAGCTGGTGGAAGCTGCAGATAACTGAGCTGGTGGAAGCTGCTCGTTTACTATTACACATCCATGAAAATGGGATCTCGTTTGGAACAGGCTATCAAAAGACCAAGCATTGCCGCAGTTTTACATTACTTTTCTGTCAATGAATGAATTCTGCACCCAATTAAAACACACATATGACATTGTAAATATGCATAATTCTGCAGCAAACATCCAGTAACATGACTTTTAGAATAGTTACATGGTGGTATGACATGGTGAAACAGTCACCTCAAATATCAGCTTGCTGCTGCTAAAATATAAGCTTGGTTCAAACCAAGCGCTTGGTTATATTTATTTTATGTAAGAAACAAAATTACAAAACATCAGTCAATATTTAATATAAGACCTTAATTACACAACAAGTTGTAAGAGCTAAACAGGAGCTGATCTTAATACAGCTGCCTTTAAACTGTACAGTAATCCTGCTGGTGTTCTCTCCTACTGGTGTTTGTTTGACTCTCTCATTAATATCAACAAAACCCATAAAAAAAACAGTGCAACAAGTTCTACAGGCTCTTGCATGTTTTTAAATGGGTGGTATTAAGATGCTCTGCTGTTTAGATCAGTAAAATAGACCCTACATTGTATTATTTTATTAATCTGGTATGTACTTGCCTACTACTGTATATGCAAATGTGTACCAGGCATCTAATGTGTAAATATCTGCTTATCTGAGAACAGGCTTCTTTTGGCACAAACAGCGAATGTGCTTGTATTTGTGATAATAAAGTATGAGTCAATTGTTAGGTTTGATCTTCTAGGAAAGGTGATGAAAATGTGCACCATGAAAAGACTGTAGCATTCATTGTGACTATCAACTTCACCACTGTATTCCCTCACAGAAGACAATAATAATAATAATAATAATAATAATAATAATAATAATAATAATAATAATAATAAAACATTTATTTTGTATAGCACCTTTCATTACAACAAATCCCAAAGCACCTTTACATTAAAAAAAAAAATACATTTAAAAAAAAAAAAAAGATACATTAGTATAAGATATATAAAGAAATCCTCGTAATCTTAATATTATGTCAGCTCCTCTCACCTCAATGTAGGCAGTGTCATTATTTGCATCCTTGATATGTGGGAACCAGTCTCGGGGAGGTTTGGACAAGTGTTTTGATTCTGTGACAAACCACAGCAGCTTTGGCCACCCTGGGAACAAAGACAAACAGATGCACTCCTTAACATCTTGCGTGAATGAAACACTCGTACACCACCTACAAATATCTGGTGAATGTGCCGCACTATACAGCAGTCATCTCCTTCACGTCGGCCCACAATTCTCCAACCTTCTCTCTGCAAGACAGTGTCCCCGTTTAGAATGAAAATGGCGTGTCCTTACCTGTCCAACAGTCTCAGTGAAGAAGGATGGCCAAACAAAAAGGATGACAAAAAAATGTGTGTTTTTAAACAATGTTTAAACCGAAAGGGCCAAAGAAACGAAGGATTAAAATAGGTGCATACTGTTCAACTGGGGAGACACTTAGGAAGGATTTCAAATAACTGCTGGTGTCTGAAATATGGGGTGTTTTTTTTTTATTCAGAAAACCAACCTTACAGTAGATTAAGCCATGAAAGTAAAGACGTATGAGAAAGCAACTGCTTCCACAGCTTACCAGTGAGTTACAGAGAATGGCCTGAATGACAGGAAGCTCTTTGTATGGAGGTTTCTTGGTATTACCTTTAAACTGTGGTATCTCCCCTGTCGGGCTCTTAGGCAGTCCTTTATGGCAAGCATCACTAGTCAAGGCTACAGTGACTCCACAGCTTCCCAACAGAAAACCAATCTGCTGGCTCCCCGCATCCTAGAAGAGATCGAAACATGCTTCAGCATTACGCATCTCCTATAATAAAGACACAGATTGAATAAAAACAAGGCAAACCCATTACATCATATCAGAGGATGTAACTAAAATAATAGAACACCCTGTAGCATTAAAAAAAAAAGCTGCTCTCGTATGGACTACTGTAGATTATCATTATTTTTTATTCTACAGGACTTACTGCGAAAAGGTTGTCACTCTGCTGCTTTTGTAAGAGCTAACCTGCAAACTTCTCATCACTTTTTAATATATGGATCATTTCTTTCTCCCTTTGCTCAGCCATCTCACATCATATCAATCACTCAATATTCCATTAAAAAAATGCTATTTTGGAGTCAGGGTATGAATATTTAACCAGCCAAATGGTCGAGGAATGATTTAGCACAAATGCCTCTGGTGTGGGAGTCCACAGTTCCAAGAAATAATCAAAATGGATGAATTTATGAACTTCAACCTCAAATTCTGTTTATTTGTTTATTTTTTTCTTGATCTGCAGTCCTTTCTTCTGTGCCAAAAAAAGCTGATTCACATTTTAAAATGTAATGTTCACACTGACAGGTGGAACACAGTGTGATTAAAGGTCCTTTTGCTGTTATCAACTGCTTATATTTATTGTAATTTTTTTTTTGGTAACTGTGCATTTTATAGCATTCATCACATACTGTCACGACTACAGACACAAGGCAAGGGAGCTGTAGTGCACTCAGTTCAAATTCAATTCTTCTTTTAGTTACTGGTATTAATAAATGCCTGCTGAGATATCAATGCCCAATATAGTTGTTTATATAAATGCTATGAATCATGCAATTGCACTTCATCTAATAAAAGAAAATAAACACAAAACAGGATGGATTAACAGGTGCAATACAAAAATGAAACGGCTGGCATTTCAATGAATCAAAGCCCTAAATGCAGTCCTGAATAAGAAAATCAATGTTTTTAGAATGAGGACAAAAGCAGACAACAGCAGCCTAAAGGAATGTCAATCTCAATCCAAACAAGAGCGACATGTGGTAGATAGACGGAGTCATGTTTATAGAATCAACATTGTTTTTTATCTTGCCAGGATCATGCCTCACTGTGAATAAACGGTTTCCAGCGCTGAAAAGGCCAAGTCAAATTAAAAACGATACACGGCCATATTTCTTCATGAACACATTTTTGTTATGTTATATAGAGACTTAATATTGTCAAGGTTAATAAGGTGTTGTGGGTTACACTTAATCAATGGGCAATTATATGTAAAATTTGGACTGTAAATTATTCTTTATAGTTTATTTCAACTTTTAAATGAATACTTTTGAGCCGTACACTTTATATATTACAAAGAACAGCTATAGCCACAAGTTTTGCACCACCCGCTATTTAGAAGTAACACATTTTGCTTCATAAAGTGGAATGAAATTTGCTGAACAATGTTACGTTAACATGTTGAATTGCATACCACTTTGTAGTTTTCTATATACTTAATGAAAAATTGACAAATTGAAAAATGTGGCATTTCAACATCTAACATAAAATACTTACTGTACTACCATTATGGCTTCTGGTAGACTTTTGTAATATCATTTTGTAGTTTATTATTATTTTTTAATTATGTCTCAATCCTAAAATTCTAGGTGATGCAAACATTTGGGCCATAGCTGTACACTATAGAATGTATTAGACTCAAACACACATTGGAAAAAACAAAAAAAAACACATGTTTTTTGAGAACATCGCAGATCGTGTATGATTTAAGTAGGCACAAGGCATACAGCACAATGAAGTCCACCCAGAGCAATGTGACATAGCCATATTGAGAAACAGAGAGGCTTCTGTCTAACACAAAGCAGTGAACAATGAGACATGAAACTGGTCCTGCAGCAGTTTCAGTATATTACCAACACACTGCACAAAGCCACATCGGTTACAAACTGCTGGAACAGTCACATGTTTGTTTCCTCTGAGTCACTCCGCAGCACCACCATCTCGTATGAAGACCGATGACATCACGGATCAAGGTAGGAATACTGTTTCTGGCAAACAAGAGACCATTTTATGTACTACCAAATAAGTAAGAAAAACAAAGCTGTGGTTCCAGCAGTCCCAGCTCATAAAAAACACAGCTTGCTGGATGACCTCAGACTCTATGTCACTTCCTCTGGTTAAATCAGCTGAGTGACAAGTTATGCTGTACACTACCTCTGCCTTTCTCTTCCTGAAAAGCAGTGCCAAGAAATCTTAAAGGTTCAGCTGAAATATTAGTGACACACCACCTGTTGTAGGATACCAGCTGCTTGCAGTATAGATGATGTGAGCTACATAATCGTAAACCTCACATACAGTAGGAGACAGCACACACTTATAACATATCCCATCAGCCACACCTTGCACAGTATGGGACTGTCTGAAAACCCCAAGTTCTGCACTCTGCTTTCCTGACATCTAGGGATCGCTCTGCATATTATATTTTAACAATTGAGCCAAAAACAATGTTTTCATTACTTGATACAATCCATATTATGTTGTTCAACTTCTTACAACACCTTTATAGTGATTTACTGTCTATTCTACCCTGCTCTTCAAGTGTATTCAATATTGTACCCTGGCTTACTAATATTTAGAAGATGCAAACTTCACAAACATACAGTATATGAGCGTACAGATATGGTAACAAACATTCAAATGTACATTTCAAAACGTTTCAATGATGTAACACCAAGAGTTGTGATAACTAATGTCTAAGTTGAAGGTGCAAATCAAAAGTACTCACTATTAGGGTAACTGGTACCCTAAAAATGTCCAGAATTAAACAAAAAAAAAGGAAGAAAATATTTTGGGGGATAAATGCTCATCATACATCTCATAGATATGATCACACCTGCTGGAAAGTCTTTTAAAATTCTCTTGTATTACATCCTGGTTTCATCCTGGTCAATAAACACAAAGTGAGGTTACAATACAAACTTCTTAGTAACATATTGACAATTTTTTTATTTTATTTAGTTATTTTTATTTAGTTATTTTGTATTTTTAAAGCTGAGGAGACAGAGAACCACTTTTTCAGGAACAGTGGTTTGAAACCTGGTTCTAGGAGACCGGGAGACCTAGTTTGAGGCAACTTTGCTGTATCAAACCCCCAAGTCTCTCCTGCTGTGCCATAAAGCTGCCTGAAACCTAGTCTCCTGAAACCAAGTTCCAATCCACAAAGCGGCTTTGTGTTTCCTCAGCTTAAGAATAGCAGCTGAAAGTAAATTACTATCAGATCATGTAAGACAGGTTTAGATTTTGGACTCCAAAATGTATTTTTTTTATATCTTTCTGTTAAAAACCCATAGCACGTGGAAAAGTGTACCTGTATCATTCTGACTTCCCCAGCAGGTGTTGGTCTCTGTAAAGTTTAAATTAAACATTTTATTTTCTGTATAGTGCAACCTGTATTTATTAGTATCCCCATTTAGCATATGCTTTAGCGCAGTGTTGCATATACATTTTCCCTATATTTGCATACAATGCATTCAGTATATTCACAGTGGATTATTCTACAGTATGCCAATTGTCTTCCAATTTGAAGACAGAAAAATATAACATTTTAGTGTTAGCTGAACTCAGTATTTTTTAAATGTTGAAACTGCCTAGAATTGCTGAGATATTAAAATCAGTCATCCTTTTTTCTAGTTTCTTCATTGTTTTCCATACAATAACTTATCTACTGGGTCATGTAAATTAGAATTGTTTTACTTTTGTATGCATTTATTTTGTATTACTGTTTTTATGATTGTTTTGTAACTGTTTTTTCCATTTAATGATTTGTCTCTTGTCACTGATTTTATGATTGAACCCACGACCCTCCAGTCAATAGTGCAGAGCCCTAACCACTACTCCACACTGTGTATATCCCAAGGATTCTATCCTGGTTAAATAAATACATTTGAATTTGAATTTGTTTTATTTCAATTAATTTTCTTAAAACAGTAATAAAAGCACTATGAAGAGAATTTAAATATCTGATGTTTTGCAAATAAATCGGGGATGTTGTCTCTTTGAGCATGCTTGTGTTCGTTTGTCTTTGTAGTACAGGGGGAGCAAGCCAGGAAAAATTGAAGGACAGAGACAATTTGTATCTTTGACTACACAATGAAGCAGTAAAGAGGGGATGCCCATGGCCTGGAAGTATTTACTGTAAATCCAGTACATGGCCTGGTTTGTTGGCGACAGCATCATGTAAACAGACAGAGCATGCCACGATAAGGAAGGCTGGCCAGTTCATATGAATTGACTGTTCACAAGGGGAATTGATCTCCAATGTTAGGAATCTCCCTGCTACAGTAATCCTTGTGTAGCTGTGGTTACCACCAAGAAATAAACTTAGAGGTGGCCATCAACTCATACACATATTTTATATATAAATTTTAGCTCAAAAAAGCCGACTTCCCAACATTTTGGTATATTTATCATGCCATGGTACCTGTAACTACACTGCTTTGTTTCTATGTAAATCTATTCATGTGCTTGTGATCCCATGTATGTAAAAGTACAGGTATGAAGTATGAACTGCAGGTCCCATTTATTCCTGCTCTGGTGTTATAGTGTCTATTGCCCCATCAGTATGTTTGTTCAGCTTCCAAATCCCACCGTACAATGTGACTTTCTATCTGATGAATGTCCAGCTATACAAATTTGTGAATGTACTGTAAAAATGTGGGGAATATATATGTATTTTTTTAATCTTGATTGTATCAATTTAATTACAGAGAACATTTTCTTAAAATCACTCTTCAAAATATCCCACTCGCTATGTATCTATGCATACAGTATATAAAGGCAGACACAGTCTGTTGCATTTTATAAGCTGCTGCAGCAGTCATCAGATAAACTTACATTTTAAATTCTGCTTATCAACAGTAGTACGCAACAGTAAAAAAAAAAAAAAAAGAAATGGTGCCAGTATCTATCTCCCTTTTTTTTGTGTTCTATTTGTTTTTTTTATTTTCTATTTGTTTGATTTTTATTTAAACATAACAAAAAAATGTTTATAGCAGTCAATTTTCATCAAGGTTTACACATAACTAAGAAGCTAACTTTGTATTGCACTCACCAAATACAGTATATGCACTGCTGCTGTCCTCACTGAAACTACTGTGGGAACTGTTCACAAAAAATAAATAGAAGGAGCAGGGTGGCAGCTTTTAACTAACAGTATGTTTCATTTATTTATCTGATTTAAATGTTTCTTTGGAGTACTTGAATAGAATTACAAAAGCAATTTTCTCTTAAATGTTCCTAATCAGGAGCTCGACAATAGTTTGTTGCCTTGGTAACCATTACAAACACAGAAAATCTGGAAATCTACCCTCTGCTTTCTTTTATTTCGTGGCAGCTTACATCCGTTTTTAACCTTTTACAGGTGATGTAAAGATACAACTGATGATTAATTGCGGAATGCGGGATAGATTTTTTTGAAGAAAAACCCTTTACCCCACAAATCAAGACACATCTGTTTGCATTCTGAAAAGGGATGGAGAGACCAAAGCCAAAACCAAACAGGGTCACACAGGCCTTGCTGCTTCTTTAAGACATGGTTTCATCCTCAATCTATCTTTCTTATGACCCAGTCTGGTTTTAATATCTATTGGTATGGAAATGCCAAGAAAAAAATGAGCACTGGTTTTGATAGTGCTTCACAAACAACAGGGCCTGACACAGTCTTGGAGTGTTCTCCCTGTGCTGGCTGTGAATGTGCTGTGCTTCTAAGGAGAGCAGAGTTTATGTACTAGGTTTCTTACCTTTCTCGTAAGTGGCACTTCAATGGGCACTGGAACAACTTCTGCCAGTAAACAGCCATAAAATGCCACCATGAAGGCAGCAGGGTCATTGTTGGGAAACACAAGAGCTACCTAAAACAACAATGATAAAACACAACAGAGAGTATTACCAGTAATGCTCCCAAAATCAAGTTCCGTTTTAAACACAATAGCATGCACTGATTTATGTTAACCATGGTATATTCTTGATGGGTCCTCTGCTTTCAGCAATACACAGGATCAAACAAGTATGCACCTGCTAGGACTTGCAGCGGTAAATGGTTACAGATCTTCAAACTCTGCAATAATTCAAGATGCAAAACAAAAATAAATACATAGAGACACATTTATTTTCCAAATGGTGTTTATAATAAAAATAGATTTCTTTTTTTTTAACTTATGGCACCATGTGATTGAAAACAAGGGAGATTAAACACCATTCTAAATTAAAAGCAAAAAAAAGTATGCATTATCTTTACTTTAACCAAGTGATATTCTTTCCACAACTAGCGAAAGCTCTCTTTTACAATACACATTTCTATAGCGCCAAATTAGTCCATTAAATTAAAAACAGTCTAATGCAAAAATCTAATAAAACAAATTTTAAAAAAGACACACAATGTGGTTAATAGTAAAATTGAAAAACCTACAGTAAAACACTAGATTGTACATATCAATTGGAATTAAAAGACAAAAACAGTTTATTTTTAAAATTAGAAAAAGAAACTGATATAAAAAGCCAGCAGTAGTTTTTAGTACTTAGTAGTTTATAACTAAACAAATACAAAAGATCCACCTGAGAGCATCTTTGTAAAGTGTTTCTATAAATGAAGTTAAAAATAGAAAGCAGTATGTTGCATTCATTTTATAAATTAGCCTTTTACAACAACACTTGAGTTCAAATCTTATTACTCCATTTCAATTCTATGTGGGTAGATTGTTACACAGCCTAGACATGCACACAGTCATTGCCAGATTAAGAGGTCAAGACATACAGACAGGATTACAGCACAACAATCACTGAACTAACTATGGTCGTATCGGATTATAGAATCCCAAGACAAACACGCATTTGTTCCCATTGTTCAGTTTAATGTATTTCTTTATGTCTACTAGTCTTAACAGTTGCAAGTTTGTAAGAACATGATTTTGCTCCCCCGGATGGAGAGTATAAACCATGACAGAAACCAGCAAACAACAAGACAAAGGAGAAAGTGCAGCATATGAATGTTACATTAGTTATACACTGTAAATTAATCTATGAAAATCTGTTTTGTTTTAAATGGCTTATTTGATGTCCTGCTCAACATGTCCCAGCTGTGCAGTATGTGTGTGTGTGTGTGTGATTATATATATATATATATATATATATATATATATATATATATATATATATATATATATATATATATATATATATATATATAAATGAAGAGTTTGGTTCCAAAACAATATATCTTTTTTAAATGTTTTTAGAAAAGTGACAATATTTATTGTGATTAATTGAAAAAAGTTTTTTTATACCAATAATTTTTCTATACCAACTACTGCATCATACACAAGCTTAAGCGTAAAATTATATTGCAGTATTTGTAATAAAAACATTGAAAAATGTTAATTTCTTTGCAAAAATGCTATATATCCAAGGGAACTGATTTTTCACAAAATGCTACATATACATTGACACTGCTGGTCAAACCAGTCCATGAAATCACAGTCAATTTTCAGTCCTAATCACTTTCCACACTAGTAGTGTCATTGGTCTCGGTCAAAGCTTGCTTATAGAATCCTCTGACCTCCTCTGACGCAGTTAATTCAGAAGTTTCAGAACATCTGGCTTTTTGGCTTCCTTCACGGTTGTTTCCATGGGAAGTGGGGCAGGTTTGAAGTCAACCCACTTCTTTCCTCGCTTCAGAATGCTATGGTAACAGAATTCACCATTAAATACAGATTTAAATCCCAGCTTGGCACCATTTACTTCAAGCATCTTGGCCTCGCTGTTCTTGAAGGTCTTTTGTGTCTTTACAAAAGCCTGGGTGGCAGCCTTGTAGTCGTAGCTCTGCCAGTCCTGCCCAGAAATGTAAACATTTACATGGCATCGAAGGACAGAGCAGTACTCCTCTGGCAAAAGAATGGTCTCAGTCTTCTTGAGATCCTGTTCAATTCTGCCAAACACTCGATCAGCAGGCAGAAACGTGTGGCCCCTGATGGGAAATGTGCATTGAATGTTTAGGTTTTGAAAAGCCTGACGATGAAGGGTCATAAAAAGCCCTAGCTTTTTGTCTGTGGAGGATGACATTGACAGTTTCTGTTTGTCTCTCCTCATCGGTAAGGTTTTGATTCTTCATCTTTAGCTTGTAACTGGCAGGTGGAACATCAATCTTTGGCAGGGTGACCAAAGCCCAGGTTACATTTGTAGCAAAACACACTGCAGTAAGGCGAGTAGCTGACTTAAGCATGGTTTTGCTCAAGGAAAAGCTGGTGCATTTTTTTGATACTCAGATCACTTGGCAAATATTTTCGACCGGGCTCCCCACGTCGTGATACTGGCTTGCCCTGCAACTGAATGACTGGATGTGCTGCAATATAATTTCCTTTTTTTCTTTATACTCTTCCCTTTTTCAGGCTCCATCTCTGTTTTCTGTTCGAGGAGCAGCATGTTCAGCATAGTACTGGACAACACGCGACACACGGTCCTTGCTGATACCTATAAAAAAAAACACAAATGATAAGTTCACAGCTAAAAAAAAATATAAAACGTTCAGTCACATTTAAAGGAAAACTACTGGGGTTTCTACAAATACGGTGATATATGAAAAGTGCCTGTAATTTCTCTCTTCCCTTTTAACACCCTTTTAATAAATACATTGATGTACACAAAGAGTTTAAATGGTAATGATTTTTTAATCATGTAAACTCTTTGTGTACATCAACTTATTCATCAGAGCATAAGTATTTTGCATATCTCATAATGGTACCCAAATCCTAGATCCTTTTTTTTTTTAACACAGGTGTAATGGCCATTCACTTGCCAAAAAACAAAACAAAACAAAAAAAAACACTGAACAAAACAAAACAAAACAAAACAAGCTCACTCACCTAGCACACAGATGAACGTATTTCTGCAGACAAGCACTTTGTTGGGGTGCTCCACGGTGAGCAGGCTGCACTTCAGTGTTGTCACAGTTAAGCACTTTGTTGGGGTGCTCCACGTTGAGCAGGCTGCACTTCAGTGTTGTTACAGTCAAGCACTTTGTTGGGGTGCTCCACGGTGAGCAGGCTGCACTTCACAGTGTTGTTACAGTCAAGCACTTTGTTGGGGTGCTCCACGGTGAGCAGGCTGCACTTCACAGTGTTGTTACAGTCAAGCACTTTGTTGGGGTGCTCCACGGTGAGCAGGCTGCACTTCAGTGTTGTTACAGTCAAGCACTTTGTTGGGGTGCTCCACGGTGAGCAGGCTGCACTTCAGTGTTGTCACGGTTAAATACTTTGTTGGGGTGCGCCACGGTGAGCAGGCTGCACTTCAGTGTTGTCACGGTTAAACACTTTGTTGGGGTGCTCCACGGTGAGCAGGCTGCACTTCAGTGTTGTTACAGTCAAGCACTTTGTTGGGGTGCTCCACGGTGAGCAGGCTGCACTTCAGTGTTGTCACGGTTAAGCACTTTGTTGGGGTGCTCCACGGTGAGCAGGCTGCACTTCACAGTGTTGTTCAAAATCTTCCATTTTACTCGCTGTGAAATTGACATGCAGGCAATCATCTAAAGCATGGGGAGTGTCATATTGGACTTGTTTGTGATTCTAATTGGCTGAGTGGATATATCATGGTAGGATAAAAAGTGTGAATGGCGCATGTCAAGTTTTGGAAAGAAGCATGTTTTATCCCTTCCAAAAAAATAGATAATGTCGGTTTTTGCGGCAAAACTGAACCATTTATGTTAATCAGAGCTGCCTATCAACAAACTTTGGTGGGTGGTAACTTGAAAAACCAAGAATTGGTATTTAGCGCGTTTTGGAACCAAACTCTTCATATTATTATTATTATTATTATTATTATTATTATTATTATTATTATTATTATTATTATTATTATTATTATTATTATTATTATTTTAAATATAACTGTGGCTCCTGCCCAACATTACTGCTGATTTAAGTCTACTGCCATGTGGCACTGGTTCTTGATAACCAATAGCCCTAAAACAACAACATTCTATTTGTGTCATTTTAAACATCTGCTTTGAAATTATTATTTTTTTGAACAAAAAAAAGATTCCAAATTGTGATTAATTTCCCCCTGTAACTCAGAAGATTTTCATAAAAGGAAAAGCATAACTGTTTGGGGAAACGTATTTTATAAAGAAAATATAATGGAAAAAAATGTCATTGCTTTAGGTTATCTGAATTTGTATACGTAACCATGCATCTCTATAGGTCACACAACCTCACTTTATACATCCTTTTCCCTTTCAGATAACAGCTGATCCAATCTACCATTCTTATATTAACAAAGCAGCTCAGAGACTGGTATGAAAACACTTTCTCATGAGCAGCAACAGCTCTGTTGACTGATCTCCAAACCAGACTGAACCACATTCAAAAGACATCAAAACAATTCTTTTGATGAGCATTAGACAGCATTTTATTTACCTGTTGCAAAGCACAACAGTGAATCTCATCCTTGCGAACTCTTCTCTAACCTCAGGTATTAAGTTTTGTGTTAAACTGTGCCATTTCACTTGCTGGGAATGATTAGGACAAGCATGCTCTTCAGATCAGCTAAATAACAACCAGATTGAGACTAGTTTTCAAAAGTGATGACCTCTAACCTTGCATTCAGATGCACTTTGTCCACTGCGGAGGTAATAATCCTAAACCACAACTTCTCTGGATTGTGAAAGGATGTGGTATGATGCTCATGAACCTTGAACAAGATCATATGAAACATAAGGTTTCCAATTTGGCTCAGCTGAGGACTCTGAATAGCACGCATACCTATACAGTAGATACAATGCAGACAGGAGGATCCCAAAGGGATGAATATTGGCAGAATGATTAAGCAGCCAGGATTGACCTCCAGTACATAAAAGCACATAAAAGCATAATGCTCTGCTAAACATATGGCTTTTTACTGATATTTAAATTTGCGAGACTTCCTAAACTGTACTGAATGTGAGTCTGGAAAGCAAGGGGATTCCTTTCATTCTAGCCTTTCACGATAAGGAAACAATCCTGGCTTTTCATATCCACTACAGGCTGGATTTGCGTTCCACCTGAGTTTCATCTAGAAAGCCATAAAGCAAAATATATAAATATAAATATATATATTTCTGACAAAATTGTAACATAACTAGCTTACTATTCCCTTCTACACAGGATCAAACAAGTACATGTATGCTACTTCTTGCAGTGGTAAATGGTTACAAATGACATCTTTAAACTCCACAAAAAGCCCAAGAAGCAAAACAAAAAATGAGCCACCTTTCATTCCCCCAGTTACCATTTGTAATACAGACAGCATTTCTAGTTATAAACCACCTTGTAATTGAAAACAATATTAGGGATATAAAACACCATTCTGAACTAAAAGCTAAAACAAAAACTAAAACACTGGGACATCTTTTATATCACACGCTTGAGCAATAAGCCAACAAGCCTTTGTTTTTTAAATGGGTGCTTATATATGTTTAAGAATAATAACTAGAAAGGAGATGGAATTTGCAGTTGAAATAAAGGTATAATATAGAGCAGCACTCTAAAGTACAGCTACGGCTATGGTCATATGTTTTGCATCACCTAGAATTTTAAGACTGAAAAAACATATTTACAAGATAAAAACTACATGAACATAATTTAGATATTTTATTAGCATCAGGTAATCAAAGAAAATACAAAATGTGATTGCAAGTCATAATAGTAGTACAGTATTTCATGTCTGATTTTGAAATGGCATATTTTTCCATTTTTGTCAGTCTTTCGTGAAGTACTATGGAAAACTACAAAGCAGTATATAATTCAATATGTTAACATAATATTACTCAGCAGGTTTTATTCGACTTTATGAAGCAAAAGTTAACTCTATAGGGTGATGCTAAACTTTTGGCCATAGCTGTAAATCAAATCTTCTACATCACAACATTTTTGGTGATTTTTATGGCTGATGATGAGCCATTGTCAAAAGAATGCAATACCAAAGACTTTTCTTATTTCCTGTCTGTGATTTTAACATTTTAAAAGAATGAAAAGGTAGGCTTGTGTTACCCCTTTGGCTCTTTTCTTTAATTCTCTAGAGTGGGTTCAGAGACAGCTTTTTTATCAAAATCCCTTCTTATTATAATTTGGATCAGACAGATTTCTGAGCAGAGATGCTGGGGATCACTATAGTCAATCTATACCCAAGGGCTATGGGTTTGCAATCAGATTGCAGGTTGTGTTGGGATCGATCACAGAAGAACCAATTTAGAAAGACTCTGGTCTCATTAGTGCTCAGATAAAAAGCCATTTCCACATGCCATGAAGAGGGCACTTACCTCCTGGGAGACTCTCATAATAGCTCCTAGCAGCCTGCAGCAGGCTTGGTACCCTGAACCCCCCCAGTAGGATATAGAGGGGCCTTGTTGTGCACAGCAATGCCATTATTCTTCAGTGATAATATGAAGGGAAACTAAATGAGGACTTCTAGTTTGGGGTTGAATACAAACACATGTACTGTACACCACATGACTATGATAAATAAATAAATACATAAAGCTGAATGCCTTTTGAATTTGAAGAGTTTTGGGTGACACAAACCTAGGTAGCTAAAGATGTAGAAGTCAAATGAAATGGGTATTCTCAACACAATTAACCCTGTAATGCGAATGAGAACAGATACTTTATTTATGTAACTAGATTCCGTTTGTCCCTGTCCAGCAACATAATGTACGGCATATGAAAAATTCTGGATTTCAAAAATAATAATTAGAGTGGTGGCTAAGCATCATATCACATGTGATACAGAAATGGGCATTACAGGGTTAATGCGGGCAAGGGGGAATCCTGCCCAGTATTCATTAAACAGAAGGGGTAGTTTAGTGCAGACCTTCCTGTTGTTCCAATAGCACAGTAATCTCACTCACCCGGTCACCAGGTCTGACCATTGGCTCCTGCTTTGATCCCAGTTTATGTAAAATATTATAGGCCACCTTCATACTCCGGGTCCACAGTTTTCCTGTTCAAAGAACAAAAGAATGCACGTTATTAATTACAGGATCCTACGCATCAATACTTACCAACACAAAACAATGACTCATCTCCTCAATTCTCCTGATGCAGACCTGGCAATGAAAAACAGAATGTTTCATTGCAAGCACATTGCAGTTTAGTTTCCAATTTGTGATGCATAACAATCATTTGAGTACATGTGATCCACTGAACTAGAATGAGAAAGATGCCAGTAACCAATTCAGGTTTCTTCCACACACACACACACACACACACACACGCACCTCAATTAAGGAACCAAAAATGTATCTTTAAACTTCAGGACATGTTTAGTACCAGAAAAACACTGCAAAATTTTAAAATATATTTTTTAAATAAAAAATGTACCCTCTTTACATTAAATATATCTTACGCACTTCCTCCAAGTTCAGAAGTCATTTGTTTTGAATTCAGCCCTGTTAATTCATCACGATTGAAAAACAATCGGGTTCCCCTTTCCCCTCCAGCCATTCCTAATGAATTCACTGTTAATTCTTCACTAATTCATACCCTCTTACTCGACCACCAGGGGATTGTGGGATGTGTGAATGCATGCCTTACACATGTGACCAGCATCATTTGTTACAAAAGGAACATGTAATGAATACAAGCAAATAAATCCACATGAATTAACAGGGCTGAATTCAAAATGAAGTGCTTCAGAACTCTGAGAAAGCGCAGAAGATATATAAAAGAAGTCAGCATTTTTTTTTTTTTTTTTTTTAAGCAGCCTTTTACTATAATCATACAGTGTGTTCCATAGGAAATGCTTTCATGCCACATACTGCATTTTAGTGAAAATGACATTTGTAGCCAAGGAAACAATTTGAGGACAGGATAAACAGATACTGGACTGTGAACAAAGGACACAAACCCATAATTCATTATGGCAATTGAGGATGAAAGAATGGAAAATCATGAAAACAAGGAATCCGATTGCTATAAATGCCAAATGAATCACTGTGAACAGAACCAGCTCCCTGTACAGCACACACACAATGAAAATGCAGCTCTGTTTAGAAATAGTCTGGCATAAAAATTATCTTACAGGGTCAAATCAGCACACCTTTAACATGGTTATAGCTCATTTTAAAAGATTTCATTAAGCCAATTTAACTCGAGTCCAGCTCCTAAACGAGGTAACTACTGTGTTTAATTTTAAATGTTAAGCCGTAAGGTCAGTAAGGTCATTAGAGCTTCAACATCAACTCTTAATTCAGAGAGGGCAACATGAGAAACATAGCCATATTACCCATATTCATTATCCTCAGCCATGTGGTACTTATTTGAGTTATATCCAGATGAATGTAGGTCAATGTTAAAAGCATTACTTTTTGAATAACTGTACAGGTTGAATAACAGGATATTGGAGGCTTGGGTAAAAAACAGTATGCTGATTTGACATATTAAAAAAAAAAACCCTCCATCTAATATTTTATATAAATAAAGGATTAAGTACACATAGACATGTCTATTTTTAAATGAATATAACTGTGTTATATTAGTGGCAATAATGGTGTTTACTTAACATGACAGCTGTAAATGTGATGTAACTTAAAATGACAACTCTAAGTATTTCTCAATTGACAAAAAAAGCACTTCCTCTTATTCGATATCACTGCATTTCTATTATTTTAATTTGTTCATGTTCTAATGAAGCAAAAACAAAGTAAAACATCCTCAGGGAGATAATCATGAAGCTTCATAAAGGGAAACCGGCCATGATTTAACATGCTCGATTAAAGTTTAGATGTATTTGTTAATGTGAAGAGGGTAACAAAGAAGTGCTTGAGATTGCAAGAGAACTCTTTTCAGAAAGATACTGCCATCACTGCACACCACTATTTAGCAAAGCAACTCTGATATCTTACCACATCTCCATGCTCATATCCCAAGAGACTGCTGCAAAGAATCCAGTGCTGATTACACTAAGCAAGACACACACAGTGACGCAAGCATTAAGCCTGGTAGGCCATATATAGTACAGTAGCTGCCTCTACAGTATATTACTGTCATTGAAATAAAACTAAGTTAATACATTTTCTGAAATAAATATTCACTCGCTTGAGAGACTTAAGTAATTGGATAAATCTGAATTGAGACTTTGTGGAGTCACTGTCCTTTCATCTCTAGTGCATGTCTTTGAATCGATCCAGACCAGAAGAGATCAAAGGCAGCATGACCTGGGGAAAAAAATACATTACCGTGGCAACTGTACTCATGAGTTTTAAATGTGAGACCCATCCCCCTGACATTTAACATCACAAGGCAGAAATAACACACACACTTACATTTAAGAATCCCCAGCTGCATTCCCAATCACACATTCTTACATTACTACAAAGCAGTGTCTGAAGACTGTTTCCTCTTATGAAACTTTTAAAAAGTGCCTTTATGCATAGGATGTGTTTGGGGGCAGGGATTTACTTGTCACAACTTTACTGGTTGGCTAATTTCTACACAAATAAATCTGTCACATTTGCAGGCTGAATGCCACTTATTTATAATTTCCTTTCTGAAGTTGAACCTGTCCATCGGCAGACCTAGTGGTTCTTATAAATGCTGAACACTATTTTCATCACATACATCAAAGCTGACTTGCCAAATGTATTAACCAGAACATCTATTCTTGAAGCTCCTCAGTGCAACCATACCAAGTTCATCACTGTAATTAGAAACCAGATCAAATTGATGACTCACAGCCTGAGTGCTAAAACTCAAGGCAGATCAAAACAGGGGCTAATAGCCACTACCATCCATCAATTGCAATTATTATTTAACTAAAATTAAATTCACGGCAAGTCACCTTGGATCTGTCAGTTTGTGGCTATTCTTAGGCAAAAGAACTCAACAGTGCCTTTCTGCAAAACATTCATCTTATTCTAGATGGTTGTGGGTGCTCCCTAGAAAAGTAGTGATAAAGAAATAGAGAGGCATAAATTGAAGGCTGTACAATATGAAGGCACATGTTGATGTTATGTTACTAAATCATAAAGGCGGTGTGCAATAAGGGTCATTTTTTGCCTTTTTGAACGAAACTTTACAAAAATGTTGAGCTACATATTTTCAGTGTTTAATCACTATTTTGTTTTAAAAAGGTAAAATGTCTGTTAATGTTACACAATTAGAACCAAACAATTATAAGCACACTCAAGGTGTCTGTTTCTGATTTTGTAGAAATTACCTGATTTGACCAGATCCGGTCCCTTTTTGTCTGACAAGTGTGCATTGTACAGTTTGCAAATGATGAACCGTATGAAAAAAAATTGCAAAAAGAAACTCTACACACATAACATGTAGAATAAAATGTTTTCCTGTACCATGAATTGAATGATCAAACCACACCATAACGATATATTTTAGGATGCGGCATTACTAGTATTTTTACACCCCAAAAGGTGAAATGTCAAAAAACCTTGCCATCGCTCGTGTTCCTCAGATTAGCCACTGGTATTGTTCAAACCTGAAGATTATTTTAAAAACCATGGCTAGGCAAAGGTGGGCATGCCGCGTTCGACACCAACAATAAAGCACGAAAACCTGATCCACAAGCAGATAAGGACTTGAAGTATATATGGGAGCTACTGCAGATTAGGTCAAAAAATGTAAGATTAATTATAAGATCTGGTACCTTTTATTTACAAATGAACCCCTGCCTGTAGTGTGATGTGTACTATGAAGAAGTCCTAATCTGAAAGCAGCTATCAATACAGCAATCGATGACCAGTTTGTATGTGCTGCGGCCACCTTGGGATATAACAAAATAACAAAAAATATTAATACCTGACAAAAACAAAACAAAAAAACATCACTTTGTCTCCACCCCTGCATGCTCACAGCATGTTTAAATTGCACAAGAATTCACACAACACTTTAGTTCTTGGTGGTTTAGAACCTATTATCAAGGCTATAATTACTCAATTAGAAGTAACATGTGAAAGCTTGATCTTGATTTCTTTTTTTTTTATCGTGGCTGGCTTAAAAACGGTCTATAGAGTGTCTGTGCATAGAGCCTAAACTGGTGCACACACATATCGTCATGTCCGTGTAAAACAATACTTGCAAATTCATGTAAAAAAATCAATAGTTTGTTAAGTATAGTCAAATGCAATACGGAGATAGAGGTTTGGAGAGGATTCAGGAACATCTGTTCTGGTGCTACACAGTACTAACCATGCAAAGTCATGTGATGGAATTGCATTACAAGGCATTACAGACAGGCATGGCTGAATTTGAAGATTCTTTATCTTCTGTATATAATCAGAGCACAATACCGCAAGCATCTACTTAATTTGACAACTCAAGGAAATACAGTTTTTATGCCCTTCAGCACAATTAAAAAAAAATAACTGAGCATAAAACACGTTTCGCCACCATCAGCATTGCAAATCAAAAGGGGTACAATTAGCTTAAATAAACAGATCAATAACGACAAAAAGCACCAGCACCCAGGAAACCAAAGCGGTAAAGAAGCACTCACCGTAAGTGAGGATATATAGTGGTTTTCCATTAGTGTCCATTGTGGTCAAGCAGGGTGCTTTGGGAGAGATGGTCCCCCATCTCTGCAGGGCTGCTTCTAGAGACGGAGGCCAGTTAGTCACCACCCCCAACTGCTCCCCTCGCATCGGCAGCATCTGGGCTCCTTCGGGTTTGGGCTGGTTTGGGTCTGGCTGTAGTACTGCAGAAAGAAGGAACATTGTGAAACTGCACTGAAACCCATCTGATCACTGCAATGATAAATGCATGCCTTGATGTACATACCTGGCCTCACATTCTACAGCCAAGTGACTATGTTTCAGCCCGGGGCTGTGCACACTGAACCACTGAAGCTCATATTGACTTATACAGACATTCCGACTTGTAATGGACTAATACAGATTTTATATAAAAGAGCGTCACAAGTAATATCTATCTATATCTATCTATATACACACACACACACACACACACACACACACACACACACACACACACACATGTAATGCAATGCTGACCTCTGAAATAAATAAAACACATGTTACTCCACTAAAAAGCCTCTCATGGTTTTAAAATGATTTTGGTGGGGCACAGGGAATAGACTATATTACAAATCATTACCATTGCACTCATCCCAGTTGCAAATTGCATACTCTTTGGACTTTGGCCTAAGCCCCCCCCCACACCCCCCATACAATATTTAAAAAGTTGTTTATTAAAGTAAACTAAGAACTGTATAAACCAGTAAACAAACAACACAATTACCACTCTGCGTTGTTTATTTACTGTGCGGCTGGACCTTTTAAACATTTCAGACTCAACATGATGTTTATTAATCATAAATATATTGTCTCCTTCTCTTGAGCTCCTCCTTGACCTTGATGAATGAATGCACACCACAATGAGCAATTCTATGGCACTGTGGAAGGGTGGTGGGCAATTCACTGACACACACGGGAGACAGAAGGTTTTGTAACGCCGCTCAGGCGCACCGATTTATTTTTACCCGCAGAGGGCGCTGTTGTCCGTGGCCTGAATACTGGCAACAATAAATAGGACCACAGGGTTAACAATACTGGTATACAGTCCAGTGCACATACAAGTGCTCAAAAATAATAATGAAAACAAAAGGCAAAAGAAAAAGGGAAAATAAAACACAGTAATAAAACTACCAAACAAAAGTGCTGCTTACGCAGTGCCCCCACTGCCGCTAAGCCAGTCAGTACGGGCCTCCGACCTATGCTCAGTTAATTCCTATACACTGGGGTGGCCAGAGTTCCCCGTACAACTACGTCCCCTCGGGTACGTAATTATTTCTTCTACTTTTCTGTTTCTTTTCAGGCAGGCTATCTCACTCAGCCGTGCTTGCCTGTTCTTTGTTTATAGTGACGTCTTCCGCCAGCGTCACTGGGTATCCTCTCTCCGGCCACCCGAATGCACAACCAAGCGCAGTTCTTATGGGCCGAGCAATCCCCCAAGGCCAGCCTCTCAGCGACTCACAGAGAGCAAAATCCAACACACCCTCTTCCCCACCTCTCCGTGTCATCGCCGTGACTGACAGGCTGCTGCCCTCTTCCTGCAGAACCACGCATATGCCGGATAGTCAGGACAGACCTCCCCTGTTACAGGCACGGTAAACATAAAGCATACATTTAAAAATTCTTACCTTCCAGAAGTTCTTCAAAATCATCAACAAAGAACTCTCTTAGAGGTGGTCGTTTGGGCCTCTTCAGGGTATTAACAAGCTGCTGGATCTTAGCTGATACTCTGCTGCTGACCGGCACACCTGCAGAACAGAGATAAATACATAGATAAGCACAGCTCCCAGCCTTGAGCCTCATGATGTAAAGGAAAGAAACACAATGGCCTGACTTCAAACTGTCAGGGCTGTTTTACATTCCTATCACTATCAACCTCTGGAAAACAGAATCTCACAGTAAAAACATTAAACAGAGCGGAGTCTTTATGGAAAACGTAAGAAAACTCTGCAGAAAACTGAACCAAACAAGCACTTGATGTGCTCTCTAACTCTGCGATTATCAAAGTTAGTGTAAATGGACATGATGCTAAATTAAGGCATTAACCAAAACACTTGTGTACTTGACCTAAGACTATGCAAAATACCTCATCTTTAATTGGTTTGGCAAATTAATGCTCCATCTTGTGTAACACACTGCATAATTCTGTGGAAACTGGTTTCATTTTTCTGTTTGATCCATATGGCAGCATGCTTCATTTACCCTTGTTGCATTAAAGGCCAGGTGTTCAAAAACTGATGTTAAATTAAAGGGCTGTTATCTAGGAGTTCTAAAACATGTGCTTGACAAGCATCTCAAACAAGGAAAAACACATGGGTGGACAATGAAGATGGTCAGTAGCAACAGGAGAAAAGCACACGTGTGTAGTGTTATGTATACCCTTTACCACGTGTGCATATAAAGAGAGCTAGTCTTGCATCACTTCTTTGGACGATACGCAAATCATGGTGGCACGTCACCATCTTGAAATATAAACGTTTGCAAAGACCTCAGATTCCCGGAGGCCCAATTAAACTATGTCGAGTGAAACTCGACTAAACTATGTCAGTGTGAAAATACATGTAATGTAAGACTAACAGGAACATCTGAAATAGATGTAATCACGTGACTAAAGCATAATTTGAGTTGTTACTAAATTAAATAAGTCATATCTCATGATAACAGGAGTGGGAGATAGTGCTCACTCCCCCATTCCTTCAACTCCTCCTTTCAGTCAACGCTTTCCACATTGTTTGACATGCTTTGCAGACACAGCGGAGGTGAAATGAACTAGGAAGTGAAACCGTCACTAGCTGAGAGCAAAGCAATCTGGGAACTTTCTTTAAGGGAAGGTGGCACAGTATGAGATCTCACTTTTTAAAATGATGATATTTGTTTATACACACTGAATGGCACAACAGGTAAGATTGATAGAATTCTTTCTGGTAACACTTTACAGGAAGTCTCTAATCACTGTGCACTGACATAGTAGTTACTTAGTAAATACACAAGTACTTACACAATTACAATGTGATTATGTATAGTTAAAATGTACTTCACGTGTACATATTTTTGTAGGATATATGTAAATACACAATTGTATCAGAAAAGGGTTAGTGTACAAAGATCTACACATTAAGTGCACTGTAACTATGCATAATAACATTATTACTGAGTAACTACACAGTAATTAGAGACAATGTAAAATGTTACCTTGTTTATTTTGCGACGCCCACACTGAAATGGCACTCTACGGTTGGATCCAATGCTGTGATGCAGCACAGTTTCTCCTTTTCTCTTTGCTTACCGTCTCCGGTCTCCATGAGCTCTGCATTGCCGTACTTGGGCACGGATCTTGATGTGGAGCCCTGTGGTCTCTCCACCTGTATGGAGTGTTCCGAGGTGTAAGTGGTGACATCTGGGGGGGCACAGTGGTTTTCTAGATACAAAGTCACATGAAATCCACTCATTAACATGGCCCTCAATATCTGTGCCCAGTCTGACATTTCATGAGAACTACTTGCTGTACTACGACTACGACTATGACTACTACTACTACTACTACCCAAAGGGGTGGGGATTTAATTGTATCTATTGAGCATTCCCAGGAAAGCGTGCACATTTTAATTGTATATTTCTGGGGAGCGTGCATGCGTCTGTCAGATTAAAACAGAGAATATTGTATTTAGATTGATGGAATTCCTCCAAAAATCTTCTTCATCCTCTACAGGATTTTCGGTAGTCCAGGATACCACAGACAGATTTACTCCTTCACCCAGAGACTTTCAATCAACAACAAAACAAAAACAAAAAAGTGGGAATGATGACTCTGTTATGAAAGTTATGCTCGGCAAAGGTTTGGAAAGGGAACCAAATATAAAAGGCGTGTTCTATTTACAAAGAAAAATGCACAGATGAGGCAAGCTTGATACCCCTCATGTTTAGTGTCCCTTTTAATGGGGCATCTGTTTTGGCTCACTTAATGATCAGTTATGTCTCATGAGGACACTTTCTCTAGGCAGCACATAAAGACCTCATCATCACCGCTTTACCCATGTTGTGTGATTGCATAGGAAAGCTATATAATTGTAACCTGTTCTTCAATCACAATGGAAACAGCAGAATATATACATTAAAGAAATCAGTCTCAGGCATCAGTTCAGCCTTATGTGGTTGTGTCACCTGTTCACCACGCCCACATAAGGCCAATTTCAGAAATGGAGCAACCCCTTGAGCACACCTGTATTATTGTATATGCAGTCCAATACCTCTAATATGTTTATTTTGTACCTGCCTCTGTTTATTTAGTCCCCCAGCCTTTCTTCTCACCCCTCACCACACTCAATACCCAAACTCTTTACAGTAAAACATTTCAACACCTCTTCCTCAACACTAAAAAAGACATCCAAACGCTGGTCTACTTCACTATTTGACCAGATAGGTACATCTGGAAGTAATTTGTTACACCCTTCATAGCTCTTTTATTTGTGTACTCCACTTATAGATTCAGAGTTTACTGTATATCATCTTTACAGTGCATTTTACTGGTATGTAACTCACTGAAAAATAAAAATAACTTGTTGCAAAGGCAGGATTCAACAAAACAGTAGATCATACAATCAATACCACTGCATTCTAAATTTAAATAATCTTAATGTTAAATAAATAAATAAATAAATAAATAAAACCTAATTGCAATAGGCTACAAAAATAGGGTTTATGTTCAAGACCAAAATCGTTTAGATTTTTGCTTACAGAATTATCTAATGAATTTACATTATCTACCAAATGTACATTATAATGCCCTTAAGCATAACAACTTTACCATTTGCCCAATAATGCCATTGCACAACAGCAAATTGAGCTGTCTTATAACTGTGGCTCCCAAACACAGTGTTATAAAGGAGTACAGTCTACAGTAAAGTTCCACCAAGTTGAGATGTTTTTTTATATCCAGGACTTGAACTCAAGAATGTGTGCATTGGACTGCTCCTACACCCAAAAAGTAAAATAGTCTTATAGAGGGTGCAAGCAAACCCACTGAGATTGGTGGGTATCATTTTAGAATGACTTTGTACCAAAGACAACTGTTTTTTCTTTGTATTAAGTGTGTTTTTGTCGGAAGTTTTTTACTTTCACTCTTAAGGATATCAGGGCAGCGATAAATAATTTGAGTTCTTACATGCTTATGTGTGACAAAATGATCAATATGCAAACAAGATTTGTTTTACATAATGCTGGATGTGAGGACCCATAGTTTATAAAGCCTGGGTAGCTAGCAATAACCCCGGGGAGACAAGTCGGACAGCACAGGTAAGAAAAGCAAGTCTTGTCCGACAGCCCTGCACTTTCGAATGACTTGGGAACGCCTGGGAAGAAACCCATCAAGTATTTATAGATTTCAGTTACCAGCAGTTAAAGTATGTTGAAAAAAGGGAATGTAATAGTATTATTATTAAAAATTTGATTTACTTTTTTATTTTAAAATTGAATGAATAGATGGTTTTAATAATCTGCCCATTAATCGCCCAGATACATTCTGACGCAGCAAACGTATTTTACTCAGTAAAGCATGATCATCTGCATATCTCTCTTGTTTAAAATGCTTTCCGTGTACCTTCATCAGTCTTGATTGTTGTTTTTATCTGTGTGTATGCTGTCACAAGCTGTCTGCCATTTTTCAGTTGATTTCACTTGGATTACCATTTCAGGCATGAAATACCATTCCAAATGCAATTTGGGGATGGTGGGCGAGAAGCATTTCAATGAAGCCCTCTCCTGGCTCCGCGCAACTAGCAGTGCAATACCATATAGTCACAGACATATTTACAAAAGTCCAAGGGCTTAACAGCAAGTGGATGAGCGACTCTTGTGTCCAGCAGCTAGTCTCTGTCACTGCAACATAGCGAGTTTCATTAAAAGCTGGTGCTTCGGTACCAGCACACTACATATCATCCTTTCTTTTTTGAGCAAATTAAAAGCATTCCAAGATACCATATTTAACTTAGTCCACTAAATCAAAACAGTTACTTCTGTATTATTACAGCTAATGGTTTGTTAATGCTCCTTTAAAAGATCCCCTCAACTATTTTAAAGTCTCTAGCTACAATGCAACTATACCCTTATAACACTAATTACAGTTTGTGATGTTACAATGCAAAAGCTTACTTAATTACAAATTGAAAAAAAAAGGATTCTGAAATTGTCCTGTATTTACACATGCGATTGTGTTTTTGCAATGCAATTACAAGGTAACTACATGTGTAAATACAGTGTAATTACAGTGCAGTGGAGATAATCAAAGTGCTAGCTGCTTCTGTATTAAATGGTACAGCAGTCACACGATACAATCTGTGTCAGTACAGTCTTTTCAGAAGAAAACCCAACAGGCTTTCTGTTAGAGCACATCACAGTCTGTTACTAATCAATGTGTGTTACTTTACTGGACAACTCCTTTATATAATACAAAGCCACACTTTGTGAAAAACAAACATACAGAAACAACATGTTTAGATACTATAAAAGCAACACATGTTGAAATGTCTTGAAAGAAAGCTTTCCTGTTTGAAAATCATTCTCATGCCAGGGTGTGAAAGTACCGACTGGTTGACCACGATTTCTGCAGACTGCAGTGACTTCAGAGCATGACTAAGAATGTCAGACCAAGGACATTTGCCTTCCACCCACGCCAAGCTGTCTTCTGACTCCTGTGTTCTAGAGAACGGCTGAGACTATCCTATAAAACCAGTATCATCTTATATAACTGACCAATAAAAATAATATTTTAAAAAAGAAGAAAAACCTTAAAACAACATTCACTACTGTGTCAAGAAAATATACCATGAGGGTCTTTAAAAAAAATAAATAAATAAATAAATAAATACATTTTACTCTGTACATCTTTATATTTGTTATATGCGGCATTGCAAGCTGTTTGCTAAAACTGCTGAATTAAATTATCTATATGTTTTTTTAACTATGATATCTATTTTATTATATTTAATTTCTGGACTCTCGTAATATCCTAATTTTAAAAATATCAAGTGATGTTTTCTAAACAGTACTGTTTCAAAGGTCTGGAGTTCAGCAATGAAAGTAGTAAGCTAGAGCATCATGTTAATTATTAAATGCAGTCTAAAACTGAATTAAGTGAAGCCATTAATATTCCCTCTGAGAGCAGAGACAGGTGAGTGAGCACCAGTGGCCAGAGTGGCTCTGTGATCCTGAGACACATACTGTACTGTATATTGTAAATTGACCACACAGAAACTAGAGCCCAAAGGCCACCAAATGTGATGTTTTTGATAATACAGTCTGTGAACTGATTCAAGACACCCGATCAGAAGTTAATACAGCAAGAAGGGAAAGCCAAGGTGTAAAAGTGCTTGGCTGGTCAGTAACAATTACTCTGGACATTAGGGACTGGTCAAGAGCCTCACTCCCATGTGCAGTGTTTCTTACTCCTTTAATCATGTGACCCTTTTAAGATAACAAACTGTATGAATCCTTGTTTTGCTAAAAATATGAATGTGCAATAATAACAATAAAAAGAGAATTATTGTATTGTGTAAGGTTTTATATACATTTTAGTAATTGTATGTGCCCCTTTAAATGGTAAAGAAGTGAGAAACTCTCTGAACATTGTGTGATTTTCCTGTGTTTAATGTAGTACTTCAGTTTTTTTAAACTACTGCTAGCACTGCCCTGTCCTTGTAAATTTGCACCCAGCCTGAGCTGGATCCATGTCTGAAGATAAGAAACTGGTTTTTCATGATTCTCAGAGAGCAGTTGTGACCTCAGTTGGATGACCCTTGCTTATGCATGAGTTTTTTCTACTTAAAAAGTGGATTTTGAGTATAGGTATGATCCACAATCAACCCAAATAAAACTGGTTCTAAAAATCAACAAAATTTTGGCCATAAGGTGCCATCATGGGGCGCCAGCTGGCATGCCTCCAATAAAGAGGGGCGAGCTCTGTTCATTTGTGAAAGCAGGAGATTTCCACTTCCTGTGGGACGTGCCCTGTATATTAATGTCTGTAACTTGTACCTGTCGAGTCCTGCAGCTTCTGCATGTGATTACGTTCTGTACTGTCTTTGGATTTGCTTTCTTCCTGAATTAAACTCTTTTGATTGAAGATTACCTGAAGACTGACTTATTATTTTTAAGAAAAAAAAACTAACCTATTAATAATACAACGGTATCCAAATAACCCAGGAAATCTCACACCCACCACTTACGTATAAGTAATGTAGGTAATTTCCTTCAGTATTATTCAGATTAAATCACACAGGAGGTAAGAGTACTCATTCATCTTTAAATCAGTGAAGTCTTCATAAAGAATTTACAAATTGCCAGTGTATTGGAAGAATTGCAAATGAAAAAAAGTTCAAGGTTAAATTCTTAATTATCAGGTTATGCTTTACGAAATATCCTTTTAAAATGTTACATGTTTTAGAATGAAATACCCACCCCTAATCTGCATTGGGAATACTCAGGACTTTGGTAAAAGCATCAGACTTGTCACTACCAATACAGCAGAAGTGGACACCTTCATATTACATGTATGAGGCACTGGCTACAAAACAGCATGGTGCAAACATAGACTGCATAGAAGGAAGAAGATCCCTCATTTTATATCTGTTACATCAAATAAAAATGTGATCTTCCGA
Organism: Acipenser oxyrinchus oxyrinchus; assembly: GCA_030684275.1. Classification (NCBI taxonomy): domain Eukaryota; kingdom Metazoa; phylum Chordata; class Actinopteri; order Acipenseriformes; family Acipenseridae; genus Acipenser; species Acipenser oxyrinchus. Next base: position 93,348,167 of record CM060249.1, read on the forward strand.
ATGTAATGAACATGCCCTTTAACAGAATGGAGTGACATACTGTACAGATGAACATTTAAAAAAGACTTATTATTCTAAAACCTGTCTAAGCGAAATGTCTGCTATTGTAAAATATGCACAATATAAAACAGTTGAAAAGCATTTTACAAAAGTATTAATATCTTTACATAAGAAGATTATCCAAACACTAGCCCTAAGTATATGTGAAATCCACTGCACAACTTTGGACAAATGGCAAGAGCCTCTAACAACAGACTTGTTAGGAGATCATCTGGTAGCTAGACTCCGTCCTGCTATGCCAAAAATTACATTTTAGTGTAGCAGTTAAACCCTTGATTACTTGATCATTTTCAAATCATGAACACAGATTGTTCCATGATGTTTAATGAAAAATAGATTTAATCTGGAATGTGTATATTTTATACTGTACTGTATGCACGGCAATTATATGGCAATATTTTTCTATCAAGTTGTCCTTATTTTTAATGTTGTACTTTCTACACACATACACATAGAACTGAACATTAAACAAACACCCTATGCATATATATATATATATATATATATATATATATATATATATATATATATATATATATATATATATATATATATATATATATTGATTGCAGTACTTTGGCTTATCCGTGTTACAATGTTAGGGGCGCATACTGTATGAATCACACACTGATATTCAGGCTGACTGATGGGCACACTTGATGCACTAGTATACTGACCCTCTGTTTCCAAGGGTTGCCAGGTGAGTTCAGATCCAAATTCGCAGGACCGACGCAATGAATTTCCATTCTCAACTGAGCCAGTCTTACTTTTTCTCTTCAGTGAAAGGTGAGCAATTGGCCCTGGATGTGAGGGAAAACCAGAACCTTAGATCCTACCACACCTGCTAAGCTTACTGGAGGGGGGAGAGGGGATAAGGCAAGGTGCCAGTTTGGACACAGAATGTTAGCTGTGTACAGCAGCATCTCGAAACAAAAAATCATTGCTATAATTGGTATATAACAGGGAATAACAAACACAAAAGTTGACAAGTTTGGTAGCACTTTACATTAAGTGTCTATAATTACTGTGTATTTACATAGTAGTTACTTAGTAAATGTGTGTACCCCTTTTCCTTTTTTGAATTTGCCTACAAACAGCACAAACCCTTAAGACATTGTTCTAACGTATACAGGCACCATACAACTAGATCAACTAGATCAGAGTATAGTTGAATAATCCTGCAGGAAATGTAGCCCTGCCTGCTAACTCCTGCAGCACCAGTAGCTGTTATGTAAGTATGTATTTATTTATGCATGAATGTATTTATTCATTTGTTATTTATTTATATATGTATTTATTCATTGGTTTGTCTAAATGTCTCCATAGACTCCTGGTGGTTTCTGCACCCTACAAAATCACTGTTATACTAAAAATAATATATCATTTTATAAACCTGCAACCAGTAATGTTTGGCAATGCAGCAGTTAAAAGCTTCTGTTGAACATTACAGGAAGGTGTTTTTTTTTATTTTTTTTTTTTACTTTAAACATTTTTTTGAAGATACTTTGATAGCTCATTTTTGCACCAACCCGTATTCAGTGTAGCAGCAAACAGCAGTCAATTAAAATACAAATGTCTACATATTTCCATTTTATATATTAGTATGGAAGATATATTTGGTTACAGGGATATTATTTGCAATAGGTCCCTGGGGGGAAAACAAACATCAAAAAACAAACCTAAAAACAAAAGCAATAGATGAGGTCACAGAACCGGTTTTTGTAATGTTTACAGTACAAACAGCCAGGTGTTCCAGTGCTCACCGATATGCGTCTGAGCCGTGAGGTCCGTGAGCCTGGCAGCCACGCTGCCCCCGCTCTGCGTGGAGGAGGAGGAGGTAGTGGAAGAGGTGGTGGATCCATGGATGGCCCGGCTGATCCAGTGCTCCATGTTAATGCTGCCCTGGCTGGAGGTGGGCGTCCCCTGGGAATCTCCCTGCCCACAGCCCTCTCCCTCTGAGCCCGAGGAGGTGTCTAGGAGGGAATAGAAATACCTGGATAAAATCATGACACCTGCTGCACCTTCAAAACAGTAGAGCCACAACGACACTGCACTGCAACAAAAGAGAGAGGGAGTGGCAGTTTTCTTTTTTTTTCATAAACAGGTGTGATTAGCATACATTGAAGCAGAATGCAAAATCAGGAAACTGTCAGTCTGCAGCACGGTCTGTTTCTGCTGTGTGAAGTTGATGGCAATCAGTAAAGTACTGCACTGTGGGGCTGGGTGGGATTCAGACTGGTTTGCATGCATTTTGCATATTAAAGTTTCACTGGCTGCCACACTTCTTTGTCTATGAAGGAAGGACAAAACCACTTTGTTATTATGAAGTCCATGCAGCCAACCTAGCTTCAACTGAAATACTGACTTAGAATGGGGTTAATGTTTAAGCCTGATATATTCATGTTGCAATAGAATATTGAAACATTTGGTGTGCTTCACATCCTGACAACAGGCATATGAAAAACACTTCACATGAGCTTTTTAGAACCTAATAAAGTTACTTTACAGTGAAAAGGGAAGCACAGCTATTTTGTCCCATCTTCTGCTAGTGTGTCAAACATTCCGAGTACAGTCTCTCCGATCATTTCAGGGCACTGCATTCAAATTGCATATTTAACTCTTAACATTGCAGACCTGTATACAGGCCTCAGAAAGATACCTCCACTCAAAACTGCAGGCTGCTCTAGAAACATGGGAAAGAAAACAACAGGCCAGCCTCATGCAAGTCTAATATAGGCAACTTGTACTGTTCTTTTTCAGTATAAAACACTACAGCTATTTTCTTAGTTATCATAAGTTAACCTTTCTGCAGTTATTTAGTTCAGAAGGAGTTAAAGAGAGAACATGAAATTGGTAGATTTGTCAACGCACCCTGCAATGCACAGCATCCCCATTATTAATCTTTATACAGTATTCTAGTGCAGGGTAAATGTTATGACATTCAGCAAATGCAATTACACCAGCGTAAGACCACTGCTGTGTTGCCACTTTACCGAGTTCCACAGTCAAAACAATACTGGCAGTGACTGCATTACATGGTCTGGGTATCTGCAGCTATTGTATTACCTGGGCTGGGTATTTGTTCCTCACCTGGGGGTGTGTAGGCATCCATTGAAGTTTGCACCACCAGGGAGCGGCGCTTTGAGGGCATGGGCACTGCCATCTTCCGCTCTTTGTGTTTAGCCAGGGCCGCCTGCACTGCCTCTGTATGTACATCTATACAAAACAAAACAAAAACAACTGTTACAACAAAACATTTATTACAGACAGGGCACAACAACAATGTGTCTTGAAAATCCTATTTTGATGCCCAAATATGTTACTGTATGTAACCAATTATGGTAATTTGATCTTTCCTGTTTGAATGTACATTGCGCTGAAGTGAATTACAGCGTCCTAAACCTTGGCTAACGACCTAGCATGTGTTTTGTGTATTTTTTAGTATTTAAAACATCATGGAACTCTGAAGCATGTTTTAATATTTTCCAGCCCTTATGTATGAAGTCCCATTTTGTTCACATAGAGTGTATAAACTGAGGACTACAGCTTACAGTACAATGCAGACTTGCTCAAAGGATGTTAATCCTGCATCTGCTACAAACGCCATAAAACAGCTTGTAGATTATGATTGATAACAGAAAGACAATGCTATTCCTTTATCCCTTATTTTATGTATTTATTTTGGCTGGCAAGTAACAAGTGAAATGACAGTAAAAGAAACCCACAATTATGGTTTGTGACCGCTATTACAAAGCAGGCTTCAAAAGATACCACCTGTTGGCGTTCTGTGGTTTTGGCAAAATCTTTTCTTTTTATTAAATTCGTTTTTTTATTAACCATGGTGAAATGACAACAGCCAGCATCATTGTATTCTTTTTTTTCCCTGCTTCATCTCTTGGGTATCTTTACTTGGTATGAAACAGTTTGTGTGCACATGCAGGAGATCCTGGCTTCTTTGGATGACCAGGGATTTTGTTCTCTAGCTTTTCATTAAATATTGTACATTGAACACAACACAACACCCCAGTAGGGATTGAAGAATGATGTGGGAGGGGCCACTAGTACATTGTTCACTACAATAGTCATTACCGCTGGTGGTGAGGCTGCCAGCAAGACCCTATATTATCTAATGTAGAGGAACTGCTTTAGCCGAGGGCCTGAAATCAAACTGCATTAAAAGACATGGAGTAGGGTTGCGTCACCGTGCGTTATATTGACATCATTCAAATATATTTTTCTCTTTCAAGGAAAGAAAAAAGTAATTTTGTTTCAGGAACATTAGAAAATGTTCACTTACAGGTTGTTGAACCATCACACACAAATCAGATGCCAGGTACAGTTACACATGTTTGTTTCACATCCACTTGGAAACAAACAGTGTTAAAACTAGAAACAGAAGTTTTTGTGAACAAAAAAAGTTACCCCCGGTTGCATAATCTAAGGGCTATGTCATGTCAGATTGAATGGTTTGTAAACATGAAGTAAAATGGAAATGTGAAAAACACTATATCTTAAATGAAAACTGCATGTGAGTCAAGAGAAGAACAGAATTACAGATTTAATAATTTAGGACACTTTGCAGTGTCATAGCAGGGGAGACAGCACAACGTATAAAAGGTGAAGATTCGGGAACATGATTATCAGCACGTGGGAGACGAGACGAGCCGACAAAAAGAAATGAATACATTTTGTCACCTGGGGACGTCAATTTAACCCTAATTTGCATACCGTAATGCAGGGGCACTGGAACTTGGGGTGCGGCAGCATAATCAAGACAGCTATCTTTACACAGAACGATGCACCACCACATCGCAGCCGCCTAGAATAACTATTGGTGAAGGCATCATAATCTCTGGGTAAGAGGAGGCTGTTTATCTGTCTGTCGCTCTGTGTTTGTGTTTCTAACACTTACATTTTTACATGTAGCTAGAGAAAAGCATATCCTATTCTGATTGAACATGCTACAAACTTAACAAGAAAACAGTATCAGAATGTTGGGGTATATGGGGCCACTTTCTGTCTGTCTCTCTGTCCATATGGCATCTGTCATTTACAAATATAAAACTTACATTTTATATGTGCTTACAGGCAATACAGGGCATGGCAATCTACCTTTTATTACTAATAGCTCTAATACTGAAATTACAATATGTGCTTGTTTTTAAAGAAAATTACACCCAAAAACAAAGAATGAGCGACAACTGTAAGACTGAAGTATTTAAAAAAAAAAAAATTACTTCATACAGTTGTATATAATTTTAAAAACCTATTACATTCTCCCTTGTGAAAAAAAAAAACACATAGCTGGAAACACTTACCTTGTTTTCTACAACAGCTGAAATTGAGTATAATCCTGATCAGTAGAAATCAGCAGGCACTGCCCTGTGCCTAAAAACAGCAATCTGAACCATTCAAGCTAGCGAATTATTTAAATAGAGATGTCGGATAGGAAATTAGAACTCCTGAGCGACCCCACCGGGCTCGTCTGCATCGGTGCTTTTAACCTCATCTCATCTCATCGTCAAGGGACAGAATCTGTAACGGCAGTGTATCACACCTTACACTCTGTCTCCCTTCAATCTCAGCGATCAGCTGCAGCCAAGCAAGACGGAGGCTGGCTGCGACCTGGCGACCCCGCGCACCGCAAGCGAGCGCCTAAACCACAATGCAAAACAGCCGGGCTCGTCTGCATTCGTGGTCATAGAGCTTTTAACCTCATCTCATCTCACCGACGGGGGACAGGACATAATCCGCAACGGCAGTGTATCCACACTCCGAGACAGAACAAATTACTTATGTTTTAAAAGGAACTTAGAAACAAGTAAAGATATACCTGATCTGTAGCGCTCATCCCGGGAGCCTGAGGACCTGCGGTGGTGGTATCGGGAGGAGGAGGACGGGGTAACTGGGGTGCGGCGTTCTTGAGGCAGTGATGGATCCACCCCTGAAAACAACAAAAAAACAAGAAGCAGATCAGACATTTAACCCTTTACTGTGCACGGGTTAGCATTCATCCATTTTTTTGTCTGTGAAAAAAGAACACATTGAACACAAAAACACGTCAACACATTCCACGTCACCGACCATAATCTTTATTTGTGCCACTGCACAGCTTTTACCAATCCATTAAACATCATTTCTATTAACCTTTTGCTCTGCTCTAGCCGCACATTTATCACACACCTTGCACGGCTTTTCATTCCCAATCACACCAAGACGTTTAACAAGCATGCTTAAACCTCTAGAGCATATCAAAGGAACACAAAGGTAGTCTAATACTCTTATAACAAGCATCTAAATGCCCCCAGAATAAGTGGTACATGCTGTTAATAACATTGTGAACTGTAACCTTTAAAAGTGTACTGAAAGACTGAGAAGTCTTGTAGTCTGTACGTTAATCCAACAAGACTCTTCAGGCTATTATCATCAGCACCAGACACCTCTATTGTATGGCCCGTTGGTTACCGACAACCACCTTAACAAAGTAACTAACTAGTCTCCCCATTAATTATTTTCTGACCCCCATGAACATGAGCTCACAACATTAGTGTTATTATCACTGTACGCCAATATAAAGCTACCAATTTCACAGACAGCCATAAACAACCAACAGAATTCATGTATATTGTAATCACATAAAAAAAGTTTGTTCACTTCCATATCTAAGGCAGTGAAAAGGAATGACTGAAAACGAAACCTGGGCTGTACATGGCTGGAAGCAGCTGACCAAAGCCATTTGATTTCTGACAAATGTTCATTGGATGTGTATGTCAGAGTTTATGTCCCCAAAGCAGAGTGGTGTTAGATCAAGCTCAGGAACTGCCAGTTACACTGTTGCCAGCACCGTACTTTCATATTCGATTTCATATGGTATCATCCCAGCAAGTGTGTCATGTTTAAGCTGGTTAAACAACTAGTACAAAACAGTGCAGTAAATGTACAGCAAACAGGTATTTTGGTTAAATGAAGAGGCAAAACCCCCTTCTGAAATAATACCATTTGACAAGACTTGGTCAAGCATACAGAACATAAAACAAACCTGCAGCTGAACCATCTCGTTATACATTTATTGGCCAAAAGACTCGAGAAAATAAGTTACATTAGAAAACACCCTCGTCTGCAATGTATACAAATGTATGTGGTCACATGACACTCCATGTGATCCACTAAACCTAGATACGCTTTTCAAGAGTTTTTCAAGTGCAACTATTCAGCAACAGAAGGAACCCAGTGACTTCACAAAGGGCATGACAGTGGGCATCTGTCCAACCAATTCATCCCTTAACACAGTGGCTGCTTTGGCCCTCAAGACAGTTCTTGGAATGGCACAGAACCACAGGTGGGTGATGACAGATAAGGCATGCAGACATGCACAACATATAGGGACAAGCAACAGAAGCACAGAGACATTCAACACTTGACAAGACACATCTGATACCACTTGAACAATACGTCGAGAGCTATGCATTGTGGGCTTTTCAGGCAATTCAATATTTTGCTTTTTGCCAGTCAATGAAAGAAGAGGCTAACATTGTTCCCTCTTTAACTGTCAGGAAACGCAACGATTCTCTGAAGAGACATGCTTTGCTTCCCCACTGAGGAGGCTCCTGCTGTGGACATTCTACCCAGCTAGGTTCCACAACACTAGAATTCAAACTGGGCTGTGCACAACACTGCACCCAATGCAGTGAAACCTTTCTTTAATGATCACTGTAGCACATGTGCATCACAATACACTTTAATGCATTTTATTACAGACTTTTTTTTTTAACACACAGAGGTTTTATGGTATGGTATGAAAAAGAAACAGCAATTTCATAGCATTTAATATGTTTTTCTCTCTTTTCAGGCCAGTGCTTCTTTCTCAGAGGACAAATAATGGGTAAAAATTACAAATGCATACAGTCAAGAGTTATGCTTAGTTAGCGAATATTTCATAAGCATTTTTTCCCCCTCACCAGTCTTGAAACCTCTTAAATAAAGTAATGTTTTGAAAAAGGCAATATGTTGTGAGAGGCGACAATTGATCCATGCTCTGAAATGCTTTTTTCGAGCCAACCCTGCCTGCCACTGCATACATGCAAACACGGACCTCTCTCTCTCTCAGGTTCAAATATACATTCCACAGGCTTGAAGGCCACTACAGAGCTGCCTTCTACTTTACCTGGTGGTTGTGGGAGGTAGGCCCCAATTAATTTTGACCTCTTCTTTTCATAGCCTTTCTGTGTGATGTCGCCTGCCAAAGAAAGGAAACCGACGTTAGTGAAAGGATGCAAACAGACAAACTGCACAGTGGTTGTTTGCTGTTTGTCCATTAGTATTGTGTGTGTCACAATCTGTCTCATCAACAGATCAGAACATACAACAGTGTTAGAAAGGTCTATGTGGTTAAAGCTTTATGCTGGTCTCTCTCTCTTACTTTTTTTTTGCTGAACAAAACCTATTCAGATTTGTTGCAACAGGTTAAAAAAATACAGGAGGGAAGCAGGCAGACAGATGGACAGTCTGCCTTATATTGTGGCTATTAGCCACCAGCTTTTATAAAAAAAATTTAAAAAAAGCACACAGCTTGAGTTCTATGCATCAGCAATGATTTTATGGGACACAGCCACATGAGTAATGGCTGTCAGAAGCATTAGCTGCCAGTGCCTCATCATTTTCAAAGAGGGCAAAGAAAAGTTTGACATCTAAATGTGAACATGACAAACACGTAATATAGTTATACAGAATAGCTCCAAGCAGGGTACAAAAATAAGTCCTGTTGGAAGGTTCAATAGGGTGCTGGAATTATTTGGATCCTAAAACCCGAGACATTTCCATTGTTCTGTCAAACATATTTGTCTTGGTCCAAAAAGGTCCTACTTTCCAAGGTTCAAACAAAGTTGTTGAAAAAGAAAGAATTCAATAGCAAGTTGATCGAGGATAGAGGTCATCAGGCAGAGGGCAGAGGGCAGAGGTCAGGGCTTCACCTGCCTGTAAGCAGGGCAATAGTTTGATTACATCACGGTTTTGTCAAGAGGAGGCAGATGCAGCATTGGATTTACAGAATGTCCATATCAAAACTGCTTCTCATAATGATACAATTAGGATGTTTGTAAGAACGAACGATTGGTAATTTAGGCAAAAGCATTTAGATCAAGGACAGAAAACTTGCATGAACAAGATGGGAAACATACAGTACATACATACACACATACATACATACATACATAATGTCATGCAGAAGAGGAGATGATTTATTACACATACACAAACATGCAGCTACAAACTTTTAAAATGTGCAAGGGTTGATACATTAAAAAAAAAAAAAAAGTTTTCTAAAGGCCCTTATTTGGGAAAATGTCTATAGACAAATAATATCCATCTCATATTAAAAGATGTTCCTGAGAAAGAGTGGATTTGTGTTCCTCAGTTGGAATTTAAAGAAACAGGTGTTTTTCTTTACATTTGCATAAGAATTGTCCGACTTTTGGAACAATGCAATTCTGAACGTATGCACAACAAAAATCCATTCCTCTGGTAACAATGGGATGCTGAAAAGTGAAAGGCAGCAGCTGCCACACAAAGTAACTGGCAGTAACAGTAAAACAGCACAGTATCAGTTATAGAGGATGTTTCACCTTCTGAGGTCTCAAACGCTAGTGATTTTGTATCGTAGTTAAATCTAACAAACAGTATCCAATCTTCATATCTAGTATCGCTGTTACCTTGATTAACTTGACAAACACAAATCTCTTTCAAATAGACGAAGTGGCAAATGCACTTTTCAGAGCATGAAGAAATGCATAAAATCAACATGACAGTCCACTCAGAAATAAGAAAGCACCAAAGAACCACCGAAGCTGTCAGCTGAAGACATGCGATCAGACTGTCGGAACTGCGCAGCAGGGCAACTTGATAAGCCTGGACTATAAACCATGACAGTATGAAATCTCTATCTATCTATCTATCTATCTATAGTAGGCAAAAGAGTATTTTACTTTCAGATACAAAAAATGGGTCAACTTATACAGTATTTAGTCCACAGCAGAAAAAAACAACAATGTACTGTAATTCTCGTTGGCTCTATGGCCAACAGAGGACTGTATTTGTTACATTTATGTACAATATGTACCAAGAAACATAAAGCCTGTTGCCATTTAAAAAACGCAACAACATTCCATTCTTCCATGCCCTTCCAGTAAGTGGTTTCTTACGGATGCTCATTTGAAGGGCACATTGCTGACAGGCTCCACAGCAGCATACTTTGTAGCCCTGTGAACACCTCCTGACTGCCCATTATGCTGAATTCTGTGGTGGATTTGTTATGTGGACTAATGTCCCCTGGGGGCTAATCTGAAGCCACAAAACCCATTTCACTTGACGGAACCCAGCCTTGCAGTGTTCAACAGTCCCTGTTGCTGCAGAGAATCTTAAGTTTGTAAAATCAGGCCTACAGCTACTGTATGGCCAAATGTTTTGCATCACCCTACAGAATTAACTAATTTTGCTTCATAAAGTCAAATGAAACTCGCTGAATGATGTCATGTTAACACATTCATTTACATACTGTTTTGTAGTTGTCCACATAATTAAAGAAAAACTGACAAAAATAAAAAATGTGACATTTTGAAATTCAACATGAAATACTGTACTACTATTATGGCTTCTGGTAGACTTTTTCTATATCATTTTGTAGTTTCTTTGATTACATGATGTTAAATAAAAGATCTAAAATTCTGTTCATATATTTATTTTTTCTAATGATGTTTCAATCCTAAAATTCTAGGTGATGCAACACTTTTGGCCATAGTTGTACAGTGTTGCTACAATAAACTGTTCAAACTTACAATGACCCACTGCAAAAATATAGAGGCAGTCTGTTCCTAGCTAAAGGGGAGGATAGGGGGGTTGTAATAGGTTCCAATGGTTATATATATATATATATATATATATATATATATATATATATATATATATATATATATATATATATATATATATATATATATATATATATAAATGGGACTACTCTAAAATTACCAATTAAAGCTGGTGGGAATTCAGGCCAGGGGACACGCAAAAAAACACTAAACACAACAAATAAACAAATTCCCAAAGAAATGGAAACCCTGATGCAGAAATAAATGATGCATGCAAGTGAAATACATTTACAACGCTAAACACATGCACCATCAGGCATCCCAACCACATTAGCTATTTCTATGGTTATATAGATTCGCCGGAGGGGATCCTGAGTCCACACAATCCGAAAAGGAGAGGCAAGCCCGCATGGTACTAATTACTCTGTACAGCAGGAGCTCTCAATCCCTGACGTGACAGAAGATGTTCAAACGCAACAGGGATTTATAAACATATGAATATTTAAAAGATGCTGAGGACTACAGTTACTTCCGAACTAGGTAGGCAGGGCAGTGAAGTGGGAAAAACAGATTCCCATCATGTTAAAAGAAAAGGGCCCCATATGGTCCGCTCTGTTTCAGAGTGTTACCACCACATGAGACCATGCTGAAAATGCTACATAATACAATGTGGGTTGTGGGGAAAAAAAAGGAAATCCCAGGTTTAATTTTTGATGTACTCTACTCCCTGGGCTAAAACAGATTTCAAATGTGACTCATGAACCTCCTTTGGGTGTAAGTAACAGGGGGAGTGTGCTTAGTTTGGTCTTAGTGTTAAAAACAAATGGAGAGTCTAAAGGTTAAACTATGAAAGAATGTTGTACAGACATCACATAATCAGTCCCCACTGAAGTGCTCTAAACATTTTTATAGTATTCAAGAGCGTATGACTTAAGATTGTGGGCTGAAGCTTGTGAAAGAGGGATTCGATGACTGCTAGCAGAGAAACAGACATGCTCAACCCTGAAAACTTTCCTTTTACATTAGGAAGCGAATATGCCTGAGAGGCTGGAGGACACAGATACAAGGGAAGAACAAAAAACTAAACAAAGAAAATCACAATGCGACAGTAAACCCATTAAATGATCAATTTCAGTCAGCACTCACCTATCCGACCATATAAAATTTTGACTTCAGTGACGGTTAAACGTGTGTGACGCATATCTGATTATTTCATTTTGGCCCGTTCCAACCCTTGTACCATTTTTGTGTTCCTTGAAAAACTGACAATATCAAAAATACATATCTGAAAGGACTGTGTTTTAAAATAAGTAGGCTTCCACTTAGATGTACTGTATTGGTAAAGCACTATATTTTTTTAACAGAAGTAGTATTTTAATTCAGGACGATATGATTCTGAAAATATCACTTGCCAAAACTAAAGACACAACACGTTAACTGTAATACAGTACATACTTTTAAATCCATATGTATTGTAACGGTATGTCAAATTTCCCATTAAGAACCTAACAGCAAAATGAAATCTAAATGTTATCCATGCACATAACTGCATAAAACATAAAAGGCAATGCAATTTAGCAAAACCAAAAGATGAAAAAAATACAACAAGTTTCCAGAATTCAAACAGTATCCAAAGTCAGTATTCAAAATTGCAGAATATCGTGCTCGATAAGGCCCTAATGTCACAGGTCACTGCAAAGAAAAATGCACAAAAGCAACAAAAAAATCACAGATTTTAAAAAAAATAGATCATAATATCTAAGACTGTTTAATGATTAACTGTTACATTACCCTAGCTTGTCTCGTTCGCTTTGTTTTGGCTGCATTTTCGTCAGGTGAAACTGGAGGAAGCTCTATGTAACTGCACAATACAAGACAGACTGATTTGGCATTAAAGATAATTTTATTTATTTATTTATTTATTTATTTATTAATTTATTTATTTATGTATTTATTTATTTTTAAAACGCAGGCTGTGATCGATATTCAGATAAACATTGAAGAGATGGGCTTTGCATCAGAAGACGGGTGACTGAGTCAGGAATCGCGTGTGACGGGTAAGTTAATTTGTTACATATATAGACTGGGGAATTATTTTATTCTTAATACAAGGGCGGTAAAACGCGACTGACGTGTATCTGGGTAACAGATATCCGAGGGCTGACTAGTAGATTCACACCAAACTTTACAGTGGAATGTTCTGTATTGTTAAGAACCACTGTTCACTATTTTTAAGCAGAGTTCTGTATCTATATTGGTTGCTTGTCATTTACGATGTAGATAAAGAAAGCCCTTCATCAATAAAGAGAATGAGTCATTTCTGTCCTCCAACACTTCAAAGCGAAACAGTAATTCTTCCAGCAGCTTGCTTATCCAGCGCGTACAACCGAGTTCCACGCCCTCAACTCTCAAAAACAATCTTTAGAGTAATGAGCACTCTTGAGTTCAGTCTTCAAGGTGGGAAAGAAAAGGTGGGAGAAAAGTACTGCTCAAAACAATCTATAAATACATATCCAACAGCAGACTGCAGTCTCAGTGGGACCATCGATTTTATTCAATACAATGTAAATAACAGACACTCCTATCACAATTTCTAAATTAGAAAACACAGAAGACAGCATGTCCATTTAATATACCAAGACGGTAACACTGCCTAACTACACTGAGGTGTACTCTTAGTAATTGTTGCCTGTGCTCTGAAAAATAAACCTAAATCAGCTATGTTAAAAATTCAATTTGGTTATTAATAATGCAGTATTCATGATACTACTACAGTACAGTATGTCATTGAACACAAAGGACTGTTTTAAACCCCATATTGTTATTCACAACCTGTCTATTTTAGATTTAAAAACAGTAGATTAGATTTGCATTTCTTGCTGGAAGCTGTCAGAGGCAGTTGGTAATCAATCGGTTTATCAGGCGGTTGGTTTATTGTGGACTGCAGTTTTGTTAGCCTTGAGGCATCACTAGGGTTGCCACCTTTGAGATACGAAAATACCGGACGCCCCATCCCCTCCTATTGTCTACTTCTTCATTTGTCTCTGCCATTGTGACTAACGTTACAGTATGCTACTTAATAGTTTCGCACTTAACGTTACAGTATGCTACTTAATAGTTTAGCGCTTCTTCATTCAAAGGGCTGTCAAACTTAACAGCAGCGCGCATGCTCATACCAGATAACACACAGCGGTAGCACGCAAGAAAAACATAACGGTACAGCGTTTTGGTGGCTTACGTTGTTACCTCAATTCTTTCTGGTGCATTTACACACCGCTGTGTTATAGTATTTGAATTTCACTCATACAAGCACAACATATTATACAAAATTGTTTATTGAAACACATTTTTTAAGAACTTATCCAATAGATTAGAATGCTTAGAATTACCAGACATCTTCCAAAAAAACAGACAGGGGGTCAAAGTACATAAAAATACCGGACAGTCCGGTAAAATACCGACGGGGTGGCAACCCTAGGCATCACAGAAAATGCAAAGTCTGGGTTGTGGTGATAAGACACCCCAGAGACTGGATGGAAGTTGAGTCAGCAACTTCCATAGAAAACTTCTTTATTTCATCATAAACACAAAGACACATGATTCAATCATGATATACTCCTGCCACTCCACAGCCACATGTTCAAAGAGTTTACTCCAGTCTTTATCCAGTCAACTATATTCTGAAAGCAGAAAAACACTTATTGCCGCTATGAAACTTGTATCAATTATGTAAGTAATGCACAGGAAATAGGTCTTTTAAACCCTCTTCGGTTGTTTTGTCTTCTTCTCAGTTTTGTACATTATTGTTGAATATTCATCTTTACAAAAAAAGAAGGAATTAATGGATTGTCCAGTTTGATGCAAGGTAGATCTTTTTAGTGTATAACAGACTTGGTGAAGACAATAAAACCAAATATTTTAAAAAAATGACCATCCAAGTATATTTGGAAGATAATGATCAAATGTCGAGACAAACTATTTAGGTAAGAAACTATTTCAAGCTGCTGCATGACATTTTTGAGATGTTTTAAAAACTATGCTTTCTCTTACGCATTTCACTTCCATGGTCGAGTGCCAGTGCTACAATTCTGACATGCCTTGAACACAATTCCGACACAGCAATGTGTAGCCAGGGGAATGTGCACGGTTTCCTCACAATGGAATGTTTATTTAATAACTTGATTGGCGTTGTAGGTTATTGTAAAGTAAACAGAATTGGGGGTTGCTATTCCTGCTCTCATGAGTTTGTTTTAGGACCGGTGCCATTAGAAAAGTAATAAATAAAAAAGGTGCAATTTCCATTTTTGGACTTTAAAAGCACCGTCTGCCCTTCTCCCCACTTTGCATTGCTTCCACCTGGATTATGTGCTAATCCAAGAATATTCACATTCTTATAGACAATATCTTGTCTTTTGTTATGGTGTCAATGATTCAAATCTGTCACTGTCTGTATTGGAACTATTGAGAGAATCATTGAATGAATCTGTGTACAAAATATCAAGACAATGACTCAAAGTGTAAGTGCAATGAACTAGTGAACAGCCCCTCACATTACAGCACTCTCCATGCAAAACAGCAGCTCAGCATTAAGAGCACAATCTGGAAATGATTGCACCTTTACTGTACTAGTAATCTCACACACTGGACTGCCTTGCTGGCCCAAGGACACGTGTGCCATCTATTAAAGCCAACTATTTACAGTGTAATCCATGCTGTCCAACTCTTCCAAATATACTTCCCTGCAGTAGCAGGGCACTGATATTCTAGGTAATGGTTAGACAATTTTATTTGGAATTGCAGATAGTTATTTTGCAGTGCTCCTAGTTGACACATAGTGATGTTTGAGGTTGTAATTGATGCTTATTGGTAAATAGTGAATACACTACCTTTCAACATAAATGTCCAATACTTAGAGGTACTGTATGCATGTTATATCACTAGTGGACGGTTTTTCAAAACATGTAATCTGCATAACAGTGTAATCTGGACAACAGTAATCCATATTTTGTAATCCTATACTTTGTGATCTAGATTACAAAATCCGGATCACCGTTATACAGATTACAAATTTTGAAAAACCAGCCCCTGTATATAAAGATGCTCCCTTTAACGTTGAAAACAAAAAAATAATAAAATTATGATCCATGTGTCTGATTTAGCAGGAATGACTATGATCAGAAAAAGATGCTTCCATAGTTCTGATACACCTGATAGTTCTGATACACCCGTCTTCAGACAGGACCTCCACAAACTTTTTATACCACCCCCTCCCAAAACAACACTATCCAGACAGACAGGCAGCAGGGGAGCTCTGGTAGGAGGCGACTATGATTTACAACACGGCGAGGTTAAAAGGAAGACACAAAGGTCATTCAGAGAGATCTATGTGGACTGCTTTGTATGACGATACCCTGTGAATTTGGGCTTGCTTGGTGTGACAAGGTTAAGATAACTGTGTCCCAAAACAGACGCGAGGGTCAAAGCCTGACAACTTAATTACAGTGCACAGAAACAGGTAAGCTTTATACATGTAAGCCCAAATAAACGGGGGAGGGGGGGTTGGGGGGTTCTAGCTATTATACAACCAACCAGCAGCCACAGACAGAACAGGGGGATACCCTGCTCATCCGCAGCAGATGGCCTGGACCAGCATTCCAGAGGATGAAACGTGGGACCTGCGAGCCAGCCAGACAGTTACTCAAGCTCATCTCCTTTGCATAACAGTACTGTGCCTTGACTTGATGTGCTTACTGTATTACTGGCTCAGAGACAAGACTGTATGCACTTAACAAAACTGCTTAAAAAATGTGCACTGGAAATGAGCAACCAACTTGTTCTAACAAAGTTATGAGATTCCTGTGAGTAGACCCACACCCTTGTTTTAAACAACTCCATAACACAGCATGGTGGTACAAAATGGGCTTGGACAAACGCTTGTTTGTTTTTTACATTACACTGAATACAAATATTGGTTGTCTTTACAATAAGGCATTCTGCACTACAAGC
Source organism: Acipenser oxyrinchus oxyrinchus (assembly GCA_030684275.1). Classification (NCBI taxonomy): domain Eukaryota; kingdom Metazoa; phylum Chordata; class Actinopteri; order Acipenseriformes; family Acipenseridae; genus Acipenser; species Acipenser oxyrinchus. Next base: position 93,365,095 of record CM060249.1, read on the forward strand.
CTATCAGTTGTAGCAGTCACAGACAGCAATTCCTTACAGTGGAATATTCCATTCCACTTGCACAGCAGTAACATGTGATGCCCTCACTATAAGCCAACAGCAAAATATATATAGTGATGACTAATGTTCTTAACTGCCCAAGAGATGAACAAGAATTCATAACAAGCATATTTTACTGGAATACATTGCTTATATAATAACCTGAAGCTCTGTGGGTTTGTTTTAGTGTAAAACTAACAAGTTACAGCAAACAAAAAAATGACTCTAAGGCAGCGCTGTCTTCATCCGGCCCCCGGCAATGCAATTTAACCATTAAAAGCGGCACTCTCCTATACATAAAACCAAGCCATATTGAGCGATCGCAGGAGACAGTCTAATAGGAGGCGTAATAGGAATTAACAAACAAACAAGAAAATAAATTAAAATTTAAGGAAGAATAATCATGAAGTAGTTCCCCTCAGACCAACTTCCTCAACCACCTATGCTGTCAGTATAAGAAGTACACTGGAATAGAGAGGATACAAAAGGCAAAGGAGTTAGAAAGGAAACTCAAGAGAAAGCTACTCAAGCTAGCAATGAAGTGGCACAACTGATTGCACAGCATGGAAAACCTTTCACTGAAGGTGATTTTATGAAGGAGTGTGTCTACAAAATAGTGGATATTGTATGTCCGGAAAAGAAACAAGAGTTTCTAAAATGTCAGTCTAGTAAGGAATACAGTGGCATGGAGGATAGTGGATTTGGCAAGTAACATACAGGAGCAGTTGTCTGAAAAGGGGCATTGTTTTGACTTTTATTCAATTGGTTGTGAAGAGAGCACGGACACCACTGCTACCGCTCAGCTTATTATATTTTTACAGGGGGTTGATGACAGTTTCAGTGTCACCGAAGAGCTCCTTGATCTCCAGAGCCTTTGTGGAACAACAAGGGGGTCCGATCTGTTTGAAGCAGAGTCAGCTATGCTTCAAAAGTTTGATTTGCCTTGGGAGAAGTTATGCGGTGCAACAACAGATGATCGGTGAGAGAAATGCGATGGCAGCGATCGCAACACAGTCTTAGAAGCAGGTGGTCATGCTGTTAAACTGCATTGCATCATTCATCAGGAAGTCCTGCGTGCAAGAATGATCAAATTGGGAAATGTAATGACTACATTTGTAAAGACAATCAATTGTATTCGGTCACGAGCACTCAATCATAGGCAATTTAGGAATTTCCTCACTTAAGTGGAAGCTGAATATGGTGACATAATGTATCATTCCGATGTACGCTGGCTTAGTGGAGGTTCAGTCTTGAAACGTTTTCTTTTCACTCAGATCAGAAATCGAGCAGTTCTTACGAGTAAAAGAAGAGCCTCTTAATGACCTCACAGATCCTCCATGGTTAGCAGACCTTGGCTTTTTAGTTGATATCACTGTGCAACTAAATGCACTCAATACCCATTTCCTCCAATTGAGACCACACGCAAAAAAATGATGAGTTTGTTTGGTTCAACATATATATGAAAACAGACGTTTTCTATAATGAACATAAACAAGAATCGCCTGAGATCAAGTCTAACCAATGCCCATCTCCGGGACATACTACGACTTGAAGCCACAAATCTCACACCAGACATCACCCAGATACTCAAGTCCAAGACTCAGTTGCACAGCTCACATTAAAACATCGTAAGCAACCACTTAATGGAGAGTAATACTTGTGTAACTTTAGCATAGTTTACTGTAGGCTATCTAAGTTGACAACAATGTATATATAACATGTGTACACTGTGTAATATAGGTTATATATCTGTGGCTTGCTGCTCATTGCATGTTAGTCAATCTGGCCCTCAATACAAAAAGTTTGGACACCCCTGCTCTAAGGGCTTTATACTTTTGTTAGGAAATGAGGAGCTCCTATATCAGGTATATTCAAATATTAACTAATCTCCTGTTTCCCTAATGGATAATCTGTTTAAAAACAGAACTCATTAACTATGCATGCTCCCTTTCTTGTAGACTGCAGAGAGCTTCTGAAATTCTCCTCAAAGTACTGGGCTCATCTACTCACCCCCAAGTACTGTACAGCTAAAACACGGAACAGAAATGGGGCCCAGATCACATGTGAACACATTGAATGGCTAAGGCAGAAAACAAGTGTTGCTTTATTGTAAAACTTGTTTTTTTACTTGCACTCCAATTAGTACTTCACTTCCTCAATAATGTTCTCTAATTGACACATCCTCTGTGATTATTTTTAAGACAATTACATTTGCACATTTTAGCTTCCTCAGTTTGCAGTGGCCTTAATGTATGTTTGTAAATGAGTTCTGAAGTGTTATTTTTAGGTAACTGAAACCTGCCAGGAAAAGCAAGCCATGTTATTATACTTTTAGATGAAAAAATACAGGGGAACAAAGTTGTGTGAAATTTACTTAAATGGCAGCTTTCCTTGTGTTGCTGCTGTAAGTAACAGCTCTTCATTCATTCTGCCCACCACACTTCTACAGGCTCACCACTAGCTGAGTAATTACAGGTTACTCCTAGAGCCTGGCCTTGCAGGGGTATTATTCATCCCAAGGTTGAATGTGTGCGAGAATTCACTGCCTACTTTCCAGAGGTCAATTACAGAATAAATATGCTTAAGGCCAAATAATAGGCTTTTAAATGGAAAAAAATATCCGCGCTGATGGAACACTGCATGTCACATGTAATTTATTATTCTACAGCTACAGGATGAGATACAGCAATAAGCTAAAGAGTTTAACTACATGGCTTTACAGCACTGACGCAGTATACCCCACTGAGCACCGCTTAGTACAGTGAGGGATACAGTGCCAAGTAAATTGCTGTACATGTTTCAACCTATTGCTTATTTTTTGTTACTTATCACACAGAATTTGCTAGCAAAAAAAAAAAAAAGTTCTTTAAAAAAAATGAATTGCGTACCATGTAACAAACTAGTGAATGGGGTTCATTTATTATGTGCCACCAAGAAAATGCTTGACCCATATCATTTTTAAATGTCCACATTTAAATGTATATAGACCAGAATCAGTTGGTTATCGCTGCTGTTGTTTGGGGTTGGCTTGTCTTGGAAAACAGAAGGCAGGATGTTTTTATGTCCAAGCTTAACAACTTGGATCCAAAGGATATAGTAAGGTAGTACCTATAGAGCTGTTCACACCTCATCACCCAGAATTAGAGACAACATCAAGCCATGTGGTAGAAACATGGCCTAAAACTCATTTTCACGATGGAAGATGATGAACAAGCACATTATCAGCAAGGCAGGAAACCCTCATTAAATCTGATCTAATTCTGTATTGTAGCTCTGGGCACTAGCTGCAGAACAAAGATATCAGTTGGCAGGAATCCCAAACGTTACAACAATACAGACTTGCAATGTACACTCGACAGATTTCAGCCAGGCAGTGGTGTGGTGAAGGAGGAGTATGTTATAGAAATGCTCTACCCGTCAGACCTACACCTGCCCTTCCAGTTCTTTCAAAAAGGTTGTGATCTGTGATCCAAAGACTCGACATTAGATTTAGAACAGGGTTTCTTTTTTTTCATCCCTTTTCTTGACAGAATCAGCTGCTCCCTGGAGTCTGAGACTTTCACTTACTGGAAATTTAATAACAGATTAAAAACCTCATCTTGTTAGAAAACTCTGATACCCAAACCCTTATACACAGAGAACCCTCAAGCACTGTCCTGCTACAATTACTGCCTACAGCTGATTTGCAATGCAGCAGTTACAATACAATGTGACCATGCAGCATGATGGTAAATTAAAAAAATATAGCTACACACACACACACACACACACACACACACACACACACAATACAGGTGGTGCTATGCTGAAGCTATTGCTGTATTGTCATGACTGTGCTTCTGTATATTCAAATGGCTAATGCATTTCAAAAGCAGTCTGAAGTTACGTGAAACAAAACCAGTGTTTTACTACAAAAATATATATATTTTGGAGTGGTTTAATATAATATCAAACTTCATCACCCATGTGATATGTGCATTTGGCTTGGGAAACCACTCTCATAAGCTCTGTAGGGCTGTCAAAACAAAATCAATAGCAATCTTGTTGGCTAGTATTATCTTAAGGGAATTGAGGTGGTTCTTAAAAGCTGTTCTGTCCAGCCTGGCAGTCTCAAGCCTTAACACTTCAGGAATTGCAATTGCACTGCCATGCACAAACACTTCTCTGTTATCTTTGAAGGGGTCAAGGTTTTTGCTTTCTAATACCACCAATACTGCTGTCAAGGAGAGTTGGCAATCCCTAACAATTTACTGGCAATCTGTAACTGATCATTCCGGCCAGGAGAGTTACAGCGAGCCTTGAACACAAACAAGTTGAGAACTTGACCCACAGGTGTTTGCACCAAACAAATTAAAAGAATGGTTTACGTTGGTGTATAAAATCAACAAACATTATACATGAAATACACCTACACTGAAAATGATTCATTAAGTTTCATAAAGGGCAAATTGATCATCCTCCCTCCACGCACAACATAGTTCTAACTTTGATGCAGCACCTACTTAAGGAATTTAAATCACACAAACAAAACATCATGTCCTCATCATACTGCAAAAAAACACCACAACAACTAGAATTGCTGGTATATAGCATACAATGTGACACTGTAGTTGGTGAAGTTCTATTGACAATCTTACTATCAGTACAGCTATGGCCAAAAGTTGTGCATCACCTTTTTATGAACATAATTTAGATATTTTATTTAACAAAAGAAACTACAAAATGATATTGCAAAGTTCTACTGGAAGCCATAATAGTAGTACAGTATTGCACTTTAGATTTCAAAATGTAATTGACATTTTTGTCATTTTTTCATTGAAGTATATGGAAAACTGCAAAGCGGTATGTCATGCAATATGTTAAGGTAACCTTATTCAGCAGGTTTCATTCAACTTTATGAAGCAATATTTGTTAATTCAATAGGGTGATACAAAACTTTTGGCCATAGCTGTACAACTACTGGATCTTAATTATGGCAGATGCTGAAGTTTAAATAAATTACCTGTCTGTGCAACTCTGCAGTGTTATAATTGTGCTAGAATTTTGAAAAAATGACTTACACATATCAAAAAGAGTTTTATTTATACATGTACAATGTAGAAAACAATTCTCAAGAATGACCTCCGTAAATGTTACTGGATTGTACCGTGACAGTGGAGTTGCGAGGAAACGGATCAACATGCAGTATTACTATGTGAAAATGTCAACAAGAAGACTGGGATGATCCACCAAGAGATGTCCACAGAATCAAATCTATTGTGGAACTGCAAGGTGCATTGTGGATCTACAGCGACAAAGGACAAAGATGAAACATGAACTGCTTTATCCTGGTGGGAGGTTTCCATCTTCCCTCACACACATTATTTTTGTGTTACAAAGTCATGTTTGTTAAATAGTTCCATCCAACCCCAAGGCAAACTCCGACACTACCTGCCATACAGCAAGACTGCAAAATACACTAAGGAGTGTTTAATCCAGCACATTAGGAAACACCAGTGCTGTTATACAGCTAAGCGATCCACTGGAACACCCATAACTTAAACATACAGTATATTTGTATCAATACTAAGGATTCAGAGCTGCTACTGGATAACTGCATTCAGTGTTCAGACCCATCCTTTATTACGGTAATTCATTCTCACATTCGAAATCTTTTATTAACTAAATAAACATGCTTTGTAAAATGACAAGTCAGTGGGTTGCAGTATTATTACATGTTTTCAATCAGTATGATTTCAGTCATTTAAAGCAAGTAATTATAATTGTATGAAAAAATAAATAAAAATTGCTGTTAGGATTTGTCAAAATTCCAGTCCATCTTGCATATCTGCGAAGCTACACAGGGGCTATACCAGGGCATGATAGAATTCTCTCGCCCACATACAAGATTTTCTCAACTGTGTTTTGAGAACAGCATGTTTATATACTGCCTTAAATTCTGCACATACATGTCCCTGCACATCAAAGGCAGATCAATGTAACACTCGACAGTCTGCCGATCTGTTAATCTGGCAGACAGCAGGAAATCAAGTTTTGTAAAACAAAAAATATTGTTCTAATAACAATGTGTGAAAATACAGTAAGTTGTATTGCCCTGTGAACCCAAACAAAGAAAAACAGTTTAGTGTATGGGCAAAGGTTCAGCATTTAAACGTTCAGTATTTAAACAGCAGTGTGGAGTAGTGGTTAGGGCTCTAGACTCTTGACCGGAGGCTCGTCGGTTCAATCCCAGATAGGAGACACTGCTGCTGTACCATTGAGCAAGGTACTTTACCTAGATTGCTCCAGTAAAAACCCAACTGCGTAAATAGGTAATTGTATGTAAAAAATAAATAAAATGTGATATCTGTATAATGTGAAATAATGTACAATGTGATATCTTGTAACAATTGTAAGTCGCGTCTGCGAAGAAATAAAATAATAATAATAATTGAACCATCTTTTTATGTATTTGACATGCTCAGCTTGCTTCTTTGTGCCATTTTCCTTATCAAAACTGAGAATACTTGGAAACGGCTCCAACTGCAAATGGATGATCACAGAATGCACACATTAGCTAATCTTTTCTTGTGTGTTAAAATAGATCTGACTAAAGTATCATCTGCATGAATTAAACATTCTCATTTTTATAAAATATGAAGTGGGATTCTTTTGGTAGTCTGGTGGTCTGGAGGACAAGGATATTTCTGAGATAAGGCTGATGGCATCTAATGGAAAATGTCCTTTTACAGTGTATAATTTAAAACAAAGTATGCAACACATCCTTAAAGTGACATGATGAAGTCAAAGTACTGTTAGTGATGTAACCTCATGCAACTTTCTTCTATAACTAGCCATACACACACACACACACACACACACACACACAACTAACAGTGGTCTACTACCTACATATTTAATTTATAGTCACTTTCATGTAAAATACAGTATTTCTAGGTCTCTAAATCGTTTTCTTATCATTTACTTTATACCGTACAGTCCTGCTACATTTTGGTGAAAAATACTTCATTAAAATTGCCATTCATGTTATCTGAGATTAGTATTAAAAACAGCAGTGCACCATGCTCATTGAGGTTAAATGAATGTATTATGCCAGGCTAATAAAGTAAAGTATCACAAACTTCATAAAGCTTTGAAACAAGCCATGAGGTCTGATAAGTTAACCTCACAAATCAAGCTCTTGAGAACTTGAAATCATACACTGTGAACAAGTATGTCAGTAATATAAATCACCTGCCACGGCTGTAAACTGAATTCAAAATTAAACCATCAGTATGATGAAAAAATATCAGCGGTGTGTACAAAACAGTACTGAACAACAAGTAGCAAGAGGATTTAATCACAGTGTAATAAGAGAGTCTCCAAATACATGCAGGCAAGAGTAAGATACCACACATGCCAACAGTCCCGATATGGTCGGGGCAGTCCTGATTTCCTAGCAAATGTCCCACGTCCCGATGCAGAAGAAGAAAGTCCCGATATTTACACACAGAAAAAGATCAATTTATTCTGCACAGTAGAGTTAGTGAAAACCACATGCTGTGCTCTTCGTGTGGCTGACACATCTGCTGATCACTAATTTACCGGTATACAAAGCTAAGAACGCTTCATTGTGCCTATGTTTACTGTCATGCTGGTCGTGTGGTGTTGAGTTGAGCGGATACATCTTATATGACCCCTCCCATGTGTATGATGCATATAACACCCTCTCTACTCTGATCGTCCTCCCCCACTTGCTATTAGAAATGTCAGTTCCTGAATAAATCAATAACAACAATATAAAACATCTATCTTTGGGAGCCAGGTATTACCTTTAAAAAAGTAAGTCCCCTGCAAAGCAACATGAATCTTGACATTTAAAAGAATGTCAAATTATCTCAAGCCATCTTGTTACTTAAAGGTCAAGGTGGTCGGTACCAATCATCTTAAAGGAAAGAATTTGGTGGACTGACACTATTCTTAAATATATTAATATGTTTATAATTGCATTTTTTTGTTTATTAAGTTGCAACTCCCAGAGACAAGAAATGAGTGACAGCAGAGTTGGCCACATGTGTCACAGCAGCTCAAGCTACCCTTGAGAAATGTAAAACCAATTTACAGAACATTCAAGATTATGGAAGAACAGATTATTATAATATTGAAACGTCAATTAAGCGGCAAACAGTTCTTCAATTACTTAGATGATGAATCACGTTGATAACCTCACGTGACTCCCAGTTCTGAGGTCCCAGTCTGAGGTATGTATAAATATATGTAAAAACATTTTCTCATGTACACTCAGTAAAAGTATTTATTCTGCACTTAAATCTCCAATAATTCAGGACTGAAAGGGTTAAAGAAAGGTTTACATAGACATGAGCTCCGTACTTCATTGGCTTAGCCTATTGAACAAGTAGGTTAGTACGGTAGCATCAACTGCAGAAGCAGCTCTCAATTGTGACATGGATGGACATATCCTTCCACAATGCCTCCAACGAAATGAGCTGTTACCACAGGACATGCTTATGAATAGGGATTTTATTAGCTTTCTGCATTGCCAAGATACACCCAAACAGGAACAATATGTGCAGTCAATCAAAGTAGTGATACAATATGCAAGATAATTAGCGCGTGCCACTCGAATGAAGTCATTGTTCAGGATTCCATATTCTATCTGGGTGCTTTATTTAAAATGTAACAACTACAAATTATAGAGAAGTATTCAAAACATTTAGCCTGACAGTTGCTGGCAAATCTGCTCCAAAACGTCATATGCTCTGCCAAAGTACATGTCATTTGAATCTGTACACATCTCAGAAACAATGCCGAGCACCTGTGCTTTAATGTATAAACAGTTTACATCGCTAGCCAAGAAGTTGATATCTTGAAAACACGACGCCTTTGGTTATTCCAGTGAAAAACAAGTTACAGTAGAACCTCAGAGTTACGAACACCTTAGGAATGGAGTCTGAAATGTTCACAACTCTGAAAACTGAATTTTCATTGGTTTTATTAAATGTGGACACCTGCTATCTACACCCTCAATCTGGTGAATAATACACAGAAACAGTACAGTAATATAATACACATATCATTGTGGTTCTAAAGTATTTAAAACAGTACTATAAAACGGAAAAAAGGCTACATTTAAGTTACCATTGAAAACGTAACTGAAGCAAAAACACAGATTTAAACGCCCATGAAAACCTGGATTAATGGTGTGCTTGTTTTAAACAAAATTCATTCGTGCAGCTTGCCTCTTACCGCTGCAGATTGGCAGGAAAAGCTCAGAATTTGTTTAGGATGTGTCAGTTACTCAATAAGCATAACATCGAATTGGCTGGAAAAATGCACTAATTAGCTTGCAGTCACTTAATTCAGTCAAATGGCAAATATAATTCAAAACCCTATTACAATTAAGCAAAGGTGATTTATTATAAAATGCCCAGTGTTAATGACATGCAGTGTAAGGGCTTGTATACTGACTCCTGACACGAGGTGGGTTACAAAGACTTTATTCAGAGACCACATCTATAGAACAATAAGTCTAACCCTCATTTTCCTCTCACTCCCGTCCTACTGTACATCCCTCTACACAAAGGTTAATTCCAGGGCTTTCACATGAGCCCCAATCGTACACCAGAAAACAAGCTTGAACATCAACCTGAAAAGGTGTAGAGGTGACATTTGAAACCCAGTGTATGTGATACAAATAACATGTCCGATAGTAATATCCCAGGCAAGAGAAAAATATACAGTAGAGGAATAAAATAAATGGAACTATATGAAACTAGCAAGAAGCTCCAGCAATTTGACTTCTCCTTCCTGAAATGAAGTTGTTTTTTACTAGTGTTATACCATTAGAATGGTTTTATTCCCTGCAGAAAATCTGCAACAAAAATGAGTGATGTTGGTATGCAGATGAGAGGTAAGGGAGTGTCTTAAAAGTCCTTCTGTAAACAGCGGAGGGAGATTTCCTCGTGGGAATTACACCTGTCTTCATTTTGCACATGTTTGATCAATGGCAGTATTCCCTGATCTTAACAATCAATAACTCATATTACGAAGAATTGAAGTTGAATGTATCAATAAGTTATGCTTCCAGACATTTAGAGCCACATTCAGAATACTAGGTAACAAAACAAACGGAATAATTACTAATTAAAAAATCAGACAAGCACCAGACAGAAAGATTGCATCTTTTTGCCACTGTTCAAGCATCGTATTGCTGCAGGATTACATTTTCTATTTTTTTCTCATAGCAACAACACAATGATGCTACATATTGTGCATAGTATAAAAACAGTAATCAAACATGCACCTTAATCAAGCTGTAATAACACATGTAAAATGGCGGCTAGGTCAAGAGCCGTTCACACCACTTGTACTAAATCTGCCATGCTAATGAGAGGGAGTAAGTATTTAACGCATTTGAAGATGCAACAAGGTCTTATACAAGTACTCAGTAAATACCCAAGGAGCACGAAGCCTGGTCTCTGTACTTCTGGAAGCCTTGATTTAACTCTGACTCGCTCACATCACAAGAGAAACGAGTCCACATCACAAAATCCAAATCACAACTGTCAGTCTCAAAAGAAAGTGACTTCAAAAGTTCAAAAGAAAGTGACTATGTAAAACAAAGAAATGTATGAAAAACAAATCTTAAAAAAAGAGAATACAAAGAAAGGATTATAGACAGAGTTAAGAAAAGTGGATAAACTAAAAAGAGATCTACTAGATTATAAAAATAGAGATAAAAAGGTCAAGAGAGTCCCATTAGTAATGACTTACTCTAAACTTTTGCCCAATATTTCTAAGATAGTTTGGTAACACTTGCAGATTCTACATAATTCAGAAAAATTGAAAAAAGAATTTAAGGCCCCAGTTGTAGCATTCAAAAGAGAACCTAATTTAGGTGATATTTTAGTTCACAGTAAATATAAAAGAATAATTGACAAAATAGGTTCTACAAATACTTGCACTAGTACATGTAAAGTGTGTAAATACATGGACAAAAGTAAAAATATAATTAAACATAAGAACACCACATATCCACTAAAAACTAATACCTATAGAAGAATAAGAAAGTAAATGGATAAATAGTCTGAACACGATTATGCCAATGGGATTCAACAGAAAAGAATGAACCAATTAACTTCAATAATTATATAACATTTAAACAAATAAATAAAAAAAAATCATTCAAAAGTTGTGCATGCTGATCCTCAGAGCAAGCATTGCATGATACACACACACACATTATATATATACAGTATTGTGCAAAAGTTATAGGCAGGTGTGAAAAAATGCTGTAAAGTAAGAATGCTTTCAAAAATAGACATGTTAATAGATTATATTAATCAATTAACTAAATGCAAAGTGAGTGAACAGAAGAAAAATCTAAATCAAATCCATATTTGGTGTGACCACCCTTTGCCTTCAAAACAGCATCAAGCATCAATTCTTCTAGGTACATTTGCACACAGTTTTTGAAGGAACTCGGCAGGTAGGTTGTCCCAAACATCTTGGAGAACTAACTACAGTTCTTCTGTGGATTTAGGCAGCCTCAGTTGCTTCTCTCTCTTCATGTAATCCCATGATGATGTTGAGATCAGGGCTCTGTGGGGGCCATACCATCACTTCCAGGACTCCTTGTTCTTCTTTACGCTGAAGATAGTTCTTAATGACTTTCGCTGTATGTTTGGGGTCATTGTCATGCTGCAGAATAAATTTGGGGTCAATCAGATGCCTCCCTGATGGTATTGCGTGATGGATAAGTATCTGCCTGTACTTCTCAGCATTGAGGAGACCATTAATTCTGACCAAATCCCCAACTCCATTTGCAGAAATGCAGCCCCAAACTTGCAAGGAACCTCCACCATGCTTCACTGTTGCCTGCAGACACTCATTCACAGACGCTCTCCAGCCGCTCGCGAACAAACTGCCTTCTGCTACAGCCAAATATTTCAAATTTTGACTCATCAGTCCAGAGCACCTGCTGCCATTTTTCTGCACCCCAGTTCCTGTGTTTTCGTGCATAGTTGAGTCGCTTGGCCTTGTTTCCACGCCGGAGGTATGGCTTTTTGGCCTAAGTCTTCCATGAAGGCCACTTCTGACCAGACTTCTCCGGACAGTAGATGGGTGTACCAGGGTCCCACTGTTTTCTGCCAGTTCTGAGCTGATGGCACTGCTGGACATCTTCCAAGTGAAGTGAAGGGAAGTAAGCATGATGTGTCTTTCATCTGCTGCAGTAAGTTTCCTTGGCCGACCACTGCGCCCACGGTCCTCAACGCTGCCCGCTTCTTTGTGCTTCTTCAAAAGAGCTTGGACAGCACATCTGGAAACCCCTGTCTGCCTTGAAATTTCTGCCTGGGAGAGACCTTGCTGATGCAGTATAACTACCTTGTGTCTTGTTGCTGTGCTCAGTCTTGCCATGGTGTATGACTTTTGACAGTAAACTGTCTTCAGCAACCTCACCTTGTTAGCTGAGTTTGGCTGTTCCTCACCCAGTTTTATTCCTCCTACACAGCTGTTTCTGTTTCAGTTAATGATTGTGTTTCAACCTACATATTGAATTGATGATCATTAGCACCTGTTTGGTATAATTGTTTAATCATACACCTGACTATATGCCTACAAAAACTTTGTGCAAGTGTACCTAGAAGAATTGATGCTTGATGCTGTTTTGAAGGCAAAGGGTGGTCACACCAAATATGGATTTGATTTAGATTTTTCTTCTGTTCACTCACTTTGCATTTAGTTAATTGATAAATATAATCTATTAACATGTCTATTTTTGAAAGCATTCTTACTTTACAGCATTTTTTCACACCTGCCTAAAACTTTTGCACAGTACTATATATATATATATATACATATATACACACACACACATACACACACACACACACATACATACATACATACATACACACACACACACACACACACACACACACACACATATTTAGTGATTACACTGTGGTTAGTACTACAAGCCTGAAATCCATGTTACTATGGTGATAAAACTAATGTTCTGTGACTATATGTTTACTGCACTCATCTGAATAACAGAAAATATCATGTAAGCTGTTGGTTGTGCCATACATTCAGCATGCAATATCTTGCTGCATCCTTTAAGATGCACTGTATAAATCTACACCACTTTTAAGCAATTCAAAATAGAAAAGCAGCATTTTGCTTTAAAAATAGACATGGAATTATAGCACACTGTGGATTAGGGATATGCTGTTTGGACTGTCAAATGAGCTGCGGAAAATGACTGTGTTATTGAATTCTTCCCAGGGAAGAAAAGCCACATTGCAGACTGTATTCCCCAAGCTTTAAAAAAAAGACCACAGTTTCTTCCTCAATGTTTTAAGTCGATTTTGCAACTTCAGGAAAAGGTACATTATTTTTGTATGACACCCTCATTTTAACTTGATCTAGGGAATCACAAAATACATGTGTACCAATTACAGAGTCAATATCTCAAAGCATTAGGGAACCAAAGTCACATGACTCCAATTTGGCACCCATCCTAGGTGCCAATAGATTTTGCCTGCAGAGTTTCCACAACACTGCATATTTGAAGTTGCCACTCTAAATGGTTTTCAGCAGTAGTAGGTGCAGTTGGCACACTCATACAAGCTCATTTTATGGGGATGCTTAATTAAAAAGTGTGATTTACAGGAAGAGTAAATCAACTCTATAAAAAGTGGTTTATGCAGAACGTATTTATTTCTGCACACAACTACCCTCCACTTACGATGCTCAATTACAGTCAATAGAACAATGCTTACGACTGTTAGCTGTATCTAGCATTTCAAACAGCACTACAGTATGCGCTGTAGGCACATTTCGCTATTTGCACAAGCTCTGCAATTAATTCAGTGTGCTGCAAAGGAATAACTGATTGCTCTGTGCCTCTTGCATTTCTGTTCCAAAGAGTAGATTTAAGATTCAGCAGGGACCCACAAAACAATTTCCTAGGTGTTACCAAATGTGATGATGATTTAAATTTAGTTGGATCTTGGGGAAATAGGAAAGAGAAAATGACTCACTTGATCAACTAGGAGTGGATAAATCCCACCTACCTTGCAGAAGCAGCGACTGCCCCCCTTGGGGAGATGATGCAAGACAGGTATTTCTGAGGAGCTCCCAGGGCTAGCAGGCTGGCGCACAGAAAAACCACACAAAACACTGAGCTTATACTTCAAATACATGATTCAGCTGAATAGCAAATACGTAAAGTGCAGTGTATTCCCTACATTTTGTTTTTATTTAGAAAAAGTTTTAGACTTAAATTTCTTTGCCTAATCGTTTATATATTTAAAAAAAACACACAGAAAACACACACACAAAAAAAAACACCACGACAAGACAGATTTTAAAACCTTGGTTTAATAATTTTCAGTATAGCCCATATTCAAAGCAACAATATAGTGCACAGAGACCATTCATAACAACAGTCCCTAATTTGACTAGCGTGCATGTCATACACAAAATGTGTGTTATTAGTAGGGAGGAGTTTGAATAGCGGAGTACTCAAAAAAAAAAAAAAAAAAAAAAAAAAAAAGTAATTACTCGAGTACTTCATGCGAGAGTTTCTTTAAAAGGAGAGCGGCGGGGTTTGGCAATTATTTCCAATTCGTTTTTTTTTTGAGTGTGTAGACCTACAGTAATTTGAATGTTAGCTGGGTACTAATACTGAAATGTTGTATTCAGTATTAAATATGTATTATTTGATTGTGTGCGATATTTGCATTTAAAACAATTCCCTGGGGTGTTCAGGATTTTTTGTTTCTGTATCACGCGTGACCTCCTGAACTGTAATCCAGGAACACTTCCCCGCATTTTGCCAACAGAGAATTTGACAGACCTGCCAATCCGTAAGGTGAGCCTCTGCACATCATGCAGTGCCAACTTCAGAGAGGAAGTGCACTGTAACTCAATACACCATGGATAAATACAGAGGGGGATGAGCTATAAAGTGACACTGTGCCAGCATCCAGAATAGGGGCATGGTGGGAGTCTGGGTATCTACCCAGACTATCCAGCCCGATAGGCACAGTATACAAGGCGGCGTGAATACTGAATAGAGCAATTCCTACAAGAAACCAGAATAAATTCACACCGTATTTTCATGAGCGACACCTAAGAATGATTTATTATAGACATGCGGCAGTAAATGACAATTCAAGACACACACTGACATGCTACAGTCAATGACAATTCAAGACACACACTGACATGCTACAGTCAATGACAATTCAAGGCAGTCCAAGGCAGATCTGGAGGTTCAATAACAACGTGGATCTTAAGTAGTCTTATTCACCAAAGCTCACGTGCACATTCTTTAAGGCACATGGTATGATCAGACCCACGTTCTATATAGAGAGATATAATAGTGTCCACTGGACTCCTACATGGATGAGTGCTCAGCGTCTAATGACGGATTTTGGAGAACTGGACTTTGTTAGTGAACAATAGCCAATAGACAATGGACCGCTGCATATAGGACATCTTGCAGTATGTTACCGAATGCAAGCATCTGACCCAGTGGGCAGGCGTCTGTTCCTCTTTGACCATGACCCACAACACCGCGCTGCTGCTCAGGTTACCCATTCAGGCAGATCTGGCAGGATCTCTAGCAAGACACCCAACCAATACTGGGGGCTCAAGGAGTTTATTGCTGGGGAAATGGGCCAAACTTGATTGCGTGTACATTTGTGTCAGAATTACAGTACAGTACAGGTGGCCTAGCCTTTCCAGGCAAAGTGATTCAACCAGCTGTGCTGTAAACTCTGAAAATGTCACGTTGCCTCGCCCTTGATAGCATGTCTTTGAACTAGAGATCATGTGTTAGGAGGGTTTGTGTGAGCGAGTAAAGTGTTGACTCGCTGCTTGTTACAGTACCACAACCCATGCTGCAGTTCCTCTGATACTAATAATGACAATTGACAATGACAGATTATAAAAAACTGAACATCTCTCCCATGGCCCCAGACATGAAAAATGATTTCTTTACCCTGTAAGTGGTTGCATCACTAGCACATGAACAAATTTAATCCAGTGAAAGTAGTTCAGTTATATGCTACTATGCATTTAATAAAGGCTGCACTTACAGTAGATTATCCCACTATAATTATTCTAATGTCAGTTAAATATTACAATGCATGAAGTGGACACATGGTTTGATGGAAAGGTTATGCTGACTATTAAAGTAGATATTGAGCATGTGACGTCTTTTTATATTTGTGCCAACTTGTTCCTAGAAACTGGAGGCAATTTTCATTTTAAAAATAGCTACACTCTCTTGTATAATAACAGTTCTATTTTAACTTGAAGTAAACAGCTATGGCCAAAAGTTTTGCATCACCCTATAGAATTAAATCTGCTGAATAATGTTAGGCTAACATATTGAATTACATACTGCTTTATAGTTTTCCCATATACTTATGAAAAACTGAAAAAAATTGAAAAAATTGTTATTTTGAAATCTAACATGAAATACTGTACTACTATTATGGCTTCCGGTAGACTTTTGCAATATCATTTTGTAGTTTCCTTAATTACATGATGTTAAATAAAATATCTACTAAACTGAGTTTATAATATCGCTGTATATGTTGCCTACACTGAATATATCTAGTTATAGTCAAGGTTTCTTTGTGGGATACTTGAAAAGACTAACAAGTAAGGGATTGATAAATGTCAATGTTGTCGAAGAAGAGTGTTTCTTCAAATTACCTTCTTAGCTTTTCACTGTATCAAGCAAATCAATTTAATTTTCACACAGCACTTAAGAAATCTATAGCTCTGACCTATGCATGGAAATTCCCAGAGATGCTTTTCAAATAGTTATGAAGAATGTTGGTAGCTGGTCTCTACGGTAAAACATCAAAAACCTTTCCTCAAACTATACAGTAGTGGAAAGAAAACCAAATGGCACCCAGAACGACCTATTCTACACACACTGCAGGACACTTATTTACGAGCCTTAACACCAGCGATCACAGGCGGCCAGTTAAACACAAAATCAACGACTCGTCTTCAATTCCTTTTGATAACAACTTGTCCAAATGTTAAAAATCATGATGCCTTATAGTCCAGTTCTCTTGAAATATAGGAGTGTGCGTCACAGGCCACAGCTCACAGGAAATCTACACTAAAGTTTATTGGGCTTCCCTGCAGACTAAATGTGAGACTTTTTCACAGACAGCTGATTATGATGTAATTGTGGGAAGACAGCATATTCGTACATAGGTTATTACAAAGAGCATTAGCGTAGCAATTACTAAGTGTAGCAATTACTGCACTGCATTTATCTGCAGGAAACATAAAATGTAACGTTTAGAGAAAACAAATGACGTACTGATGCTGCATCCTGTGAAAAGGGTATGGTGAAACCGGCTTTACCGACCCTAAACAGAGCTTATGCTAAGCAAGCCTCAATAGGCACAGCAGTCACAGATGCACAGGCGCCTCCACTGTTCAAGCCCACAGCACAGACTCATCTACATGTCCCTTTTCCACCCTTTCCTGTTCTTACATCAACCAAGAATGAAAACTTAGTCCTAGTTGAGAACTAGCTACATCCATGCTGTCCATAGACACAACAGTAAAAACTATAGGGAGTACCAACTCCTGGGACACCCCATTAAATCAACCATGACCATGTGTTAGGCAGTTTCACCCCCCCCCCCCAAAAAAAAATAAAATGGAATAAAGTGATCTTTTCAGCAGTGGCTGAATTAAGATTATTATGATTTGTTTATTTAGCAGACGCCTTTATCCAAGGCGACTTACAGAGACTCTGGTGTGTGAACTATGCATCAGCTGCAGAGTCACTTACAACTACGTCTCACCCGAAAGACGGAGCACAAGGAGGTTAAGTGATTTGCGCAGGGTCACAGAATGAGTCAGTGGCTGAGGTGTGATTTGAACCGGGGACCTCCTGGTTACAAGCCCTTTTCTTTAACCACTGGACCACATAGCCTCCTATGGTTGCGATATGGTATTACTGTCTGAAAGCGTATTAGTTTTAGCAATCATTGTATTACAAAGACCAAAAAATTCAGATTAATGGGAAAACTGTTTCAAACCATAACAGCAGTGGTTACTATGTAAATGGAACACATTTAAATGTATGGTCAATCTTTAAAAGTTTCCGAATGATAAATCAACCACTGAGTACAGATCGATCTGGACTACAGTATGTGAAGTAGTGTTGGGTTACCAAAGCTTTTAGCATAATCCCATCTTTAAAATGAGTAAGTGTGGTTGAAACTGTAGTAACAGATCTGAGTGCTTGCAATTGCTTCTATCAAATTCATTTCTGTATACAGTATGCCACATTGAAATTCTGACATTAGGGAAAGATTTTTGGAACTTTTACAAATACTGTAAATATATCTTTAAATAAGACAGCTTTAAACATACTTTTACAGGTTTAAAAATAAATAAATAAATCAAAATCAAAGGCAAACACATTCAAAGATGATCAGCTTCCAAGTTATAAAATACAAAGATAACTAAAAGTTCCAATAAAAATACTATCAAGTAGTTTCAAATACTGCAACATACATTAATTTGATTTCTTTTACTGTAACATGTCCCATAACTTTTAAGGTAAAACTGTGGTTGAGTCAGGAAGCAAAGGCTTGGGGGCATATTACAACCCAAGGCTAGCATACACTACAAACTTGGCAGGGGGAAACTGTCGTCAGTCTAATGATTGAGATCAGAAGTTGACAGAGTTTTTCTCTTTACAGTACATGTTAATAAAGTATTTAGCTTGTGATGGTAAAAGCTTTACAGTAAATTGAAAACACCTGACACCACATTCATAGCACAACCTACAATTTCGAACCTCAAAAATAAGGAAAAAATGGCTGTTTTTGTTTCAATTTTTTTAAGTTCAAAATGTACTTAAATATGTTAAAAGGGAACATTCAACATGAAATTTCATTTAAAAAATGCCATACAAGGAACACCCAACCAACTGATAGATAGTCAGACAGATAGACAGACAGACAGATATAGATATCACACACACACACACACAAAGACCGCTTCGCCAGCTTGGCTTAGGCCGACTTCAAGTAAGAAGATTGACTGAACCCTCAGGAAAGTTACAGCCATGTACTCCAGTACCATTGCCAGCAGTACTGAACGCTAGCTCCATAAAGGTGGCATGCCAACATTCCACTGACACTTGGCAACAATCCTCCACTTAAGTAAACACTTTCATATCCTCAAACATTACGGCAGAGAAGCTGCAAACACAATCTATTATGAAGTTGAACTTTTCAAGAAAAACAACCCTCGGATGTTACTGTTGTCAAGTTACTTTATCAGTTTAAGATTCTCTTACTTGAACCAAATGACACATTACTTGAAATACAGACAGACTTACTACTGGTAGCTGCAAACTTTAATTGCATTTTACACAAAGTGTACTGTGAAGATTTACTGCTCTACTTCCCTTCATCTCCTCCCTTCTCAACACCTCTCTCCTTTCTGGTCTCTTTCCCTCTGCCTTCAAAAAAGTCTCTATCACTCCCCTCCTCAAAAAACCTACCCTCGACCCCACCTCCCTCCAGAGCTACCATCCTGTCTCCCTCCTACCCTTCCTCTCCAAAACCCTCGAGCGGACTGTACACCGCCAGCTCTCTGCTTTCCTGTCCAACCACTCTCTGCTCGACCCTCTCCAATCTGGCTTCCGCTCTGCTCACTCTACTGAAACCGCCCTCCTGTCTGTCACCAACACACTAAAGTCTGCCCGAGCTGCCTCTCTCTCCTCTGTCCTAATTCTCCTCGACCTCTCTGCTGCCTTTGACACTGTCGATCACTCTATTCTACTATCCTCTCTCGCTGACCTGGGAATCTCTGGCACTGCTCTGGCCTGGTTCTCCTCCTACCTCTCCAACCGCACTTACCAGGTAACCTGGCGTGGAGCAACCTCCACACCTCGCCCTCTCTCAACAGGAGTCCCCCAAGGGTCAGTCTTGGGTCCTCTCCTGCTCTCTCTCTACACCCGCTCTCTGGGCCCCCTAATCGCATCCTATGGTTTCTCATACCATTTCTATGCTGATGATGCTCAGATTTTCCTCTCCTTCCCCACCTCTGACTCCACCATCCCCTCCCGTATCTGTCTGCTATCTCCTCCTGGATGCACTCGCATCACCTCAAACTTAACCTCTCTAAATCTGACCTCCTTTTCTTTCCCTCCTCCTCCCACTCCTCTGATCTCTCTATCTCTGTTCCTCTGGAATCTACCACACTCTCTCCCTCTTCCTCCACTAAGAACCTCGGAGTCACCCTGGACCCCTGCCTCTCTTATTCCCAGCACATCTCCACTCTGGCACGCACTTGCCAATTCTTCCTGAGCAACATCCGAAGAATCCGACCCTTCCTCACCAACTCGCCACCCAGCTCCTGGTCCAGGCCTTGGTACTCTCCCGCCTAGACTACTGCAACTCCCTCCTGGCTGGCCTCCCTGCGGCCGCCACCCGTCCGCTCCAGCTCATCCAGAACTCTGCTGCCCGCCTGGTGTTCTCTCTGCCTCGCTTCTCCCACGCAACTCCACTTCTCCGCTCACTCCACTGGCTACCGATCACCGCCGCATCCAGTTCAAGACTCTTGTACTAGCCTACAGATGCCTTGACCAGACTGCACCCAGCTACCTCCAGACCCTCATCTCTCCCTACACCCCCACTCGACCTCTCCGCTCCGCCTGCACTAGAAGACTGGCTCTACCTCCTTTACGCTCCCCTGCCTCCAGAGCCTGCTTCTTCTCCACCCTCGCTCCGCAGTGGTGGAATGACCTACCTACAGATGTGAGGACCGCCCAGTCCCTGACCACATTCCGGCGCCTCCTTAAGACTCACCTCTTCAGACAGCACCTGTAGAACTCCTCTGTTTCCCCCCTGGGACACTTTCACCCTTCCTTAAATTTGCTTTACTTACTCTTACCTGCCCCCTATTTTACTGCATTTAATCCTGTACTTCAGAGTTCTGTAATCTGCCAAGTGTTTAATCTGTAGTATTTTGTATTTAATCATATCCTGACGTAACTATCACTGACACTTATCTGCTGTTTTATTGAATTGTATTTTGTCACACTTGTACTTGCTTGCATAAAAGATTTAAAAAGGGCAGGAAACTACAAGCCTATACTGCCACCAGATTTCCTGATGGCCCTGGCTGATTTAGAGGCAAGCAGGCAGCTCTGGGTAGAACTGCGTGCTGAATCCTAATGTGAGAATTCTGCAGGCAGGGGACCAAGAGCCTAACTCTGTTCCCCACAGGAATGCTTCTTTCAGAGTAAGCAGGATACCCTCTGGAATACCACAGAGCTTACAATCCTACACACTCCTGTAAACTGAATTAACACCAGCAAGGGATCAAAACCTCCTGGTACAACCTCTGCTCTATGTATCAATTATGTTACTGCTGACATTACAGAGGAGACAGCAATGTATTTATTGTACTTGCGTGCAAGCACCTTCCTACGGTTACCACTACTTTTCTTAACCTCAATTATATCAGGGACTCTTTGGTATGTGGCTTATTCTGCTGCTTTCGACAACAGGCCTCTTATACAGCAGCAAACTGCATTCTACAGTGCTGCATTTCGATGTCTGAATATCTCAATTTAAAAGTATATAAAAAAGCAAACAAACAAAAATTCAACACAAGAAAAGGGGGATCAGTAATGATGTAGATAGTATAAATAAGATAAAAGAGAAATATATTTTTTAACTGGTTTACACATTAGTTTTTCATTTGAATATGTCTCTAACCCAGTCATGCCTGAATGCTCAGTCCTGGAACCTGAATGATTTCTTTTGTTTAATGATGACACCTGTCTGCCCCCTAATGCACATTTCTCATCAGATATTACACTGCATGCTGATAATGTGGTTATTAAATCCTCTGATAAATTTCTACCAGCACTGAAAGTGAAAGTAGTGTTTAATAAGGTGAAACTTTCCTTTGGAAAAAAAAAACGCGGCTAAATGAATACAAATAAAACCGATCAAATACATCAAAATCCTCAAAAGCTGATTATATATATATATATATATATATATATATATATATATATATATATATATATATATATATATATATATATATATATATATAAATCGACTTTGCCTGCTGCTGACAATTCTGTTTGTCAGTTCATTCTGAAGCATACAGTATCTCATGGACCGAAAAGAAGAGCAGCAGCAGGGAGAATGCTTTATATTGAACGCATTGCTGCCTTGAGAGCCACTGTAACTTAATTATGATTATTGATCATGCCCCTCTTCCACTGCGCGGAGATGGTTCATCAGGCACTCCTAATCCTCCCATAAATGGTGCTCCATCAAAGCTATCATTTTTATGACTCTGTATTCCTAAAACACACAAACACTGGATTACATTTGACAAACTGTGCATGCTACTTACAGCTGACTGGACCCACATTCCATGTTCAATTTTACACTAAAATACAACTGATTGATGTCTCTGTACTATTCTTCCAGAGCGTAGCCTTACAGTATGTGAACTCTACTTTATGACCTGCTTGTAGTAGAGACATTAGCTGCTGACCCATCCCAGTGAAACAGCATGGCTCTGAAGCCAAGATGAATGTTTACTCTTTACTTACACATTACATGTTATTCAGACACTCCATCTCACCTTTTCAATGCACTTATTAGAAATTAATGGGCAACCCATTACCTTGCCATTTATTCTGAGTAACAGTAACTGTTGTTTTTATGACTCATGATTTTATAATGTATTACTTTACAATGAATGTTTAGCTGTCAACAACAAGACAGGGTGCTACATGTATAATTTGCAACCATACTGACACTTGTCCTGACAATGCTGCTTTAGTGAATAGCAGCCTGGTATTTAATATTGAAGGCAGCAAGAAAATAAAGCAATGACTCCCTTGCGCTAGACTAGAGCAAGGATGGGGAGCCTTAACTAATTAACCCTCTGACCAGGTATTAAAGAATATAATCATTTAACAAGTAAGTGTTACAGCTGTAGTGGAACAGCTATTGTACAATGCCTGGCAAACACATTGGATGAAAGTAAATACAATAAGAAATCTCACTCATCTGCAATGCATGTGCAACTACTCAGCAACAATCAAGGTCAAAGCCAGATGGATCTCAATGACTTCACAAGAGGTGTGATAGAGGGCGAAACCGACTCTTCCATGAACACACTGGCTACACCTACATATCCATCAAGCCAGTCTCCCTGGTGCTCCTGGAATGGAAACCATTCACTGAAAACCACCACTGGGAAGCACAGCTCCTGTCAAATGTGGGGCATGACTGATTGCTGCTCGTCACAAGAAGCTTTACACATCGACAGTCTCAGGAGTGCTACACTAGCCCCAAATCTCAAAAACCTTCAACACTGGTCACAACTTTTTCTGCTCAAACAATACACAGTGAGCTATGTACTGTAACCCTGTTATGCCGCAGCATTATTGAAATGAGAAAGGCTACTTTATTTCTGTAACTTGAATCAGTTTCCTGCACAAATCACAAAACTTTTTTTTTTTTTCCTGTCCAACACCACAATGTTCTGCATATGAAAAATTCTGGCTTGTGAGGCTGGATTTTAAAAATAATAATTAGAGAGTGGTGGCTAAGCATCTTATCAGAGGGAATACAGAAATGGACATTACAGGGTTCAACAATAATATAGAGGGGTAGCTAAGCATCGTATCAGATGTGATATAGAAAATGGGCATTAAAGGGTTAAAGGCGAGTCTCCATTTTTTTTGTCCAGGGCAATCTTTAATGGAAAAGGGTTACACTACCATAGCACATACTGTTAACTACTACACTGCAAAAAGCAAATGCCTGCTGTAACAAACAAGGTACTGTACAGGGTATATACTCCAGCCAGATGTGTCAAATCTTTGAGGCCACGCAAAACCTTCACGCTAAAATATCGTACAGCAGCTTCATTAGGTATATCAGCAGGCTGCGTGATGACTAAGTGACACTTCCTAGGTCAGTTCATTGAGAATCATGTATCCTTATAGTCGCCATCTAAAAAAAAAAACTGGTTGAAATATCACTTGTGCTTGGAATAAATGAGGTGCAAACTGGTTTAAATATCACTTGTGCTTGGAATAAATGAGGGGCAATACATAGTTCATATGAGGCCAGCTGATATGAGGAAAATATCTGCATATATGCGCAACAAAAAACAAAAAAAAAGTGCTTAACCCTTTCAGTCATGAATTATTTTTGTCAAGCTGAAGAAGTATTTCCTTTATTGAGTATACATGAGAACAGGACAGCATTTATTTATTCACTACCTCAGACTGGGACCTAAGAGTGAGGTTCCAACGTGATTTCCAACAGCATGCTGTATGTTAACGTACAACGCCAAGATAAGGCAGGAAAGGGTTAAGAAGCATTGTTTTTGATGTGTTTGATTTTTCTGGTTGTCAATCTTTTCTTTTGGGTCATGTACCGAATCATCTTCAGAATTGTAGCATCAGCACTTTGATGTTAAGAAAAATTCTGAAGAAAAAAAAAAAATATATCTGCAGGAGGTGAATGGAATTTCAGCAAACAGTTCCGTCAGCGAGATAAAGAATGTAAGCTGTTGAATAAGTGGAATAATCCACTTTCAGTTAGGTGGTATTGGAGCCAACAGTTTTCAGTTGTATTGTATTATTAATCAATTTAAACATAAAAAGGGACACCTTCTAGAAGTGTTAAGAGAGAAACTTGAGATGATGGTGCAATATTTAGAAGATAATACAAATGAAGATTGTACAAAAAGCAGTAATTGTACAAATTAAATGATTACAGTAGAATTATTTTATCTCTGCCTGAACATTTAACCTAATCGATATTGGCCGAAAAACCAGTGACCATGCAGTTCTGAGTACAGATGAGAATAGACAGTTAGTTCTGCAAGAACAGGGAATGTCCATTAGCTATTGATCGACAGACAGATGGTTATTGTATTAAATATAACTCTCCCTACCCATCAGTTATTTTCAGTAATTCAAGATTATCAATGAAAACTACTTTTAAATAAAATGTTGGTGGATACAACCTGCTTAAATATCTTCAAATATAAAGTGAGATAGAAATAGAGAGGGAGATGTAATGCATGTGTGTGCGTGTGCGTGTGTGTGTGTGTGTGCGTGTGCGTGCGCAATTGATCACAGAGATCCATACAGCAGTCTGCAGACACAGCATGCTGTTGCTTGTTAAGCTAAAGGCACGTAACGGCAGTCCTGGCACACTAATACAAGATGGCAGAGCAGATCCTTTCAAGGCATATCAAAGATGCCTGGATAAAACCATATACAGCATTTTCTATAATACATACATATATATACATATTATATAACATTGGGATGAATCCTTCATTTTCAGGATGAAGCATGAGGTTTTTTTTTTTTTAAGCAGCCATCAATTAAACATGCCGAAAAAACATTTTTATCCACAGTGACAGACACAAACTGATTTTGCTTTAAATTGAGGTGTGGGTCCATTTTAAAATGTGCAACAAACAGTACGACATTGGCAGCATTAATACATTACCACATAAAAAAACAAAATGCTGAAGCTGGTGCTACAGCTCCTGAATGCTAAGTGATATTGGTCAGAAGTTAAACAGCAGCTATAACACTGCAAAGTGAAGTTCAAGGTTACATTTGTACAGCAGGTTCCAAAATCTTCCCAGAACAGTAAAAAAGGCTGGAGCTGAAGGACTGCTGTATGCTGTACATGCCTGGTTATGTATGCCCTACTCTTTGATCTGCACTAAATGCATGCAAAGCACCCAAATCACCCTTCAAGTACATACAGCTACCAAAAGAATGCCAGTACATTCCTGAATAGAATATGCATTAGCACCACTTTATATAGCTCACATTTTCCTACAGGAAAGAGGCCCATATAATGTTAAAACGTGTATTTGATTTTTAATGCTTTTTTTTAATTGCCTCTAAAAACATTGCCAAACTATTTTCTCACGCTGTTCTTCCCATTGAAGGGACGGATCAAGCACACATGAGTTGTTTCTGGGAGAATTCTAAACGTAAAGTTTTTTTTAGACAACGACTTCCTAAGCGTGTTTTTATTTATTTATATATATATATACAGTACTGTGCAAAAGTTTTAGGCAGGTGTGAAAAAATGCTGTAAAGTAAGAATGCTTTCAAAAATAGACATGTTAATAGATTATATTTATCAATTAACTAAATGCAAAGTGACTGAACAGAAGAAAAATCTAAATCAAATCCATATTTGGTGTGACCACCCTTTGCCTTCAAAACAGCATCAAGCATCAATTCTTCTAGGTACACTTGCACACACTTTTTTTGAAGGAACTCGGCAGGTAGGTTGGCCCAAACATCTTGGAGAACTAACCACAGTTCTTCTGTGGATTTAGGCAGCCTCAGTTGCTTCTCTCTCTTCATGTAATCCCAGACAGACTCGATGATGTTGAGATCAGGGCTCTGTGAGGACCATACCATCACTTCCAAGACTCCTTGTTCTTCTTTACGCTGAAGATAGTTCTTAATGACTTTCGCTGTATGTTTGGGGTCGTTGTCATGCTGCAGAATAAATTTGGGGCCAATCAGATGCCTCCCTGATGGTATTGCATGATGGATAAGTATCTGCCTGTACTTCTCAGCATTGAGGAGACCATTAATTCTGACCAAATCCCCAACTCCATTTGCAGAAATGCAGCCCCAAACTTGCAAGGAACCTCCACCATGCTTCACTGTTGCCTGCAGACACTCATTCGTGTACCGCTCTCAGCCCTTGGCCGAACAAACTGCCTTCTGCTACAGCCAAATATTTCAAATTTTGACGCATCAGTCCAGAGCACCTACTGCCATTTTCTGCACCCCAGTTCCTGTGTTTTCGTGCATGGTTGAGTAAGCAGCCTTGTTTCCACGTCGGAGGTATGGCTTTTGGCCGCAAGTCTTCCATGAAGGCCACTTCTGACCAGACTTCTCTGGACAGTAGATGGGTGTACCAGGGTCCCACTGTTTTCTGCCAGTTCTGAGCTGATGGCACTGCTGGACATCTTCCGATTGCAAAGGAAGGAAGCATGATATGTCTTTCATCTGCTGCAGTAAGTTTCCTTGGCCGACCACTGCGTCTACGGTCCTCAACGTTTCCGTTTATTTGTGCTTCTTCAAAGAGCTTGGACAGCAGATCTGAAACCCTGTCTGCCTTGAAATTTCTGCCTGGGAGAGACCTTGCTGATGCAGTATAACTACCTTGTGTCTTGTTGCTGTGCTCAGTCTTGCCCTGGTGTATGACTTTTGACAGTAAACTGTCTTCAGCAACCTCACCTTGTTAGCTGAGTTTGGCTGTTCCTCACCCAGTTTTATTCCTCCTACACAGCTGTTTCTGTTTCAGTTAATGATTGTGTTTCAACCTACATATTGAATTGATGATCATTAGCACCTGTTTGGTATAATTGTTTAATCATACACCTGACTATATGCTTACAAAATCCCTGACTTTGTGCAAGTGTACCTAGAAGAATTGATGCTGTTTTGAAGGCAAAGGGTGGTCACACCAAATATGGATTTGATTTATATTTTTCTTCTGTTCACTCACTTTGCATTTAGTTAATTGATAAATATCATCTATTAACATGTCTATTATTGAAAGCATTCTTACTTTACAGCATTTTTCACACCTGCCTAAAACTTTTGCACAGTACTTTATATATATATATATATATATATATATATATATATATATATATATATATATATATATATATATATATATACACACACACACACACACACACACACACACACACAGTATATATTTTTCATGGACACATCACACAACACTGCCCATGACACTCTTCCCCCTTTAACCTCCATGATCAGCTGCAGCCAAATCTACGAGACCCGGGAACAGGGCGGAGGTAGAGCGTGACCCCGCGCACCGCAAGCAAGTCGGGCTCTTCTGCACTTGTGGTTTTTAACCTCATCTCATCTCAACGACTGGGGACAGAATCTATAATGGCAGAGTATCACACAACACTGTCTGTCACATACTATAAGCATGGATTCAAGCTGTCAGCATCAGTTCAGTTGCCATGTGTTACAGCATTATGTTCATGGATTATCATGACATTAACCTTGTCATCCAGTGGAAAATACCTTCGAAAGCCACTCTAGTGGGATTTCATCTGGGTGTCAGGTGTGAAAGGTCAGTGTCATGTTGAATGTAAACCTTTATCTGACCATACGAATAGTGAACAGCATGTCGTAAGTCCAGCAGATGACGCTACATTGAGAATTTGACAGGTCAACGGCATACACGGAGAGGTGCTTGTATTCTACATGTTGCTTGAAAACAGTTATTTAAAAATGCCCGACCAGTGACTCGGCCTCTGCTGTTTAGTCATTACCTGGGGTCTCTGCACTAGACTGTCTGGAATGTTCTAGAAGCCTGTTTATTAAAACACACTTAGCCAGAGCATAAACATACAGCACAGCAGCAAGGGTTTATCAGTTTAATGCTGGGGGACGGTGTTTTAAACAAAATACAACCACCGTATCAAATAAAAGAAGCTATCATGTATATGATTGCATTGTGTAAAACATGTATTCAACATGAAAGATAATAACTGTGGTTAGAAAAAGTTTGAAGAAACTTGGACTAACTTTAGCTATCTAATACAATATTATGAGATACATGCATTACAATGAGTGCATGGATAGAACTTATGCAACTTAATGGGCCATGATGGACTACAGAGGTACAGCAATTACTTTGATATGGCCCCATGTTTTTGATATATAATAAACCTTGTGTTACAATAACAAATTAGACATTTCTACCAGCAAAATTACTCTTAAATTACTTTGTTGTGGGTAGCTTGCCATACTAATCAGTGCTGTTTGACAGTGTTTGGCTTTATGATTAATTGTAAAATGCAGTTTACTGCAGAAGTAAAAAAAAAAAAAAAATCCAATATTAAAAATGTTGCATTCTCATCACATTTTGCTTCCACTAAGCAGTTGATTTTGACCTACGATGATGTTTGTATGGTAATGCATTCGGTTTATGCTGTGCTGTTGGAAATAGGAGTCTCGGTATTGGCTGATGGTTTGCCTGAATTGTTCTCTCAGCACATGACAAGCCTTCAGAATTGTAATCAGCAGATTCCAGCCAGTAGCAGCTGTCAGCGAGCCTCTTGCATTCTCCGCGCACCCTGAGCTGGTTTTCACTAGAATGAAATCAGCGAATCCCTTAATACTGCTCATAATATTGGGGAGCTGAAACTGTACAAACTGAATGTCTCAAACTGATAACCGTGATTTGAGCGAGCCATAAACTAACTCCCTGGTGTTAATACTCAATTCATTAAATCATTTTTGAAACACTTGCTGGTATTAATTACTATCAGGTCTTGAAAAGGCAACTTTGTTGAAGTGTGTTCCTCAATAAACGATTCATGGACGGTTTCTGATGAGACTCTCAGATAACAGGTCTGTAAAGTGAACTGGTGACCTTTATCCATTTGGATTGTAATTACTAAACACAAGGCGTGATGTTGGCATCCTCTGGTTGACCTCTGCATTGGAAACCCCAGGCTCTCTTTGACAAGATTTCTAAGCACAGGCGCCTTGTGTGGTGTTTCTCCAGCCAAGACTGGATGGGAGGAAGAGAGAAACAATGTGTGCTTTCATGAAGACATTGCTGAAAGATGTTCTCCTGCACCAAGCGTTACTTTCCTTCAGTGTCCTCGTCTGAAAGAAAATGATCTTGTTTCTTTCAATCTATACTTCTCCATTCTTCTTCAGAAGATGCTGGGATGTTTTTTCAAAGCTTCCTTGTTTAAACATTTACTCAGCACCAAGTACTGTACATGGCCCCTGTACCAAGTTTTTACAAAAACACATTCTGCAAACTCTGCCAGGGCTGTACTGCATGCTGTCATAACTAAAACAGCTATCTGGGTGGGGGTTAAATGGAGCACTTTATGAACAGCTTCCAATGTCTGTTTAAAGAACAAAATAAAACAAAATCCTGTACATTTCAGCCGTCTTGGCCCAATAAGCTCGCATCCTAGATTTGCAGATTTCTGCAACTCTGTAAAACACAAACATGACTGCTGCAGCCTGGGAAGTAAAACGTAAAAGCTGCCAGACAGCAGAGTAGACTGAGATTTTAAGATTTGATTGAGAATTAGTTAGTTTTTCAGTAGTATGACACTGAAGCCTGGAATCCGCTTATACCTCAACAGTTAAAAGCCCAAGCTTTTGTTGTATAAACAACAGTGCTACGTGTATCAGATGTGTATATGAATGTTAAATGAAGGTACTGCATGCCTAAAGCTAGTATTGATTCAGACTGCTTTCACACTTTGAATAGCTTTTCAGGTTGCATCGGGTACTGCCACATTAAATGGACAGCACCACGATACCATGTCTATCAACTAGAACTTGTTGTAGCGGATGGGCATCAGAGAGTTGAACATTATTGGGTAGTGCACTATTGTGAATTCAGCCTGTCTGTTCATTTGCAACACCTGCTGCGAGTATTGGAGAGGACCTTGGCTTTTAAACGACTCGTCCAACTGAACACCAGCAGGTTTGCTTCCCATCCCATTAGCAGACAATAGATGTTGAATTCACCATTTCTGTGGCAAAGTCACTTTATATCATGTACACAAATACACAGTAAACCCCTTGGCATAATTAAATACATGTTTTACATTTGTTAATTATCTTTAACTCCTTTTAGATTATGCAAAGCACATTCAGCCCTCTGCTGGCAGCTGCAATACAGCTCAGTGTGTCCAAGAGTTGTTTACTGAACTACATAACAGTAGGCATGGCTGGGATTCAGCAGCTGCAGGTGCATATTTCTAATGCCTGGGTTGCCAGCATGCATTCAGTGTCAGTGGCTCTGGATGACTCTGTGACCCTGTTTTTCTAGCAGTAATTCAGGCTCCCACTTCAATTACGCAAATGTATTTGAAACAAAGACAGTGTTTGTTTTTTTAAATGATTATTTCCATGTCAATGCAGGGGATATAATTATTTATTTTAGCTTAACTAAAAATGAATATATGGTAAATATTCTAAATTGTAGATTCTTACTCGTTCTTTTAAAATGAAAAAAGCAAGGAATACTGTGCATCCCAGCTATGTGAATGGAGGTTAATTATTACAAGATGATTTAATTATTTACCCTGGTTAACATTAGAGGTTAATAAGTTAAAAGTAAGGCACTTTAATACAGCACACATTCTAAAAAAATAACTACAGAAGTAGTAGTCACTAGAAGTCACTTGTTCCATTGATATTTCCCAGTAGTCAATGGCATGTACGAAGGCTACCACATGCTGGCTCTGTCAGTCTCTTTCCTTTGTGACACAAGGTCAAGGGTTCAGGTAACCAGGACCAAGTAAGCAACTCCACCAGTATAACAATAGCATTTGTATGTCAGGAAGGAGACACTGTTGCTGGAATGCCAGCCTTTAAATGAAACACTGAACCAACATTCCATCTGCTTCTTAGACAGAAAATTCCATGACACTTTGTGCCAAATTCCAAAGGCCTTAAACTATGCCCCCACCTCCCACCCAAGCAATGTGCTTGAGCATTTTTTAAATAAGCATGCATGGTTAACTTGCTGCTCCAATTTATTCCGTAGAGTATGCCAACTTTGAAAACTTTTAATACAAAACTCATGGCTTATTAAATACCTGCTATATTTAACCTAATTTATCACGCTTCTGTTAATTTAGTATGACAATGTACAATGTAATATGGATTTCAAATGTGTAGGCTCTTGTAAATCAAATAATCTTTTTCTTTATTGAACCAACCCTTAATGAAAGCATTAATAGCCATCAGCCACTGCCCTCTCATATGATAAAATACTTTAGTATTCCTTCCAAAATAAGGCTGGATGACAAGCACATTCCTGTGTCCCAAGTCTCGACAGATGCCAAGGGCAAGTATTGACTGGCAGGATTCATTAAGTGAAAGCTGCCCAGATGCCCACATGCTATTGAGAGGAAAAGACAGAGAATCAGCAAGCGTGAATCTGCGAGTCCTGAGGAGCCTACAGCATGTCAGCCTATGGGGTTTAAATCATGCAGTAAGACTTGCACATGATTACTGACATCTTGGTGTGATTGGGACATAAGGACAGACAGGGCACCTCTGTGTACCCCAAGATTATTATTGTACACTCAATAAATTGTGCCTTTGATTTAGTGAAGACAATAGTTATATTTGTTACAGAATCTGTCTTAAAAAATAAGGTAAAATAATTAGGATTATAAGAAAAGTTCTCTTAAAGTCCCATCTGCGACAGACGCAATGCAGTGGAATTCCTCACTACTGTTAAATTATTTTAACTGGATACAACAAAACAGCTTTAGGAAAATGCATTTTACTGCAACACCTAATTGATTAAACTGCTGCAAGGCAATTTGCAACTGCACATATTAACACACGAGAAAGCATTACGAAATGGAAGGTGTTCGTAAACAGCATTGAGTTAAACTGTCATATAAACAACTCCTCTTTAAATGGCATGTCTAATTTTTTATTTCCCTTTCATGTGGATTGTGTCCTTAACCCTAATTGCTACTTTATGTTAAAGCCATTGAACAGATGATGAGATTTTACCAATATGAAAAACTGAATTAGAATATTGTAGAGAACACATTTACTGAGTGTCAAGAGTTTAAAGTTTGATTTCTTATCTGGCTCTTATAATTGTATGCAATTCATCAGTAGTAATCAAGTGCATTTCTAGTTTAAAAACATGTTGCATACTTCTATTTTTCTGAGTCTGGGCTCCCAGTAACCTAATCTCTAGCGTTCACATGTACTGGCTGTGCAAAATTCACATAGAAGGAGTACAATCCAGGCACAAACACACAATAACACAACAAATCTGGATTGCTAAAAGCACTCCCCATATTAAGCAATACAGAATGCACTAAAATAATTTGTTGAATGAAAAACAAAGCAAATTAATTGAATACTGAATTAATTTTCTGGATGACATTTGAGAGTTTAGGTTCAGTTTTCAGTGGATGGCTAAACTAGCTCAAGTGTGAACACTTTTACTCTTGACATACAGTACCTACAGCTGTGGCCAAAAGTTTTGCATCACCTAGAATTTTAGGATTGAGACCATTTAAAATAAAAAAATATATATGAACATAATTTAGATCTTTTGTGTTTAACATCATGTAATCAAAGAAACTACAAAATGATATCGTAAAAGTCTACCGGAAGCCATAATAGCCATACATACAGTATTTCATGTTCAATTTTGAAATTAGTTAGTTAATTCTATAGGGTCATGCAAGTGTTGGCCATAGCGGTACACATACAACTCACAGGAATTAAATTAGATATTAAAAACGTTAACATATTTTTTTCATTGATTACAGTCTTTGAAAACTTTTGAAAGCCCATTAATCAACCTAGATGTATATAGTAATTTTAAACAGCCCTAGAAAACAGAACACTGAGATGACTGCAAGCCAGGCAAATTATCCATCAGGCCACACTGCATTCTGCTGAATTCAGCCACAGGCAGTGCAGAGCTCCAGAAAGAAAAACAGG
Source organism: Acipenser oxyrinchus oxyrinchus (assembly GCA_030684275.1). Taxonomy (NCBI): domain Eukaryota; kingdom Metazoa; phylum Chordata; class Actinopteri; order Acipenseriformes; family Acipenseridae; genus Acipenser; species Acipenser oxyrinchus. Next base: position 93,398,759 of record CM060249.1, read on the forward strand.
AATATTAGCATTTACAATGGTAGATTAGGAGTCATTCTCAGAGAAAACAAGGCACTGTTACCCAATTTAAATCCTACAATCCTGGTTCTGTTGGTCAATTCTAGCACCTCAGTCGATTTGCTGCATCTTTTTCTTTCTTCAGTTGTGGCTGGGTCATTCCTGCTGAACTGGATCAAACTGATTGAAAATATGGTGCCAGGGCAGTTGAGTGAATTCCAAAGGAGAACTGTGTAACTGATGCCCAAATATGGTGAGAAAGTCTCTGATGGTGGTAAAAATGCCTGTTTGATTACTTTTTTTTCATTTAGGGGATGAACCCTAATCTTAAAGCATGTTTTAACAGCAGCTTTCAAAAAACAAAAACACAACTGACAAAAGTATTGATGTAAGAGGGAACCCAGGTTGGTTTAAATGTCAACCTATTTTTTATTTTTAATTCTATAAACTTTTAGCAGAATACCAAATCAACTGATATCTGTTCCTGGAAGCCAAGGTACAGTAGGTTCCATAACTACAGCAAATGTTTGGTACATAACTGTAGAAAGATTTTAAACAAGCTTAGCTTCCAAGCTTTAAGCTGTACACTAAAGACTCTCATCACAGAAATATATGAATCAGCATTTTTCTTTGTCTGAATAATTCAATAATCTTCAAAAAAGAAAATTAAAAAAGAAAAAAAAATCTTCAAAAACATTACTAGGATGTTGGTTCCAGACCCTCAATTCTCTGTGTAAAAAAGTGCCTCCTATTTTCAGTTCTGCATGTCCCTTTATCTAATCTCCATTTGTGATCCCTGGTCCTTGTTTCTTTTTTCAAGCCAGAACTGTCCCTTATACTGTCACATTTAATTATCTTTAATTGCAGAAGATCCACTAAATGTGAGGTTTACGTTTGTTTTGAGATCTTAAGTAAAATTTAATTTCAACGTTGGCTTATTTATTATACAAAGCTGTGTTTTACCAAATTGCAAGACAGTGGGTCTGAGCAAGATTATTTAAGCATGGCACATTTCTTGCAGGTCCTTTCTGTGTTCTAAAAATATCACTTTGCTTTGAGCATGCTCTTACTAACTGTGACATGTGGCACACTACTGCATCACTTAGTGATGAGAAAGAAGTCCATTTAAAATGCAAACTTTTAAAAACAGGAAAAAAGGGTATGGTTTTTTGTCACAGGTTGTAGTCAGACAACAAAATAAAAGGTTTCTTCTCTTCTCTACTAGATTTGTTTCATCTAAACAACAAACATAAATGTTATAAATGTAACTACTAGCATACTAAGAGGTATACAGTCCAATAAATTCCTATCAAACTTAACAGCAATGACAACATTATAATACCAATAATTATACAAACAGACAGCCTGCCGAATTTATAAAATTGTTTGTTAACAATTTTTCCTAAGTGATTTCACAAGCGGATTGTTAACTGTTTTACAACTAATGTTTAATTTAAACACAATAATTGTTATCGTGGAGCTCTTTTAAAATAGATGCATTCATAAAATAAGCTATCTGCAGTAATTCTTCACAACTGTAGTCTTTGTTTTAAGATGTAATATAGGGGCTGAACTTGAATAACCGGTTGATAGACTCCTGTTGCTCAATTAAGATCATGATTTCCATTACATGAGGGTAGATGTTAAAACTTCATGCCGATTTGAACTCTGCTCTCACCAAGATAAGCACCAACTAAGACGTAGCTTTACAGTAAACTAATGTGATACATCTGCGTCTCCAACCATGTGTGTTTCCTTCCATCTGATGATGTAGATATCCTTCTGCCTGGTGTTGATTGCTGAAGTGTAATGCTGGCTCCATGGATCAGCTTATTTTGCCTCCCCAGTACATCAGGACACACAACGGCTGCGATGCTGGCTCCGGGGATCAACCACGGTGCGGTCTCCCCAGCGCATCAGCATGACAACCGTCTGGATTGAGCTAAGTAGGGTACATCTCTGGGGTCTTCAACTGGGCACCTTCTATCCTCTGTGTTTTGTCAACTAGCCCATGACACCTCAAGAAGGCTCAACGGTGATTCGGGAGTCCCGGCAATCACCCCCCTAAGTCCCCCACTCAACACAACCCAGCTTACTTACCCGTACATCAGCATTTCTTTCTTTCTATTGTGCTTGAGATCCCCAACCAGAATCTTTCCGTCTCAACCACAGCCAGTTGCTGCTCCTCTCTGCTGCTTCAGATAAATTCTTCACTGTGCATCGCAACTCTTGGCCACTGAATCCAACGTCTCTGAGAAACCGGGTTGTAGAGTGTGTCACAAATCCTCGACAAACCCACCTCCACTGGGTAACCCCGGACTCTCCATCTTCGCTGTTCCGCTTCAGCAGCTAGTGGAGCATACAGAAGTTTCTTCCTGTCATTCGCCTCATCTACAGCATCCTCCCATGGCACTGTTAACTCTACCAGGTGAACAAGGCATGCTGATCCAGACCACAAGACAATATCTGGTCGAAGGTTGGTGGTGGCAAATCTCAGGGGGAAAAATAAGCCGTAGACCAACATCTGCCTGCATTTTCCAATCTCTAGCAGCTTCCAATTGTCCTGGGTGAGGCTTGGTTTTAACACCTTTTCTTTGCGGTTGCTCTCCTGGGCAGAGGAATGTTGTCTTTTGTGTGTAATGTTTTGATGGAACTGGTGGCAACTTATTGGTCATGTTACGCTTGACTTCCAATGCTAAGGCCAAACATCGCAGCACCTGGACATGGCGCTAAGTAAACCGTCCTTGGCTAAGACCCACCTTACATCCTGTCAAAATGTGCCTTAATGTTGCAAGTGATGAACACAAAGGACATGAGGGATCCTCTCCTAACCAGAGGTTTAGGTTCTGTGGTGATGGGAGAACATCATATGTTGACCTGATGAGGAAACTGATCCTGCTCTGTTCCATTGTCCATACATCTTGCCAGCTGATCTTGCGTTGTTCCACACTCCCCCATCTCATCTTGCGTTGTTCCACTCTCCCATCTCATCCCAACTCCCCAGTAATGTTGTTGAAGCTGACACCCTGGGATCCTTCAAGAAGCTGCTTGATGAAATTCTGGTATCAATAAGCTACTAACAACCAAACAAGCAAGATGGGCTGAATGGCCTCCTCTCGTTTGTAAACTTTCTTATGTTCATTCTCCCTGCTTGGCCTGGGAAATGGCTGTTAAGCACCTCATCCTCTCCTCCTGCTTCTGCACCTCGTTGACTACCATCTTCCTCCGTTGAGCTGGGGTTGCCTTGTGCCATGTAGGAGGAGCTGAACTGAGACCAAGACCCCCTCTTCCATGCTGAACGTGCCCCATGATCACCGATTTGAACGGCAGCCTTTGTATCTTCCACGGCTTTCTTTGCTGCCCACTTTCTTCCAGTTTTCAACACAGGTGCTGCCTCCCTTACGCATTTGTCACATGACTCTACTAATTTCATTTCCAGTCGGACCTTGGAGCACTTAAACTCCTCGGTTAGAGCGGAGACTGGTAGCTGCAGTATTCCTTTACCATAAAGTCCCACTCTGCTGAGGCAGCGTGGAACTCCCAACTATATCCTGACATATAAACTGATTCCAGCTTCTCTACTGTTGTCAAAGAAACCTTGTACACAGTCAGTGGCCACAGCAGCCTCGGCAGTAGACCAAACTGAAAGCACCAGAGTTTTAGTTTGCTCGGTAAAGTGCTGCTGTCTATGCTCTTCAACACTTCCACTGCTTGTTGTCTAACTTCTCCCATACGAACTGTGTCCTTTAGATCCCCATCGTACCACCTCCCAAGGATCTTCACTGGCTTCTCAGACACTGTTGGTATTGCCTCACCATTAATGTAGAACATTTTATCTACTACTTTGCCTTTAATTATAGAGATGCTCCTTGATTTAGTGGGCTTGAATTGCATTTGTGCCCATTCAATGTTATTGGTTAATTTGCCCAATAACCGATTAGTGCAGCCTACTGTTGTAGTCATGGTTGTCATGTCATCCATGTATGCTCGAATTAGTGGTAGTCACATTCCAGAAGCCAAGCACTCTCCTCCCACTACCCATTTTGATGCCCTAATAATTACTTCCATTGCCATGGTAAAAGCCAGTGGAGAAATGGTGCATCCTGCCATGTAGTGCTGAATTCTGAAGTTGAAAAACTATATTGCAAATCTCCAAAGTAGGCTTTCACTAAATTTGTTTTTGTCATTGGTACACTGAAAAAATCAAAGCGCTTTCCTCTCCTTTTTAGCCGATTGAATTTGTTGCCAGATCACACGGATATGTTCTAAGCATCCTGGGAAACCTGGAATGCCCACTTTTTGTACTGAAGTGTCAATGAAGCAGTTCTTTAATAGATAAGTTGACAATCTCTGAGCAATAATGCTGAAGAAAATATTGCCTTCTACGTTTAATAGGGAAATAGGGCGAAACTGACTGATGCTTGTAGAATATGGCCAGCTATACCAAACACCGATCACTGGGTGATCTTCAGTTTCCAGTTTTGACTGTTCAGGTGAATCAGGTTGACACGGTGGAGCACTGCTGACAATAACAACAACAACAACGTGGGAGGAAAAGTTAAAAGCTTTCTTCCAGGTTTCAGCTGCTTGGGTCACCAGAGGATACTCAGTCAGGGTGTACAGAATGGAAGACTTGTATCCAGAGCTGCATGGCAGAGGCTTTCCACACAAAGTAAAAAAATTGTGGTGGGAATAAATAAAAGGAATTCAAAGTATTTTATTTCAAAATGGTTTTGATCCACCACGTTCCAGGTTTTTTGGTACCCAATGTAGTGACCTACAGTAACCTTAAAGCTGATATGGCATTTAGATGCTCTTCCCTTGAGCAAAAAACTGTCCAGCAATAAAACTAAAGAAATCAACTGCAGTTTAAGCCATTCCAAGCCTTACTAGATACAATTCTAAATCTCAGGATGTTAGAATCAGAATATATCAACTATTCAGTGTTTCAAAGGGGCAGGAAGCTCATGTCTCTACAGCTAACGCTACCAGATCTGTGTTTTGATGAAGTGCGTTAAAAGTGTCTAATTTATTGTGGGACACTGCAACTAAATAGACAACTTCTATAGTCTCATAGGAAAGCCAAAAATGGATTTGCTGTGGGAGTGAAATTTTAGTCCCTGTAACGTACAGTATGTACACTTCCTAAAAGAAAACACTGACCAGAGCCAGTCCTTATGGGCTGTATTGCCCAGCTAGTACAAATGCATGAGTAGACTCACCCTAGCATGTCAGGGTTCATCATCGTGGGTTGCTAGCTTACAGTGGCAATGCTTACATCCGTTAATAAAGAGAGAAAGGGTTAGATGTGCTTTCGTGTCGACAAGATAAGGAAACCCATTCTTTAATTGTGTGCAATACTGTGCTGACCGATGAGAGTATACCACTTTGTCGCATATTTAAGCTGTCAGAACTCCATGGCAGTCAGCCAGAACTATTACATGGCAGGAACATCTTGGGTATAATAATGAATAACTCAATAGACTGTGGGTCAGACCCTGTGTTCAGTACCAAAGTAGTTAATCAATGATTAAATCAGAATGCGTAGTAATATTCCTAAATTCTACCAAGCAATTGCAGTTACGCTTTCAATTCCAAAACATTCAAGGTTTACCCAGCATGATGATTCCAATGCATTTGTCCATGAGTACATTCTGGCCTGTCTATAGCAAGTTCAGGTGATGCAGGGCTTTGAACACCTACAGCAACAGGGCATTCTTCTGAAATGCTTGACATTTTAGAATGCATACAGTATGGCTCTCAGTACTGTACATGCATTCTGTAGCGTGATCAATGCAATGTCTCTTCTGCCAGTGCCATAAGTTAGTCATCCCCCAAGGAAGCACAGTATAAAACAAGTCTGGGAAAAGGTAATGCTGAACCCTTATTTTAAGTGTATGAAATGCTGGCAATGATTATTATACGGGCCAATGCCTTTCCCAGAAAGAACTCCTCAATACAATTTCCTTTTGTGACAGTCAGTCAACAAAAAGAAGCTTCAAATTGGAAATTGAAATCCAATAATCTATTATTATTAAACTCCCCAGAAAAGGAAATGAAAGAATGGGACCATCTTTAACCAGAAAATCGAAACACAGCCGACAACATTTAGTGAATAAACACAACACTATAAAAATCCTGGTTGTAACTAATACAACACTACTAAAATAATACATCTAGCTCAAATCGGGTTACTTTTTATAACAACTTTCTTTCATTATACAGCAGCTGTATTTTTGGTTACGGTAATTACCTGAATGTTTAAGGTCACAGAGTGAACTAAATATTTCCAGTAATCTTACATATGTACTACTACCACGTAATGGGTCTCACATTCACTCTTGAACACGTTTCAGTACTGAAGAGGTCAAACAGGTAAATGTAGTAAACAAGAAGTAGATTTCAGCTTAAAAATCAAAGGTCTTTTAACAACAAAGCAACAGTTCCTTAGTAGCTCAGAGCCCCACTAACACGCCTCATGAGTCGGGTTACCATGTTCACTAGGCCAGTTTAGGCTTTTAAACTCATATCGCAATGCATTCTGGTAAGTGTAGTCCTGCTTCTCAAAGAAAAGAAACAAGTGGGAGGTACCTGAGACAGGTGCAATGTGAGTTGAAAAGCCTGAACTGTCCCAAACTATCCCAGTGAACATGGAGTCATATTGTAACCCTACTCATGTATGTCATCACTTCTCCCCCTACACTGGGCTGACTGGAGTCTTTGTATTATTTCCTGTCTTATAGGTGAATCAGTTATTTAGTTAGTTTGCTTAACTGAACACGTGGTTACTGGTCAATCAATCAGGGTGCTGGGGGCTAGTTTCACAAAGCAATTCTAGGTAGTCTGCTAAATCCAATTCACTTAAAAACAAAAATAATAAAAGAAAATAAGGGATAGGAAATTCCCCTGCCCAATCCCCACCTAAACACAACACAGGGGCCACCACACTCTGTATCTGGATAGGATATGATAGAATCTGACCACTATTGGTAGTGTTCAGTAAACCCTTGACTGAATAGACATACAGTCGTTGTCAGCACACACGCTGTTCAGCTAATGACGTCACTACTTTATCTCCAAATTGGAAAATACTGATAAAAATAGCAAGTTGATTTCGTGTCCCTTTGGGAGACAGATGCTAGCACTTCAGCAGGGTTCCCCAGATTTAAAAGACAAATCACAAAGACAAACATTTGAGCTGCATGAGTAAAGTTATTACTGTGATAGTAAACACGTTGGTTTCAGTGGACAGTGCTCTAGTTTCAACCCTGTTTTTTCTCGACACCTAAGCTTTCAGCCACTCCATAGCTTTTGTAAGAGGAAATACAAGCATGGAGTCGCACTGGGATGTGGTACAGAGTATCAAAAGGAAGCACTCACATAAAAAGAAGAAGAACAACTGAACAAACTAATTTCTTTAAAACTTGTCGGATTAAATTAAAAAACAAAAAACACACAGGATGAAACCATTGCCACGTTGCATCCCCTAACCATCACAAAATAAATAAGATAAATAAGCAACAACAAATATCTCACTGGTTGATTGATTCTAGTTTTACAAACAGATAACATGGCTTTTTGTTCACCTATGGCGGGCAGGGTAATGCATATAAAAGCAACCAAGTATGCAAGGGCCTTTCTTGTCCTTTTCAGCTGCTCGTCTGCAGTTTATCAAGCAACAGAAGAAAATAAATATATTAATTGTGGTGCTTGACAGCGACTCCATAAACCAGGCTTAAACCTTGATCAGACTGATGCCCCATCTGTATCGCGGATGTATGCAGCACGGAAACCTTTTCAAGACTACTGTGCTCAGAATTTATACACCTCTTCTTTACGAGCATGCTGCAGTTGTGCAGACAATAGGCATTATGTGAGCAGAATTACTGACTAGGAGTTTTCATACAAGGATAATATGAATGTGTTTGAACACCAGATTGTGCAGTATAATTGGAGGCACTTAATAAAGAAATAGTTTAACCCTGATATTTCAACAGTCTCCTTGTGCACACTTTACAAAAGGATCTCCTCTCAGTCTCCACCCTGTAAATTAAAAAATAAATAAAAATATAAAATTATGTCTTTTTTTGTTACCATGTAAATGAATGTGATGGTGCTTTTATAGCATAACAGATTATATTGCTGTTTCTGTGGTGTGTACCGGGAATAGCAAACAGCAAAGTATTACAGCAAGTCAGTGAACTACAAAATACATATCATCCCCTAGAACCTGCTGTTACTCTATGGCCCCATTAATGATGCTTGGTATTTTATTTAAAACTATGAAGAAAATACAGCAATATTACAAAGTGAAAGAAAGCCCAGTTCAGTATATTATCGTGTGTGACGCAGAATTATACTGTGGAAGGTTGGTCTAGATGGGTCTATAACAAGGATGAGAGTCATTATTACTAATATAATAATCTAACATTACATTCACACTTTGCAAATCAGTAAGAGAGCTATGTCAAGAACACTGGGCTTACAGATCCTGCAGTCATAATGAAAAACAGGGTTGCACTGTCTGTTCCTTTTGTTCATGCCTATTTATGGGACAGGCAAGGTCATCACCTGCCAGTCCTGAAAAGGAGTGGAAGGTGAGGACATTTATGCAATGTTATAAACATTCCTGCTCCACACGGACAGCCACTGAAGGGACAAAAGCGTGCGCATGTTTCCAGGATTCCAGCTGAAACAGGAAGCAATCAGTCGCTTTCAGTTAATAAATCCGTGAAGGGAAGTCATTGTGCAGTTCGCTTTCAAGAGGCTGAAAGAGAACAGCGTTTTGAACAATGCACTTACAGGAGCCGGGCTGTCCACTGAACAGCAAGAGTTAGGGGAGATTTTCAACTGTGAAATCAAAAGGAAAAAGGAATAAAAGTATTTAAATCCTAATTAAAACCAGAACCTGCATGCTTGTGACTGCTGTATATACATAATACATTCTTTATTGCTGTTGCACTTCAGGATCATTGTAAATTACTGGAATACAGTTAGATGCTAAAATAGCAGGACATTCATAGATATTTAAATATTACTTTCTTATATGTATAATGCAGCAGGCTTTACAAAGGATGACATCCTGGATGTAACACTGCAGATCAAAATCAGCTTTCCTCAAAAAACCTGTGCACTGTAACCGTTTCCAAGACAACAAGCTGAGGCTTAATTAGAGAAGGGGTTAAATCTCTCCAAATTAACCTCGATGTTGTATCTCAAACCAAAGAGAACTCTGCAGACTAATTAAATGATGCTTATTGAAGTGTTAAAGGCTAGAAAAAACATAGCTTTTTCTGTATAGATACAGGGCTATCTTGTTGATTTGAGAATGGAGCCAAAGTCAACTCAATCACTGAACACCTTTTACTGAGATGACAGTATTTCTGTACCCATATGGAATATAAACCATTTAGCACTGTGTTGTGACAGCAGGTAAAAGCCCAAGTAAAATGTTATCAATCTACTCATGTTTACTACAAGAATAAAAATATATACATTGCAGGCCACAAGAGGGAACCAGCAGTTCTGTGGAGTTAGTATGGCATATATAGGATTTCCTTTGCACAACATCCCCAAGGCGTGTTCATTTAAACATTCATTCAAAGTGTCTAGTGTCCTAAACCTAGGATCCCAGAGAAGCTCAACCCAGGGTCAAAAATAATTTGCAGGCGTCTGTGCCAAGTGTGTGGGTTGTAAAACGATCATAAGCCAAACAAGCAGAGATTTAACAATAATGTTATAAATAGAACATGTGCAATACACAGAGTCAACTTTATTATGTTTTTTAAAAAAAAGTTTTTCAAACTGAACTGCCACCTAATAATATCACTTGAAGTTGAACTTTCCATGTATATAAAGGCTTATTTGAACTATCACAAACTGAGGAGGCTGGGATAAGTAAAACAGCATGTATGACTGTGAGCTCTTGTTTTTTGTGGGAGACCCTTCATATGTAATAGGTTATTTTTCTTTACCATCAACGATTGCATACCGAGTCAAAGTTCTGACCTGAATGAGATGAAGCCAAAGCAGCTGTTTCCTCCCCTTTCATCTGCCTGGAGCTGAAAGGGGTCTTTGTGCAGTATTGTTCTGCCAGGAAGAGCTCCACAGTCACATGCCACAATAAAAACAGTCTATCTAGGTCACTCAGTGATTCCCTTTCCAGATACAGTCAATAAAGATCCCAACGGAACATCCTCTCTGCCATCATCTCCCACATCTCTACGTGCTCAAACAACCTATCAGAAATCAGTAAATCATTTAATTTCTAAAAAGAAAGGCAACTTACTGTCAACACTACATCTGCATTCAGGTTGTTTTTGTGTGCATACTGTAGGTATCTAAAGTTTACATCAAGTGCCGCTAAATTACTGTGTATTTACATAGTAGTTACATAGTAAATACATGTGTACTTACATAATTACAATGTATTATGCAGTTACAATGTACTTAGTGTGACTTTTTGCGCAATAGAACCCTAACCCTTTTCTGATACAATTGTGTAGTTACACATTAAGTACATTGTAACTATGCAAAACAGCATTGAAAATTGTGTAAGTACACATGTATTTACCAAGTAACTACTATGTCAATACACAGTACTTCGACTTCTTTATTAAATAGCAGAACGCAGCTTCAGCTTCTCATTCTGCAACTGGTTTATTTGCATTAATATTTGGTGTAAAGGCAGCCTTTACTATTACATCAAGGGGTTGCATATTTATCCTATCTGATGGTTAAAAGTGTGCTATACAGTAGTACATACATCCATACACATACATACATACATACATACATACATACATGATGAAAAACAAGTGGTGGATAAAGGAGTAGGTGTAAAAGGGCTACAGTAAAAAAAAGGTAACTTTTTGTAAACTACTGTTACAGTATTGAAAATTCAACACAGAGTTTGAGTGAATCACATGCTTGAGACTATTTCGCTGCTAGTAAGCAGTATGTCAGTCCCATGAACAGTGTGTAAGCCCTGCCCATGGAGGAACAGTGTTGTTCTTTTGTTGTATAATTAAAAGCAGACTCGTGCCTTATCAAAAGGAGTCCTTTCAGGGTTTGGGGTTTTCTTTGGGGTTTTTTTTAATCAGATGCATCAGATAATTAGTACAAAGCACTTCCATTAGCTGCTTTAAGTAACTATTGACAGATGGGAGCTGGAGAGCACAGACACTGTAATAATAAGCAGTTCAATGTCCAGGTATACGGGGGACTGCAAAGATTTGAGCAGTGGCTGTTTTCAGTATTAAACAACTGTTGCGTATTTGAACTGGTGCTCATCATCAACTTGATTTTGTTAATATGTTTTCATTATTGCCCAAGCAACTCAATACAGTAAGGTAACCACTATTAGAACTCTCAAATGTGAAACGGTCATATTACTGCCAATAATAATAATAATAATAATAATAATAATAATAATAATAATAATAATAATAATAATTATTATTATTAGTGGCAACTGTGCTTAGAATTTAAATCAGTCTGTCAGCTACATTAGAGGTGACATCAGTCTCTCAGCCTGGTGAGAAGTGATTTTTCTTTCGCTGACCTGTAGCACTATACAATACAATATGTAATTAGTTTGCTTTGATCTAGTCTAGTGAAGTAATTCTGCCTTTACCACTTTGCTTCCCTCCACTGACAAACCTGTGTCTCCTGCATGCTTAATCCCAGAGTCTTCCGATGATTACATTACAAAATAATGCAATTTGTTAAGTGTGCTCAGGATAAACCTCCAACTCAAGAAAAAGCTCCAATTCTTAGATAAAGCTATCATGCTCAACAATGTTTAGAGCAATAACACCAATTAGAATGACACACAAAATTGCTGTATTTCACAAGTCAGGAATATTTATCATTATTTTAATGCAGTCATTATACCTTGTGTCAAAGTACTATAATGTTCAGTGAAATATCACTTTACATACAGAGGGCCCTATGTGTCATAGTATTTGCTGCGATTTCATTCATTTCAATGTATTTAAGTGATGTAGTCTTTATTTCAGAGCTTTTCCTTATGCATACGGTAGGACCTTATTATACTTTATTATAATTTAATGAAGTAACTTCCATAACACTTGACATTGTCTATATGTTGCAATACTAGTAACAAAAGCTTCATAAATCTTCCCTGCAAGCTCACTACCAGCAGAATGGCACTAGAATTCACATTCAATAGTGCAGGTTAAAGCAGCAAGCAGCATCCGGGTTAAACTTAGGATACTTTAACAAGCATTCCAAGAAGAGTCCACATATGAAAAATGCATCTTGTAGAGAGAGATGTATGGACAATTATACTGCAGCTGCATTGAATGAATGTGAACTTCCCTCGCCAGCACTACATAAAGCTCATCCGGCTCAACGAACGACTAGAAGAGCTCCGAAGAGGCCGACAAGCATGTATTCCGTAGTTGTGTTCAAACATCAAGTTGGTTTTAGAAACTGGTTAACCCAGGCCACATCTGTGACTCAACAACAGATAATAAAAAATACAAATGTAATTAAGAATATCACATTAGATGACACAAGGAAAAATCATTGCCGTGAATAAAGTCACTACTACAGTATTTTCTTTTCAGATGCTGCATTCAGCACGTCACACTGGAGTACGCATATTACTGTGTCTGTGCCACATCTGCCATGCTGATCACTTAATTGTGAGACATAGAAACTAGCGCGGACATTCTTTTTTTCAGGAATTGCAACACTTACATCACAACTCCACCGATGAAGGTAGTATCTGACATAACTCAATTATCTTTATTTATACGAAAGCACTGCCTGAATTCCATATCATGTAAATCCAGGTACTGTATGTAGTTTGTGATTTAAACAAATAAGGGCTGGTTTTAAGGATTCTCTCTTCTGGTTAATTTATTAATGCATCATTTGTAACCCAGATTTGAGCAGCGAGTAGAACCACATGCTTTAGGCTACACTGAAGGTCAGGTGAGGCTCCTGTGTGGATTTATATATAGTATGGGAACCAAACAAAATGATAAACAACATTTAATAAATAAAATCAACAGTTGTGCTGCCAAATTTTAAAATGAAATGAAAATATCTAGATATAAAAGGAAGAAACACAAGGGCCCTGACTCTTTAGACTATGATTTACACATTTTACAGGAATTTTGAAAGCAATTTTCAAAACATGAAACATTTGTCCCAATCCATGCAAGTTTTGCTACTGACGTGCTACTTCCAGAATTAATTTTTTTCAAAGGTTTGGTTTTCATTAAAGAAATCAACTACAGTCAAGTACAGTTTTGTGAATGAATACAAACTACATTTTATTATTACAAAAAAAAAGCAATATTTTCCATTGAACTGTGCAGAGTATGAAAACATCTTACTGTAACTGCAGGCAAAATGCAATTTTTATTATTTTATCACCAGCCTTTGTGTATATATTTTTGCAGATGTTTATAATCATTGAGTTGACACCATTGTCTTACACACAGCACTGTATACTTCACAGACGAATGATTACAACAATCCTGATGTTTGAACCACCCAGCTTATGAACAAGACGTGTTGCTGCACAACAAGCAACGTGCAATAGGGGGGCTTTCATGTCTGCACTGTTTTTGTTTTGTTCATCTTTTCAGTTGTTTTTTTTCCCCTCAATACAGGACCCCTGGCGCCATCAAAGAAATCTTCTTGACTCAACAAGCGATTCCTATTGGGAAACGCAAGCTAAAATAGCTGCAGGTTTTAACACAGCTTGTGCCTCCAAATACTGTCTCATCAGTAGCAGAGAGCTAGGTAGGGATGCTAGAAGGCAGCCGCTGTCCTAATCAAATGCTGAACAGGAGGGTGGTACCTGGATGCTACAGTGCACCGAATGGAACCAGAATGAAATTGTATTCGGAACTTGGTGGAATGGAATTGGAACTCTGAACCCTAGTATTAGTATTCTCAAGAATTCCCAGGTAATAGTTGTACTTTTTATACCTGCACAAGCTTAAAGTTGATTTATTTTAAAGCAGCATGGCTGTATCTTGATATCCTTTTGTTAAGTTTAAAATATATATATATATATATTGGATGATTGCTGGAGATTGCTTTTGATTTATTCAACATGCACGCCTTCCAGATTTGTCATGCAAGTGTTTCTTTCTCATGGAAGAGGCCCTTTTTTGTTATTCTCTCCAACACATTGCTTGTTTCTAAATGCTTTTAGCAGGCTGGTGGAAATGCCTCTTTGGAGATGGAGTGATGCACATTACAGAGCATGATTAAGTATCCCAGGAGACAAGGAAAGTGCTGGCTCTGTACTCCAAGTTCCTAGCAAAGCCATCTCACATGATCAGAACATGTCTTCTTACTCAGCCTCCCTGAGCTAACAGTGCATATCGAAATGCTGCTCACAAAGCACATACTGTGCACATTTTACAAGCCAGTGGAAAGAGCTGTACAAACAAATAAAAATGCCACAAACCAGCATCTATTGAAATGAATATTTAATTGTCTTTTTAAAATGCCATCTTTGGACAGATTAGCTTACTGCAAATCGGCTTTCCAAACATTCTTCTGAAGTAAAGAGAAATGGATTTAACCACACATTAGCAATATTATACAAGAGGGGAAATTATTTTTATTGTCAATCTAAAATAGCATGAATTACTTTATTATGGGAGGAACAGCAACAATACAAGCTGTAAAGTGCTGCACTTCTAACCTGGTTTGAAACCACAGAAGAATCAATGACTTTATCACTGCAGTGAAATAAACAGTAAATAAACTAAAAAGATCCAGTATGTGCTTTTACACTGAGCTATCTGGGAAGAGGGGGAGATAGTATCTGTGTTTCTACCAATGTGTGTATTCATGTGGAGAGAGTAAGGGGGTTCCAAAGATGGGAAATATGATTTGGGTATTTAGGGGAATTTCAGCTTCAGATGAGAAATAGAAACAAGCTTGTAATGTACACATTGATTATGCTGGCCTGGAAATTAGAAAGCCATATATTTCAGTCCTTTCTTCTAAAGCAGATCAATAAGAAGAGCTGCAAGTGGTGCATAAAGCAATCCCAACAATAAAACAATGGACGACACACACACAGCAACAATGTAGAATACAAACCCATGCACAATCTCAATTAAACATGCTCTTTTCCCCTGAATATATTCATTTTACCAGCAGACAATACTTTCACATACTGTACAAATTGTTTGGCCCTCCTAAAGAGTGATCAATGTCTGCCTTTAGATTATAAGGAGAGGCACTTTCTGCTATAAAAAGGTCCCACGGTATTGAACCTTTTTATACTTTTAATAATAATAATAATAATAATAATAATAATAATAATAATAATAATAATAATAATAATAATAAATAGGTTAACAAGTAGATTTTCCTGTATCGGTCACTGTGCTGAATCCAAATAAACCTCATTCTGAATGAAAAATAATACCAACGAATATTTTTCTAATTACTGAATTTATTTTTACCGCAGTGCTTATTGCCTTAATGGGAAGCATTAAAGGTATTCTGTCTTCTTACAGTAAATTTTTAAAACAGCTCAATAAATGATATCCAATAGCAGTTGGTATGATAAACTACTAATATTGATTCTGTTTTAGCTTTCCTAACAAAAGCCAGTTGTATGGCTCTTCATGCCTAATGAGGAAGTGCTTGGAAACGAAGGTCCAGCTGCAAAATATTACTATATATTGATGTATGTGAAGCCTGGGATAGTGATTTCTTCTTTTTTTTCCATGCCATGGTCAGTAGTTCAGCCCTTAAATCCCTGCTCTCCATATGGGAGTGTCTATAATGAAGCTTCAGATTTAAAGCCTAGAATACAGTGACTTCAGACAGCATTTAATATCCAGTAAATCCTCATAAGCACAGTTTTCGACCTTGACGTGGCTGAAGTAGAATGGGAGAAGCAGCATTGTCAGCCTCTACCACTTTACTGCAAAGTCATAGATAGATAACTCCAGCCACTAGTGGAGTAGCATTGCTGATCAGATCAATAAACTTGAAAAAGAAAACAATCTTGTTTGTAATAGTTTTGTTTTTCTGATTGATGAAAGGTGACATTGATAACATTACTATTAATACTGACAACCAGCTAATATTGTGTCTATTGCAGTAATATTATCTTGATGTATTAACTTGGATGTGGAAGCGTATTATTAAAAAAAAGGGATAAGATTAAAAATCAGGATTTTTTTTAGCATCGGGACGATCCAGGAAAACAGGGACAGGTGGCAACCCTAGTTTCATCAATATGGATCCCATTCAAATGATTCAGTGTTGAGCAGCAAGTTACAGCTGCTTTTCATACTAAGAGTGTTATGACAGATTAACATAGCATTTCCTCTTTATTACGATCACACGTAAGAATCACTTCACTGTTTACCCATCGCAGAAATGTATTGAGACTCCCAGCATAATTCACTTACCGGTATACACACACTGGTCTGTTTGATTTCTATTACCGATAAATGCGTCTTAGCTCACACAAAGGAACCTAACATGAGCTCACACAGCTGTGCGTTAGAAGTCTTACAGTGTAATTCTTTACAGTGTAACTCTCTGTAATCATGAGAGAGACACATGAATGCAATGGCAGGGGCTTTCCCCTGTGAAACCAGGGATGGGACTGACACAAAAAGCTACACATTGACAGTCAGCCTTGATGTCACATGGGTAGTGCTCTTTGCTTTCGCTTTTTACTTTTGATCATGTGACGTCCCTTTTTTGAGACGACTCAATTAAACTCTTGGAAAAGTGCTGATTGTGAAACAAGTTCAGCTTTAGTTTTTTCTCCTGTAACTTGATTGAGACTATGATTCTGTTTCATTGATAATGTATAAAAAAGGTAGCTCCTTATTTTTAATTCAAACCGAACGCAAAACAGCGACTGAAGTTAAATTGATTTAATTAAACCATAATTAAGAGGAAGCTGATTGCCAAAACAGGTTAGAACATTTTTGCAACGAGCCATTAACATTTTTAATCTGGGAAAAGCAATTTAACTGAACTCGCTTTTTGTGTTCAGTTTGCATTAAATGAGGAGCTGCCTTTTTATTTATCAATGAAACAGAATCATCATCATCTCATTCAAGTTACGGGAGAAAAAACTAAAGTGATCTTGTTTCACAATCAACGCTTTTCCAAGAGTTTAATGAAGAAACAGGAGTCGGCTCAATATAACTTGAAAGGGACATCACATGACCAAAAATAAAACCTGAAAACAAAGAGCCCTACACATGGGTCACAATATAATGTTAGACGACCACTTATAACTTATAAACTCCAAATACATAAAACAGCTTATGTTGCATGATTTTGAAGACGAGTCTTATAACAAATGTAGCCTGTCAAACAGATTGTGTGACCTCAGTACAATACCATATAATGTTGTTGGGTTTTTTGTGTCATACAAATTTGTTTTGGAGGGTCTTTATTTATTTTAATATCTGGTTTGAACTCTATAATTTCCCTCTTTATGTGGCATAAACTTGGTAACTAACTGGAAATGGAACTCACAGGCTATGCTATCAGTGTACTATAATTACATCCCTATTCACAGAATGAGTACTTCACCCAACCAACTCACTGAAAACACATGGCTCTGTCTGCTAATAGCCCAGTTTCACTCCAACAGAAATGTCACCACCATAATTGCAGGTGTCAAGATTCACGTTTTGCATTTGAATTCTATTCACTTGGCAACTAAAACTGAAAAGAAAAAACAAGTTGAATGAATCACTGCTGACACACTGAATCACTGGAGGCGTGCTTTTGTTTTGTTTTCCTCTAGTACTGTGTGCTTAAAATATATATCTATTTTTGAAAGCATTCTTACTTTTTTTCACACCTGCTAAAACTTTTGCACAGTACTGTATATATATATATATATATATATATATATATATATATATATATATATATATATATATATATATATATATATATATTTTTTTTATTTCAAATAAAATATATAAATGAACCAACAATACAGCACTTCACCAGTCAAGGACATGACATAAATGATGTAAAGTTTGTAGTATTAGAACAGCTACAATTAGACAAATGCAACATATGGAAGAATAAAAGAAAGTAAATGGATAAATAGACTGAACATGATTATGCCAGCAGGACTCAACAGAAAAGAATGAACTAATTAACTCCAATAAATATTTAACATTTAAATAAATAAATAAACAAAATTCATTCAAAAGTTGAGCTGATGCGCTGGTGAGGCCAAATCAAGACTGATCCTTCGAGCCAGCATTGCATGATAATATAAATATAAGTTTATATAAAATAATGTTAATTAGAATAAATACCGATTTAAAGATAGAAGCAAAAATTATGTCACAGTATATACAACATCATTACATCATGGATTTGAATATAAACAATAAGTAGTTGTTACTGTGAATGCATTTGTTCTGAGAACATAATCACTTTTTTTTTTTTTTTCTTCAAATTTTGATTTAAATCACTCACAGTGGGGAAATGATTTACCAACATAAAAGCAATGATATTTATCAGCATTGCACAGATGCCTGTAGTGAACTTTCCTATTAGGAGTTTAAAGAAAGCTAACCACAGGCATCAACACAGGAACAGCGTACGTGCAGATGACTTCAATTAGTTTGCAATTAAAGTTGTTTAAACGTCTTTCTACTAGAAGCATGTCAAGCCGGTGTTGATGAGCTCCAAAGCAATGTTTGCACCACTTCTGTTTAAAAAAGAATACATGAAAAACACAAGAAAAAATGTGCATGTAGGAAGCAGTTATCTTTCCTGCCCTGGATATGTTCCCATACTTATTTAATGCCTATTTTCTCAATATCAAATATATTGGACACTGGGCAGCATAGGGTTTAGATATTAAAACAAACATCTGAACTTGAAAAAAAAAGGCATACTATTCCAACAGTTACCAGCATAACCAAAATGACTAACAACTAGAGCTGGCTTTGCAAAAAATATTTTATTTATCTAAAAAAAAAAAAAAAAGTGGAGCATATCCCTTTATGTGAACTGTAAATCTATCCATATTGGTCTTTTCCAAAATAAAAAATAAAAAATAAAAATCTGCCTGTAGAGCAGAGGAAATGATGGAAGTTTGAAGTTTGACCTGGAAATAAAGGTGGTTCTAGTCAAAAATCGGTACCTGTGAATCAGTGGGTGCATACAGAACACACCACACACCACAGGGTTACTGGAAGAATCATGCTGGTACGCACATCAGTACTGTATATGTCTGTAGCAGAGTCACCGCCTTTCATCAGGAACAAGGAGTAAAGTACTTCCTTACTAAAAGTAAAGGCTTCAGTAAAATATTAATAAAACGGTACATCATGCTTGAGCTACAGGCCATTTCACAAGCAGCACAGGACTTGACACGTAATCTTCTTGGAGAGGAACAGCGGCTTTATAATCCTAGGAGAAGAGTGGGAAATTGCCTAGCAACCACCTTCATGAAATCCGATTTGTACTGCTACACTCAGTATTAAACGCTAGAAACAAACAAAAGGGCTGCTTCAAATAGAACGTTAGGCTTGATTCAATGTTAAAAAAGAAACGAAAATGTCAAATATTATACTGTAGGCATTTCCAGCAAAGCAGTATCAGTAACAAAAATGTGTCTGCCACCTGAGATGTACTTTAATGGAGCTTGAATATGTCTTTCAAAGCCTTTCACTGTGAAGCATGTCTGTCTCACAGTGTTACATACAAGTAAGTAGGAAGCAGTTTTCAAACCTCCCATCTAAAACTACCTGTAGGGAATGGAACAAAAAAAAAAAATAATAATAATCTGATCGCTAACTTCAGGCCAGGATACTGGGAGACTACTACTACTACTACTACTACTACTACAACTACAACTACTACTAGTACTAGTACTACTACTAAAATTAAACTGCAAAAACAATATCTACTGTACTTACCTGTATGGCTGATCATGTTGTTCACTGCTGTGCTTAAATATGTGCTGTTCAAACACATTTCTTAACGTTCTTAGACTGTCTCAAAACACCAGACAACAAATGAAAAATGCTACGTGCTTAAAGCTTACATTCATCACTGTGTCACTCACTGTCATTAGAGCAGAGACACAGATTTTTCAAACCAGTAAATGAAAAATGTGATTTCAACTGATGTAACAGTGTTGTTAAAAAAAAAAAAGAGAGAAATTGAATTCAATAGGAAGGCGTATTTATAGCTGAAAAAAACACCACCATTCCCTTACAGATTGTAGCGGGTTACACCACCAGAGGCCTACCTGAACCAAGCTTTCTCTCTAGTTGCAGTAAGTCTGTAGCACCAATTGTGCGTGTGGATTTTTTTTTTTCAAGAGAGAAGCCTTCCATTACCATGTTTAGCCAAGGACTTCTTTCAATTCAGAGGATTACAGGGTCCGAGATACTGTTGATTTTAAAGTACCAGAGGAGTGAAGTGACCTTTGCTAAAACAAGGAATGTGCGCATTTGTCAAAGCTGTCACTATGGTGACCATCGATATCCAGCTTGCTGTTCTGGATACAGCCACCACAAACCGCTGGGATTGTGGGAGATCAATCCAGTCTTTCAGATGTCCCTGCAGGCAGATGGATGAGAGGTATCTTCAATTCCAGGACAGCAGAGATGCTGTCAGGTGTCTTGTTGCTCAGCCTAACAGTCTGACAGAAGGTTATACAAGCAGATGCTACTGTACATATCTTTGATTTGAAGTCTTTACCTTCAACGTCACTGTTTCGCACAAATAAAAAAAAAAAACAGCTATGTGGTACGTGACACAATAACTAAAGGGTGCAAGAGGTAAGTCCTCCAAGTGAACAAAAACCTGAGAACATCATCTACTTACAGCTATTAGGTCTGAAGTGCTTTGGACTTTCCTGGAATTTAACAACAAAAACAACTGCGTTATGTTCACCGCTTCTGTTCTGGGTCTGTCTGGGAGGGACTGCCATGAAGCAAAGTCATTATCTATAATACACGATAGGAGGACTTTACTGTGGTCTCAGGGTTCAGAGATCATATGACTGTCCGCTGTGCTATAGAGGCTGGAATCAAGTTTGTCTAAAGTGAATGGTATTAACCTTATACGCCAACTGTTCACCCTTTTGCACCAACCAACAGTACAAAACCTTGGGGCACATTTTCACAGCATTTAGTCCTGTCTATTTACTGTTACACTACTGTTTCTTCAATAGAGAAAATCTCATGTTAAATGTTACAAAAATCAAAAACCAACTACCTGAGCATGCTTAAGAGGCCTTTAATCATATGACCTGGTTTAAAAAAAAAAAAAAAGAATATTTAAAAACTGTAGTGAACACAGATGAGCAGTAACAAGAGTTTGAGATGCTTTCTTTGCTTTATGGGTCAATCTTGTCTGAACTATGCTACCAAGCAGCATACAGACATTAGCAGTTGTCCAAACCTTCTCCTGCACAGACAAACAGTGCAAGGTTCATTGGTTTCTATTTATAAACTGCAAATAATTGCTTCGCATGGTTGGCTACTGTCAGTCAAGACTTCACCATTTCCAGCAAGTACCAGTAAATATTACAATATATTTTTTGACATATTGGTTTTTCGTGGAAGGATCTACTGGCACACAAATAATAAATATTGCCAATTACCAATACTAATTAGGAAAAAATTAAGAAAAAACAGTATTTAAAAGTCATTCAGGAGAACACTTATCCGGAGACGAACAGCAACCCTCAGTGGAGCAAACTGGAATCAAACTGTCACTCAAAGTGACTGGCATCTTGAATACTGATCAGATAGGAATATGCCTGGATGGAATAAATTAATAAAGTGAGTATTTATTTTGCAGGTACTAAATACTAGTTGTGTCCCCCAAGACAGCTTAAATGAGAAGATGAAACATCTCTAAGGTCTTTTACAACAGTTTCCATGCAAACATAAAAATAAAACGCTTTTAAACAAGTGGGTTTGTGTGCATTCCCCGCCAAAATTAGAAATATCCGTAACACGACAAAGAAGATCACCGTGCCCTACACCCACTGTATGCTCATGTAAAAATGTGATTCTGACACATAGACAGACGGACAGATGACTCCCTATCCTGCCAAATTCAGATTCCCTCAGTAAAGCACCGAACCTTCAGTACTTCTGGGCTGTGTGGAGAATTGCTGCGGTGACAGAACACAATTGGACATTCTAAATTGGTAAAATCTAAATTACACACACACAATATATGTCACAAATTATTTAGAAAAAAAAGTGTGATACAGACAGATGCAACAGAAATAATTCTTCCATATATAATTATTTTGTATGGATGTATAGCCTCTCCACTAGATCCCCAGCTAGTGAAGCACCACAATGAAATTATAGCTTTTTCAAAAGATGGTAAAAGTTAAAATGACGAAATAAAGAATTCTTGTAATTGCAGCTCAAAACATCAGATGCAACATAATTGTGCTGTAGATCTGCAAGACAAATCTAATTGAATGCACTAAATGTTCTTCTAATGTAATACACTTCTTAGAAGCACACATATCAAAGGAATAGAACAGGCACTTAAAACCACTTGCACACTTAAGACTTCTTCAAAAAAATATGAAATACAATGAATCCAAGCACTGCCTGAGAGTGGAAAACAGCTGGTCAGAGACCACCAGAGATTATATAAAACATGTATAGTATAACACACAGTTTGCTTCATGTACATAAGGCTAAAGGTACCCAGCATCCACACCATACAGGGTCAAATTTGAGGATTTTTTTTATATTTCAAAGCTACAGAGAAATCCATCTAAAATGTGTCTTGAAAGGTTTGTTTTAGTGTGATAGCCTAATGACCAATGTATGTGTCGATATGTTTTAAAAACAATTATACAGTCTTGCAACCTTTACATATTACTCTTATCTGCCCCCTATTTTACTGCATTTAATCATGTACTTCAGAGTACTGTAATCTGCCAAGTGTTTAAACTGTAGTATTTGGTATTTAATCATATCTTGATGTAACTATCACTGTCACTTTTATCTGCTGTATTATTGAATTGTATTTTGTCACACTTGTACTTGCTTGAACTAGTCATTGTAGTTATCTTGCTCTTATGGTATTATTACCTGTACTGTAACACTTGAAATGTATTTGCTTATGATTGTAAGTCGCCCTGGATAAGGGCGTCTGCTAAGAAATAAATAATAATAATAATAATAATAATAATAATAATAATAATAACATATCTACCACTGTGTTATTGATTATATATTAGCTATCATCTTCTGTGTTTGAATGACAAGGTGTTACTGCTCAATATTGTGCTCTATAGCATGCTTCTGTAACTTCCAGTGATGGTCACAGAGGGTTTATTTTCCTCAATTGCAAAGTGAAAAAAACACTCCTGACAGACCATGAAAAACTAGAAATGTGAGTTCTTGGGGCAAAATGTAAAAGGGGACAGCACATCTCTTAGTTAAAAAAAAAAGTCAAAAAAAAAAAAGAAAAGAATATACCAAGAGTTAGTTGACAACACCTGTAATGGAACTTCACTGAACAAATAACAGAATACAACTTAATAAAGAAATAACTCTTTATTGTACTGTCTCTACCCAGCAAAAACATAACAAGATACACATTACCTCAACATGAAGGCATATTGGGTCTGAGGTCAATGGCAACGTAATGGACACGCTTTGCCTGCAAGGTTTATATAACCTTGCTAATCAGAAGACATTACCTCAATTAAACAAAAACTGTCCAATGAGGGGTTTACATAAACATATAAGCTCATGGGTTTGCTGAAAAAGTCTGTAATGTCAGAAGGAAGCATAATAAAAACATTCCACTTTTCTTTCTGTCAAAATAATGTTATTGTAATAATGATATCATATTTCCTTAGGCACTGCGTACTCCAATTAGCTAACCAAAAAAAAAAAAAAAAAAAAAAGGGTACAGAATGAAACATCAGTGCTGGTTGGGGGTGCTAGAGGACGAGACATTTGTTGCCTGTCTTACCCCAGTCAGATCGCTTGCTTACAGTTAATATCTTGGTATTCCTGAATATATAAAATCATCCTTCCTAAAAATAAACAAATTGAATTAAAAAAAAAACTTCAGTGGTACCACTAAATGTTCATCCATGTATTACCAACGACCCCCCCCCAATACACACACATAAAATGTGACTGCTTTATGTGATCAAAACCTAACATTCTATCACAAAGCAAAAGCATCATCTCAACCCTAAGCTGAAAAAATGTTTCAATAGTCATCTGAATGACTTTAAAATTAAATTCTTCTTGAAATCCATATTTTATAAAGCCTTACAAATATTCATAACATTAGTAATTGTATACACTACCACACAAATATAAGCCTTTTATTATGTCGCTACATGTATGTCACAACACGCACATTCAATCTAAAGTGCTACCAACACATTAACATGTGAAACGTTAACCTTAGTGGCAGTCATGATGCAGAACACAAAGAGCAGACTATCAGCAGACAACCCAGATGAAAAGGATGAAACCAAAACCATTCATTATCTTATTTCTTCTTTACCCATCACCAATCACACTGCTCATGCTCAGATCCAGTAAGCTCTATTTATAAGCCGGATTATTAAAAAAAGGAAATCTGTATACAATAGGTAGAATTCCTCGTCACAGGAAGTGTTTTGTATTGCATTGCACACAGCAATAACATTTTATTGCAGAAGCACATTTTACTCGGTTTTGCAACCAGAACCGAAGGTGTTGATTAATTCTCCAGCCGAGCAGACTTCTGAATAATGTGAAATTGTGCTTTCAGTTTTATTGAGCAGTGATGTCATCACTGCTCAATAAACCACAGAGGTCGGGTTGGTCACTAAATTAGAAAAACCAGCCATGTGCAAGAGGCCTCCCAAACACATATTTTGTACATCTCCCTGCTGCAAGTCAGCCTCAGTCACAATGAACAAGGAAGCAGACCTGAAAACCTGCTCACATTGAGCGGCTTCCATGTCCTAGGCTGCACAAAATCACTGATGTGTCTCATGGAAAAGTTATGCTTTGCTGGTCATTTCAGAGACCAGACTTTACTGCAATTTCCAACCCAGCATACAGGTTGTAACCATGGTGAAATATCCCTTCAAAACACCCTGTAGGCACTTTGAATTAGTGTTGACCCGACTACACATAGAGGACTTTCACACACCCTATTGACATTGTCATGGCACATGTTCTTAAAGTTGTGTCCAGCCTTGTGTGATATGCTTGCTGTAACATACCCATTAGGGTGGTACAAAAAAATAAAAAACAAGTAAGATCTGCCTCTAACTTCGGGCATGATAATTATATCTAGTCCGAAAAGCCATCCTCTGTTTCTGCACCAGCGAGTGTACAGCCATGCCAAGACAGCTCACATTATAAAAGGGATAATCAGTCCATATCAAATGAACAGGCAAAGGAACTTTTACAAGCACAGTAAATAAATAAATATATATACACACACACACATATACAGAGAGAGAGAGACAGAAAGAAAAAGAAAGAAGTATTTGAACAGTCATTGTAAACTGCTGAAAACACAATGCAATAAAATGGCTTGGGTTGCAGACTACATTGTTCCAATACTGTAGTGGTGTGGTTAGTCTGTGAGCTCCTGGTCTGACTCAGGGGTGGCTGGGGGTGAAGAAGAATTTAAAAGCACTATTCCAAATGACAAAAGTGGCATGCATATTTAAATTTAAATTCTGACCACTCAATGCACAAAATGTGTGACCTTCACACACAGAGCGAGAGCACAAATGCCTATGCAGCATTTGTCATGGCTGGAATGTGTGAGCAGATGTGGCTTTGGCAGCAAGGCAAGTCATATATTACGCTGACTGGTAGAAGACTTCCCAGAATTGGTCTGAATTTCTTTTTAAAACAAACCAAACAAATGAAAAGGCACAGTGGAAAAGCTGCCTTGAACTTGTTCTGTTTCCAACAAGTGTCCATATCGTGTGCTTCACTGAGAAAACAGTGAGTACGTCAAAACAAAAATCCTTAACAAATTCTCTTGCAATCTGGATTGCATCCAGTAGTCGACCAATCAACATAGTTGAAGATGATGGGTAATTAGCGACTTCTGTCGCTAATTACTTGGGTGTTATAGAGCACTGGATTGACGAGCAGTGGAGATTTCGAAGTGCAAAAATAGATCAATACGTCTATATAAAAATACTAATACATTTACAAGTGATAGTATTATAAGAATCTAGAATTCAACAACCCTTGAAATCCCCTTTTGAATATAGGGATGTTCTGTAGCAGTTAAGGAAAACATAACTTGTGTGAAAACTGATTAACAATAACTCCCAATTGTTTGTTTGTTTGTTTGTTTGTTTGTTTGTTTGTATGTATGTGCTAACTTCACTATAACAAACCCCACTGGGACCTGGAGAAATGTTTGTTATATCAGGGTGTTCACTATAATAGGGTTTAGCATTTTTCTGTATTAGAATAACTGACAAAACGGTAAATTTAACATAAGTCCAAAAAGCACACAAAACAAACCAGTTTCCACACATAAATTACACCAACACTAATTTTGCCCTGCTACAGGTATATTTAAAAGAAAACAGTAAAGAAATGAAAAAGGAAAATATGTAAACTTACATGCTGAATACAATAATTACATGTCCTTTCTCTTGAAAAAAACTATCCAGCATATCCTCACGCCCGTTGCCTGGTTGCAGTTTGTGTGAAGATGATGGACAGGCAACGATTGCATTTGTCATGCACATTGTAAGACCGAGTGTTTAACTTTAAAACACTTATTTGTAACACTTTTCAAACACGTCACTGGGTTTATAATTCTAAATGTGTTTCGGATTTAAACACCTTGTGGTGTTTATTTTGTAAACTCTTGGACATGTTTATGATTTGTAACACTTTTTATTATTATTATTATTATTTATTTCTTAGCAGACGCCCTTATCCAGGGTGACTTACACTTGTTACAAGATATCACATTATACATTATTTCACATTATACAGGTACCACATTATTTTTTTACATACAATTACCCATGTATACAGTTGGGTTATTACTGGCGCAATCTAGGTAAAGTACCTTGCTCAAGGGTACAGCAGCAGTGTCCACCACCTGGGATTGAACCCACGACCCTCCGGTCAATTGTCCAGAGCCCTAACCACTACTCCACACTGCTGCCCCGAACATTTTAAACATTCGTACGCGTTTATAACAGGGTTGGTGTTTAAAATCTAAACAATAAACTTCGCAAAAATGGCACAGATTAAACACATAACGTTTAACAATTATTTAGAGTTCCTGAGGACTAAACATCGGTGACGTATCAACACTGCTGTTTAGGAATAGAATGTTTTTACTATACCCACATGCCATTTAGATATTAAACGCGTCACACGTTCTTTGGTTTTACAGTGGAGATTCGTACTATATTAGGTCATCTTTGAATTAGACAACCATTGTCTTTGCTTTCACTGAGATAATAACACACTTGACACTGGAGAAGATTCAGTGTCATTCAGTACTTAGATCATTGTATCCGGGTGGATCCTGTACGGGATAGTTCTAATTTGCATTGAAAAAAAACGGTTCTTTATAAGAACCACATTCTAGAAAAAGTCTAGAAAATGCTGGATTGTAGGTGAACATTCTTGGACAGTATAAAAGGGTTAGGCATAGGATGACTGCTGTCATTACTAATAAGTCAGTATAGGAAAGTTCTTTATTTTATCTGAAGACCTTAGGCAGAAAATGGTACTGTCACAACGCTCCCTCGGTCTGGAAGAAAGAAGGTTCTTTCAACAAGAACAAGTAGAAGAATTGTGAGGAAGGTTAATAACAATCCGAGACTGATTGCCAAAGATATTCAAAGTGAATTGGCTGCAAGTGGGACTGGGGTTTCCATTTCAACCATAGGGAACATATAAACTGTCACAGAAACCCGAGATTTAATTTTTTTCCTGCAACTCACTTAATAGGCCCCTGTATTATTTTTTATAATACATGGATAACATTGTGATGCTAATATTAAAGACGAGGTTCAGCAGTACAGTTTTTTTTTGTTTGTTTGTTTGTTTTTTTTAAACGTAGTGTTTCAGTACAGCACAGACGTTCTATGTCGTTATCCATTATGCATCTGCTTTATTTGGATGGTTGTCCTTTACCTTGTTTTAATTTCCTGTTTCTCTGATATACAAATGTACCAGCTTTAGATAATTTTTTTTTTTTTTACGTATTCACATTTTGATGGTCTCGAGGAGTCGAATGGGTCAAAGTTCAAGTATATTTTCCTGTAGAGGAATTATCACTTTTTGATGTCACTACTGTGGTATTATGCCTTTTTTTTTCGAATGGCTCAGGATGCAAATACAGCCTTCAAAAAATGTGTGTGTGTGTTATTTATATATATATATATATATATATATATATATATATATATATATATATATATATATATATATATATAACAAACACACACATTTTTTGTAGCAGCTAATCTATTTTCACAGATAGTCATGGGCTTCCTGGAGAAATGTTCACAAATCACTGTTCAAGCCATCAGCATGGTGTGTTTCAAAGGCCCTTACACAGAGAGTGCAGACATTGTCCCACATAATGAAGCTCATAAGAGAAGAATGTGGTTGAGGAAATGGTCCTGACAGTGATCAGCATGCTTAGGAACTTGAGCTCCTATGGTTAATTGATAAAGAGAGGATTACTTAAGGTTCAGATCGGCAAAGAGTGTTTTACGATTCAGTGGTTTGGAAATGGACCACCACTGCTAAATAGGACCTCATAGAGGGAAATGTAAAATGCTAGCTTCTGTCAAGGGTTTTTTTTTGCCAACACAAAACAATCCCAGTGACAGCTGGGCACCCCGGATCTTTTACTGGGCATTCTCTGTGGCATTTGCTCTAATACAGGCATGTTACCATGGGAACCAGGTTCATTGTTATCGTAATGTCTACATACAGAGTATTCAAACACAAAACATTGCTATAAATGATAAATGAAATTATAAAAATAGGGTGCATTTTTAAGTCCAGCAATGCTCAGCGCAGTCCCTGTTTTTCTCATGAGAGCAGGCAGTGTCAGTTTGTCCAGGTGTAGTCTTATTCTTGAGTATAAAGGTGTTGCAAGTGCCTGATGTATTGACGTCACTGTGCTTTGGACAATTCCCCTGGGCTAAACCAGTCCCCAGTACTGACATTATTTCATTAATAATAAATGGTCAGGGCTTTCATTTTGTTTGTTTAATTTGTTCTTCATAATACAATATTCTTCTACAACACACAGATGACGACTTATACTGTGGTAATCGATAAAGGCAGTTTTCTTTTTGACTGCCTCTCACTGCCTCCCATTTCTTGATTATGCTGTTCAGTTCAGCTAATCAAGGCTGTCAGCCCAGTGAATCGATGTTCTCCAGACTGGCAGACCTGGCGAAAGTCAGGCTTTGAACTTAGCACTGGGCGATTCCAAGGCTTTGCGCAAGCAGATGGCACATTCGCCACCATGCTAAAACAAAGGCTGAACTGTGTGCAACTAATGAGGCTCTGTCACAGTTCCTCTATGGAGTGCGCATCACCCCCTGGCTACACGCTCTGATATGCCCACGCTTCAGGCTTGCTGTAATAAACAGAACTGCAGCACATATCATTTGAAATGCATCTCTGGTTGCAAAAATAAATGAATACTAAATGAATGACTCTGGTCTCGAGGCACTCCCAAAAATTGCTTTAAATGTTTAACTGTCCAGCCATGTATGCGAAGACCATTAGGCTGGAAACTAATTGATCCAACCCCTAAACATTTTGAGAGAATGGTCATTCATGTTCATGTACATTATCAAGCTTTGAAAAACTGCGGGACCTTCGTCTCTTTTTGTTCTGCAGTCACACAAAGCTGTTCACCTTGATTTTACACTATTCAGCCACAGGACGCTGACAATATTGCATCCGAGCCAAGGGAAAATTGACATTTTTGCAGATAGATTATTTTATCACAAACCAGCCCTGTCTCTCTCTCTTTGATTACAATGTAACAAGAGAAAATTGACTGTGCTTCATACATTTTTGTGCATAATCCCTTTTCTTCAATCTCAGTGTTATAGTGTAACCCTTTGTGACTCTGTTTTCCAGAGCTGCAAATATACTGCATCTTCCCAATGGAAATAAGGCTGGTCTGTCTGTCGGCAATTTAGCCACATAAGTATTGTATTGAGGATAAGGGAATACATTGCAGAATTGTTTTAAAAAAATAAAAAAGATTCTTCATAAGATTAGCTCTCCAGTGTAACTGCTTGGAAGATATTGAGGGGGGGGGGGCTAACCATGCTGGTAAATATCTCAATAACTAAAAGCAACGGATAAAGACTTTGGGGAATGTATATATTTGCAACACGTATAAAAAAGGGGCCACCATAAATAATGAACACACTCCTAACCACAGAGGGCATGCCATATTTGACAGTCCTGGTGACACATGTCACAAAGCAACATGAAGACAACAGCATTCCCCAAATTACTCCTGAAT
Organism: Acipenser oxyrinchus oxyrinchus; assembly: GCA_030684275.1. Taxonomy (NCBI): domain Eukaryota; kingdom Metazoa; phylum Chordata; class Actinopteri; order Acipenseriformes; family Acipenseridae; genus Acipenser; species Acipenser oxyrinchus. The sequence goes on from CM060249.1 coordinate 93,429,290, forward strand.
TCTGCTGCACAAGAAAGGCAACATGTAGGTGATATTGCTTAAGGGGGAGGCCGTGATGCTCATCTCATTTAAAATCAGAAATATATTCTTTCATCTCAACATTACAGTACATAGAGCAGGATTTTCCATTTCCTGACTGACTCCCTACGTTAACCATGATAGGTACTTCTAATAATATCAGCAGGGCTTACCCTATTCTTAAAGGAAGTTTATTGGAAGCTTATAAAAATAAAAAACTAGCTCCTTCGCTTCATTCTGCTGAGATACACTGAGAAAGGAAATGCACTCAAGCAAGCTCAAATACACAACCAAACAATATAAAACAGTACTATTGAATATTGGTATTTAGGTACATAACATACTAACATAGTACTGTCCAATTATCAAAAAAATAAGGTCAAGCATTTTCTTATTTTTTTTCTTTTGTTTTTAAGAAATTATATTTCTTGTATTTGAGATGAAATGATAATGTAAATATAAGATGTTGCAGCAATACAATTAGAACAGCCTTTTCTTTTTAAAGCAAACACGTACTGTAACTGTAGATCAACATTATACTGTAGTCCAACATTTGTTTTTATTTCAAAATGGAGGCCCTGCAAGGCACTGGAAAACGGTCATAATCTGAAGAATTTGGATTTTCCATCTTTTGACGAATACTCCCATTAAATCGACTGTGAATAGGCTGCATTGTCATCTACACCAATGCACCCAAGATGCTTTGCATGTGCTTCAGGCCAGTATAACTGAATAATTAAATGAGCTGTGTAGCTTCTAGCAGAGCTCTTATACAGTGCCTTGCGAAAGTATTCGGCCCCCTTGAACTTTGCGACCTTTTGCCACATTTCAGGCTTCAAACATAAAGATATGAAACTGTAATTTTTTGTGAAGAATCAACAACAAGTGGGACACAATCATGAAGTGGAACGAAATTTATTGGATATTTCAAACTTTTTAACAAATAAAAACTGAAAAATTGAGTGCAAAATTATTCAGCCCCTTAAGTTAATACTTTGTAGCGCCACCTTTTGCTGCGATTACAGCTGTAAGTCGCTTGGGGTATGTCTCTATCAGTTTTGCACATCGAGAGACTGAAATTTTGCCCATTCCTCCTTGCAAAACAGCTCGAGCTCAGTGAGGTTGGATGGAGAGCATTTGTGAACAGCAGTTTTCAGTTCTTTCCACAGATTCTCGATTGGATTCAGGTCTGGACTTTGACTTGGCCATTCTAACACCTGGATATGTTTATTTGTGAACCATTCCATTGTAGATTTTTGCTTTATGTTTTGGATCATTGTCTTGTTGGAAGACAAATCTCCGTCCCAGTCTCAGGTCTTTTGCAGACTCCATCAGGTTTTCTTCCAGAATGGTCCTGTATTTGGCTCCATCCATCTTCCCATCAATTTTAACCATCTTCCCTGTCCCTGCTGAAGAAAAGCAGGCCCAAACCATGATGCTGCCACCACCATGTTTGACAGTGGGGATGGTGTGTTCAGGAGTGATGAGCTGTGTTGCTTTTACGCCAAACATAACGTTTTGCATTGTTGCCAAAAAGTTCGATTTTGGTTTCATCTGACCAGAGCACCTTCTTCCACATGTTTGGTGTGTCTCCCAGGTGGCTTGTGGCAAACTGTAAGCGACACTTTTATGGATATCTTTAAGAAATGGCTTTCTTCTTGCCACTCTTCCATAAAGGCCAGATTTGTGCAGTATCTGACTGATTGTTGTCCTATGGACAGAGTCTCCCACCTCAGCTGTAGATCTCTGCAGTTCATCCAGAGTGATCATGGGCCTCTTGGCTGCATCTCTGATCAGTCTTCTCCTTGTATGAGCTGAAAGTTTAGAGGGACGGCCAGGTCTTGGTAGATTTGCAGTGGTCTGATACTCCTTCCATTTCAATATTATCGCTTGCACAGTGCTCCTTGGGATGTTTAAAGCTTGGGAAATCTTTTTGTATCCAAATCCGGCTTTAAACTTCTCCACAACAGTATCTCGGACCTGCCTGGTGTGTTCCTTGTTCTTCATGATGCTCTCTGCGCTTTAAACGGACCTCTGAGACTATCACAGTGCAGGTGCATTTATACGGAGACTTGATTACACACAGGTGGATTCTATTTATCATCATTAGTCATTTAGGTCAACATTGGATCATTCAGAGATCCTCACTGAACTTCTGGAGAGAGTTTGCTGCACTGAAAGTAAAGGGGCTGAATAATTTTGCACGCCCAATTTTTCAGTTTTTTATTTGTTAAAAAAGTTTGAAATATCCAATAAATTTCGTTCCACTTCATGATTGTGTCCCACTTGTTGTTGATTCTTCACAAAAAATTACAGTTTCATATCTTTATGTTTGAAGCCTGAAATGTGGCAAAAGGTCGCAAAGTTCAAGGGGGCCGAATACTTTCGCAAGGCACTGTATATGGCAGTTGTCCTTATATATGCAGCTTCTATATTTATGAAACATTTGCATTTGAGGAATATAAGGCTATTCCTCAAATGCAAATACAATTTAGCTGTAGCTTGTAGCTTTTCCTTGGCTGGCATTTCAAATAACTTGCTCAGCATCTGTTACAAGCCATCAAATCTATAGCACAGCCCATCACTCTCCCTGTGCTGTTCCAGTACTGCTGGGGGAAGGGAGACAGAAGAAATCGATGCCACTTCAGTTTTTACAAGAATAGAAAAAAACAATAAAAATATGTATAGTTTGAGTATGGGAAAACCCTGATTGTGTCCCTCTTGCAGCTTGAACACCAATGCAACACCTCAGACTTTATCCATATATCTTATTGTACGTTACTCTTTTCTAGTCATGTATGTGGCAGGCAGCACAGTTTCAACACCATTGGGTTAAAGATGCTGTTTTATAGCCTACTGGCTTTCTTAACCCATTAAGTACAAAATCAGAACACAAGCTGCATTTGTTTAATTTGATACATTACATTTAGACTTAACTTTTGTAATTAACAAAATTAAAGTCAAATTAAAATAAGAGGTAGAGGGCAGTTTAAAAAGCTCAGACAAATGTCAAAGTAGTCTGTCCTCAAATGAGGGCAATGGCACTCAATGGGTTAAACCCTTTTACCCTATGTCGACGTAGCACTTGCGTTTCTTTATTCCGTTGTCCTAATACGATTTTAATTCAACATGTTTTTATTTGTATTTACTTTTTTGTTTACCCAGGCTTCCAAACACTAGAGTAAATGGAATGTAGAGTTTGTAAATAGGTCAAGGCCAACTACTTCACTACTTTGTGAATCTTAAAATGAAATAAAAAAATAAAAATAAAATGGAGAAAGATCATCTTCAAAAGGTCACCTTTCCATGAATGCTAATGAAATGAAATGTGGCATGAGAAAATGCCATGATGAATAATGTATGCCATGGTCAAGTAAGCACAGTACACAGGCTACACTGTTCATGATTGTAATTATAAAATCCTTAGCCAACGGAAGAAAGGTCACATGACTGCATTTCTTTAAAGAAATATAATACAAGGAGACAAATGGCACTGGAAAACTGTTGCTATCTGGACATGAAAAGGACAGTTGATTTAGGGATGACAAGCTAAAGGCTTGTTTTTAAGATCTATAACTACAACAATAACTTTGAGTATCTACACTACCTTTCCTTGGTTTAATCTGATGAAACACATTATCACGTATACAGGACTTGTCAATAGGGTGGCCACCAACATTATGCGACGATCTGCAAGGTGTTTAAATATTCTGGAGGAATATGTGACTGCCCCCACCCCTTTTATTTTTTTTTTTTAAACCTACCACATACAAATTTTATTGCACTAATCATGAAACCGCAAAGACTTCCTGAGTCAGGAAGCCAAGTGTCTCCCTTTCCTATTACTTAACCTGGGCTCTGCATTAACAACTGCACTACAGCAGGAAAGCACAATCTTTTTCTGAGGGTTATTGTATTACTTCCTCATCTTTAAGACATTGGTCCTGCTTCCTTTCCATAGACCACGACATCAGCAATTGGGGTCATTGTGCAATTCCAGTTAATCCTTATCAGAGCATCCAATCTGAGATGTGTTTTCTGATATGCAGCATGCCCTTCCAGTGTTATGAACACAGCACTTTCACGGGTTGTAAATAAGTAATCCAACTAGCAACATCATTGTTATTGTGTACATTTTCAAGAGGTCTTTATACTGTCAGCAATTGAGCAATCAGAATGCTGCTAACTTCCAGTGCCCTGTCACGTAATTATATAGTGATTACATGGATTTTAGGTATGGCCTAGCATGATTTGTATAAGCTTATGAAAACTGTCTAGTTAACAAACAATTTTAACGCGGAAAAACTAGCTGCCATTTTTTTTTTATCTGTGTACAGGGAGACACATCAGTATAAAAGCACCAATAAAGGTCAATGTCATTCAAGCAGTTGAAGATAAAGAGTTCACATTTATTTTTGTGCCGAATCACTGTTACTGAAGAAAGCGTGTTCTCAGCTTGCGTTTACTGATGGGTGAAATTTGGATTTTGGGTTGGATTCTTTCCTTTAAGAGTTTAATTCAGGCTGGCATACTGTAATGAAGCAGATTTTACTGGTACTTTGGGGCCATGCAAGTCATATGACAACACAGTGGACAGCAACCTTTTAAAATGCCTGTGCATGCTGCTATAAAAGGTACATCTGTGCAACCAAACACAGCAAAGCCTTTATAAAATATATGAAAAGCACTTTCAGTCACAGCAATAACTCCTGCATGAAATGCATGCATAACAATTCTCAAAGAACACTTGTGGAGCGCTCTATTACTCCACATCGCTTTTGGTTTAATTGAAGTTTACATTTCCATGGTTATGGTACCTGGGATTAGTTTGTTGCTCAGAGGAAGTGATGTCACAGTGATATTTCCTTTAGAACATCTGCTGGCTCGCAGCTGTCAGGTAAAGTCTGTGTGTACAGTATTAGAAAGGACTTGGATTTATTAATTTTTCAATTATGTTTTTACACCAAAACCTGCCAAAGTGACAGATTTTTTTGGTTGTTTTATTTTTGTTGGGTTTTTTTTCCAATTTTGTTTTGTTTTATTTGTACTTTTTTTAAATTAAAAAAACAGACCAAATTGTAAATAGTTTTGTGATGCAATAAATATGCTTGTTTACAGTATGTATGTGGGAGTGTCTTTATCTTTTATTTATTGGAATCGGAATCAACAGGAATGGCTTTGGGAATCGATTCTTGGAATCTATCCTATCGATTCTCAAATTAAGAATAGATTCTGGAATCTACTCCAAAAACTTTGGAATTGAACACCCTTAGGTCTAACCTCGCATGGGATTCAGAAAAAAACATGTGGAATATTGCGGTAAACATTTTGAATATACAGTACTGTGCAAAATTTTTAGGCAGGTGTGAAAAAATGCTGTAAAGTAAGAATGCTTTCAAAAACAGACATGTTAATAGATTATATTTATCAATTAACTAAATGCAAAGTGAGTGAACAGAAGAAAAATCTAAATCAAATCCATATTTGGTGTGACCACCCTTTGCCTTCAAAACAGCATCAATTCTTCTAGGTACACTTGCACAAAGTCAGGGATTTTGTAGGCATATAGTCAGGTGTATGATTAAACAATTATACCAAACAGGTGCTAATGATCATCAATTCAATATGTAGGTTGAAACACAATCATTAACTGAAACAGAAACAGCTGTGTAGGAGGAATAAAACTGGGTGAGGAACAGCCAAACTCAGCTAACAAGGTGAGGTTGCTGAAGACAGTTTACTGTCAAAAGTCATACACCATGGCAAGACTGAGCACAGCAACAAGACACAAGGTAGTTATACTGCATCAGCAAGGTCTCTCCCAGGCAGAAATTTCAAGGCAGACAGGGGTTTCCAGATGTGCTGTCCAAGCTCTTTTGAAGAAGCACAAAGAAAGCGGGCAGCGTTGAGGACCGTGAGCGCAGTGGTCGGCCAAGGAAACTTACTGCAGCAGATGAAAGACACATCATGCTTACTTCCCTTTGCAATCGGAAGATGTCCAGCAGTGCCACATCAGCTCAGAATTGGCAGAAAACAGTGGGACCCTGGTACACCCATCTACTGTCTGGAGAAGTCTGGTCAGAAGTGGCCTTCATGGAAGACTTATGCCAAAAGCCATATCTCCGGCGTGGAAACAAGGCCAAGCGACTCAACTATGCACGAAAACACAGGAACTGGGGTGCAGAAAAATGGCAGCAGGTGCTCTGGACTGATGAGTTAAAAATTTGAAATATTTGGCTGTAGCAGAAGGCAGTTTGTTCGCGAAGGGCTGGAGAGCGGTATACGAATGAGTGTCTGCAGGCAACAGTGAAGCATGGTGGAGGTTCCTTGCAAGTTTGGGGCTGCATTTCTGCAAATGGAGTTGGGGATTTGGTCAGAATTAATGGTCTCCTCAATGCTGAGAAGTACAGGCAGATACTTATCCATCATGCAATACCATCAGGGAGGCATCTGATTGGCCCCAAATTTATTCTGCAGCATGACAACGACCCCAAACATACAGCGAAAGTCATTAAGAACTATCTTCAGCGTAAAGAAGAACAAGGAGTCCTGGAAGTGATGGTATGGCCCCACAGAGCCCTGATCTCAACATCATCGAGTCTGTCTGGGATTACATGAAGAGAGAAGCAACTGAGGCTGCCTAAATCCACAGAAGAACTGTGGTTAGTTCTCCAAGATGTTTGGGCCAACCTACCTGCCGAGCTCCTTCAAAAACTGTGTGCAAGTGTACCTAGAAGAATTGATGCTGTTTTGAAGGCAAAGGGTGGTCACACCAAATATTGATTTGATGTAGATTTTTCTTCTGTTCACTCACTTTGCATTTTGTTAATTGATAAATATAAACTATTAACATGTCTATTTTTGAAAGCATTCTTACTTTACAGCATTTTTCACACCTGCCTAAAACTTTTGCACAGTACTGTATATATATATATATATATATATATATATATATATATATATATATATATATATATATATATATATATATATATATAGTGCTTAATAATATTATGCAGGGGAAAAAAATAAAATTAAACTAAACTAATAATATAACTAACTTACTTTGTATCTGACCTGCCCACTCCCACAATCGCCAATGGCAAATGCAAATTAATATTTGACCAATTTTGGTGGCCCCTGGCGACCCACAGCTCCCAGATTTAAGCCCTGTTAGTACAGGAGCACCCTCCAGTCAAAGTAGTGCCTCTGCTGCATTGCAAACGAACAGCTTCTGGTTAGGGGATATGATGGTCCACATACTGTAATAGAAATAATACTTTACTTGCAATTGCAAATCAAAACAAGTACTGTGTGCAAAGCAAGATCAGTAAAATTAGTTACAAAACGTCTCTTCACCCTCCCTCCTGCTCACTTTTTTTTTTTACATGCGCTTCGCTGCCATGGTAAAGGTCACTCTGGATCTTCTGAACAACACTGCAACTGGTCTTCAAGAGATTCTAATTGAAGGGAGGAAAGCCATGCAAAGCAAAGCGCTGTGTGATTCTGAGGTTATTCATTAACGGGGGCGGGGAGGCACAGACAAAACAAATATCAGATTTTTTCAACACTACTCCTTTGTAAAATGATATGTCAAACTCTGAACGAAGATCATTCATGCTATGCTGTTTAGCATAATTCAAATGTCTTTAAAAAGAAAAAAAAAAGCCATTAACAAAGAAAGCCATTAGTGCAAGTCCATTTCATCACAAGTGTTGACAACAAGCAGCTTAAATAGCACAGTACTGACACTGCTTGGGTGTGTCAGTGTATCACAGTATTTATGGTACCTTATACTTGCGGCCTGTTCTAATTGTACAGTCAGAATATGAAAGGCTTTCTCTTGGTTGTAAACTGATGTTAAAGCAATGCTTCCCCAGTACCGTCTAAAAGTGTGCAAATAAGCACTGTAGCTCGAAACAATAGATAAATGCAAATACAAAGACAGTAATCTATGTTTAGCTTTCATCTAAAATCGATTTGATGCTAAACTATGTTGTTGCTTACAAGTACTGTAAGACCCGGACACTCAAAATAACGAGGATTTTCAGGTTTCACTCATAAGATGAATAAAACATTTTGATCAGATCCCTGGTGGTCCATTTTCTTTTCTCTCCACACACATTGTTTCCATTCAGTTTGAGCTTCATGTCCCACTTACCAGTTTAATGACTCTCCTTAAGCACTCAATCCTTGTGGGAGCCCTTAGAAATACTAACGGGCAGCACTATCAATAGACATGCAGCGTATAGTACATGTGTTCTTCTGGGTTGGAGGGGCAGGTGTGAGCTGCAGCCAGTGCTGCACTGTGACTGGAGGCACAGGTGTGACTTGCAGCCAGTGTGATTGGGGTCGGCAGTAATTCCTATTATTTATTTCTTATTACAAGCTACCTGCATGTCACGGCAGATAAAGACATTCAGGAGGTCTCAATGTGTGCTGGCTTTGTAGAAGCTCAAAAGCCATCTCGAGAAACTGCCAAATAAATCCAGGAATGGCTACAAATAAGAAAGATTATATATATATATATATATATATATATATATATATATATATATATATATATATATATATACAGTATATATATATAAAATCTTTCTTATTTGTATATATATATAATGTTTCTTGTAAAATCCTTTGACCAAACTAAAGAGACGTGCCATATTCTGTGAATGACGTACCACAACAAATTCTCAATGAGAGTACAAAAAAAAAAAAAAATTCACTTAAACATTTTCTCTAACTTTTAGTACAGAAACATTAAAAGTTTAATAAATCCATGATACGAGAGGGGTGATTCTTTTTTATATATGCTTTGATAATAATAAAAAAACACGTGCAGAAAACAGGTTTCACAGACTAAACATCAACTGTCAAAATGAGTTGATTAATGTAACTCTACTGAACTGAAGGTAATGTCAACATCCCTTATTTACCGTTATTCAATTCTCAAGACCACAAAAAAAGGCTTCTTTGTACTGTAATTCAGAGCAATGCAACACTCCACAATTAATATGCAGCTTTTCCTATATATTTACATTAAAACTTGAAATTAATATGGCAGACATTTTTTTTTTCTGGTGACATTTAAAGTAACCCCTCAGAAAACATATTTAAAAGGAATACACAGATTTAATTGCCACGTTTTTATAGTCAAAGGGTTAATGTAGGTCAGCTGAACTTTTGCGTGGTTCTGTCCTTGTGAGCATTTAGGGTACAAGCAGCCTCTCCCTGCAGACATGCACAGTTTACTGTAACCAATCATTAGCCGGCTGCTACATGGAAACATCAGGGTGGCCCTGAGCCATTTCAGGGTTTTAAGACGAAACTCAAACATTAAAAAGATTGTTTAAACATTAGTCTTAATCAAACTAGTACTTTGTGAAAACCGACAGTATGTACCATTTTGAGTCTAGGCTTATATGCCATGACATCACTCCTGTGGGGAAATAAGTGCAGTTAGAAGACAGAAACCTAGATTAAGCTGTCGCCAAAGACACCCAATATTTGTGACTGCTTACGACAGGTGTCTGCTTAATTGGTGTCAGACATGGACACCCCAACCTGTCACCTGATGTGGGAAGCAGGGATGAGGGTAGCATGATGAGAAAGAGATGCTGTAAGCATTTGCATAACACTGACCCCTATGGTGAAAATGAAGGAAGCACACAAGGCAATACTTCAGCTCATCCAAATGAATCTGAAGGTTGTTTTTTTTATCGTTCTTCAGATGCTGGGCTGTCTGGTGCAAGGTCCCAGGTTTACACTCCAGCCTCCGTCTCTGCATTGGGTAGTCTTGCCCTGTTGATCTCCACATTGCTGTCAGGAACACTGGCTGCATTTCTCATTAATAAACAGAACTTACCTGAAAGCTAATCTCCGCCCTGCATTTCATTAAACTGCTGCAGGCAAATTGGCCATAAAAACAAGCAGGCCCTTATTTTCTATTTTGTCATAAGCCTATCAAGGACGATTTCTCATCACACATTGTACACCTTGCTTAACTTCCTATTGCTTGCAGCTGCTAAAGGCTATATATAGAAAGCATCTAAGTTGTGTGTAAACAGAGAGAGATTTAAATCTATTGATCACACCAATGACTACATTAAGACTGCAAACAGATAATGATCAGGGTGGGTATCTCTAGGATCCTGAGGCTCTTTATACAAGAGCTGCTCATTCAGATTTGATTGATTTCAACTGTTTGCTTCGATTAAATAATATGAATACACAACAACTAAGCAAAAAAGACCCAATTCATCCATTAATGTACAGTAGACACAGCAGCTCACATTCACATAACCCTGTGAAAATGAAACTGAAAATACATCTAAATACAGAGATTTCTGTTTCACAAAATACAGTAAAGTTTTTATTTTTTTTATTTTCTGGTTGCTACTTATTTATTCATTTCTGCAGATCAGTGTTAAAAAAAAAGAAACTTGTGTCTCAAAGCGCTGTATAAAACAGAGTTACAGTTTTTATAACAAACTGCTCCCCAAAAACACTGCAAAAAATCCTATTAGATCTACTAGCACACAGTGGTGTGACTGAACAGCTTAAACTCCTAATACACCATCTTCAGTCCTGCCAATGCATCACAGTGTACACAGGCCACAGGCCTAGGAGTAGCTAACTGAGGACATAGCAAAGTCTGAAACGGCTTCAGCTGCTATTTGTTACACTAAATATAGACGTGCAGAGTATAAAATTAGATTTTGGATCATTATTTTAAACATTGACAGAAGGTGTGTTTATAATTTAATTTTATTTAATTAGACAGGTTTATTTTTGGGCAGGCTTCTTACTTAAAACAAACAAAAAAAAACACAACTGTATGTTTTGTCAGCTAGGTCACAAGAAGTTAACATCAATTTACATAAATTAAAGCCGGTATACAATGGGCCGAGAAAGGATGATTACTTTAATCGTAAAGCTGGTCACACACCCAATAATGAATCAATGTTATCACACAATGATTGGCCAAATCACACAAACAGCAGTTGAAAAATACACTTTCATTGTGCTTCACCAAAACTCTAGGGGCTCCACACAGTGGTTGATATTGACTCAAATGATAGATTTAAAGAATCCATTGTTTACGAGCCTATGATGTGTTCGTACTTTGCTTTTAAGCACCCAGTGATCACACTCGGAGAGTTTTAAAAAGACCCAAGGGGATTGTGGTTTCATGCTTTACCATCACTGCTTTCAAAGGACTCTCAGAAAACAAGAGGAAAACAAGGCATGGTGTCTAGGTGAACCTGGCAGCAGGTCGGGCCCATCAAACATTTCTGAAATGGTTTCCCAGACTTACGCCTCTTTTCCCTGTGCAACCGAGCTGCGCCAGGGCCATAACGAGCCCTCACGGTTAAGGGTTAAGGGGAGCCTGGGTTTTCCACTGCATAGTCGCACCGTGCTACTGACATCACAGGCAACGAAAGACAGTTGATATCAATTATTGTTATTAATGAACTCAGGTTTGCCAAAAGATGCGCAAACAAATGGTGTTCAAAAATTAATAGACCAACGGTACAGCTGTATTTTGTACTGCTATATTTTGTAAATATATTTAGGAATGTTTTATAATCCACACATTGTACTGATTATATCGACTTACTAAAGTTCAATTCGTTCTGTTGAAGGGGAAAAAAAAGGTTTTAAAAATATGATTTGCCAAAGAGATCTCGTTTAAGGATAGTTGTTTTTTTTCTAGTTGTTTTTTGTTTGGGTGCTTAAAAAAAAAAAAGCTGCATAGCGAACGAGAGCCGTAGTTTTATGTATGGTACAGCTGTACGGTATTTTGCTTGACTATTTAATACAATAAAGGCCAAGGATAACAAATCTGGTAGAATTGTGTGTTTTTGAGTGCGTGAGTTAAGTGTACCGTAGTGTATGTCCATTTGCTTCAAATCACCAGAAATTCGGACATAAACGTTCTCATTTCTGACGCACGACTCCAGATCTTCCTGTCCACAGAGAAACTAAAGCCTGCACTTCCTCAGTGTCCAAGGATATGCTTTTCTCTCATCCCACTCGCTGCCCGCCATGTTTGTTGATTTTTCTTTCTGTACTTTCTTTCTGTACTGACTGATGCACCGTAATGACGAAAATCCTTGACCCCACCCCTGGCTCGGCTTGGAGCCGGATTCAGATGTCTTGTGAGGCTGGAGTTTCATGGTTTGGTTCTCGCTCGGCTCGACAAATAGCCAGTGGAGAAGCACCCGTACCGTACCGTACCGTACCGAGCCCTCACCGGTCGGATGTGCCAGTGGAGAAGCAGCCTATCCCGTACCGTACCGAGTCCTCACGGGTCGGATGTGCCAGTGGAGAAGCAGCCTATCCCGTACCGTACCGAGCCCTCACGGGTCGGATGTGCCAGTGGAGAAGCAGCCTATCCCGTACCGTACCGAGCCCTCATGGTTCGGACGTGCCAGTGGAGAAGTGGTATTAGAAGTGCTGTCCCTTTCGTGACTGTGCTACTGCTAAATACCAGGGTGGTCCCCAGCAACTACTGTTTTCATTTAAAAGGTGAAACCAACACCCGTCACCTATGAATAGCTTAAATTTCAGGTTTTAACATTTAGGTGTCAATATGGTTTTGAGTGCACTTCAGTTCTGGTAACTATTTCAATATTTATATTTTCTGTACAAGAGCTGAGATGGTTGAATGTGAAGAGGTGGTTGAATGTGAAGACTTGGACTGCTTTTTTAACTTCCACATTTAACTGTCATGGTTTTAATGTTTTGAAGTACTTTTAGAGTACATGTCTGTGTGTAAAGCAGAGCACTTTGTACAAGTCTGTATTCTTTGAATTTCTTGGTATTGGAATATTCCCGGACGCAGAGAAATGCACTTCAGCGGATGTTCATACTGTGTGATTTAGAGTAAAAGTGAGCATTTATTTTGTGTTAAATCCCTTATCAAAGTTTACAATAGTAAAAGCATACATGACTTAAGAACTGTAAAGCCCCGAGATGCAAAGTATGGTAAAGTATATTAAAGAATTATGGCAACAGCTTTGGGAAAACTGCAAAATTACTGTGGTATACTTTTAAAATGATGGTAGAGCAGAACAGTGTTGCTGACATACAAATAATGTGGAATGCCCCTATTATGAATTTATATTTTAGAGTTGTTTCCAAGAATCCCACTTTAACCACATTTAAACTAGAAACACAATTTAACCCAGACAGATTTTTTAATTTCAGAACAGACCAGACAGCGCCATCAAATTCTGAAAGCAAAACAAAAAACACAAAAATTATTTTTATTTGAATGATTCACACAACATAGAAATGCAAAAATAATATGGTACACTGGCACCATTACACTGTTTCAGGACAACCCCTTATAATCCTTGCACCTAAAAGTTAACAAGGACAGCCTAAACACAAAGGGTTTAACAGAACCTGTGCCTTTCAAGGTACTGTGTTCAACAGTCAAGCTTTTATTTTCTGCAGACAGTACTATTTACATATGTAAAGCTACCATCTGGCACACTGTACACACAGAGCAAAGGATCCTTCCACTTGTCGGTTGGTCTGATCATCCACAGACAGGGCACGGCTGTTCAGCGAACATTCTATAGATTTGAATTCAAAAAGTAAAACTACAGCTCTGTGTGGTTTTATTAGCCAGCTGTCTAACAATGTACAGTGGCCTTAATATAACAAAACTGACAAGTTGGCTTTGTTCTTGCTACGGTTACATAGGCAGTAGGGCAAACTTCACAAAAACAATAAGGTTTGTCATAAGCTTATCTTATGCTTAGTACATTGGAGACATACCATATATTTTTATTTATTTACACATCTTATATTTCGTGTATATACAGATTTTTTTTTTTTTACACATTCAATTGAAACAAAAGATGTCTCCGTTGCTGCAAGAGCAGGAGTTCCACCTTTTTATTTCTTTCTCTTTCTTTTGCTGCTCATTACATCTTTAATGCTTTTCGATTTCTTTTTAAGGTCTAGTTTCTTTTTTGTACCATCAATATTAAAAAGTCAGTCCTTCATAGCAGCTGTTATTATTAGAATGCAGCATTTGAATGTTCTGCGGCATTGCAAACCCTATACTAGGGGTGTGCCAATACTTGTGTTTTCCGAGAAACTACTTTAAGGGGTATTTATCTGCAAATTAAATCAATCCATTCATTAACGTAATGATTTCAAAACAAGAAAAACGGACCTTCCACCACGTTACAACTGAGTACCAATCAATGGCAATTAACTTCTGTATTGAGTGTTTTAAGCCGATTGGAAGCCAATGTTCCTCTCCTCCTTGGCGCTGACATTTTTGCTGCTGTACTGTCGTACCGAGGCAGTAAAACTGACAATGAAAATATGTTGCAAAACTAGCAAATACAAATTATTCATCATGTAAATGCGACCTTTCCTTAAACTGAACTCAAGAGCTACTGCTGTGAAACTGGGTTCTCTATTTTCTTTGGCATATTTAAAATCAGAGAGATCTTGTGCAGGACTACAATCCCACAATTCACAGCAGAGATGACACCTTTCTAAAGAAAGTACAATACAAACAAATTGATATCAAAAGTATCAAATAAAAGGTAAGACAAATACTCTCAGGAAATATAAATGAATTTTAGTTTGTTAGATCAGGACAGGTTCTATATTGAATAACACTGCCAGATTGGTATTGATTGGTACTCAATAATTGTGCAAACAAGGGAAATCAAGGGACTGCATTGTTTAGTCTTGAGTAATTAACACATTTTATTCTATTTAATTAATACCCAACAACTTCAAATTTCTCACAGGATTTTCATAATTTAAATATTCGTTTGATTTCAAAAAGTAACAAAAGCCATTATATTGCTCAGAATGCAGGCAGAGACAGCATAGCAGCAGGGGCAGGGGGGCGTGGCCCCTGTGTGTGCGCCTTTATTTTACAGCAAGACGTTACAATGTGTAACACGTTAAACTAGAAAAATATCACAGGAGTAAAGAATATGTTGTGTAGGCCTTACTTTACACCAGTGAATTAACTACAAAGCAAAGAATGCCAAATAGCAGTTCAAGTTAAACGTTGTTTTGTTTATTCACGAAATAAACAGTACATAAAGTTGGCAAAGCATTTTAATTAACTTTTTTTCATTCCTTGCCATTGTCGTTTCTTCACAGTAAACAGTGGCCAGACAAGTTTTCATAAAGTAGGAGCCTAATAACATGAGGTTTACTTGTGCCTTTCTGTAGCTGAACAAGCAAACAAACTGAAATTTAACTTTAAAACACTTCAAACAAAACAAACTGGAAAATGCTGCTCTGAAAAAAAAAACTCACCGTTTTGGTTCTTGTTTATTACATTCCATATAACAGTTGTTACAGTCGTAACAATATATATATATATATATATATATATATATATATATATATATATATATATATATATATATATATATATATATATATATACACAGTATATAATTGGCATATATATATATATAAATCACTACACAACATTTCCAGCAAACTGGGTACATTTTAAACAAGGCATTTCAGAATTACGTACTTGCCTTTTTTCTGTCCCATGAGATTCTGACTCGCTCTAAAAGCAGCACAAGGCGTTTGAAACTGGCTGCTCGCGCCCCAGTCTGAAATTTGCAGTCAATTGATCTGGAGTTGCTCGCCGGTTTTGCCTTGCACTTTGAATTAATGCACTGATATCACAATCCTGGAGTATGCGCTTCCGCCCACTGTTGCCCTTTGCTGATGATGTCTTTCCCTCGGAGTTCCATGCCGACATGACCTTAAACACCGTTGCTCGTGAAACATCAGCAAGTTGAGCTAGCCATAATTATAGGCAACCAGGCCTGTCCAGCATTTTTATACATGACCCTAAGCATGCTGGGATGTTATTTGCTTAATTAACGGATGAGCCACACCTGTGTGGAAGCCCATGCTTTCAATATACTTGGTGTCCTTCATTTACCCAGGGGTTTCCATTTCTTTGTCCACTATATTTTATATATATATATATTATATATATATATATATATATATATATATATATATATATATATATATATATATATATATATATATATATATATATATATATATATATATACACACACACACTAAATTGTACTACAATGAGCAGTAGCACTAAACTACAGTATCTGAATGCGGCATACTTACTCAATGTATGCTTGATTTATTTTTAAGGTTAACAATGTAGTAATTAGGTTATTAGTCCATTCACAGGACTTCCATCAAATTCTGTATTAAAAAAGTCAAGTAGAACCAGTTCTATTCATAAGTCTTAGGTCATGGAAGCAGTTTTGGAAGCAATGCTAGAGGACACAAGGAAAAACCCTTAGGAGGACACATGACAGGACATATGGAATGAATTAACAAGATGAAGTCACTGTCACATGACCTTTAAGAAGCTGACCAGTATCTCGTTCCCAAATACAATTTGAACACCACCATTATGTATGATTATTTTATCATGAAGAATTACAGATGTATTTGTAATATACAGACACTATGCCTATAGTTCTGTCTCTTGATGTTTAGTTCACAGTACAATAAATCTTGCAAGCTCCACAGTAGTTTACTGAAGCTAAAAGCAGAATGCTGGGAAAGAAATGCCAAAGCATTTTCAGGATTTAGAAAACCAAGGATGGCCTCAGAATTTTAAGACCTTCCTGATATTATTTTTCCACATATTATAAACATCATTAACAGCTTCTTAATGAATCAAATCTCAACCAGCCTGTGTGGAGATCAGACGTCAAACAACCAGGGACTCCTAAAACATCAAATCATTTTCGAGTCCCAGAATCATTTCCTTCTGATCTTTGTGTTAAGCCTTGTTAGTGGATACCTATTTGATAGCCTTGCTGATGGGCCAGTTTGTTTACATTGCCCACTGGTTTGCTACTGCCATGATTTGTTCTGTTACAGATCATAAAGAAAAACACTGCAAAGGAAGCACCTACATAATTCATTATTTTAAATATGAAAGCTATATTCAAAACTGCATTACCTCATGCAATTTAAATGCTCGGTATTACTTCATGCCATTTAAATGTTCTGTAGAAAAGACACACTGTGGAAGTCATAGTAGACACACACACTGTAAATATAGCAATAGTTTAAGAGCTCTGATAAATAGATAAGAAGCAAACCCCCCTAATTCACACACATGTATTCTTCCTTGAATAAGAGCAGAAACAGCTGAAACAAGCAATTGCTCCAGAAGTTGGCAAGAATGGTTTTATATACTGTTACTTCACCAATTAAAGTGGGTTTTATTGGTGCAGATGTGTATTTAAGAATGGCTGTATTTACCCATGCATGGCTCTGTTAATAAAAACTGTAGCCCACCAACTCTGCAATAAACATATTTTGGTGTGCATGTGTGTGCCAGTTGTACAGTGGAGCTGCTGTCAATGTAGCAGAGTGTCGTAAAACACCACATAGTGATTTCATTCCACAGTTCCTACCCCATACAACATGCCCCGAAGAAGAGGAGAAGTGGTGGTGCAATATAGAAATACAATGTTGCTGTCCTAGCTATGCTGACCAGCCCATAAATAACACACCTCCCTGTGAGGCTTTGGCAGCACTAACATTCACATGCAGGTCCTGAATGGGGCATATTAATTACAGATGACCGGATGGCATCACACTGTCCTTTGTAAAAAGTACAACTCTAGAATGCTTGGCTTGTGTTTAGAATCAACGTGAAGTGCCTCACTTGTCTTTTGTTGCTGACCATATGAATGTGGGCCTGGACTCTGACTTCAGCAAGACGCAGAAAGGGAAATGATTCATCAGAGTACTTCCACAAGAACGATAGTCATGTTTTTATTACAGGGTGTTAATAGAAAAGAGAAAGAGACTATGGGAAAATATATAAATATTGTTATTTTCACAGATTAATTGTTATAGTTATCTTCTTATTTTTTTTTAATGTAAAGACTAACGCGAAATACATTGGGATTCCAAATCAGTTCTTATAAACTATAAAACAGATCTGTTACAAAAGGAATGTGTGCATTTTCCCAAAAAAAATATTTAAAACTTGTCATAAATGTTACCATATGTTGGTACAGTAGGCACGAACACATTATATGTATGACTTATTTGACCTACGCCTCTTACGTATTGACTGCTACAGATGAGAGTTAGCTTTGTGTTTGGGGTGACTGTATGCAAAAGCTAAAGAAATTGACACACCACTTCCAAACTGTCTTCATCGTGTTATAGAATTTGGTTTGCATAGGCAAGTGCATCCTGTATTTAGGAACTATTTAATGGCATTTGGTCAAAAGCACTAAAAGATGAAAGAATATTTATTTTTCCAGTACAAATGTGGACATCACAATGGTAGAACTAACCGCAATGATTTTAACAAAATAACCTCAAGGAAATGAACAGACCTCCAGCTTGCTTATAACAGGCCTTTGCATTCCATTGGAAAGAAATGAAGGACAAGCTTGCACAGAAACTACAGTATGTCACGGCAGGTTAATAAACAAATTAGTAATTTGAATCCTGTTCCATAAAGACCAGGGTTTTTTGGTCTCCATGGAGGAAAGCTTAAACTAATGCAAGGCAGGACTGTGAAGCACAGACATTTTTGAGGTTTCTGAATGATGCTCTACAACATAAGTTTACAGCTCTCCTAGCCATCATCTGCTTTAGAAACTGCTACATGATAAAAACATTAGCTGACTGCAGTTGAACAGTTTAAAGATGACAGAAACCATCTCAGTGGGGCTGCTTTGAGAGTCACCAGGGCTGACTTAAAGGATGACACTTTAGGTTCCAATGTCAGGGGCATTCACTTCGAGATATGAAGATAATGTTATTCTGATAGCAATCCTCATTCATTTGCAAACTTCCAGATTTTAAATAGGTGGAGGTATGCATTATGGGCAAAAATATACAGCAATTAAAAATCCTTGCATAATCAACATATATCAGTAACTCACATAGCATTGCGTACACAGTAATTGTAAATACAATAAGTGCAACATTGCCCAGTTTAAACAAACATTGCAAGGTTATCATGCCTAGTAATAGCAACTACACATGGCATTAGTTTTACTAGTATGGAGAAGCCTTCTAGAGGGTCTGCTGGTGAATAAATGAATGAATCAATCAATCAATCAATCCACCCAATTAAAAAAGCTAAAGGAGGTGATAACGGACATGGGGGTTGCATTCAAAACTGCAAACAATCGTTAAATGGAAGCTCTGTTCTTTACAACCTTTTGGTTTTAAATGATTTACGTTCATTTTAACCAAATCTCAGAGTCTATTGTAAAATAATCAATGGCAGACAGTTGTTTTCAAAGGTCCCCCCTGTGGATTCATACGACGTCACTTAGGCCTACCCCTCACTGCAACTCATTCACGTCTCCATCAATGCACCAATAATTACTGTTAGACAATTACAAGAACTTGAATGCTCTCAAAAGAACTCTAAATCATACCTGTGCAGCCTGGTTAACCAGTTAAAAGTGTTGAATTTAAATCAAGAGAAGCAATGTTAAAACTTTACAATGCATTAGTAAGACCTCATCTAGAATATCGTGTTCAGTTCTGGACACCTTGCTACAAAAAGGATATTGCTGCTCTAGAAAGGGTGCAAAGAAGAGCAACCAGAATTATTCCTGGTTTAAAAGGCATGTCATATGCAGAGAGGCTAAAATAATTGAATCTATTCAGTCTTGAACAAAGACGACTATGCTGCGATCTGATTCAACCATTCAAAATTCTAAAAGGTAATTGACAATAAGCCAGTTTCTATGTGCGATTATTTCATGTGAATTGACAATACACGTGAAACTTGGCAGGGAAAGCTTGTGAAAGTGTCCCAAAAAAAAAAAAAAAAAAAAAGTCTCAGTATTCAGTATTTTACCTGTCTTCCCTAAAACTTTGCATAATGCCAGTCATACACTGATCTAAATGTGTTTGTAAAGTATCATACAGATACAGTATTTTTGTTTAAAACTATTACTAAAAATGTTTAATAAACTGCATCGTGGGCTTGTGAATTCAGGTGGTTACAGCTACAGTACAGTACTTCAGAATACACTTGCAAATAGCTTTCCAAACAACTGTCAAAACGTATTTATTGTAAGTACTACTAAGTACTATGTTTAAATGTGTAAAACTATACTCCCATGCAATTTCTCCTAGTTACTTATGTCTGCGCAAACCCTGTGTCCATCCTCCACTTATGTCCATTGGAGCGATGAAGAGGCTCAGGTGTTAATATCGATATGGGAAGAGGATATGATGAAGCAGCTTGATAAAATGCACAATGCAAACATTGTTTAACCCACTCTCAAAATAAAATGTGGTGTGGAACTTTCATGACTTATTTCTTGGGAATCAACAATACTACTCAATATTCCAATTCTTTATTAAGCAGAAGCAGTCATACAAGTACAGAGCAAACGAGGATGCTATATTTGGTATAAAGAGATACAAAATAAGCTAATGAAACAAAAATAAAAGTACACCGTTGGGTTACAAAAATAAAGCTAGCCGCGCATCTCTAATAGCAGGACCCTCTTCATATCGCTGTTTTACAATTCTTGCTGGAGGCTGAGGTAGCTGTTCCTCTGCTTGCCTCAGCACCTCCTCACGGTCCTGGCACAGATTGTGCAGGATACAGCAGGCTGTAATAATCTGGGGAACAAGCTCTTGGTTCACTTCAGTACGCTTCAGTAGTATCCGCCACCTCCATTGCAATAGCCCAAACGCCTGTTAAATGACCACTTTGATTTGGCCCAGTTTATTATTAATAAACTGGGCACACACACACACACACAGATGATATGTGAAAAGCAGTGTGGGCGGCAACACTAAAACATAGTATTAAAAAAGCAGGCACTATCCATCAGCAAATCACATCTTTTATAACCATTTACATCACACACAATGACATTCTAGTATTTTGGGGACTTTCACGATTAACAGCACGAGAATCTAAGTGGGCCGTCAGCATGGCTAATTTAAATCTGCCCCCCCCTCTCCCTCTCCTTCATTTGCATAGTGTTCGGGGAAAAGCAGGCGTTCCAAAGGGAAATGAGAGGCTTTACATGTAAACACAAAAAGGCATCATGCTCACGTTTATTTCATGAGAAACAGATGTCTCGAGAAAAGCAAAAAAAGTAACGTGGCCTAATGTCGACTCAGGGGACTTTTTTGATCCTTTACAAAGCTGATTGATGAGATTGTGGGATCAATAAGCTACTAACAAGCAAACGAGCAAGATGGGCTGAATGGCCTCTCGTTTGTAACCTTTCTTATGTTCTTATTTCCAGTATCTGCACTGAAAGCCCAGTATCTGCTGGGTTACCCCATCAACCAACCTATTAAAAGACAGGTGTTTTTGATTTCACACCTAATTTATGGTGTCCTTTGCTTGATGTCTTTTTAATACAGCCATTTAGAAATTCTGTTACACAAACATGTTTATTGTAGAGTTGGTGGGCTACAGTTTTGTCACTGAATCCAGTTTAAGCCAGTTTGTTTGGCTATTTGCAATTTCTATTATAAATAGAGTGACTCTCACATGCATTAAGCATCTATATGCAATGCAGTGCGGATTACATTCTAGGTAAAGAGTTTTTAGAGCAGGGAGTGGGTGCACTGGATTGCATTAGTATGCTAGAAATGAAGAAATTATTACAGTGAAACATTCAAGATTCAGAATAATAAAATAATAAAAATAATTGGCAACGCCTAAATTAAAAAAAAAAAAATACACTGCAGAGTGAGTCTCAACATCCAAGTGATCTGAAGCCTCTGTATCTTGTGACCAAGTTGGATTCAGTGCACTGCCAGAATCCTAACAAGAGCCAAGTCTGAGTGCCTTGATCAGGCATGGCTGCATATCAGTTGTAGTTCGCCAGAGAAAATAAAAAAATGCTGCATAATGGCAGCAGTTTTAAAATTGGAGATGGAACTGCATAAGCAACAAGTACTTATTTTTTTCAAGTTGACAAGTAAAAGCTGTTTCTAATGACCAAAATGAAAATAAACGTTTTGAAGATTTAGCCTTTAAAAATCAAGATGAAAAATACAGGGCTAGGTTTGTGATCACTTTTAAAACGTTAACCCAATCCTTAGAATCCACCCCAGCATTACCAATAAACTGAGCACCAAAGCCAGACGCATCTGTGATTATGTGTTAATAACACAGGCAATTAGGGTATTGTGAAAAAAAGGGAAAGATATCATTAAACTGTACAGTCAGGCACAGCAGCAGCAGCAGCCCATATTAGAACACCCACTAACTTGAGATTATTTTAATGAATTTCATCTGCAATGGGGACACACACTTTGAGAAATGTCACTGATGGAATTCATTAAAGATTTAATAGTATGGACAGAGACAGGCTTAGTCACAGTAAGCTACATCTGACTTACAGGGGAGCTGCTAGCACAGCTAGCAGGGATTTATTTGATTTCATTTCCTTTTCTTATAATAGCGGGGGGGGGGGACGGACACCAACGTCTACAAGATTCTGTCAATCGCTAAAATTTAAAAAAGAACAGCTGGCTAGAAGATCAGTGCCAGTACGCATTTTATTTCCTTGCTAATGACTGATAATAAAGAAAGGAAGGACTTGATGCATGACTTAAAGGGTAATTTGACTAGATCTGGAAATATGGAATCAGGAAATCTGTTTAGTGAATTCATGTTCTCACATTGGTATATCTTTTAAAATGCAGCTAGACGAGTTTCATTTAAGTTGAATATTTAAACAGCAGTACAAGAGCGATGTACTGAAGCAATAATGTTCAACAGGTCAGTCCTTCGCCAGTCATTAGTGATCCGGTAAAGTACTTATAGAACAGCCTGGAGCAAAAGAGAAAGGCGTGTTCCACGCTACTGCAAGACAGTTCTGAACTTTACACTCAAAGTACCTACCGTTATTCATTATCATCATCATCATCATCATCATCATCATCATCATCATCCATTAGTCATTTAACAGATACTTTATCCAGAGTGACTTACAGAGACTAGGGGTGAACTATGCATCATCAGCGGCTGCAGTCACTTACAATGGGACTTCAGTTTTACGTCTCATCCGAACGACGGAGCACAAGGAGGTTAAGTGACTTCCTCAGGGTCACACACAGGGAGGGAGTCATTGGCTGAACCAGGATTTGAACTGGGAACCTCCTGTTATCAAGCCCTTTTCTTTAGCCATTGGACCACCAAGCCTTTACATTTTATTCTTTATTTTTTAAATCTGTGCTTTGTCTGTTTGAACAGAAAGGCAGGATTTTTTTTTCTAGGGGTCTTCTAGCAGGAATGGAAATAACCTCTCATTGCTTTGCAGTTGGAGAGCCACTCCAGATTTTACAATGAGCTTAGTAACACATGATCTTATTTAGACAAAGTCAAATATTAATGGCTGAGTGACTGCTATGCAATGGCAGTCTTTTTTCCATCTCTGTGCTGCTGTGTAGGATTGATGTGCGAGTGTTAGCATTTTTAAAAAAAGCACACAATAAAAAGAAGCAGTTTTTTGCAAGCCTTTGTCAAACAAGTATGCATGGCTGATGTCTCTCATTGTATGTGGCTACTCATCCATACAACAGAAACTCCCCGGTAAACCATAATGTCATTTACAGAGGCTAGAAGAACGCAGAACTGTCTGAAGAATCAACAACAGAAGTAATATCTTGCCTTGTACCAAATGAACTGTACTTTTGATTCAGGGAGGCTTCCACTTTCTCACTCATGAGACTACCAGGTGCTTAGCAACCATACTATAAGACCTGGCAGAGGCCTGCTCAGGTATACATGTATTGTTGATCTGAATGTTTAGCCAATGGAGAATAATCAGGAAACTGTACTTTCAACAGCACCTGTCTCTAGCCGTTCCTTAAAATATGGTTAAACTTATTAGTTTCGGAGTAAGTTACATACCGATTGATTTTAACACCCAATACAATCTCGAGTTATTTCAAGACAAACAACCTTAAAACACACATCCGGGACTGTATGAAACACCCCATTCACAAACGTCATACAATTGTCAGCTGGTATTTTATTACCAGGGTCGTTTTACAAGATTTACCTATATTTGTTATCACGACATAAACTCACCACATTCAATGCTGATAATGAGAAATCAAACCCAACTGTAAAGGGTTAAAACAACCACGCAATCCAAAATCCTAATGCTGTAATGGTGCATAATCTTTACGAGGTTTAAACTGACGCGCTCGTTACAGAACGAGCCAATCAAAATGATCCTGTGTATTGGAAGCGTGTCCAAATGAACACAGAACTGTCAAGAAAAGGACGTAAAGCAATATAACACAGTATGTTGCTAACAACAACAAATATATAACATAATATTACATTAAAATGTTATTATTTGTGGATGGTATTCCTAAGAGTGTCCAAATGAACACAGTACTGTCAAGAAAAGGACATAAAGCAATATAACACAGTATGTTGCTAACAACAAATATATAACATATTATTACATTAAAATTGTATTATTTGTGAATGGTATTCCTAAGAGTGTCCAAATGAACACGGTCCTGTCAAGAAAAGGGCGTAAAGCAATACAACACAGTATGTTGCTAACAACAACAAATACATAACATAATATTACATTAAAATTGTATTATTTGTGAATGGTATTCCTAATCAACTGTACTACCGATGATTTGTCCTGTTTAATACACATGAACAGTTCAGTCTTCGTGGTAAGCCAGAAACATTAATATTATTATATCACCGATAATTCCACTGAAATGCATTATTTTCTTGGTGTCTTTATGCAACACACTCGTGAAAACAAAACCAATACATGCATCATATAATTCAACATAAATTAAATGCAATTATAAAATCCAGCACTGAAACGGTTATTCTCTCCTGGTCTCCCATAAAAGCGACGTTATAAAAGCAATACAAATGAACTCACTCGTCCAGCCGCTGGATTCGGCACTGAAAAAAACTACACTTTCTGGCAATGCGCCTCGGAGACCGTTACCAAAGAAAGAAAGCGGTCCTGAATTATGTGCTGTTTATCAAGGTTCAGATTTTCATCAGAAGGGCGCATGATTTATTGCTTGGAAATGTTTAATACAGTGTTTTAAACAGCATTTCAATATGATCATAACCATAAACAAGTGTCAAATATCACAGTCCCTCTCAGTAGTTTATATTGCAACAAGTTGTACATAGATACCATAACCCCCAGCAAAAAAAACCCGCCACGAGCCAGCGCTTTCATACTATCACAAACGACATTTGAAAACAACTGTTTTTCCAAAAACAAAAAAGAAAATAGATACACGATATAAATCAATGACACGTCTTAAAAACGCACAAAACATTATTACGCACTTAACCGTGCAAAACATTATGCGCATATGTGTATGTTTTAATCAAATATCGGATACAATTTGAAACCCATTTTGTAAACAGAATCTGCCTTATATAGAAATATTCTCCAGCCCGGAGAACTAATGTATTTTCATTCCAGGGTGCATAATAATATATTTTTAAAAATTAAAATAAAAAGGCACAATTGCTTCACTGTAATGTATAGTAACGCGAAGGAACGGCATCAATAACATACTGACAATGCCATATTCTAAATGGATTTGAATAACTGAGCGCAACAAATGTAGCCTTTTTCCATAAATGGCTCATTTTATTCAGCCCACAAGCAGCGGATAATTCCTCACGCCCCCACATAATAAAAGACATTTCCAAAAGAAATGACATGCCCGTCAAACTAAACACCCACTTTGCAGTGGTATATTTGTTAAGATCGTATTCAAATAAGCAATAGCAACAGTGGAGAGAAAAGGCCGGCTTTTTTTTCAATCCTCATAAAAAAAGCCATATCAAATTCACACTGCTGCTATATATATATATATATATATATATATATATATATATATATATATATATATATATATATATATATATACACACACACACACATATATACATTCAAGCATAAAACTAAATAGATAAAACTAAATAGGGTCACAAAATGACCTATTAGGGTTCACAAATGCAAATTGTAACATTATCCTGTTACCACAATAATGCCATCATCAATTCGCGATTGCAAGAAGCAGTTGGTCTAAGTGAATTCCAATGTAGGGAATCAGAACTTCTTAATACTGCAATTCCAAGGTCAAAGAAAAAACACACAGTCTTGTTAATAACAGTAGTCTATAGGGTGCCCTCTCAGATGCAGTAATGTAGCAAACATGATGTACCCGAATTGGACACATCGTTAATTCCTTTCGTATTTAGTTGTTACATTCTTTCATACACAGAAAAAAAAAAAAACATAAAGATTGCTAGATTGGTTTCAAGAGCCGTGCGGGGTGACAATTAAATAACGGGGAAAAGAGCAAGAGAAGATGAATTCCAGATACAATCGTTTACCTTCGGATAACTCCAGCTCCAGCTCGGCGAGTCTGGCTCTCACCTCCAAAGGAAGGGGCAGGGTATCACGGTCGGCCATTCTTTCTGCTTTGCTAAGCCTCTATTGCTTTTTTATCCAAGTCTTTAATGCAGTCCTTTTTCCGCAGCAACGCATACGCTAGCGGTCGAAGCAGCAGAACGTAGTTAATGTGAACAAACGGTGTTGCTATTCAGTTCTCCCTCAATAAAGCCCCGCCATGACTGTGTAGCTCGGTATAAACGGTATCTGAATACGAGTGTAAATCTGGCTGTCAGTACGGAGGAGAGACTCGCTGTTGCTGCTTCTGCCTCTGTCAGACTCACGTGATCCCAATGGGAAAAAAAGCACTGGTTAGAGCCAGAAGAGGGCGCTAATTATCCGTAACCTCTGTCCTGTCCAGCATTTCTTTCATTTTGTTTACAAACACAATTTATGCTAGCATATACCATTGTTACTTTTTAGTATTAATTATTGACTGTACTTATGATTTAGTAAAGGATCATTATTGGTCAATGACTGGGAACATGAATATTGAGGATTAGACTCTAGAATTGTGGGACCAATTATTTTGTATTACTGATCTGCTACAGACCGTTTTTCCAATGATTTTTTTAGGGGTGGTGATCTCAAGCAACACAGAAACAGTTGTGCCCCAACACTTTAAACTGTAGCGGACAAAATCCTGTTCTGTACTTCTATTAGCTAGGTTTAATTTCCATTGTAAAACACAATCTCTTGTACTGGTACTACATCAGAAAGATTTCAGTTTACACGCCATGAAATCTGTTACACTTGCACTTTCCCTTGTCATTTCACCTCCGCAGTGTCTGGGTCAAAGCATGTTACTGGCGGAATAGGGGGAGCAGCTGTCGAGTAGAGAGTGACACCGGAATGAAACTTCAGTCCTGTCCCATCCTGTCCTGTCAAAACTGTTCCTGTCCCATCCCATGACAGAGTAATCATTTCCAATCCTGTCCTGTCAAAAATGTTCCTGTCCCATCCCATCCCATGAAAGAGTAATCATTTCCAATCCTGTCCCATCCTGTCCTGTCCAAATTTATCCCGTCCCGTCCCATCTGCAGTGTGCAACTGACAGAAAAAAAAGTCTTCAGTGTAATTCAATTATGAATCGCTGTTGTTTTAAAGGGAGAACTTGTTGACACTGGTTTGAAGGAAGAAAAGGTTAAACCATCAAAACAATGACTGTTAACTTTTTTTTAAAGACCTAATTTTTGCAGTAACCTTTATTAACCTATGATATAAACATGAGTCATAAAAAAACATGTGCCATTTTAGGGTTAACCTCTTTGTGAAAGTTCTCTTGACCCCTGAACCTCCTGTTCTGATTGCTGTGGAGCGACTGAACTGTCTACCAAGACTCCTCAAGCAGCAAGGTTTCAGCACCCTCTCCCCTGCAGATGCCTGCATGGGTTTGCAAGACCTTACGAGAAGAGATAATAACATGTTTAAGATGAACCCCTTCTCAACAGATATCCAGTGTCTTGCCTTTTGTGCTGCCTGCAGCAGCCCTGATGGTGCAGTGGATTCAGCAGACACCATTCAAATCTAAGCTGGCAACGTTTATGTGAAGGATTATTTAAAGCATGACTAGGCTTCGTGTACAGTACAGCAATAGCCCGTTTCCCACCCCTAATGCAGTTCTTTTCTCTGGAATTCCCCCTTCCTTCCCAAGATTCCGAAATCACCCCTTGGATTGTGTGAATTAACCCGCGGCACCTCTGCCACTCCGTATTGTCTGTTCCCAAAAACATTATTTATGGTGAGGATTTGAAATAACTATTCAGTGCCCTGCAGCCTGAACTCCCTTGCCAGAAAAATTAGGCAATTACAAACTATCTCTAAATCCTGTTATAACTACTGCCTGGCAAAGTGATGTGATCCAGTAGGCATTTGCTTGTCTAGCCAGTGGCACTGGAACAACTTTTAAAGTAGGGGTGCTGAAAGCCATTGAACAAAACTGTAACCCTTTTATATGATGGAAGCCATGTAAAGCCAGGGGGTGCTACCGCAACCCCAGCACCCCTAGTTCCAGCACCCCTGTGTCTAGCTGTCATCCTCGGAATGCTCAAGTCTGGAAGTGCTGCTAAATGTATTTTTGCATGTAATCTGAATTATTACAAAGACAGGGTTCATACAAAACCAGGGTGTATTTATTAGAAAAAGGGGGGCAAGTGCGAATTTGACCCTAGATCGCAGTTACAGTATGTGGGGTGTCTTTTGTGTGTGGTTCAATTTTCTAAATCTGTGTTTTCTGGTATCATTTGCACAAACCACACCCGAAACCAAGATTGTTAATGTGTTCAAGTAAAATAAAATATGAATTCATTGGGGGACTCTGAGGACTTTCTTTCTAATTAAATGGAACACTTTCATCCCCAAACATCTTAAAACAATTTCGCTTTTTATTAAAATTCTATTTACGTTTCTGGAAATGTTCACATTAAACCAAGTGGCGTAAAATTTCCAGATATTTGTCTTATGTTTAGCTCAGAGTAGTGGGGTGCTGAAAATATATAGCATTATACATCCCCACGTGTTGCTACAACTGTTTAATAAATGTACCTCTAATTTTTCTTTTCATTGTTAACATCCTGACAACTTTTTACACTTATAACTTTAAAGTCTGTTTCAAAGCTCTTTTCAAATGCTCTAGTCTGTCCTCAAATCACTACAGGAAGATCGATTACAAAAAAAAAAAACTTAACAAGTGCTGTGGCTTTTTAGTTCCGTACCACATCATGGATCATTATTGCTGTGTTACCTGTTTGACAATGTGGGCAATAATCTATACACTATCAGTGCATTAGAGCGGCTGTTTTGAAAAGAGCTTTGAAACAGACTTTAAAGTTATAAGTGTAAAAAGTTGTCAGGATGTTAACAATCTTGTAACCCTGTGTGGCAAGATGGCTTGCGGGTGACGTCAGACCAGGAAATGCAGGACACAGTACAGGGGTTGAATGCGCTGCCGCGCAGATTTATTTCAAAGTAAATAGATATAACAAACAAAACAAAGCACTTAAACAAAACAAAACAAAACGGTGGCCAAAACAGACAAACAATACAGACACGGAACAAACAAGTATCGTGCTGGGATAAAACCAGCATGGGTAGCAATTGTTTCCTAGATTTATTCCTTGTCTCTTGTCTCTGAACAAACTAACCGCGTTCTGCCAAAGCTGCAGGTTTTTATACATGTGACCATCTCCAGATTACTAATACATCAATCAATCTGGAGACGGTCACATTGACACCCCATCCATGCTGTAAAATAATTAACAACAAAACAACATTCACACACAAGACAGTACCTTTAAATAATAATAATACAACAAATACAAAATAACACAAAACATAAAGTACGCACAGGGACGGGGAGTACCCTGTCACTCCCTGTTACACCACATTTATCCTGGTTCGTCTATTAAACAACCAGTATCACATCCATATTCCACAATTAATGACAATACCTGTAAGATGTATTGAAGCTTGCTGTACTGTTTCATATTTTCACTGATCACTTGAAATAATACTTGCATTATGAACTGCTACAGGTAATTCCAAAGCTTGGTGGTGTGTTTACATTTTTGGCTTCAGTCCCGGAATTAGCATCTTTATTCTTTCTGGTCAGGTAGTAGCAGTGCACCCCAATAAAAGTCAGTAGATGCACCTATTATTCTCACTAGAGCATTCCGCCAAGCTAACCTTTACAGATAGTGGCTTCTCAGGTTGCTAGGATACGGTCTGCCTGGTGTCACATGCAGCAGTGTCTTCTGGGATGAACTCAATAGCCTATTGGTGTCTTTTTCTACTTTTAGACATAATTTAAAATATATATTTTTAAATTTCTGTAAAATGCTTACTGCAAC
The DNA here is from genome assembly GCA_030684275.1 of Acipenser oxyrinchus oxyrinchus. Lineage (NCBI taxonomy): Eukaryota > Metazoa > Chordata > Actinopteri > Acipenseriformes > Acipenseridae > Acipenser > Acipenser oxyrinchus. Next base: position 93,459,657 of record CM060249.1, read on the forward strand.
GTTAATTAAATACAATAAATGAAATACCGAGACCGCTCTGGCTTTCTTTTATGTTTTTTTTATAAAGCATAAAAGAAAGGTGAGACAAAATATCACAAAATAGTGGTTGAAGTTTAATCATGACAGGTTCAATTGTGTAAAGCAGGGCAACGGAGGGAGCACATTGTTTTGTGTTGAGTAATAACACATTTTATTCGATTTAATTAAAGCAACTTAAAACCTCTTACAGGTAATTACTCGAGTATGAGTAGTTGCACACCCCTAATAGATACTTACATGGGTTAATGTGAGCCAGATTGCCCAGGATCCCAGATCCAGCACCTTTGTGACTGACAGGCGAGAATTATACAAGTTTGCAAATGATGAACCGAATGAAAAAAAAAAGTTTTTGCTGCAAATACCTTTTAGAATTTTGAATGCTTGAATCAGAATGCTGCGTAGTCTTCTTTGTTCGAGATTGAATACATTCAATTCTTTAGCCTGTCTGCATACAACATGCCTTTTAAACCCGGGATAATTCTGGTCAGTCTTCTTTGCACTCTTTCTAGAGCAGCAATATCCTTTTTGTAGTGAGGTGACCAGAACTGAACACAGTATTCTAGATGAGGTTTTACTAATGCATTGTACAGTTTTAACATTACTTCCAGTGATTTAAATTCAACACTTTTAACTATATATCCGAGCATTTTGTTGGCCTTTTTTTTATAGCTTCCCCACATTGTCTAAATGAAGATATTTCTGAGTCAACGTAAACTGCTAGATCTTTTTCATAGGTTCCTTCTTCAATTTCAGAATCTCTCATATGGTATTTATAATGTGCATTTTTATTGCCTGCGTGCAGTATCATACACTTTTCTCTATTAAATGTCATTTGCCATGTGTCTGCCCAGTTCTGAATGCTGTCTAGATCATTTTGGATGACCTTTGCTGCTGCATCAGTGTTTGCCACTCCTCCTATTTTTGTGTAATCTGCAAATGTAACAAGTTTGCTTACTATACCAGAATCTAAGTCATTAATGTAGATTAGGAAGAGCAGAGGACCTAATACTGATCCCGGTGGTACTCCACTGGTTACCTCGCTCCATTCTGAGGTTTCTCCTCTAATCAGTACTTTCTGTTTTCTAATGAATCCATCCGCAGCTGAAAAAACAAATCAATAGTTCACTGCATTTTCCAAGCTTGAGTAATCAATTTGTAGTATACAATTAAATTAAGGGCATTCTGAATGGCCTTTCATATCTCCTAAAATTTAAAATCTGGAATCCTGCACAGACTTCCCATAGTGGTACATTTTACATTTAGAAGCTCTTTTCTTACTTGTAGGTGTTTCTTTTTTATCTTATCCAGCCACTGTTATTAATGACATACTGTTGTACACGATACAAATAAGCATTCAAGTTTTCAGAATCATACCTGTTGAACTACAACAACCTATTAATCCTATTAGCTTACTGAGTCCAGGATAACGATGTTAATTACTCTTGAGTATAAATAGTTCATGACCTTATTTATATCAACAGTACAGCATACTATACTATAGTATATTAATATTGTATTGAAATGAATAACATACAAGTGTGTTCATAGCCGTTTCCAGTAATACAATACGAATAGCACTGGGTAATATTCAAACTCTCACCTGGCTCTAGATACCATGAGTGAGGACAATGTTACACTCTGTAAAGAATGAACTGCTATGGAAACCCACTGCTCATAAACCCTGCAATACTCAAGCAGCTGTCCTATCTAACAGCACCCTTACAGCAAGCATGTATACAAATAGTGATCCATCAAAAACAAGAATCACAAATCTAACATGTCAGTTCCTTGTTCAGTGTTTGATCCTTGTAGCATACAAGGCTGACAGCAGGACCAAGGAGATCAGAAACCGCATTGCTGGCACCTCAGAGATCACTGCCCCGAGAGATGCTTTGTGAGGAGGATGCACCCATCAAAGAAGACAAGCCCCTTCAGACACCGTAACGGATGATAAGTTGTCGAGATGTTTTGAATAAACACCAAACGATTTCACATAACAAAATAAATCAAATTATTATGAACATAGCTGGTATTTATTTTACTTGATGTTGCAGCATGTGTGTGTGTGGGGGGAGGTGGGGGATAATGGGTGGCAGGGAGGGGGTTAAAATCCAGCCACAGGTGTATTTCCAGCCACAGGTGATCATGGGTGTTAAAAGAATAGTCACGGTGAAGGAACGGTGCTGGTTTTGTGGTTTGTTGTTTTTATATTGTTGATACTTATGAGAGCTTGAACTGTAGCGTTTCTGGTCTCTGAGTCTCCATGGTAACGCATACTCCGTCACACTTGAATATTGCTTTTATTACCCTTCTTATGAAATTTTTTCAGCACACACATGTTCCATATTAAAGCTTTATTCCCTCAGGGCTCAGATAAGAGAACGGATCTATTTTAATTACAGTAGCAGATTTAAATACTGCTGCCTTGTAACACCTAACCCTGCTGGTGTTTTTCTACTAGGGCTGCGATATGTTAACATTATTAAATAATACATAATAAATGGCTATTGTGCAATTACTGTGTTAGTAGTTACTTAGTAAATACACGTGTATTTACACATAATTACAATGTTATTATGCATAGGTACAATGTACTTAATGTGTGAATCTTTTTGCACACTATATAAGTAGACAATTGTATCAGATTAGGGTTATATGCATAGTATTAGGGGTAACTATGCATAATAACATTGTAATTTTGTGTAAGTACACATGGATTTACTAAGTACGATATACACATTTTAGGTGGTTTTAAAATCTTTTTCAGGGCACCCTTGCAATGACCCTTCTAGGGTAGTGGTGGTACAGGAGTAGTCACAATGACATGAGCCATTAATATAATCTTAAAGCAGTGCTAACACTTTCATGTTTTGATATACCAATGGTATCACGCTGTAGTGTATAAACCAATCCAATTCACACAGGTAATCCATGACAGTACCATATGGTACCAATGTGCTACTGTGACAGGAAGACTATGCAATACTTTGTTCCGAAACCATTGTTAGCTTTACTGGTAATAATGTTCCTGTGCCTGAGCTAACTGAGTACTTCACATGCTCAGACAGTGTATGCCCTGTGATCAAAGAAAACAATGGGGTATAGAAAAATAACAGAAGACGACATGAGCGAGTGTCACTATAACCCACACGCAGATGCTTGCCTTCCTATGTTAAAGGTTAAAAGGACTAAACAGGGTGTAAGCAATGTAATAATCTCTCATCTGCATATCATTCATTTTTGTTTCCCACCAGGGCTTTTGGCATCATCAATCTGAGACAAAGTAGGAGAGAGACTGATTTGCTTATTAGTGTCACCGTTAACACCTGTGCAAGCTTCCCTGTAATGAAAAAATACATCACTCATTGCATCTAATTCAAATAAGAATTGGAAACTAAATACCATGAATGACCTGGGTGTGAAAATTATTTAGTCCAGTTGTTCTCGACACCAGTCCTTGGGGACCTGTAACTAGGGTTGCCACCTGGTCCCTTAATTCCAGAACACTTTTAAGACAGGTCAGGTTTTTTAACTCACCTCTGAACCACAAATGAATTAATGTTAATCACTATGTAAAGTGAGTGCGAATAACATGAACTGCTTCATTAAGCAGATTAAATTGTTTAAGTGTTGAGGGTGGCGATTCTATCCTGAGAGTATTGTAACAACATGGATTAAAATCCTATTGCCTGTAAATGGAAGAATTGCCTTTATTATTTATTTATTATCATTAATAACTACCAAAAGTATATTTGTAATACAAAGGTTTTATCCATCCCGCGTATAGCTGGCCCTGGAACACAGAAGAGGCTTATATTTAAAACTTGTAGGACTCATACAAATCTCAATAAGAAAGAGGAGCCACTTTTAGACCTTGTAGACTTGTAGAGCTTACAGTACTTAGTAAAAGAAGGGCAGTTAGAAGGCATTAGTAATGTATCAATCCTGGATTTAATATGGACTGGAATTCCTCACTGGTCCTTTAAGACAGTAGAGCTGTAATGTGTTGCGTTTTTAACACAGAAGGTGGCAAGGAGTATATTAATATTAGCGAGCAATAAGATGTGTTTAGGGTGCATGTAGTAATGTTATTGCGGTACTGTATAAACGTCACCATGCATTTTTCTGTGTGGATGCTTGAACTGTGATCAACCTTGTTTCATCTCCCTCAATTCCTTTCTCATGACATTTGCCAAGCCCCAAATAGGATTTGTTTAATATATTTCTGGTGTGACTATGTGTATATTGAATATTTTCAAATGGGCAATTTTACCTTATGGGGCAACAGCATGGGCTCTCAAACAGAGGTCAATCCAACTTGTTTCATTTTGTTTAATATCCCTCTAACTTCAGCCATTGGTCAGTTCCGGTGTACATAATTAGAGGTGAACTCTCAACTGCACTGCAACAAAGCATTCTGGGAAGGAGCAGCACATGGTTCTTCACATGGCAGTGAGCAGGGACTCCCAAGGGCCAGGATGTACATACGTTTACACAAGCTGAAAACACCAGGGGCATGTCATTGAAAACAAGTGTGTAGCACAATTCAAGGAAGAGAAATACAATCTGAATGGGACTTCCCCTTTAATTAGTAAATGACAACTAATTTGACACCTGGAGGCTTCATAGAGCCCTAGCAGCCCATCAGCTGGAGAAGCCTGCTTTTCATCCCAGATATCTGAAGGGTTGTGGGGGAGGTTTGGGGTTGTCTGAATATCCCTCAAAGCTCTTAGTAATGCCTTTGGCATCCAGTGAGATGACTCAGGGCTGGATTTTCTATTTAGTTGTGTTGGAAAATCACCTTCATTTAAGTCAGAGCCCACATAACATTGAATGCCATTTAAGAATAAAATAAATATAAAAGGCACAACAACACAGTAAGTGGGATTATAAATTAAGTCGTATTTTATCAATTCAGGATTACAGTGGACAGTTGCTCCTATTTTCCAATCACTGTTAATATTTACTGCAAGAAGGTTTTGTGGGAGGTGTGGTATGAATTACCATCAGCACTCTACATCGCCTAGATAAGCCACAGCATGTGTGGATATACCCCAGGTTACTTTATGCGAGCCCTTTACTGTATACTGTGTCTTGGGTGCTTGGTTCAACACCCATATGTCTGTGATGCAAGAAAAAATGCTAGACCATCTGCTGCATCGAGTAACCGGATCTACTCCACATGGCACTATTCATAAGCCTGTTGCTTTTTCAATAGCTTGCATAAAAAAGTGTTCTGTTCTGCTAAATCATGAATGTGGAAAAGGATACAGTCACAGTTTTTTTTTAATAACAGCCATGGTACTCGTATTACAATCAGGGTCCGCTTTTACCCATGGCTTCTTGTTTTCAAGGTGCATAATGGGAACCTGTGCTTCGTACAGAAACAATGTAACGGTTCAATCAGCTAAGCCTGGAGGTTATGGTTCCTCAGAATGCAGACAATGCAGCCTATATCCAGGCTATAGTATGCTGAAGTGGCACCCAATCACTAAACTGCAACTGACAGTAGTTCTTATTAGGGGTTTTCATGTTTTCAATATGTGTTACAAATATAAATGGATGACATCAACCGGGGTTATTTTGAAAGTGGGCATTAAAAACAATATGATTAGGTACTGCTCCCAGGGGTTTGGTCAGGGTCACTAAATGCATCCTGCAATACATTTTAAACATATCTGTATTCACTCCACGGCAATCACCTGTAAATATATTTCTCAGTTTTTTAACCAGGTGTGTTTGTGTAACAGGAGGTGTTGTGTGATACGCTGCCATTACAGATTCTGTCCTGTCCCCTGTCGGTGAGATGAGATGAGGTTAAAAGCTCTAAAGCCACGAATGCAGATGAGCCTGGCTCTTTTGCATTGTGGTTAAGATGCTCGCTTGCGGTGCACAGGATTGAGTATACTATATCCAGATCATGCTCTCTCCTCTGCCTGGATCAAACTGTAAAAGAAGGTTACCTTATCTCTGAGCTACAGTGCACATATTATATTGCAATTATTTGAATAATTATATTGCAATTATTCTGTGTACCGAGTGGAACTATTAGGTAATTATCTAAGTAGCTTCTAAGTAAACCCTGTATGTAGTATGTGATCTTCACCTGATATGCCTCCTAGACTGCTACTGCAGTATGAAAGGGGTTGTTGTCTTTGCTCTGTTAAATATTTGGCCGTCCTTTAATTCCAGGTTTGCAATGTTGTCTTCAAACAGTGTATGTTCTGTCTACACTAGATAAAGAAATAGAGTTCACCAAGGCTTGTGTCTTTTAAATGTGTCAGTTAGGCTTGTGCAAAAACAAGCAGAATAGTTATCTTTAGTTTCTTTGTTCCTGTTTGGAATATTGCAACCATGTGGACAGATATTGCAATTGCACACTTGTTTTTGGTCTTTAAAGTAATAGTAGCTAACAACATTTCATTATATTGGTCTAATCATTGAATTCAGCACTACATGGCAATGCCTAGAAGTTGGAATAATGGCAGGATGCACCATTTCTCCACTGGCTTTTACCATGGCAATGGAAGTAATCATTAGGGCATCAAAATGGGTAGTGGGAGGAGAGCGCTTGGCTTCTGGAATGCGACTACCACCAATTCGAGCATACATGGATGACATGACAACCATGACTACAACAGTAGCCTGCACTAATCGGTTATTGGGCAAATTAACCAATAACATTGAATGGGCACGAATGCAATTCAAGCCCACTAAATCAAGGAGCATCTCTATAATTAAAGGTAAAGTAGTAGATAAAACGTTCTTCATTAATGGTGAGGCAATACCAACAGTGTCTGAGAAGCCAGTGAAGAGCCTTGGGAGATGGTATGACGGGATCTAAAGGACACAGTTCGTGTGGGAGAAGTTAGACAACAAGCTGTGGAAGGGTTGAAGAGCATAGACAGCAGCGTTTACCAGGCAAACTAAAACTCTGGTGCTTTCAGTTTGGCCTACTGCCAAGGTTGCTGTGGCCACTGACTGTGTACGAGGTTTCTTTGACAACAGTAGAGAAGCTGGAAGCTTTAATCAGTTCACACATCAGGAAATGGTTGGGAGTTCCACGCTGCCTCAGCAGAGTGGGACTTTATGGTAAAGGAATACTGCAGCTACCTGTCTCCGCTCTAACCGAGGAGTTTAAGTGCCAAGGTCCGACTGGAAATGACATTAGTAGAGTCACGCGACAAATGCGTAAGGGAGGCAGCACCTGTGTTGAAAACTGGAAGAAAGTGGGTGGCAAAGAAAGCTGTGGAGGATGCAAAGGCTGCCCTTCAATTGGTGATATCATGGGGCAAGTTCAGCATGGAAGAGGGGTCTTGGTCTCAGTTCAGCTCCTCCTACATGGCACAAGGCAGCCCCAGCGCAACGGAGGAAGCTTGTAGTCAACGAGGTGCAAAAGCAGGAGGAGAGGATGAGGTGTATAAAGGCCATTTCCCAGGGCAAGCAGGGAGAGTGGATGAGATGGGAGAGTGTGGAACAACGCAAGATTGGCTGGCAAGACCTATGGTCAATGGAACAGAGCAGGATCAGTTTCCTTATAAGGTCAACATATGATGTTCTCCCATCACCACAGAACCTAAACCTCTGGGTAGGAGAGGATCCCTCATGTCCTTTGTGTTCATCACCTGCAACATTAAGGCACATTTTGACAGGATGTAAGGTGGCTCTTAGCCAAGGACGGTTTACTTGGCGCCATGACCAGGTGCTGCGATGTTTGGCCTTAGCATTGGAAGACAAGCGTAACATGACCAATAAGTTGCCACCTGTCCATCAAAACATTACACACAAAAGACAACATTCCTCCGCCCAGGAGAGCAACCACCAAGAAAAGGTGTTAAAACCAATCCTCGCCCAGGACAACTGGAAACTGCTAGAGACTGGAAAATGCTGGCAGATGTTGGTCAACGGCTTATTTTTCCACCTGAGATTGCCACCACAAACCTTCGACCAGATATTGTCTTGTGGTCTGGATCAGCACGCCTTGTTCACCTGGTGGAGTTAACAGTGCCATGGGAGGATGCTGTAGATGAGGCGTATGAGAGGAAGAAACTGCGGTATGCTCAACTAGCCACTGAAGCGGAACAGCGAGGATGGAGAGTCTGGGTTTACCCAGTGGAAGTGGGATGTCGAGGATTTGTGGCACACTCTACAACCCGGTTTCTCAGAGATGTCGGATTCAATGGCCAAGAGTTGCGTCGCACAGTGAAGAACTTATCTGAAGCAGCAGAGAGGAGCAGCAACTGGAGACGGAAAGATTCTGGCTGGGGATCTCAAGCACAATAGAAAGAAAGAAAGGCTGATATACAGGTCAGTAAGCTGGGCTGAGTTGAGTGGGGGACGGAGGGGGGTGATGCTGGGACGCCAGAATCACCGTCGAGCCCTCTTGAGGTGTCGTGGGCTAGTCGACGAAACACCGAGGATGGAAGGTGCCCACTTGAAGACCCCAGAGATGTACCCTACTTAGCTCAATCCAGACGGTTGTCATGCTGATGCGCTGGGGAGACCGCACTATGGTTGATCCCGGAGCCAGCATCGCAGCCGTTGTGTGTGCTGATGCGCTAGGGAGGCAAAATAAGCTGATCCCTGGAGCCAGCATTACACTTCAGCCATCAACACCAGACAGAAGGATATCTACATCATCATATGGAAGGAAGCGCAAATGGATGGAGACACATATGGATCACATTAGTTTACTGTGAAGCTACGTCTTAGTTGGTGCTTATCTTGGCGAGAGCCAAGTTCAAATCAGCATGAAGTTTTAACATCTACTCTCATGTAATGGAAATCATTAGGTCCCACATGTGCAGTTTTGAAAGAAGCACATGTTTTATCAAACAGATATATTAAACATGATATCTGGTATGACACTAGCTTCAAGAAATCTCTTTGAAAGACAGGGACGTTTTTAGACGGTGTTACCCTTCCTGGATAATTTTACCTATAGGGTGAAACTGTCCCCACCCATTCACTGGCTTCTTTCCTAGCAATAACCAATTATGTGCTTTCCCTATTGACTGACATGCTTTCAGCCATTAACACACACTCAAGACACTGCTGGGGTGAAAGGACCAAGGAAATGAAGCAGTAACTGACTTCCTGGTAGTCAAGACAAGCAAACTGAGAACTTAGTGTAGTACCAGATGTCTGTTTTTAAATTAAAATACATGTTTGATAACACATGCTTCTTTCAAAACTGCACATTTTAGACCTATGTGCACAATTGGGAAGATGAGTGGAATTATTTAGTTATCTACAATGCCACTATGATTCATTAAAATGCATCAATTATCTGCAGCTAATAGAGAGTAACTTCAATTTGTTTTATTTGTTTTGCAATCCAGACCACCCAAGTGATCCACATTTCATGTGTCAGATCCACAAATCGACATTAAACCCCCAGCCGGCGACAGTCATTACACAACCCTCAAAATCAAACAAATAGGGAAGATCTGATGTATGGGCAATCTTGGCTGGTTCTTAGCCTCATAAGCATATGAATGCAGAAACTGAAGTCTTTCAATATCAACATCTGATTGTATGTACACTCCATTCATTGATGGGTTCTTAATTCAAGTTGAAAATTATATCATTTTAAATTGATTGATTTCTTTTTCTTTTATTGATTTAATAATTGATGTCAGATTGTCCAACGTTTTCTCGAGGAAGGGGGGTACCCCTCCCCTCCCCTCACAAATAGTCTGGACCAGCATTCCAGTTGATGAAGCTTGGGGCCTATGCACTCACTGAAAGGCGTTCTGGCTTCTCATGCTTCGAATGCAGGGCAGTTATAGGAATATCCATTTCAATTTACTTTCTTTAATGTATTAAAATAATGTCAGATTGTTCAGATGTATTCAATACACAAGAAAAATGTCAGTCTAACATTTGGCAAAGCTGTAGCAGCACCCAAGATTTGCCATAAAATCCTTTTTCCACTAATCGAGTCACAGTAGCTTCTCTCCATTCTTATTAACTCGGGCCCAGTCACTCCGACACAGGGTAGCTAACGTGACTATATTTGGAAATACTTACTACACATAAAACCTGCTGTGTGCTTGCAGAGTTAGAGCATGAAAGGGAACCTCCCTTTGCAGCCGCAGAGTTTTAATATATCAAAGCTGGGAACCCTTGTCTAAGAGGAGGCCACGGCTCTATATGAGAATGGGAAAGTGGATACCTTAGCAGAGGCACAAGGATCAGTCTCTAAAAGTCACAGGGTAGTGGACTTTCCTAAACCAGTCCATACTTTATCAGAGAGACACTTCAACAACATCAGATGACACACATCCTGCTCACTCCCAAACAGGATCTGAACTCAGGACCTTCTGGCACAGACAGAAGTGCACTAATATAAACTGACAACACTTAAAATGACGCCTTCATAGCAAGTCAAATACAGGCTGGCATTTACAAACTCCAAAGCCTGTATAAATACAGGGAAATGTTTTGTTTCTTACTCCAGAGTGCAGTGGGGGGTGGGGAGGGGGCCACGTGTAACCATCGCTTCATAAACATTTATCACAGTATAAACACAGCAGAGTGTAATAAAACACAGTGAAAGCACGGTGAAGCATAAGTAAGGAGGCTGTGTGGTCCAGTGGTTAAAGAAAGGGGCTTGTAATCAGGAGGTCCCCGGTTCAAATCCCACCTCAGCCACTGACTCATTGTGTGACCCTGAGCAAGTCACTTAACCTCCTTGTGCTCCGTCTTTCGGGTGAGATGCAATTGTAAGTGACTCTGCAGCTGATGCATAGTTCACACACCCTAGTCTCTGTAAGTCGCCTTGGATAAAGGCGTCTGCTAAATAAACAAATAATAATAATAATAAAGTAAGCATTGTACATGGCACACCATAGTAAATTGTGGTAAATGCATATTATAACCATGGGGAAAGTAAGGGAAAACTACAGAATGACGCAGTGCTAATTTAACCCAGTGTGTTAAACCTTTATAAGTGTGTTTGAGTGTTTTATGTTAACCATACATAGACAGTGGACGAATCAGCAGCTGTGTCTGTGGGGCATTGCAGACTGTGGCAGGGCGGAAGACCTACACATGGGAAATATGTAGTTTTATTGTATATTTTTCCATTATTTGTTGTAAATTGATTTCATTAATTGTTTAACTGATGTTGCGCTCCGCCGGGGACGATTACCTGTCTGCGTGGAGCAGCAGCTGAAAGCAATGAGCTGTTCCAGCAGGCAGGTGGGCGTGTCTCGGCAGAGCGTTAGTATAAAAACATAGAGATCACTGTGATCGGGGCTGCTACAAGGCCTGTTGTTTTCACGGCACCTTTGATTTATAGCTTGTTGTATTGTGTTTTATTTTGAGTGTTTGTACAGTCATGCATGGTCCTCTGTCCGCTACCATCGCTGGTAGTGTCACATGACATTATTGTTTACTTTTTGTTTATGTTTATTGATTAAATCCCGCGCGCCTGTGTTGGCGTATCAACGTCAATCTCTCTACCTCAGTCTCTTCTGTGTTCTCCTCGGCCAGCTGAGGCAAGTATACCAGGACTCTACCACACAGACCCATACTGGAAAATAAAGAACAATATGCCTTTCAGATTTCTCTTCGTCACATACTAGCTGCTTGAACAAGTGTAACAGAGTGGAGCCCTTGCACGAATGCAGAAGAGCCAGGCTTGTCTGCATTTGTGGGTTTTTTTAGAGCTTTTAACCTCATCTCACCGACGGGGGACAGAATCTGTAATAGCAGTGTTTCACACAACACTGCTGTTACACAAGCTTGATTTTCATCAGCTTATTGCTGGCTCTCAATAACTTACACATATCAATGTCAGATGAAGAAAAGGCAATTCACTAAATTGTATTTGCTCTATTGTCTCAGGCAGATTTGATTTAATGATTTGATTTAAGCAGTAACAGTTCCTTACCAGACAGGCCTATATCCCTAGCCTTCCCTAGCAGAGAGTGTTATGTGCTATAGTTGCATAATGAATTGATGTACGAATCTCAGGGATGATGCATTGTGATGTGTGTTTGACTAACATATGTCATGAGAAGATATATAAGCAATGGAAATCTTATCAAGAAAACCACTTACTTTTTAGTTGTCTTTTAGCCATCCACGCAATGTAGATTCTTCAACATTTATGTCTTTTGAAACTGATGCTTGAGTTTCACCTTTTCTTACTCTGTCCACCTGTGACAGAAATACAATGATTCTTGGTACTAAATCTCCCTCCCGACCTGTGAGGGTGCTAAGCAGCGAGAACAGAGTTCGCTGGACAGGCTGGGCTGACAGTTCTTTCCCAGGATTCAAGGGAAGTCGGCCAGCTAGAAAAGGGGCGGAACTCCATTGCATTAATGCATTGACCCGGAAGGGAAACAACGTGGCAGTCGCAGATTGGAGGGGCGGCTGCACTCGTTTACCAAGGGGTCATGTGTGACGACATAAAAGGGGATGGAGAATCGCAATCTGTTCCTTCGCTTTGGTTTCGAAGCCTGAAAGAGCCGTGAGAGACCCTGTGAATTATACGTATTGTGAGTGTTTTGTTTGTTTGTCTATAATTGTCTTGTTTGTGATTATTAGACGGCTAACACGTTCCGGAGCTGTCACCGAGGGCCAATACAAAGGCCGGAACAGCACTCCACTACTGTCACTAATAAACTTGTATCACCCACCACGATCACTACAGCACACACCCAGGACTGGTGACCTTGCTGGTATATTGTGGGGCAGCTATATATTGTGTTTATTATTTGGGACTGCAACCCCGTTGTTATTTACCCCGTGCAGCACACATTGTTGTGTATTGCCGGGGGATTATTGTTTGGTCACCAGACCTGGATATAAAAGAAAACAACAATAAAACCTTTTCCAAACTGGATTATGAACATCTGTCTGCTTCATTAACGCACTGCATCACTCCTGCACCTGTATCCATTTAACCACTCTGCCACACCACCGCAAAAGGACAGCATCCAATCCCAATAGTGCTCAGTGAGAATATTGGCTTTGGTAGTTCCTTAAAATAATGGGAAACGTATGACTTGCAAGATATATCAAAACATTCTCCTTTAAAAAGAACCCTAACAGAAGTATAAATGCTGTTTGGTGCAGGAAACAGTCCTGCACCAGTCATTGTAGGGAGGAAAAGCCATGTGCTCATTTGGTTACCAGACACTGGTACCAAAGGAAAATCAATAGCAACCTTTTAGAAAGCGATAACAGGCAGTGCATAACACCTACACACCTGAAACCTACAGTTTTATTGTCCCCCCATAAAATAAATAAAATGATGCATCATTCATGAACCAGCAAAGTTAGAAAAAAAGGATGTAGGAAAACTACTGTGGCTGCCTTTACAGAACAGAAGCAAATCTAGTGTACTGTCAGGGCTGTCCCACTTGTTCTGCTTCAGTTATGTTTCTAGACAGATCTGAACACTCTAACATCACAAACGAAACTTGATTTTAATACGTGTGGAATAACTGAGAGAGATCGGTAGTGTAGAGTGGAAGAAATCCTCTTCTTGTCAAAAGTATATACTTTTGTGACTGCATGTATAATTGTACCATGATAAGTGTTTCCTAACTGTGTATCTATTTTATAATGCAAAATGGTTTTTTTTTCAAAGTTTTGGCTGGGCAACTTCTCTAACTCCATAGAGTTCACACAAACTGTTTTTACATTTTCTAAAAATTTAAATACTAAAATTGTGACCGAAGGGAACATACTATAGTAAATGAAGATGTACTGTTTGTTCATGAAACTCTTGTAGGGAATTGGGTTGAATTAGGGAATGCATTGTATCCAATTGTTATTTCTTGAAGCACAACTTGCTTACCTTGGGCATCTATGATGGTACTGTTGTGGTCAAGTTAGTACAAAGGAGGTAGGTCTCTGAGTGGCTCCCCTGTGTGATATGCCGGGTGAGTCATGCAGTCAGGGCAGCACAGGTTTGTGTCCTCGCTGTGCAAAGTCGCTTGTCTACTGGGGATTCTGGAGGGAGCGTCACATTGGGTCTGGCGCTCCTGCGGGTCAGGGAGGGAAAACCAGCAGGGACTGCTTCTCATCGCGCTACAGCGGACCCAACTGGCCAGGCGCCCAGTGAACTCAGACAGACTCCGACAAGGCTGGCCTTTATCCTCCAGAGGCTGGTAGCTCACTGACATCCGCGCTCGAGTTCCTGGGTGTAAAGGTTAGCATAAAGGGGATAAATGTAATATTAAACAATACACAGTTAGGGCACTTTCCCACTCCCTCCAATTTATTACCAGGGACTAGTATCAACAGAAATAAAACAAAGTTTCACCAAAGCAGATCAAGAAAAACGTAACTTTTGGACAATATATTGTATTGGATTGACGAGTTAGGTTCTTACTGTGAACATGATATAGTGCTACATCATTTGAAACGATGCCCTCTGGTGTCCAGCCAGGGATTTTTTTTTTTTTTTTTTTTTTTAAGAAAACTGCGCCACCTGGTGGTTATTTGCGGGATGTGTCATAATGTAGTTGACGCAGGATTTCAAAATAAACATAAAATAAAAAACTGACCAGTAACCCGTGGTTAACTGCAGTATCCGTTACCGCACCTACAGCGGTGCTGGGGAGATTTTCCAAAGATAGTGCCAAAGGTCGTCACAGTAAGGTTTTCTCCATACTTTTATACTAACTTGGCTGGAGTGACTACAATGACTCCCAATTCACATTCAAATGGAAGGAGCAACACTAATGTGGGTTTGAATCCCGACAGGTATTTATGATCTGCTATAAGTGCCTGCTATACATGGGTGGGACGGGAGACTTCAAAAACTGCTCCTCCAGTAAGCTGCATTTCTCTGCGGGGTTCAAGATGCTCCCACATCTCTCTAAAAGGTCTGCCCTTTATGTCAACCCCCCCAGTGGAGAAAAAGTGAGAAACACCTCCTTCAATCAGGGCGCTGCCTCCAGAGAGATACACAAGCCTTTCTCACGTCTGTGTCCTTAAAGAGTTACGATTGAAGGTGGAAGTCCCCTTGCTGCAATCCGAACGGAACGTTACCTCTCCTGCAGTGACACGTTCAAAATGATTCTATTATAATCTTTACTGAAGTATTTTGCAAACACATAACAAATTACTTATCTAAGAGAAAACACTTTCTGCAAGGATACATTTCAGATTTCTGGAAAAAAAGAAAGATCATAAATGCGTGTATAATCAGTTTCAGAAATACTCGTGTCAAATACTGATTGCACAATACTATTGCTTTACTGCTCACTTTTCCACTATAAGGTGAAAACTGCAGTTAATATGTATTATGCCAGAGGGAAATAGTGTTATGATGATTAACTGCCGAGTGACATCACAGGGCAAGAGTTAAGAACATAAGAAAGTTTACAAATTGATCGCCACGTAGTCTTCTTTGTTCAAGACTGAATAGATGCAATTTGTTTAGCCTGTCTGCATACAACATGCCTTTTAAACCTGTGATAATTCTGGTCGCTCTTCTTTGCACTCTTTCTAGAGCGGCAATATCTTTTGTAACGAGGTGACCAGAACTGAACACAATCTTCTAGATGAGGTCTTACTAATGCATTGTAAAGTTTTAACATTACTTCCCTTGATTTAAATTCAACACTTTTGACAATATAAGGATCCCAGGGTGTCAGCTTCAACAACATTACAGGGGAGTTGGTTCCAGACCCTCACAATTCTCTGTGTAAAAAAGTGTCTCCTATTTTCTGTTCTGAATGCCCCTTTATCTAATCTCCATTTGTGACCCCTGGTCCTTGTTTAAATAAAAATAGTCAGGATAGTAAACGCTGGACAAAAGGTATGTAAAAACTACAAACATAATCTAAAGTGCATTCAATTACTTGTACATTGCGACAACATTTACAGAAAACCACCAGGGGGCGAGTGTGAGTCATAAAGTACAAAAGGCACATTAATTTCCTCATGGTTTGGTAAATAAATAAAATAGTAATTTTAAAGAATCGATTTATTTGACCGTGGTTAATAAAACAATGACCTGCAGGTTTTCCCGTACAAAATACACAGTAATTATACTGAGTGCTGTGCAATAATGTTAACTGGCACTTTATTTTAAAGCCTGTTAGATGAACTGAATGTTAGTGTGCAGCTGGCAGGTTAGCATTGTAAATAAAGTTCAAGTCGTGATAATTATTATTAAATCCATATTATCTTGCCATTTTAAATTCAATTAATTTAATTGTTGTACATCTACCTGCATCATAGGACAGGTGAATTAAAAGGCATACTTGAGATTTAATTTAAAGATCCAGTATCACAGTTTAACATTCACTGTTGTACATCCATCTTTTGCAATTATAAATAATTCTACCTTACGTGAAAGTTTTGTGTTGTTCCCTTGTTGTCCCATTTTGAAGAAACCCTCCTCCTGTACTGAGCAAATCTTTTGTGTATTTTCGATTTTTAAAAAAAAATAATAATAATAAAATACTGGAAATAAAATTTCAGCCATCCAAACACTGCGTTCGAACAGAAGAACCTCATCCCTTTTCTCAAGCATGGTGGTGGGAGTGTGATGGTTTGGGGCTGCTTTGCTGCCTCAGGAACTGGACTGCTTGCCATCATTGACACAACCATGAATTCTGCATTGTATCAGAAGATTCTAGAGGAGAATGTCAGGCCATCCATCCATGAGCTGAAGCTGAACCGAAAGTGGGTCATGCAGCAAGACAATGATCCTAAACATACAAGCAGATCTACAAAAGAATGGCTGCAGAAGAAGAAATTCTGCATTTTAGAATGGCCTAGTCAAAGTCTGACCTAAACCCCATTGAAATGTTGTGGCAGGACCTGAAGCAAGCTGACCATGCAAGGAAGCCCTCAAATGTCACTGAGTTAAAGTAGTTCTGTAAGGAGGAATGGGCCAAAATTCCTCAAAACTGATGTAAGAGACTGACCAACAGTTACAGGAAACGCTTAGTTGAAGTCATTGCTGCTCAAGGGGGTGCCATCAGTTACTGAATCTAAAGGTTCACATACTTTTTCACACATGGATATTGAATATGGAATCATTTGTGGATAAATAAATGTTGAAAAAGTATCATGTTTTTGTGTCATTTCTTTAATCAGGTTATCTTTATTTATTATTAGGACTTGGATTAAGATGTAATAACATTTTAGGTTCGAAAATATGTGAAAATCCTAAGGGGTTCACAAACTTTTTCTCGGCACTGTAGAGTGGAGAGTAGGCCAGCTGGATATGAATATATAGGTAAATATATATGTTAGTGTGGGACGAACAGGGGATTTTCATGTTCGACTATTCACTCATAATTTAAACATTCGCTCGTTTTTCAAAGAGTAATAAAAGCCATTATTTGCACTGTACACAGACAGAGATGGCATAGCAGCAGGACAGGGGTGTGGCCGTGGCCCTGTGTGTGTCTTTACAGCAAGACCTTACAACAGGGTGCGATTTGTCAAATTTCCAGTGGGCGGGGATAAAATAGACAAACAACAAAACATCATGGCAAGCCTTGATACATCTGTAGTGCACAATTTAAACAGTTAAGAGAATCACTAAGCAACTTATTTATTATTCCGAATCAACTGCTAAAAAATCTTTAGGAATCACACATTTGCCAAATCTGCCATCATTAAGGATAAATGCAGTTATTTTTTATGGATACGGTAACAGTATCAAAAGGCAATAACAAAAACTAACTACGTTACAGCAACTAAAACAATGTTAAAACACACTCATGACAAGTACTTGCATTGTTGAACATAACCTCATTGATAGCTGCACAGAGTGTAACAACAATAAATGGAACATAATACAACATCTGTATTTTAACAGCTTAATCTGCAGGAGTTAATTGTTGATAATCTTGGTCTTTTTTCCACTCTGCTCAGGGGGTGCCTCGGTGGATAAAAGTTCCAGTCTTTGGCTCTGGGGCTGTTTAAAAAAAGCTACTGTGGAGTTTTAGTGTCCTGCTTTCATTTCTTTTTTCTTTAGTATAGTATGCATTTCTGATGATAATAAAAACAAAGACACCCACTGCTGTTGATGTAGTTAATTATTATTGGTCAATTTGCCTTGCTATGGTACATACAGCACTACTGTTGGATGACAATGACGGGTGAGTGGAATCCGAGCCTGATCCGACGCTGAACTAGTTATTCCGTGCTGTAAAACATTGGACTCCTTTGCATGGAGGATCTCAGTAAGCTACAGTGCACGGTTCATCAACTGATTCAGATTCAGTTATGTTAAGTCTGCCAATTGATGATGTAGGGCAAGGCAACAACTGAGTGCCCAAAAATATAAATAACAGTGAGCTTTGACCTCCTTTAGTATTCTGGATGGAGGGCATACCTTGCAAAATGACCCTGTGTGAACAAAAGGAAATATATAGAAATAATATGTACAGCTAAACGTGTCCAAGTATCTTATAGGAATGAAGTCAGACCATGGAAATCCACACCTGTGAATAGTTAGAGGTTTTTTGGACGGAAGGATAAAGAGAGAGTATCCTTGTTTTGTCAGTAGATGGATCCCTTACTCCATGAAATAGGTCAGACCACTCGTTGTTTTGACAGGAAATTAATTAAGTATTTAGTAATCTGGGAATTTCTAAGAAAATATATAGCAAACGATTTACTGTTTCTATATCTAATCTTCAGAAAACATGACGCTTGATAAAAAGCACCATTCCGGCTAAAAAGTGGACGTTAATCACACCTATAAATTTATGTTTCCAAAAACAAGATAAGAAAGGGATTCTTTGCAACATATAAATCAGCATTAAAACTTAGCAGCCAAGGTCTTAAGAAAAAACCTGTTTCGGCTGGATTTTGTATGAACAAAGGACAGGGTCAAGCCTAGTTCAGTCATTATAGAATATATACAAGTTGAATGCATTTATACTGACCTGTATTTGGATTTAAATCTTAGAGGGAATCATCAAAGAAATAAAGTGATATTATAAATTCTAGGAGCAATTTTTAAACTGAAGTAAATTAATTAAAAGATTATCTTATAATGCCACATTTATAGTTAAAAAAGGTTCAGTGCTAATTGACACTGTTCATAGTTTATAATGGTCAAAGAATAGAAATTAGACACAAAGATATTTTAAATTAATAAAATAAATGATTAACCTTTTCTAGACAGAATGATATTTGAAACTAAACATGCCTATTTGATTTCATAGAATTAATAATATGTGTTAAGTATTTGCTATAATAAGAAAACATATTATTTAAACTGACAAGTGTTATTGCTTGTTCATGACTTTACTGTAGTGATAAAAAGATTAAAAGCCGGAGCAGTATTCGATTTAATTAATTGGGGAAGTGGTACAGTGTCTTTCTCCTTCTATTATACAAAAATACCTTTAAACATTATAATATCCATTGAATTACAGAATATAAAAGGTATTATGCTATGTTTTTGTGTTAGTTTGTAATAATATACTATAATGTACCTTGTTATTAATCCACTATACTATTGTCTAATGATGGTAGATGGAGTCATTATAATGTGGTTCTTTGAAACTGCTGCATTGAAAAAGGGGCCTCTCTCCTTATCAAAATGTACAGGCTGTAGAGAAAGGAGGGGTCTTCTTACATTCCACTCCAGCAAAGCTGCAAGTCTTATAGATTGGGAGTGTTAAGGTTTATGGCATTAGTGGTTTAGCACAGATAAGAATATATCTTGGAACAATATGCAAAAATTATGGCATAACAGACATGGATAGGTCATATATCTAAAAAAGTGTTTGCACAGACTTTGGCCTTGAAGAAACAAGAGACTGTGGAAATCGCTTGCAATAGCATATTCTCAGAGTCAGCTACAGGTCAGAGCCTGGTTAGTGCATCTTTTGAGGGATAAATAATTGTAACAAAAATTATTACCACTTAAACTTGAAACTAATTGACTTGAATATTGTATGAGGCAATCTTTTGTCAAATACTCTGTTAGACAATAGTATATGGAATCAAAACTGACTCATTAAAAACATGATGAAACACAATGAGGTTAAAAGAAACACCTTTAATTTAGCAAAATATAATCAATTAGAAGATGATGTCACATATTAAGAACATCTCTCATATATAACACATATAAAAAATAGTGTTTGCATGCACATATAACAGTAGTGTTCTTATATTATATTATAAACCAAGATCCTGGGAACCTTGGTTCACTTGCCTTTTCAGATAAAGGAGGGGCTCAGAGGAAAACAAGGAATGAGATCATAGGTTTGGAGTTGGACAAATATGAAGTCTTGAATTTATTGGTACATAAATTAATTCTGAAAAGTTGGTCCGGATCTTTTGAAAACTTATTTGTAAAAGAGATAAGAGCTGTCTCAACAGATTAATGATTGGACTTAATTGAGGTGTCCCATGTATTCCAATGAGATGAAAAACCTATATAACTCCTAAGTAATTACAATGGAGTACCACACTCACACCAGGCAGGGTGAGGTGGTCCATTATCTGCAGACCTACACAATTGAGCTGATTGAACTCAGTTTCATTTGCCTGGTGAAGACAGTCGTATTCTTTTACGATTTATATTAAAGGGTAAGCATTAATCAATTATTATTTTATCTCACATGTATTGCATGCATTGCTATAGAGGACTCACACTATGTTTTAGAATTAGGAGAGTATTTTGTTGAATGTGCTGAAATATACCATTGGGTGCTTTGGGTGGTGTGTTCTTGGCCTGCTTGCCGGCCTTGCGAATACATATAAATGTATTAAAGTGTTAACGTTAATATCTGTTAAGACACTGGACTGCCCAGAACGTCTGTCAGCTGGGGATATGAAGTAGCCTGTAGCTACTCAATCCAATATTTAACCGTTAATATACCGAATGAGTACTGATCATACTCTGATTCGTAAAAAACTTTAAATACATGAGTCTGTGAATTTCTTGGGTACTACATTAGTCATCTGGATATATTGCGGGTCCAGTGCAGGAACAATACCCCACTAGGAGTAATAACATCTCTGTCCTCCTAACGTCTCCCCTGAGATAAGAGTGTGTGCTGAGCAAATAAAAAGAGTACGTGAAGAAATCTGAACACGCAGAATTCGTGACAATGGCCAAACTTTATGATCCCGGCTCCAGTGAAACTAAACTCCACCCCTTTTTTCTTTTTTCTTTTTTTTTTTTTTAAATCATGTTAATACAATGTGCTACTGATTTTTTTTTTTTAGTCAGTTTGCATAAAAATGATGCAGCATACATTTATAATTTTAAATATGTTTACAATTTCCTGAAGAAATAGTTGTTCATTCAAAATCTTTTATTGGTGGATAAATGTATCCCCCCCCCCCCTTGGATGACAACTGAGAGTGCAGAGCCAGGGAACGTGGAAATGGCGTTGTAAAGTGAAGGGGGAAAAAACTCACGTTTATTACATTACACATCACAGAAAGTCGCAACAAAATATATAATATATACAGTCTATATAAAAATCACGATACAACATTTTCAGAAAGTTGGGCACTGTTTAAGCGAGGCATTTCAAAATGTCCCATTAGATTCTGGCTCGCTCTAAAGCAGAACAACGCATTTCTGTCCCAGATGGCTTTCCGTAGAGATCACTTTGTGCGCGCGCATAATCTGTTTGGTTTACTTTTTGCTGTCAAACATCTGGGTCTATTGTAGCGTACCAAAGTTAGTCCACTTGACTAGTGGATTAAGCAGGTTTAGTCCACTTGCTTGGACTAAAGTTAGTACACTTGTTAATCCCGATTGCAGCGTACCAGATGATAATCACCACAGGTGGATCATCCGCTAAATCAGACTAAACACAAGATCCCGACTGCAGCAGCGTACCTAATCCGATGTGAGATGATCCTGTTCAGGTGGACTAACTTGGTCGTCCTACGTTTATACAGCTCCATTATTCTCTGAAATGACGTCTGAAAATTATTAAAATGAAAAGTTAAGCCTTTTGAAGCATTTTGTTCAGTAAAGTTCGCTCGCTGATGCAGTTTCATGAAGCGCTTCATGCTCAGTGCAAGGTACTGAAGACCTGCATAACCCAGTGTCTCAAATGAAAGGCATCACCAAAATGTAACAGAATACAGAACTATACACAATATTTTAAATTATTATATAAAATTTACAATTGCACTACATATATTATATCATTACCTTGTATCGTTGATACAAAATATTAAGCAATTATACATTTTCTAGGTAGTCTGAGAATGTAGCCTATAATTTAAATGTGTGGCACCTTTTTCCTTTTTTTTTCATTTATTATGAACATAAGAAAGCTTACAAATGAGAGGAGGCCATTCGGCCCATCTTGCTCGTTTGGTTGTTAGTAGCTTATTGATCCCAGAATCTCATCAAGCAGCTTCTTGAAGGATCCCAGGGTGTCAGCTTCAACAACATTACTCTCTTTTTCATAGATTCCTCCTTCAATTTCAGTATCTCCCATATGATATTTATAATGCACATTTTTATTGCCTGCGTGCAGTACCTTACACTTTTCTCTATTAAATGTCATTTGCCATGTGTCTGCCCAGTTCTGAATGCTGTCTAGATCATTTTGGATGACCTTTGCTGCTGCATCAGTGTTTGCCACTCCTCCTATTTTTGTGTCGTCTGCAAATTTAACAAGTTTGCTTACTATACCAGAATCTAAATCATTAAATGTAGATTAGGAATAGCAGAGGACCTAATACTGATCCCTGTGGTACACCACTGGTTACCTCGGTCCATTTTGAGGTTTCTCCTCTAATCAGTACTTTCTGTTTTCTACATGTTAACCACTCCCTAATCCATGTGCATACATTTCCTTGAATCCCTACTGCGCTCAGTTTGAAAATTAATCTTTTATGCAGGACTTTGTCAAAAGCTTTCTGGAAATCTGTCATATGCTTTGCAATTATCCATTGTCAATGTTGCATCCTCCAAAAAATCAAGCAGGTTAGTTAGACACAATCTCCCTTTCCTAAAACCATGCTGACTGTCTTCCAGGATACTGTTACCATATAGGTAATTTTCCATTTTGGATCTTATACTTTCCATAAGTTTACATATAATAGAAGTCAGGCTTATTGGTCTGCAGTTACCTGGTTCGGTTTTGTCTCTCTTTTTGTAGATCGGTATTACTTTTGCAATTCTCCAGTCTGTCGGTACAACCCCTGTATCAAGACACTGTTGCATGATCTTGGTTAGCTGTTTGTAAATAACTTCTTTCATTTCTTTGAGTACTATTGGGAAGATCTCATCTGGACCAGGGGATTTGTTTATTTTAAGAGCTCCTAGTCCCTTTAACACTTCTGCCTCTGTTATGCTAAAGTTATTTAAAACTGGATAGGAACAGGTGGGGCATGTTGTCCGTATCCTCCTTTGTAAAAACTAGTGAAAAGTAATCATTTAATATATTTGCTATTTTTTTTTCTTCGTCTGATTTTTACCTCTTCTTTGAATGTTCTCTTGCTGTTATAATATTGGAAAAACATTTTGGAATTGGTTTTAGCCCCCTTAGCAATATTCATTTCAATCTCTCTCTTGGCTTTTCTAACTTCCTTTTTGACTTGCTAAGTACTCTTTCTGTGTACTTTGTTTTTGGTCCCTCTTAAACGCTCTGTAAAGCGCCATTTTTCGCTGAATATATTTTTTTAAATTGATCTATTAAACCATTTTGTTTTAGATTTAGATTTGTCTACTTTTGGGATGTAATTGCTTTGCACCTCTAGTACTACATTTTTAAAAAACAGCCATCCTTTTTCTGTGGCTGATCTTTCTATTTTAATCCAATCTACTTCTGTTAGCATCTTTTTCATACCTTCACAGTTTGCTTTTCTGAAATTGTAAACCTTAGCTTTAGTCATACTTTTTGAAGAACAAAATATTCTGAAGAATACCGGTTTTGTTTTATTCATAAAAAGGTTGCAAAAATTGTAATAAAGTGCCACACAATAAGATACTCCTATATTTAAATAATAATTTTAAAAAATGCACGTTTTATGTATTCAGTTTATCTGACTGAAACGTCACATGTATAATTAGTATTATATAAACAACAAATGTAGAACTTAACGTTCAGTGTCCATGCAGCAATAGGTCTGAATCTGTCTTTACACCTTAAATTGTGAACTTCCATCCGCACTTGTAGAGGCTTATGGGTTTGTCCTCATTGTCTGGTTAACTTGTTCCACTTGTTCAGACTAGCTAAACCACTTGCTGTTTGCTACGCTGCAAACAGAACTAACTTAGTACAGATCTGCAGGACATGCTACACCGCTTTTTAGTAAAGTCACTTAATAGGGCGATGGGCCACTATGGTATCCTGCTCTGTGGAGTTCTCGGCGGAACATTTTTGATGAAATTGGATGCTCACGCCCCACGTTGAAATTTGCAGTCAATCGATCTGCAGTTGCTCGCCTGTTTTGCCTTGCACTTCGAATTAATGCACGGATATCACGATCCTGGAGTATGCACCATATATATATATATATATATATACATATATATATACATATATATATATATACATATATATATATACATATATATATATATACATATATATATATATATACATATATATATATATACATATATATATATATATATATATATATATACATATATATATATATATATATATATATATATATATACATATATATATATATACATATATACTATATATATATATATATATATATATATATATATATATATATATATATATATATATATATATATATATATATATATATATATACTGCAAAAGTTTTAGGCAGGTGTGAAAAATGCTGTAAAGTAAGAATGCTTTCAAAAATAGACATGTTAATAGATTATATTTATCAATTAACTAAATGCAAAGTGAGTGAACAGAAGAAAAATCTAAATCAAATCCATATTTGGTGTGACCACCCTTTGCCTTCAAAACAGCATTCTTCTAGGTACACTTGCACAAAGTCAGGGATTTTGTAGGCATATAGTCAGGTGTATGATTAAACAATTATACCAAACAGGTGCTAATGATCATCAATTCAATATGTAGGTTGAAACACAATCATTAACTGAAACAGAAACAGCTGTGTAGGAGGAATAAAACTGGGTGAGGAACAGCCAAACTCAGCTAACAAGGTGAGGTTGCTGAAGACAGTTTACTGTCAAAAGTCATACACCATGACAAGACTGAGCACAGCAACAAGACACAAGGTAGTTATACTGCATCAGCAAGGTCTCTCCCAGGCAAAAATTTCAAGGCGGACAGGGGTTTCCAGATGTGCTGTCCAAGTTCTTTTGAAGAAGCACAAAGAAACGGGCAACGTTGAGGACCGTAGATGCAGTGGTCGGTCAAGGAAACTTACTGCAGCAGATGAAAGACACATCATGCTTACTTCCCTTCGCAATCGGAAGATGTCCAGCAGTGCCATCAGCTCAGAATTGGCAGAAAACAGTGGGACCCTGGTACTCCCATCTACTGTCCGGAGAAGTCTGGTCAGAAGTGGCCTTCATGGAAGACTTGCGGCCAAAAAGCCATACCTCCGACGTGGAAACAAGGCCAAGCGACTCAACTATGCACGAAAACACAGGAACTGGGGTGCAGAAAAATGGCAGCAGGTGCTCTGGACTGATGAGTCAAAATTTGAAATATTTGGCTGTAGCAGAAGGCAGTTTGTTCACCGAAGGGCTGGAGAGCGGTACGAATGAGTGTCTGCAGGCAACAGTGAAGCATGGTGGAGGTTCCTTGCAAGTTTGGGGCTGCATTTCTGCAAATAGAGTTGGGGATTTGGTCAGAATTAATGGTCTCCTCAATGCGGAGAAGTACAGGCAGATACTTATCCATCATGCAATACCATCAGGGGAGGCATCTGATTGGCCCCAAATTTATTCTGCAGCATGACAACGACCCCAAACATACAGCGAAAGTCATTAAGAACTATCTTCAGCGTAAAGAAGAACAAGGAGTCCTGGAAGTGATGGTATGGCCCCCACAGAGCCCTGATCTCAACATCATCGAGTCTGTCTGGGATTACATGAAGAGAGAGAAGCAATTGAGGTTGCCTAAATCCACAGAAGAACTGTGGTTAGTTCTCCAAGATGTTTGGGCCAACCTACCTGCCGAGTTCCTTCAAAACTGTGTGCAAGTGTACCTAGAAGAATTGATGCTGTTTTGAAGGCAAGGGTGGTCACACCAAATATTGATTTGATGTAGATTTTTCTTCTGTTCACTCACTTTGCATTTTGTTAATTGATAAATATAAACTATTAACATGTCTATTTTTGAAAGCATTCTTACTTTACAGCATTTTTTTCACACTGCCTAAAACTTTTGCATAGTACTGTATGTATATATATATATATATATATATATATATATATATATATATATATATATATATATATATATATATATATACACACACACTACCGTTCAAAAGTTTGGGGTCACTTAGAAATTTCCTTGTTTTCGAAAGAAAAGCACATTTTTTGTCCATTAAAATAACATCAAATTGATCAGAAATACAGTGTAGACATTGTTAATGTTGTAAATGACTATTGTAGCTGGAAATGGCTGATTTGTAATGGAATATCTACATAGGCGTACAGAGGCCCATTATCAGCAACCATCAGTCCTGTGTTCCAATGGCACGTTGTGTTTGCTAATCCAAGTTTATCATTTTAAAAGGCTAATTGATCATTAGAAAACCCTTTTGCAATTATGTTAGCACAGCTGAAAACTGTTGTGCTGATTAAAGAAGCAATAAAACTGGCCTTCTTTAGACTAGTTGAGTATCTGGAGCATCAGCAATTGTGGGTTCGATTACAGGCTCAAAATGGCCAGAAACAAAGAACTTTCTTCTGAAACTCGTCAGTCTATTCTTGTTCTGAGAAATGAAGGCTATTCCATGCGAGAAATTGCCAAGAAACTGAAGATCTCGCACAATGCTGTGTATTACTCCCTTCACAGAACAGCGCAAACTGGCTCTAACCAGAATAGAAAGAGGAGTGGGAGGCCCCGGTGCACAACTGAGCAAGAGGACAAATACATCTAGTTTGAGAAACAGACACCTCACAGGTCCTCAACTGGCAGCTTCATTAAATAGTACCCGCAAAACACCAGTCTCAACATCAACAGTGAAGAGGCGACTCCGGGATGCTGGCCTTCTAGGCAGAGTTGCAAAGAAAAAGCCATCTCTCAGACTGGCCAATAAAATGAAAAGATTAAGATGGGCAAAAGAACACAGACACTGGACAGAGGAAGATTGGAAAAAAGTGTTATGGACAGACGAATCTAAGTTTGAGGTGTTCGGATCACAAAGAAGAACATTCGTGAGACGCAGACCAAATGAAAAGATGCTGGAGGAGTGCTTGACGCCATCTGTCAAGCATGGTGGAGGCAATGTGATGGTCTGGGGGTGCTTTGGTGGTGGTAAAGTGGAAGATTTGTACAGGGTAAAAGGGATCTTGAAGAAGGAAGGCTATCACTCCATTTTGCAATGCCATACCCTGTGGACGGCGCTTGATTGGAGCCAATTTCCTCCTACAACAGGACAATGAACCAAAGCACAGCTCCAAACTATGCAAGAACTATTTAGGGAAGAAGCAGTCAGCTGGTATTGTGTCTATAATGGAGTGGCCAGCACAGTCACCGGATCTCAACCCTATTGAGCTGTTGTGGGAGCAGCTTGACCGTATGGTACGTAAGAAGTGCCCATCAAGCCAATCCAACTTGTGGGAGGTGCTTCAGGAAGCATGGGGTGAAATCTTTTCAGATTACCTCAACAAATTGACAACTAGAATGCCAAAGGTCTGCAAGGCTGCAATTGCTGCAAATGGAGGATTCTTTGACGAAAGCAAAGTTTGAAGGACACAATTATTATTTCAATTAAAAATCATTATTTCTAACCTTGTCAATGACTATATTTCCTATTCATTTTGCTATATTTCCTATTCAAACTCATTTCATGTATGTTTTCATGGAAAACAAGGAAATTTCTAAGTGACCCCAAACTTTTGAACGGTAGTGTATATATATATAATTTTTTTTTCCTCACATATCGCAAGGAGCTCTTTCATTTGCGATATAATCATGGGTTTGGACTAGCAGCTTGTCATTTGCACATTAGCGTGTTGTATTTGCCATCTTAATGTATATGAACATCGTTCTGTCATTAAAGATGCACATAGCCCTTGAAAATAGCCACCCTGGATAAAGTCTCTTTTAGAGGTCATCCAATGCATAATATAAAAAGTAATTGTACTTAAACACACTTAACTCAGGCCTTTTTTATTATGACATGGTGTGATGAAGTGTCCCGCCCCTATGTATTTATTTATTATTATTTGTATTTGTTTGCGGCGTGGATAAAAGCACCGCGTCTTTTGTTATTATTTGTTTTGTATATTTAAAACCCGTGAGGATGCGTGGCTGATCAGCTACTGATTATTTAACAAGCTGACAGTCATGCATCCTTACCAAACGATGCAGACTGTGGCGAGGGTAATAAGATAATTAACAGCTAGTTAACCCCTCGGCCAGAGTATAAGAACCTGCAGCTGTCCGTGCCGCAGGGTTGGGTGTACAGAGAGGAGGTACGGGGAGATAGATAGGAGACAGAATTTAAGATAACAATTGCTAAAACGTGCTGGATTAGCCAGCACGACACTTACTTGTTTAGTTAATAAAGACGCTGACAGCAGTTTTGGTTCAGTTACTTCCTGGTCCTTGACGTCACCACACCTCACCACTGCAAGCCATCCTGCCACATATGGGTTTACAACAAACTTAATGTCATTTTATGGTAATTAAGGATGGGCTGTTCTGAATGTCACTCACCAAGAAGCATACTTCATTGAAGTTTATTTTTTAAATACATACTATATTAATGTTTCGTTTTATGGCTACCCCTCCTCACTCAGCCAATCCAACCATTATGGTATTCTTATTTAACTGTAATATGACTTTCAAGTTAAAACACGTCTGGTAAAATATTTCCAATTCTTAACTCAAAACAATGTTAGAAAGGCTGTCCCTACTTTATTAAAAGGGCAGTACTTTTTATTATTAAAAAGTGGGATTCGATGCTACGCGCTTAGAGATGACAATTGAACTTCAAAGACAGTTCAGCTTGCAAATGAGATTTCAGTGTTTTTATCAGTGAGTCTGGAGGTGTGTACATTGACTATCCTGTGTGTGTAATTTAGGTTTAGAAATAAAGCAGCCATGGGATGTACTTTTAACAGTGCAATGCACTGGACCGACCGAACCGTGCAATTTAAAAATGTAGAAAAAAGTAGAATAAAGGAAGCAATTCAAGAAATAGGAAGATGCATTCTGGGTACCACACGTTTTTTTTAAATGTTGTAAGCTATAGGTAACATTCACCTTATTAGAATCCCTTGACAAATGAGGCATGTTGTCTTTTTAGATATTAAGAGATGCCCTTTCAGGCAGTCATTTTTAAGTATTGCAATACACTGTGATAATGAGGTACTCTGGAATGGGAAGGCATCTTGAGACGGATCTTTCCAAAGCATTAGTTACGTTTGTCAGCTCGTGCCAATTTAGCACCGTACTATACACTCACTAAGTTTGTCAGATGTCATGTCTTTCAATTACAATACATCAGGAGTAGCCCATTATAAAAACTGCAATGCATATAATTAAAATGTATATATTATAAATTGATTCATATAGCCTTTGCCTCACAATACAGACATTTCCAGATTAATGACTTTCCAGATTCTACAACTGTCAGCTTGGAACTACTACACATTTAAAAAGGGTACTATAGTGTTGGGAATGTCTGTAGGTTTTTGAAATCACATTGTCACAATTCTCAAACTTGAAATGGTATGTAGTTTGGTTCCTTGCTTTTGCTTATTGAATGACGACAGCTATGAAATATGTTTTTTTTCTATTGGGGTATCTAACACATGACTTGAACTGTATACAGTAGGTTAAGATTTCCAACACAACCATATAGCAACTGGGAACAGAGAAGCCAGTCTGGATTTCCATGGCATTGGGGCCAATAATTCTAATCATTAGTAAGTTGTAGCTGGCTGGCTTTACATATGCAAAAAATACACTTTTTTTTGTTGTAAAATGCAGTGTGTTTTTCAGTGTACAAAAAAAGTCTTCATATTAAAAAACGAGGACATTTCAGAAGCACTGAAGTGCATTAATGTGCAAACCACTTCAGGGATTGGAATTCAGGGCAGGGAAACATTGACACACAAGAATTCTGGCCTTGTGGATAACTTAAAATGGAATAAGTCTGACATTTAGCCAAGACATTATGAGATCACAATACTATCCTTCCGTAGGTGTTACCAACAGTGATCCTGAACAGATTCAATGCAGTTCTTCTCCACTTCCTGTACTTCAGCCAAGATACTTGTGTATCAAAATATATTTGTGTAACCAAGTCTACAAAAGTATCTGAAACTGCATTTTTTTTTTTACAAAAATACAAGAGAATATCTTCTTTAACAGTGCCTAAATCTTTATTTTTTTCAATAAGCTACATTTTTTTTTCAAATTAGACAGTTTACACCATGACACAAAAAGAAACTTAAATTACCAATAGTTTACATGTAAGCTTGATTCCAGTCTTAATGGAAGAAGACAGACAACAAAAACATAAGCCCTCAAAATGAACCCTCTGTTTACAATTGTTACTGCTGTTAGCTCTTTCTCTTTAAAGAATCCCCGATTGTCCACTGCTGTTAGCGTAATGTGTCCTCATGATACATAGGAAAAAAACACTCCAACCACAGCTAGCTGATAGATAATGGTAAGCATTGTTAGTCAGCTGGTGCCTTTTTAAACTGCATTACACTCACAAGCATGGGCAATGTGTACAACTAGCTGCAACCTTCACAATACGTATTATGGTGTATCAGTGAACTACTGATGCCGAAATATTTAAAAAGCAAATGTGGGACTTGATATGAAATTCTAGATTACACAAGCGCAATAGTCCAAACATATAACAGAACTGTAGTGCTGGGAGAAAAAAAAACAAAAAAACACACACACCACACTGCAGAACATAACTTTCTTTCATAAGCACTAACCCTTGACTTTTTTTTTTAATGGTTCAGATAAATGATAAAACATTGCCTTTGCAAGGCAAAAAATGTTTCTTTCCAATAAAATCTACTATGAAGTAGTCTACAGCCCCACCATATTGCCTGGAGAGCAATATACATACATACATACATACATACATATATATATATATATATATATATATATATATATATATATATATATATATATATATATATATATATATATATATATATATACACACACCTATGTTGCATTCTGGTATTCTCTTTGCTGACAGAAAGCAAATAGCAACACACATAACAGGAGCCAAGCTTGATTCAAACTGCATACTAAATGGACTATAACAGTACAAACAATAGTTATACTTTTTGCAGGCCCAGGCATACAATAGCTTAGTGTGACAATATAGAAATGTTGGCCATGGTACACAAACTAAAATGTGCCAGTTGGCTTTAATAATGATGAACTGCATGTTGCTGGTGTGGAGACCGTTTTCTTTTTTTTCTGGTTGCAGCTGTTGATCGCTAACCTTTCCAGCAGCCAAAACACAACTAAAATCCCAGCTGGCTTAAATCTGTCAAGTATGAGATGGCACAAACAGCTGGGATACTTTGCCACACTGACTGCAGTCCAGGCATTTATAAATCTA
Organism: Acipenser oxyrinchus oxyrinchus; assembly: GCA_030684275.1. NCBI lineage: Eukaryota > Metazoa > Chordata > Actinopteri > Acipenseriformes > Acipenseridae > Acipenser > Acipenser oxyrinchus. The sequence continues at coordinate 93,491,379 of CM060249.1, forward strand.
ACAATACTAGACAATGTATGGATTTATTGTGGCATATGAGCCCCTTTTTCCCCCAAAATTATTTCCTAAATATGTATCCAAAAAACAAAAACAAACACAGCATACACTTGAATTCATATGAAGTACCAGTAAATGCTAAGGACTGCTGTTAGCATATTTCACTTTTATGAGTGGAAGTTAATTGACAGTTTGTGTTAATATACAAAAAATAAAAAGGCATTTTTATTCATTTTAAGTTGAAAGGTCTTTGCCCTGTAAATTCTGTGTTAAGACTGAAACTGATAATGATTTTGGTTATAATTAGTTAAGTTTTCAAATTTCTGATGCTAAATGTGCTTTTCTGATCCATCAGGCAGTGTGCACCAAATACCACTTTGGTTTGAGTTGAGCACAGCACCTTATATATAGTCTTAAAAAATATCTGTAAATAGGAACTGGATAATTAATTCTGCAAATGTGTTACACGTCTGTCTGTCACCAAAATGGTTTACACAGTAAAAGGGCGTATTTTGCTACTTTGACACTTAATAACCAACCATTATCATAAACCAGACTGCTTACTCACAAGAAGGGGAATGGAATGAGACTGTGCATTTAAGTATTACAGTCAGAGTTCTTTCTCCACATTTTGTCTCCCAAGAAGACAGATTCAATCCAGCAAACCAGGGAAAAAAAAAAACCAAAACAAAAAAAACACAACATTTAGTTTCATCTACATCCAGCTCAACAGCAACATTAATATTTTAAGAAGATCAATATTTTTGTATTTTTTTTTTTTTTTAAAGGTTCCTCTTTATATGTTCTGATTATTTACAACTGTACAATCAAAGCACATACTTCCAAGTGCACATATTTAATACAGTATCGACTACTTGCATTTACAGGATTTTTTTCTTCAACAAACTGAAAAAAAAGATCAAACTTATAAGAGCTCTAATATAATATATTACAAAATGTGATCTGATGCTAGTTTGTGATTTTGTGTTTGTTTTACCAAGTAAGATCAGTGACAGTAGATATTACTTGGTAATGCCGTGCCACTCTTGGTAACCCTTTGCAATAAACAATAAACTCTAAGCTGTCTTATATAAAAGTTAAGGCAAAGTCATTTTCAAGTTTAAATAATATTCAAGTTTTCAAACACTGGATGGAATTTCTTAAAGAAAGAAAATGTTCAGTTGTTTAAATACCTTTGTATGGAATAAACTGCATTGGTGTGTCAATAAGCATGCATGGTCATCTTGTTTGCACTGACTAACCAAATGGGAAAACCCCCCCCAAAAAAACATTGCTTTAAGTGTTAAATAAAAGCAAAAATCATCTGGCTTTAAATCAGACACTGGCAAACAGTGCATTCCAGTCCTTCAGAATTCTAAATTATTTTAATGACACTACTATTTTAAAACAAAGGAAATCTCATCAAAAGTGAAAAAAAAAGAAAAAAACAGAAACTAAAACAAATAAACCGAGCCCTAGTGACATCACAGCTCACTAATCTGGGTCCTGTTTTGCAGGGTTTTAAAAGTAATCCTCGTTCACACACACAAGTACTCCAAGATGCTCCTTGTTGCAGGAAGGAAGACATCAACAAGAATAACAAGTTGAATTAAGAGGAGCAGAGCTCTGTAGAAGAGCACTTGGCACAAGGTCCAGAGAGCAGGGTTTTGTTTTAGTCACACAATTTAGAGCACAGAGGGTAACTGGTTACATTGTTATGACGAGTCAGTAGAAATCTACAGGGGGAAAAAAATATATATATATATATTATATCCAAATTATTATAATACTGTTATCTGGCTAAGAAAAGAAAATCCTGTTTTCAAAGCAAAGATATAGGTAATATACCCAAATATATATTTCTACACGTTGCAGGGTAAAATTAATATTTTAAAAAACAAAAACAATGCTTGCAATAAAAAAAGCTAGGTTCTGAACCAGATAACAGAATTCAACTGGATTTAAGAAAGAAAAAAAAAATCCCTCCTTTAGTGTTTTATAGGACACCGGACAGAACAGTACATGCTAACTTCATACAGTACGTATTGCTGCCTACAGAATCGATGCCTGCCAATCAAAGATGCCAATGTGTTAAGATTATTACAATCAGCAAGCGATGTATACAGGCACAGCAGGCAAATAAAAAGTCACATTGTTTTTGTTATAAATCCACAGGCACATCTGAGTCCATTTGATACAGCTTCTCTGTGTGCCGTAAGTGGATTTCTACTGCCTCCTGTTATAACCTCTCTGTGTGGCAGTACTGCCATTGTGTGCTTTGTATTAGTTATAACTAGTTACCTTGGGACTAAGCAGACAGGTACTTGCTTGCATTCTTCAGCATAAACTAAACAAAAAAGGAATCTACCAAGTAAGGTGCTCAACAACAACCATGCATAGAGGCAAAAAGAACCATAAGGACAGCATTTATTCCAGCTATAACACCACTAGGCTTGTAATTATATATAAAAAAAAGAGGCTGGTGTTAAAACAGAAAACTTGTTGGCAACTTCTTTACTTGTGCTGCTCAAAGAACTCTTAAATCACTTTGTGAAAAATTTAACTTTCAGGTTACTCAATACTTCAGTCTCATTAGCCAAAATAGCTCTAACATTCCACCTCGCAAATTAAAGCAATTTAACACCTGACAAGTATGGTAATTCATTACCCCCTAGTTGCTTACACAAAACATTAGAAGACTAAATATAGCAATAAAAAGAAAACAAAAATCACAGTCGAGCACTGCATCAACCAACATTGGATCCAATCTGTTTTTAGTTCACTTTCATATCATGACATCCAGATAAAGTAATAAATAATTACTAACCGTTTCAATAAGTCAATATTCATCTGGCTAAAAACTAATCCTTATGTCAGCACTCAAGTGCTTCTGTGACAGATTAGTCATATCCAAAGCCATCTACAAAACAAGCTAGATCTGGTTGACACTAAAATAAAACGGGGAAAAAAAACAAAAAAAAAACACAATATGCTCCACATTCAAAAACTGCTTTTGTCTGCAAGCCCTGTACCAGCATTTCATCCTCTATGCTTGTGATTGGTGACTCTGGGATAAACATCCAAAAAGCCCAGCCTCTTTTCAGCCTCCTAAACCTCAGTGTTTACTGGGGAGATTTGGGGGGCGTGCAGAGATCTTTACTGGGGTGTTTTCCAGCCCCCTGGATTAGTGGTGGTGGTGGTGATGGCCGACACCCCGACTGTTTCCTTGCTTCTCTTGGTCGACCGGGGACTGCCTTAGCTGGGAGAGTGTCTCTGAGTTTAGACTCCACTTTCTCTCCTGTGGTTTCGGGTGCTTTTTTGTCTTCGTTGGCGATGATGGAATTGTTTGGCTTCGCTTCTTTAGGAGGCTGTAGTGTTGGAGTGTCTTTCACTGTCCTCTGGCAAATTTCTGCATAACTAGGCTTTCGACGCTCCTGTGGAAAAACACACACATCAATTCATATATTCTGGGAACATGACACCATGAACACACTATAGAGTAGTTTCCATTCAATGACTAATTACTAAGGACAACAGTATGTGTCAATTGTGTGATCTATAAAACAGACATATAAAACTTAAATACAAGCTTTGCTGTGGCAAGTAAAATCTACTGTCTAATTTTAACTTCTGTTACAGACTAATATTTTAATTTGTTCAGTTTTTTCTGTTCCACCTTGTAATTAAGTGGGACTTTCTACAAGCATTGTAACTCAACCCTGCCGACCTGTATGCAGGTCTAGGAAAGAGAACTCACCTCACAAATGCTGACCACTCTAACAGTATAGAAAAGCTAACTCCACTCAAAACAGCCGACTAGTAAACCAAATCGGATATACATAAAAAGCGTTCTGAAACGGTCTTTCGCTGGCAAGTTATTTTGCTAAAGTGTGCAATTTCATCATTATTGTTTGTATTCTTTTTCCATTTTTAGATAGGATGATACATCATTTGAATACAATGGCATCAGCTTTACAGTGACAAGCTGCCACAATAATCCTGTGCAGTCGAGGAAGTCATGAATATTTTTTCCAATGTATGGCTGTATTGCACGGTTTTCTGGAATTAAAAACAGCAACTATGGAGGGAAACTGGGCAACAGAAGAGAGAAAGGACTGCTTTTACTCCAAGAGCAACAGCAGCATATTTAATATCTTCATGAAATCTACCCCAAATTATAAAATAACAATTAATTAGAAGTGAAATAAACACACATATCTTATTTAGGGGGGAAAAAAAAGACAGTGGACTGTAATCTTAGATTGAAAAATGCTAACCGAGTTGCAAGATGGGTCAGGTCTGTGATTCTTCAGGATATGTACTTAGGACAACTGAGGTCTATCAAGAGAAACCATCTAGAGTGCAAATCTGAATGCAAAGCAATTTGAATTCAAATCTGACTTATTTTTGTCTGCTTCACTAAAACAACAGTTATCAATAGTTGAAAAACAGAGTGCCATTTTAGTTTCAGGTAGCTTGATTTCAAGTGATCAACTCTTTCAACACAGCAGACCAGTTACCTGGTCCACTTGCGACACTAACTATTTAAACTAGTTATTAGGGCTGCATTTTTTTCATGTCTAAAAATAGGTATTTCAAGATATTTCACAAGTAAACATTTATTAAAGCAGAAAAAAATAGCGTTGTCACATTCAAAATTAATAATTCTCCAGTTATAATAACAAATGTTCCCACACATTTAAAGGCTACATTGTAAACTTTTTCGTTTATGTCCACCGTTTCTATTCAGTGAATTATCAAACAAAAAAACTAGAGATTTTTAGCAGAAATGTTTACGATCTTTGATGCAGCTGGTGTCTTTCATTGAAGACATTTGAAAGAAATTGTGCTGCTCTATGCAGTGTGTTCAATCATTTACCAGAAGCAACCTAAACTGGCCGCCAAATAAGCCAAACATTTGCTGTATTTATTTAAGTAGGCTAATAAAGAAATATGTATATTTACACTATTTTCACAGGGAACTACATATTACATGGCAATGGGTACATTTCACGGAAATCATGAAATCCGTTAAAGAAATACAGCCTTAGTTATAAATAGGATTGTCTTTTTCAAAAGCTACATAGTGCTGAAAGAATCATGCAATACCATAGACACAGGGAATTGCCAGAGGATATCTTTTTCTGGCGGTGTAATGAGTCAAAGACAAAATATCTGGCAATTCCCACTGTGTGGGGAATTATGTTGTGATTATAGGTTCATTAAAATATGAAATGCAAATGTTTCCTGGCGACAGGTATTATACTTCCAGCCACTGGTGATGCCAATAGCAACACAAGCTGCATATATATATATATATATATATATATATTGAAATTTCGTTCTGTTTGATATTTTATTTTAAAACACTGAAACTCAAAATCAATTATTGTAAGGTGACATTGGTTTTATGTTGGGAAATATTTAAGAAAAATAAAAAACTGAAATATCTTGCTTGCATAAGTATTCAACCCCTGTGCTGTGGAAGCTCCCAGTTTACACCGATGAAAGAAATTGCCCTAACGAGGACACAATTACCTTACCATTGGCCTCCACCTGTGAACCATTAAAGTTGCTGTCACATTTTCTGGATAAAAACCCCACTGTTGAAGGATCATTGGTCAGTTTGTGAATCTGAAGGAAAATGAAGACCAAAGAGCATTCTACAGAAGTTAGAGATAAAGTAATACAAATGCATAGATTAGGGAAAGGGTACAAAATAATATCCAAGTGTTTGGATATCCCAGTGAGCACAGCTAGATCAATAATCAGGAAGTGGAAGCTGCATCACACCACCCAGGCACTGCCAAGAAAAGGCTGTCCCTCAAAACTCAGCACTCAAACAAGAAGGAGACTTGTGAGAGAAGCCACAGAGAGGCCAACAATCACTTTGAAGGAGCTACAGAGTTCAGTGGCTGGGAGTGGAGTAATGGTGCACCAGTCAACCATATCAAGAGCTCTGCATAACACTGGCCTGTATGGGAGGGTGGCAAGAAAGAAGCCGTTAACTCAAGTACCATCTGAAAGCACGTCTGGAGTTTGCCAGAAAGCATGAGAGTGACCCAGCTGCGATGTGGGAAAAGGTTTTGTGGTCAGATGAGACCAAGATAGAGCTTTTTGGCCAAAACTCAAAGCGCTATGTGTGGCGCAAACCTAACACTGCCCATGCCTCAAGACACACCATCCCTACAGTGAAGTATGGTGGTGGCAGCATCATGCTGTGGGGATGCTTCTCATCAGCAGGGACTGGGCATCTTATTAAAAATTGAAGGAAGAATGGATGGAGCAAAATACAGGGAAATACTGCAAGAGAACCTGCTTCAGTCCGCTAAAAAACTGAAGCTTGGGAGGAAATTCACCTTTCAGCAGGACAATGATCCCAAGCACAAGGCCAAAGCAACATTGGAATGGCTCAAGAACAAAAAGGTGAATGTCCTACAGTGGCCCAGTCAAAGTCCTGATCTCAATCCCATTGAGAATCTGTGGCACTATTTAAAAATTGCGGTCCACAAGTGTTGTCCAACCAACCTGAACAACCTGGAGCAAATCTGCCAAGAAGAATGGGCCAAAATCACTCCGACACTGTGTGCAAAGCTGGTACATACTTACCCCAAAAGACTTAAAGCTGTTATTGCAGCGAAAGGTGGCTCTACCAAATATTAATGTGAGGGGGTTGAATACTTATGCAAGCAAGATATTTCAGTTTTTTATTTTTCTTAAATATTTCCCAACATAAAACCAATGTCACCTTACAATAATTGATTTTGAGTTTCAGTGTTTTAAAATAAAATATCAAACAGAACGAAATTTCAATGTACCATTTGTAATTCAGTAATATGAAAGAATTGGTCAGGGGTCCGAATACTTTTGCAAGGCACTGTGTATATATATATATATATATATATATATATATATATATATATATATATATATATATATATATATATATATATATATAAATAGACATGTTAATAGATTATATTTATCAATTAACTAAATGCAAAGTGAGTGAACAGAAGAAAAATCTAAATCAAATCCATATTTGGTGTGACCACCCTTTGCCTTCAAAACAGCATCAAGCATCAATTCTTCTAGGTACACTTGCACACAGTTTTTGAAGGAACTCGGCAGGTAGGTTGGCCCAAACATCTTGGAGAACTAACCACAGTTCTTCTGTGGATTTAGGCAGCCTCAGTTGCTTCTCTCTCTTCATGTAATCCCAGACAGACTCGATGATGTTGAGATCAGGGCTCTGTGGGGCCATACCATCACTTCCAGGACTCCTTGTTCTTCTTTACGCTGAAGATAGTTCTTAATGACTTTCGCTGTATGTTTGGGGTCGTTGTCATGCTGCAGAATAAATTTGGGGCCAATCAGATGCCTCCCTGATGGTATTGCATGATGGATAAGTATCTGCCTGTACTTCTCAGCATTGAGGAGACCATTAATTCTGACCAAATCCCCAACTCCATTTGCAGAAATGCAGCCCCAAACTTGCAAGGAACCTCCACCATGCTTCACTGTTGCCTGCAGACACTCATTCGTGTACGCTCTCCAGCCCTTCGGCGAACAAACTGCCTTCTGCTACAGCCAAATATTTCAAATTTTGACTCATCAGTCCAGAGCACCTGCTGCCATTTTTCTGCACCCCAGTTCCTGTGTTTTCGTGCATAGTTGAGTCGCTTGGCCTTGTTTCCACGTCGGAGGTATGGCTTTTGGCCACAAGTCTTCCATGAAGGCCACTTCTGACCAGACTTCTCCGGACAGTAGATGGGTGTACCAGGGTCCCACTGTTTTCTGCCAGTTCTGAGCTGATGGCACTGCTGGACATCTTCCGATTGCGAAGGAAGTAAGCATGATGTGTCTTTCATCTGCTGCAGTAAGTTTCCTTGGCCGACCACTGCGTCACGGTCCTCAACGTTGCCTGTTTCTTTGTGCTTCTTCAAAGAGCTTGGACAGCACATCTGGAAACCCCTGTCTGCCTTGAGAAATCAGATTTTCAGCCATTGGCATTACAGTGTCGTCTTCTTGGCTCTGGGATTTGAAAACAGACACGGATCAACTTCACATATTGCATTTAAAAAAAAAAAACAAAAAAAACAGACCACAGCTTGAACTTCACCTGAAGACATTTTTGTTCAACTTTACTGATTATTGAGCTCACTGCACACAAGTGCTCATATAAAATATTGAATCTGGATCTTATACGAAGACTTACTGTAGCAGTACCATTCACCTGAACCGATTTACTTGCAGTGGTAAGAGCAGCAGTTAGCCGTTCAAGGGGAGGGTGTGTCTCTCTCGGATTTGCATCTTGGACCTTCACCTCGCTGTAAAAGCAACGAATGAAAGATGAAGTCAAGCACACTATCCTGATGGTAGAAAACAAGTGGAGCATTCTGATTCCTTGTCACAGAGGCCAGAACACTAAAGCATGTTCTATCAATTGTCTCAAATCTGTAAGTAGCAGAATTACTTCTTTGATATTTAAAAGGATGCTTTTTAGTTTTCGAGAACAAGTTCTTGTTTTTTCTTCTCTTGTTCAAGTTTACAACTTTAGAATACAAAGAGATGCAGTGCTCTTCTTCATCACATACTATTGTACATGTGGCTCAGAACTAAATAAAAGGAAGCCCCATCTAGTGGGCTGAGAGAGTACTTATCCGGCTTATTTGATCAGAGTACTCTCTTTAGCAGGACTGGTTGATTTGTGTGGCAATTTAAGAATTTACTTCTCAGTTAATTAAAAAAAAAAAAAAAAACAAACATTTATTATTGTATTTTATGTATATTACTTACTACAGAAATTGTATACATATCTTTCCAATGTTTTTGTTATTATATTACAGACCTGCCACATGTATTTAACTTAGTCAGATTTGGGCTGTTGTAACAGATTCTCAACGGAAAGTATAATGCATAAGCTTTTCCTTGAACCATCAGAAAAATAAGTGAACTTTCCACCTCAAAACTACTTTGAAAGTGCAGTTAGGATGCAGAGATTCTCATGTATGCAAATGGTGGGGGAGGTTCAATCACTACAAAAAAAAAGGCTTACATTTTCTTTTGAAGAAACGATAGAAAAAACATGGCTTCAGAATCGTACTTTCTGACAATTAAAACCGAGGGATGGGTGTTTAGCTGTGTGCATTTTAGAATAAACACGGTACTCTAAGAGTTAAAGAAGAAAACAGCTTACTCTGGAGATTGGGGTGGTGAAGGAGGGCCCGCAAAGCTCACTGGCAGTGCAGAAGTAATAGGCCGTGATGGCTCTTGAGGGATTCCTGAAGGGATAGTGTTGGGACTGGCATCTGCATTTATATTCTGAAATGACATTTAAAAAGATCATTTCACAAGCTTCTCTGTATTACAGGATCCAAATCAAAATAATAAATAAGTCTCACAGTGAAAATCTATTCAGTATTTTGAACTTAACATGTACTGCAACCCCCTTTTCTTTTATAAGAGTCTCTGTGGTATGCACCACTATAGCTTCCAGCTTTCACTGCAGATCATCATCTACGAAGATCATTTTGCAAGTTTGTGCACCAGACCACAAGTAGAATGACATTCCAGCATTCCAATCATGGCTAACACCAGCATTCCAAAGCCCAATCCAGTTCACTCCAACCCCCTTTCTCTCCCATCAGACAGACCCTAGTTGGCACAGGATTCAGTTCTCTTTGTAAAATGGCACTATTAGCTGAAGCAAATATCTGGCACAGGCTTCACCTAGTCTACCAAAGCAACTGGTGGTCTTGGATGAACACAGCAGGGAAGCTTTACTTTTGTGAAGCCTCCCATGACTACTGAACAAATCTAAATAGCACAAAACCAATAATATAGCTAGTGTAATAATCCTTAATAAAAGTAATATTATACAGTATGAAGCTCATTTGTCAAAAAGACATCAGTAGTAATGTAATGCATGCTTTGGGTATTTCCATGGCTAGCAGATCATAATGGCATTTTAATCCAAGCCTGAAAAATTCATTACAAAACATCTAACTTGATGCCTTGAGTGTATTTAAGAGTAACAAATTGTAAATAAAGCCACAGCAAACTATAAAATCTATTTCAATTTGGCTATGGAGAAATGATAGCCTACCATTTGTATATTGTGAGGCTAAAACAAAATTGTCTAATACCTTGTCTTTAGAAGATCCTATTACAATACTAGACAGTCTGCTCTCAAATGCCTCCTCAGTCTTCAGATGACCTGCAGCTCCAGGCAAAGGAGGGAAGCTGGACAGCCCCAGCTCGAAGCTAGGTGAAGGGGGTTTGGGAGGTGGAGGCGACTGTGTTGGTGCCCTCTACACAAATAAGAATTGAGAGAAACAGTTAGGACAGTATGTGCTGCAGAAGGTGTACAGTTATGCAGTCCAAGTTGAACACAGGGCTTCAGACAAACTGTTTACCTTCAGAGCCAACGGCTCCTAGGCCCAAAAACAATTAGTCGAAAAGTACAATTGTTGGGTGCCACTTTAGGAGCAAATTGGTTGCTACCGTATTCATCTGCTTAAAATACAACGACAACTTGTTATGATACTAAAAGGGACACTAAAACAGTAACTTAATGTTTGTACTCAGAGGTTTGTTACCTCATTCTGCTGAATGGTTAAATCTATGCAACGGATGACTGCAATTAACTTGGCATGTTCATATTTTAGATATTTTGCAAACGCCATGTATGGCTTTGGAGACTGCATTGTTAATTCTTTATAGTTATGGGAAACAGCATGTTGCAGCTGAGGACTAAATTTAGTGAATGACAGTTTATTACTGCAATCAAGTAAGCAGCATGTCATTTTTAATTCCCTAAATGCTTTTCTATCAAAGCATTATACATCCTAATTACAGGCCTAAGTATTTCTATGCTTTCACCATTCTTCAGATGGTCAGTTTAAGAAATAAACTGGTTTTCCCTGCAACAGCTGACCCTGCTTTACTACAAAACTCACGCTGGATTAACTGTTTTTTTCATTACGGCAACATCTTAAACGGCTGTGCCTGTTTTTTGGCTGAAGAGATACCAGCTCATTATCTAACTATAGAAGCTGCTGAGCAATTAATTAATTAAAAAACCTGCTTGTGCTGACTTAAGAATATTTAGGCACCCTACAATTTGACTGGCAAAAGACCACATTTGTTTATTGGAGTTCACAAACAAAACTTTATTCAGCTTGATAAAAGTCCCCTTTTTACATTCATAAATATTGACACATTTTTTAACGGAGGTGCTGCAGTTTTGTGTAACAGGCACCAAGGCCCCTCAAAAACAGTTGCCAAAAATGCAGTTGTATGGGCAACCATTTGATTCGCAGTCTGGAGCCCTGAAAGGGCCTATGTCTTGCAATGAAAGCAAAGAGAACTCCAATAAGTGCATGTAAACATTTAAGGTTAGGACTGATCTATACAGTACCTTTGGGGGCTTTTGAAAAGGAAGAAAATTAAATGAAGTCTTACCGTAAACTTGTCTTCCCTTTTCTTCCTATATCCATAGACATTTTTCCTTAACAAAAAATTAAACAAAATTGTGTACGGTTAGTAACACACATCCCATAGCACTGCTATAAATCTAAAATGAGAGCCTCCAGAAAGTCAGTTTCAGAACTATTGCACAAGTGGTTCTCTAGATATAGTAACATTCTAGTCTGACATACTTCTGCCTCAACCATATCCCTGCTAGCTGTGTAAAACAAGTATATTGTTGTTTAATTGATTACTACAAATGCTGAGAATGTACAATATTTCCTTAGGTTGATTTTTTTCATTTAACTACAGACATATTACAAGACATGAGGTGCAATAACAGCGACTCCAGATAACACAACTTTGACAGACCTCAGCCTTAAACAACTTTAGTGAAACTGCACTCTTTGAAAGTTCCCATATTGAAAAGTTAAATTCAATGAGCAGAAAATAATGAAGGTAGTGGTTACCTTCCCCTTCCCATACTAGATGAACAGTCTGCATTGCTTGGCTCCACTCTCCCAGTCCCTATGTCTCTTTTGTAGCCCATGCTGCTCTGTAACCGCGGTCTGCTCTGTCCAACCGGCCGTGTCGGAGGGCTGCGAACACCATTCAGCAGCCGATCAGTAGGGAAGTGAAATATAGTCGGGCTGTCAAGAAGTCCTGGTCCACGGTCTACATTAGGTACTGTAGGTCGCAAGTGAGGTTTACTGTGATTCCTACAAAACATATGAAGCTTTTAATCCTGCAAAAGTCCACAACAATATTAACACATGGCAGAGAAGTTTTTTATCATTTTTATTTTTTTGTTGGTCGCTGCTTATATTAGAGTTAGAACTTAAATGTAACATTTAAAGTCTAATTTGTTCATTTAAAAACAAAATAAAAAAAATAAAAACAAACAAAAAGAACCTGGTTCACATAGGTTACTAAACATATATATATGCTCTTTGAGCTGAAATATATATATATATATATATATATATATATATATATATATATATATATATATATATATATATATACACACACACACACTCAAGACTTTAGTCTAACAAAATAAATATTTGCAAAATGACACACCTATTTCTGGGGGAGTACGGTCTGACGGTAAGTGGAGATGAAGCAGGTTTAAAGCCAGGAGATGTAGTAAACCCATTTATAAATCCAGTATTGGAAAACGGCGATACCTGTTGAAGAATTTCTGCAAGTTAACCCGGAATGAGGACATTTATACCTGGTGGTTTGTGTTACATGCTATTACATGTCAGCCAATCCTTTTACAATGTACACTTTTAATCTTACTAGAATTCATTACGTTTAAATATAAATCAGCACTCAATTCAGTTAAGATGAATATGCATGCAGGAATTAATGGTAACAAGTTAGTAAAATAAGAGTAAATGCTTAAACATGGGACAAATAACAAACAAAATAGACCAAAATAGCAAGCAAGTACCCAATATGCAGCATTGCATGCGATTAAAGAGAAACAATTAAGCATAAGAGAAGAGTGAGTTATGTTCTGATGGTGTGAAATGATCAGGTCAAAAGACAAGAATAGTTTTTATAGCTGTTCTTCAGAGTTTTCTTTCTTAAACAATTACTGGCATGTACATTTTATTTGTATTTGAAATGAAACAAACATTCCTGCATGTATTTATTTTCATTCAGATGTCATGCCGCATTTTGAATTCAACTGAAGTTTAAGGTAAACCCCTGACTTCAATCGAAACAAGACAATGGCTTCAGTCTTACTGTTTTATCCTTGCAGTATAGAAAATTGTTTTACTATGGGATCTACAGTACTGTGCAAAAGTTTTAGGCAGGTGTGAAAAAATGCTGTAAAGTAAGAATGCTTTCAAAAATAGACATGTTAATAGATTATATTTATCAATTAACTAAATGCAAAGTGAGTGAACAGAAGAAAAATCTAAATCAAATCCATATTTGGTGTGACCACCCTTTGCCTTCAAAACAGCATCAATTCTTCTAGGTACACTTGCACAAAGTCAGGGATTTTGTAGGCATATAGTCAGGTGTATGATTAAACAATTATACCAAACAGGTGCTAATGATCATCAATTCAATATGTAGGTTGAAACACAATCATTAACTGAAACAGAAACAGCTGTGTAGGAGGAATAAAACTGGGTGAGGAACAGTTTTATTCAGTTTTATGACTTTTGACAGTTTACTGTCAAAAGTCATACACCATGGCAAGACTGAGCACAGCAACAAGACACAAGGTAGTTATACTGCATCAGCAAGGTCTCTCCCAGGCAGAAATTTCAAGGCAGACAGGGGTTTCCAGATGTGCTGTCCAAGCTCTTTTGAAGAAGCACAAAGAAACAGGCAACGTTGAGGACAGTAGACGCAGTGGTTGGCCAAGGAAACTTACTGCAGCAGATGAAAGACACATCATGTTTACTTCCCTTCGCAATCGGAAGATGTCCAGCAGTGCCATCAGCTCAGAACTGGCAGAAAACAGTGGGACCCTGGTACACCCATCTACTGTCCGGAGAAGTCTGGTCAGAAGTGGCCTTCATGGAAGACTTGCGGCCAAAAAGCCATACCTTCGACGTGGAAACAAGGCCAAGCGACTCAACTATGCACGAAAACACAGGAACTGGGGTGCAGAAAAATGGCAGCAGGTGCTCTGGACTGATGAGTCAAAATTTGAAATATTTGGCTGTAGCAGAAGGCAGTTTGTTCGCCAAGGGCTGGAGAGCGCATACACAAATGAGTGTCTGCAGGCAACAGTGAAGCATGGTGGAGGTTCCTTGCAAGTTTGGGGCTGCATTTCTGCAAAAGGAGTTGGGGATTTGGTCAGAATTAATGGTTTCCTCAATGCTGAGAAGTACAGGCAGATACTTATCCATCATGCAATACCATCAGGGAGGCATCTGATTGGCCCCAAATTTATTCTGCAGCATGACAACGACCCCAAACATACAGCGAAAGTCATGAAGAACTATCTTCAGCGTAAAGAAGAACAAAGAGTCCTGGAAGTGATGGTATGGCCCCCACAAAGCCCTGATCTCAATATCATCGAGTCTGTCTGGGATTACATGAAGAGAGAGAAGCAACTGAGGCTGCCTAAATCCACAGAAGAACTGTGGTTAGTTCTCCAAGATGTCTGGGCCAACCTACCTGCTGAGTTCCTTCAAAAACTGTGTGCAAGTGTACCTAGAAGAATTGATGCTTGATGCTGTTTTGAAGGCAAAGGGTGGTCACACCAAATATGGATTTGATTTAGATTTTTCTTCTGTTCACTCACTTTGCATTTAGTTAATTGATAAATATAATCTATTAACATGTCTATTTTTGAAAGCATTCTTACTTTACAGCATTTTTTCACACCTGCCTAAAACTTTTGCACAGTACTGTACTTCACAAAGATATAACTCCTATTCAAAGTTTAATTCAAGGAGCAACCTGTTCAGAACCGTTTCAGGTATATTAAAACTACAGTCCAGTATTCTGATCATTTCCCACTAACTATATCAGAAGATTAAGCCAAAACACACAACAAACAACTTTTGCATGCGATTTAAAAAAACAGCAAACCAGAAAAAAACTGTTCAACGTTTGCTAAATATTCGCTTCATGCAAAAGAAAATGCTTTCTGCTTACCAATGCTGGATCAAGGAAACTGTGTGATGTTGACCAGGTCTGTGGAGTAATTAAGCTATATAGTGGAAATTGTTGCTGTGGGCTATACACAGGAGGTATGTAAAATGATGTTGTGTAGCGTTGTTGAGCATAGAGGTTCACATCCACTGGTCTGTAGCCATTCTTTGGCAAAAACGTGTTGATGGCTATTGCCTTTGCTTTAATTCTTGCCTGATTGACAAAACAAAAACAAAATCCATAAACACTTAATTATAATTATTTTAAAAATAAAATAAAAAAATGATAAAAGCATAACTTTACCTTGATGGGTTTTCCTTGAAAAGTTTTCACCTCTTCTCGAAGGTACCTATAGGCCTATATATATATATTGGAGAAGCATAACTTTAGTGTTTATTTTAAATCAAATAGGATATAAAACACAATTTAAAAAAGGAACAAAAGCAACTAATTGTGTCAATTAAAAAAAAAAAATGAGACTTGTCCTTCGATCTCAGGCTCAAATGTTAAAGTCCATGCTACTAAACCAAACAAGAAAAAAAGTTATTTAATACCAGGAAACTGATGCTCAGTGGAACTATTTTGAATTGTTAAAATATTAAACCATCCATGAAGAAGGTTAGACAGTGCTGGGCTTGCTTTATGTTTTTTTTTTTTTTTAGAACCAACAAAACAACTTTCAGGGAGCTTACTCCAATGAGACATTTTCAAGCAATTTTTTCCATGTAAAGAGTTAAAGCAACAAGTTAATTTGATCAACTTGTGAATGTGAGAATGTTAAATACAAAAATTAACCAGTTGCTTCAGCAAATCGCCAGATGTTTCATGGGCTTAAGACGTGTGACAAAAAATGACCAGGGGGCAGCAAAATACTGGCTGGAGAGTAACATTAGTAACATACATTTACGCAGCACGGATGAATACCTAAACAGATTATGTAAAACTGTAAATGTAAAATGTAAATTGTAAAAAATAAAAAGTAAAAGTACTTTATTCATATACCTGTTGTGCATCAGCTTCAGATTCAAAGGTGATAAACCAGTTATCATTGTAAGCAAACTCACAATTGATGAATTTGGGTAGGTTTTCTCCTTTAAACAGAGCTTCCACCTCCTGAAAGAAAAGAATATGAGGTAAATGTGTGTAATTACACAATATCCAATTCAATATTGGATTTAGTGCACAGACAGAAAACAAAAGCTATGCAAAGGCTGTTACTGTGCAACAACAAATAAGATGACCTTTTATAAAAAATAAACACGTCTTTATTTTGACAAACTAAGATGTATGCAGGTACAGTATTAAGTGCACTCTAAAAACCAAACTACAAATCAATTACCATCAAAACTTTCTTCCTAATGGAAAACATTTGATTTGACAAGCGTCTTTGCAGAGCTCTATGGCTTTGTATGAAGTCAAAATGGGGACTTTTTTTTGTTATCCTTTGGCACATTTGTTAATGTTAATATTTGTACTAGTTTCCTGGTGCCTGTCAATTAATTTACCACTTAAGTGAGATAGACGATGCAAGAGAGGTATTTGGTATTTACTTTATCTAAGTTAACCAAGTGTACAGTAAGGAGGCAACCTCAGGCCTCTTTTTTCATCCAGAAATCAAAAAAGGCACATGACTCAAAGATGGCAGCCATCTTAGGTCACAAAACAAAGTGAAGAGTGCCATTAGATATTTCCAGTGGAGTTTCCACAAAACTGAAAACAAAAAAGTTGCCAGTTTGTTTGTTAAATTGTTCGAGATATTCTCTGTAGTAGGAACAGCAGTGACACGTTTCCAAACTCATACCAGCCCCCCTTCTAGGGATGCTTAAAAACTATTAGAAACTAAAACTGTAAAATCAGAAGTTATATAAAAGAAAACTAAAGACAAACATCTAGAATGGTTAAATAAATTGGACAAGCACTTTAAAAAAATAATCAAAATCTCACAATATTATTTGTTACAAGAAATTCTATGACCCTTCACTAGTAAGACTACCAAATAAGGCCACACTGTTTGTCTCTTGACTGGCACAAAGTGAGTTTTCATCATTCAGTACATTTAAGCGTTTCCCGAAAACTAATGTTTTCGGAAAAGCTGAAATCAGAAAACTGATTTTCTTAAAACGTCACTTTTCTGTGTTTACATGATTAATGATAGAAAGTCTAATTAGAATTCAACTGTATACATGGATGGAAGTTTTCAGAAAACGCAGGATATTTTCACATGGAAAGCACTGTAGATCGGACATTTCTGCGACCGAACGGAGACCAATCCAATAACTCAAGTGCTTTATCGAAGTGTCAGGTCTTAAATTCAAAGATTACTATCCTATACTTCTATTCAGATTCCCCAAAATGTGCAATCAACCTTTCCAACAGCTCTTCCAGTTCTATATTACCAGTTTCTTTTGCAGACACTATTTTAAATTCTTACGTCATTTTAAAACTGGAAAACATTTGCTGCTTCAGGATGGGCTATTAACAAATACATACAGACTTTAACAAATGTATTACTTTATTCCTAACTAGACAAATGGATGCATGCAGACTGACTACAGATTATTATTATTTTATCTGTTTTCTAAAACCACGTGCAGGAGAAAAGGGTCAAAGTGTGCACATGCACAGTATGCTATTTCAATAAGTTTTCCGAAACGTGTGTTTACACGATATACATTTTGTTAGTTTTTGAAATTTAAACAGAAATTTCTAGATGCTGTTTTCCGAAAACTGACTTTTGGAATATTCCGATACATTTTTCGAAAACTGTGTTTACATGACTTTTGATATCGGAATTAGTTTTCTGAAAACTTAGTTTTCCGAAAAATATCGGAATTCTTATGCTCATGTAAACGCACTGATTGTAACAATTAAACGCAGTTAATATATATATATATAGTTTGTTGTGTGTGTATAAAACTAATTGTAAGTTTTATACTGATTTTTGAGAAATAAATAGATCCTTGTGTACTAAAATGATAAATCCAATAAGTCAAGACAGATAATGACTTAAATTGTATTGTACAGGAGACTATACAACTTACCTCAATTGGGGTTGACTCTGGAACTTCTCGCAAAATGACAATGCAGCGATTCTGGTTTGGTCTGACTTTCTCCCCCTTTTCATCCACTTGAACTAAAGGCAAAGCTAAAATAAAGATGGTCACATTTAGACATCACATCTTTCACAGTTTAGTGCTTGCCACTTGTAGAAGTTTCTTACTCCAAATGCAGTCTTAACAGAAGAAAAATACCAATAGGTGAAAACACATATGTTTCATAACCTATTTGATAAACTGAATGGACAAAATATTCTAAAATTATTATTTGTTTATTATTTGTTTATTTAGCAGACGCCTTTATCCAAGAAAAAAAAAACTACACAACTACACACATACTTTTAATGCTATAAGCAGTAAGTAATAAAACAAATCAAGCCAGCCATTGAAACCTGCTCCAGTTTGTTTCACTTTGAGGAATAAAATAAAAAAATATATGCAAATCGAACACTGGACACAATGCATTATTCAGATTGACTGCAGAGCAGACACTTACTCCTTAAGATGTCGACAATCAAATCCATATCAGTGCTGAGTTTCTTTATATGATCGAGGTTCGCTACTGTCATTATTGGCACATACTGGTCACTGTCCATCTGAGATATTAGGTACATGTCGCTGGCAAGGTTTTCACTGAATAAGAAAGAAGCAAATGCAGACATGTCACTCTTCGATGGCCTTGACTTACCCGCCCACAGATCAAATTCTTTGTTGGTAAAAGAGAAAGCTTGCATTTAGAGAACACCTCCCACATAAACCAGAGAAAGGACTAATGAGCATTATGTTGCATTTCTTATGAACCAATTCCCCCTAAGGATATTATTATTATTATTTATTTCTTAGCAGACGCCCTTATCCATACAATACAATACAATTAAGAGCAAGATAAATACAATGACTTTGGATACTTGGAAACAAATTATTATGGCCACATTTAAATCAAATAAAATATGACAAAAGTGATATATTGCAATAGGTGAACACCCTATTTAAGGAAGTTTTCACTTTAGAAAAAATACTATAAGTGTTTTTATCCTACTGGAAAGGATCATTTTTACCCTCTCCATAATCACAGAAAAGTATATCAATTGGCTTGGGATCCAGAAACACTCTACCTTATGATTTAGAGGACTAAGAATCAATATTAGGTTGACTGTACTATTAAAAGTTAGCATGTCATTTTACCTGTGTGTTCCCTGCCTTGCTGCAGAAATACACCATACTATTTAAATAAGTAACTGTTTCAAAACTAAATGCAGACAGAAGACAGAAAAGCTGGGAGAAAAAAACAATAAGTTTAGAATTTACTCAAGTTTTCACACCGAAACATTTATACCCATAAATATAACATGTGTGTTTTAACAAACCTTTTGGCTGTAATGCATTCTACATCCGCCCCAAATTCAAAGTGGTGCTAACGCTAATAGTTCCAATAGTGTGTCGATCTTGCAAATCCAGCTGCAGAAACGTGTGTTTTGTTGTTTTTTTTAAAGAATATACTTGCCGAGATAAGCAGAACTCAAGAGTCTTTTTCAGATGTTCCCGAAGGTCCTCCTGACTCTCGGACCGAGGTGGATCACTTCCTCCTAAAAGTGACACAAAATGAAAAGATGTAAACGTGCAGGTATGTTACATTTACATAAATCAATCAGATTTTTAAAGTCTGCTGTTTATTGTAACCAACAAACACTTGTCAAGTTATAACTAGGTATAGTATTGTGTATTAAACTGTATTTCACAGTGTTCGTGTAGCAGCTCAATTACTTGTGCATTAAACACAGACGTGGAAGTGCTAGTGTAATTTAAGCAACTGTATGTACACAGTATATTTTATTTATTCCATTTATTTATTATAGCTACAGTAAGTTGGTATATGAAATAGTGGTCTCCCAGAAGTTGCCTTACATTTTTATTCCAAGAATACACACATAAATGAATAGATATGGATAGCAAACTAATACATGTGTTCATTTGTAACTAGGAACACTTCCGTTCGCTAGCTGTTACTGCAAGCAGCTATGAACTTGAATTAATTTCCATAATTTTAAATAGTTTTGAATAGTGTCGATTGCATAATACTAAGAAAAAATAATATTTTGAGAATCCATTGAAGAAGAGCAACCTGCCAGAATGTAAAAACTGAAATGAGACACATGAGTAAATATAAAGCTGTATTTTTGTACTCCTACTGAACAGCTCTTTAATACAAACACAGAAAAGTTCAGGTCAGGCTTCTCCCGGCTAGTCAGAAAGTGGTGAGCTGGGCACAATATAATATTAATGGACTCAGCAACACCTCTGATGTGACCCGGGGTATGCGGACAATCTGGGCATGGGATACAGTGGTACGAGTCACAATACAAATCTCATATCTAAGCACTTATGTATTTGTTCCTTATACCTGCATGATCTCTGATTTAAATACAGTACTGTATTTGCATTAAATATTTTCTGCATGAAGTTTCAATTGAATTAAATACAGCATATGGGTTTCCTGCAGTTACATAATCCTATTTCTCACTTGAATATAAAAAAAATCTTGCATCAATGTGTTTAGTTATAAGGATAAATGCTCAATTTTCTGGATATGTAAACTTGTTAAGACACAGGCATAAATAGATAATTGTGCAGGCAATTAAAGAAATGAATTTCAGTCCAACCTATATTAAAATACCACATGTACAGAAGGATAGGGACTAATGAATCCCCATGTGTAAACATGTCAAGGAGACAACTGTTAAGAGCAGGTTTGACTGTAGCTCTTCTGTTGGTGCAACAGGTCATAAATAATCTTTAATTGCAACAATTAGTCCAATATGGCAGAAAAAGCAACAGGAGAAACTAAAGATGGGAGTTTATGAAGCAAAACGGATGGTTTGTAAACAAAACGTTTTATGCAAATGTAGTAGAGATCTATATCAATCATATGTTAAAACAATGTGAACGTTTTTTTTTCTTCTTCTTTTAAAAATGGACACTGTCTGTAATGGAACTTTATTGAAAGAATCCTATAATACAGCTTGTAAAAGACTCTATGAAAGAGAGTGGTATGTATCAATATGGTCCAAAGAATGTGCCACTGACATATACCAGCAGAATATACCAGCTATAAAAGACATTGTCAAAACATGTAGTCTGTATCTTTGGTATTGGCAGAGGTAAAGCACTGCAGCAGTGAAAAGGTTCATGTTTAAATGGACAACACTAATAATGGACCTTAAGTTAGAAAAATCAAAACACAGTTGTGTACCAAAAATGAAGACAGTATCTCAAAGTGTACTGTCTCTGTGTAACTAAAGCTCTGTTCGCAATTGTATTGGTGCGATACCAGTACAATTTGTTTTGGAATAGAATATACCGGTACGAAACCACTTTCTGTCCCAACTCACTTTTCAATACCGATACAGTAACGATATACCTGTCCACATTCATGTATGTTTAAAAAATCGACAGTGTTCGGGTTATTATTATTATTATTATTATTATTTGTTTATTTAGCAGACGCCTTTATCCAAGGCAACTTACAGAGACTAGGGTGTGTGAACTATGCATCAGCTGCCGAGTCACTTACAACTACGTCTCACCCGAAAGACAGAGCACAAGGAGGTTAAGTGACTTGCTCAGGGTCACACAATGAGGCAGTGGCTGAGGTGGGATTTGAACCGGGGACCTCCTGGTTATAAGGCTGTTTCTTTAACCACTGGACCACACAGCCTCCAAGTTCAGGGTGAACTTGTTTCCATGACGACCGCTGTCACATCTGTTAGAAATGGATCCGTTATGTAATACAGCATGTTTTGCCATCCTGTCCATGTATTGTATGTTGTTTGGTGTTCAATCATTAAGAGACGAGCAGAACGTGAAAGCTTGAAACGACCAAAAAGGCGAAAACAATTAGCAGTCTTTAAAAGCATGAGGTTGCGAAGACAGCGGGCTTGCACCACAGTTTTGGGAATGCATGTTTTGTTTTTCTTTTGCTTTTTGATATTCCCTCACAAGGGATCTTATGTTAGAGCGGAACTGTTCTGCACTACACTTTACCTCATAGTCATCATCACTCATTTTGTGGAGATTAATTTGTCACTTATTTTGGTATTTTTTGGTGTAGCCACGATAAACCTGCTCACCGTAAAATGTAAAGTGGTTTAAAGTATTTAAACTGTAAAAGCAAGACGTGCGCGTGCTTCAGAATATTGACTTAACTGTATCGATACCGTACCGGTTTCCCTGTCCACACTTAAGCTGCTCTGAGTCGTATTGAAACAGTACCGGTACGAAACCTGCTCTTTTTTGAGTTTTGTACCAATACAGTTATATCGGTATGACATTGATAAGAACTCCAGTCTGGACAGATGTTTTGGTACGGTTCTGCAATGATACCAGTATAAAAATGCTAGTGTAAACAGGGCATCAGTGGACTGTCTCTGTATAACTCAGTGGACTGTCTCCATGCAGCTGTAACTTCAAATGTCACACGACAGATATGACAGGTCAATGTAATGGTTGCAACACATTAAGCATGCAGTGTTTATATAACCCTGATAATATGAAATCACTAACTCAAATGGTTTCCAAGATAGGAGGCTTTCACACTGTGGCAGGGGCAGCTTTGCAAAACAGTCACAAAAAGGGTTACTTTTTCTTGTAAAACACCCACGGCCAAGGGACAATATGTATGTGTGCCGAGTATGAAGACAATAACTCGCATTGTTAGGTCTTTATCATTCGAAACCAAAAAGTCACATGACCCCAAAATAGCAGCCAGCATCACAAGTCAATGGTGCCGATTTTGCCAGATATGTTTTCTTAACACTAAAAATTTGAAGTTACCAGATTATAGTTTATGAGAGATTAGCAGTAGTAGGTATGATGGCAGCGAGTTTGCAAATGTATACAAGCTCTTACGGGAATGCATAAATAGTTAATGGAGTAAGTTCTGACAGTGTATTCTAAAGACAGTAAAAGGCAACAACACAAGCATCACTGTGTATCATAGTTGGACTAAGATGAATATACAGTACTGTGCATAAGTTTTAGGCAGGTGTGAAAAAATGCTGTAAAGTAAGAATGCTTTCAAAAATAGACATGTTAATAGTTTATATTTATCAATTAACAAAATGCAAAGTGAGTGAACAGAAGAAAAATCTACATCAAATCAATATTTGGTGTGACCACCCTTTGCCTTCAAAACAGCATCAATTCTTCTAGGTACACTTGCACACAGTTTTTGAAGGAACTCGGCAGGTAGGTTGGCCCAAACATCTTGGAGAACTAACCACAGTTCTTCTGTGGATTTAGGCAGCCTCAGTTGCTTCTCTCTCTTCATGTAATCACAGACAGACTCGATGATGTTGAGATCAGGGCTCTGTGGGGGCCATACCATCACTTCCAGGACTCCTTGTTCTTCTTTACACTGAAGATAGTTCTTAATGACTTTCGCAGTATGTTTGGGGTTGTTGTCATGCTGCAGAATAAATTTGGGGCCAATCAGATGCCTCCCTGATGGTATTGCATGATGGATAAGTATCTGCCTGTACTTCTCAGCATTGAGGAGACCATTAATTCTGACCAAATCCCCAACTCCATTTGCAGAAATGCAGCCCCAAACTTGCAAGGAACCTCCACCATGCTTCACTTTTGCCTGCAGACACTCATTCGTGTACCGCTCTCCAGCCCTTCGGCGAACAAACTGCCTTCTGCTACAGCCAAACATTTCAAATTTTGACTCATCAGTCCAGAGCACCTGCTGCCATTTTTCTGCACCCCAGTTCCTGTGTTTTCGTGCATAGTTGAGTCGCTTGGCCTTGTTTCCACGTCGGAGGTATGGCTTTTTGGCCGCAAGTCTTCCATGAAGGCCACTTCTGACCAGACTTCTCCGGACAGTAGATGGGTGTACCAGGGTCCCACTGTTTTCTGCCAATTCTGAGCTGATGGCACTGCTGGACATCTTCCGATTGAAGGGAAGTAAGCATGATGTGTCTTTCATCTGCTGCAGTAAGTTTCCCTGGCCGACCACTGCGTCTCACGGTCCTCAACGTTGCCCGTTTCTTTGTGCTTCTTCAAAAGAGCTTGGACAGCACATCTGAAACCCCTGTCTACCTTGAAATTTCTGCCTGGGAAAGACCTTGCTGATGCAGTATAACTACCTTGTGTCTTGTTGCTGTGCTCAGTCTTGCCATGGTGTATGACTTTGACAGTAAACTGTCTTCAGCAACCTCACCTTGTTAGCTGAGTTTGGCTGTTCCTCACCCAGTTTTATTCTCCTACACAGCTGTTTCTGTTTCAGTTAATGATTGTGTTTCAACCTACATATTGAATTGATGATCATTAGCACCTGTTTGGTATAATTGTTTAATCATACACCTGACTATATGCCTACAAAATCCCTGACTTTGTGCAAGTGTACCTAGAAGAATTGATGCTGTTTTGAAGGCAAAGGGTGGTCACACCAAATATGGATTTGATTTAGATTTTTCTTTTGTTCACTCACTTTGCATTTAGTTAATTGATAAATATAATCTATTAACATGTCTATTTTTGAAAGCATTCTTACTTTACAGCATTTTTTCACACCTGCCTAAAACTTTTGCACAGTACTGTACATGTTGCTGGTTTCCAAGCTACATTCATCCCAGTTATTTCCAGTTGTTTTTTTACCTGTTTGACTGGATTCCTGAAAAGAATCAAACTCTGTGTAAACAGAATCTGGGCACTCCAGAATGACAGCAGCGTTCATGTCTGCTTGCTCTGTTAATGCTGTTGGAGGATCCTGGGGTTCAGATAACAAAGCCTCCCGATACAGCTCCTCTTTATCACTGTTGGCCTCATAACCTAGTTAAAAAAAAAATTAAATGTATTTCTAAAATACTGGAAAATAGAAGAGACAAAAATGTAAAGTAACTAAATAACGTTTCACCAGAAGACTGTATACAATAAGCTAGGTGAATCACCAATCTGGATAACTTAAAGACTTTTACTGCAAACTTTCATACAATTATACACAGTAGGATAATATAAAAAAGGCTGCACCTTATGTTTTAAGCCAAATACTAGAAGAAACCTGATCCACCTTACAGAAGAGCATGTGGAATATTCATTATTTAACTTTAGTAATGAACAGCTTCAATTATTCAAAACACATTTCACAAAATATGATCTTACCTTCTGGACAAGTTTCAGCTGATTTATCTGAAGTTTGTTTCCAGGTTTTGTGAACACTGCTATCGGTGGCCCCAGTCGATTCCAAGTTTAGCATGGGATTTGCCCATACTTTTGCATTTGGGTTAAGGTCAGAAACCTTGGCAGATTCCTG
The DNA here is from genome assembly GCA_030684275.1 of Acipenser oxyrinchus oxyrinchus. NCBI lineage: Eukaryota > Metazoa > Chordata > Actinopteri > Acipenseriformes > Acipenseridae > Acipenser > Acipenser oxyrinchus. The sequence continues at coordinate 93,516,849 of CM060249.1, forward strand.
CAAAATAACAAAAAAATAGGTTGCCAATTGTATTACACATGAAATCATAATGCCCACAAAGCAGAATAAAAAATATCATGAATTCACATGCTCAAGGCTATCTATACAGGGCTTGAATTTCAGCGCGGGATCGAGAGAATCAATATTTTCCAAGTTGCGCCCGCATATCTGCAACTTTCAGTCTTGGGAAAAACCCACAGATATTTCAGGACACCAAGCTACTGTATTTTTCACTCAATTTAGAATGCCTGAAACGCTACAACAATCTCTAGGATGTGAGTGTCAGTAACGAAAGCACTATGATCCGCATTCTGAGTAGTTCTGGTTTAAATAAATAAATAAATAAATAAATAAATAAATAAATAAAAAGTAGTGCCGTGAGACTATTCTCTCGTACGCGATTCTCGTTCACTATCTTTAAGCATTATAGAAACAGTACACTGCAGGAAGTAAACAGTTTTGAAGAAAAGACGATATTAAGTCTATCTAGGTGTTGTTTTGCAAGCGGTGACTTTCGCTTTAAAACTCAGCCCCATTCATTTTGGGGTGCCAGCACACCAAAGGTTATGCACATATTACTACCTACTTGGTTCATGGCTTATTTAAAAAGTATAGATTTGGGGCTTTCCAAAGACATATTCAGTGTGTATATGCGGTACTCCTAGCCGGTGTTAAGCCTCTCATCATGTGAGTTAACAGCTTAGGTTTCGTTTTGAGTCTATTGTTCCGTTATTGTAGCAGCTAGTCTGAAAGGGGCGGTATCATTGGAAATGTATCCATAAGTGTAATTGAGTGTTCATTGTTTAATAAAAGCAAAATCATAAGTTATATTCTATTTGTGTGTGTGTGTGTTTTGTGGAATGTGAGGGGGCAAGTAGATTTTTAGCATTTTTTCCCTTGGACAAGAAGTTTATTTAAAAAATTGCTCACCCCTGTGTTTGAACAGTACAATAAAGTCAACTACACTCTCTGAACCATAACATTATATACAGTATCATTGAGAATTGTGTACAGGACAGAAATGTTCCCACTCATTTCAATAGTGCACTGCATCCACAGTAACACTAGATACCAGATTATGTTATATTCATTAAATTGTTTAAAAGGAAGTTCTCAATGTAAGTGGACATCTGAGCGTTTACTACTCAGCTGTATACAACCTTGAGATTGTTTGACTCTTAGACATTGCGACACACCAATTTATTTATCAATGCTTACAATGAACCATGGTTAACAGTGCCCCACTTTGACGAGTAGAAGGTTTACTGACACAGAGGAACTACTGACAGACATTTATTAGCAAATATTGGCAGCTAGTACTTTCAATTCAAAAACTTAAAAGGAAGAGCAGAAGTGTCACTAAAGAAAAAAAAAAATTCAAAACAGTGAAACAAAGAAAGCATGGGCAAGAGTTAGTTTAACTTTTTTTTTTTTTGAATGATACTTACAGTTTCATTATTTTTGTTCTGCCAACCCCATAATCCAGATTCGTCTGAAACCATAAGACTGTAAGGATAAGCCAACATAAAAGTCACAGCAACCTGCAAGTCTTGCGGTGCAACACACAGTTTAGGTTCAGCCATCTGTTGCATGTTGCCTTCTGTAGATATTTCAGAGTAACTAGGATCCCATATGCAGTCCAACGGACATTCTTGGGACTGTTTTCCACAAAACTGCCCAAGCAGCTCTTCACAGTGCAGCTGGTCCTCGGCCCATGGTGGCAGGCAAAATTCCTTTGAAAAACCCCGACTATCATTTTGTAAGGGGCCCTCCAAAATGTCTGCCATGAGATCTAGCATGTTATCATTTTTATGAAGACCTCCATCACTTAAACTATTACTCTCACAATGTTCTGTTTTTTTGTGTTCAGCAGAAGCCTTTAGTGTGATCAGATGCATTTCGTAAGAAGGCATAGAAGCATACATATCAAGCTGATCAGGATCCACCATTGAGGCACTTGGGATATCAACTCCACTGCACACATCTTCCTCAGAATCACAGCCTCCATCGTCATTAGCAGTGTCCTTTGAATCATCTGCGTTTTCAGACCTCATAGGTATCATCTCCACAACACCATGTGCTCCACCTTGTGTTAAACCCAGTCCCAGCAGCATTTTATTAACAATGTCTGTTTCGGTCCAAATATTATTGACTGTACTGACGTGGCAAATTACAGTTGGGTCTCTGACATCACCGCAAGCCGTCCCCTCCCCTGAAAAGTGTTGCAATTCTAACTTTGTTAAAGCATCTGTAGCTCCATTGTCTGCTTGCTGATCACACGTAGCATTAGCTGCATCACAGACTCCCAGTTTGGATTCAGCAGAGGAGAGTTGCATGGCGTTGCAAGGCTGTTGCTGTTCAGCACCTACAGCATGCAATCCATGGTCTGACCAGTTTTTCTGAGGAGACACACTCTTGCATTTTTCCAGCACTGCAGGCCTGTTTGGCACACAAGAGAGTGCACTGCATTTGGTATTTAAGTCCCTGTTGTCATTTAACACATTGCTTCTATTTTCAGCTATAAAGGCAGCTTCAGACTCCTGCTGGAAGATTCCCATGTCATATTTCATCAAGTCACTCTGCTGCATCACACAATCAGAAGAATCTTTTGAATCATGTCCTCCGTCAAATACTGTGTCTAAATGATCTCCACTTAAATGAAGCAAACATGTAGGCCTATCCCATAATCCAGTCTCACTATAATGCAATACCCTCCTACTCACATCTGACCTTGCTACCATAGAAACTGAGCTGACATCACTGCCTGTGTCAAATGCTTCAGCCTGTTTCAGGCAGATGTTACCTTTATTATCTAAATGTTGCTGCGTTGCCAAGGGGTAGAATTCTGTTATTGTTTCCATGATATTTTCACAGTTTTCATCAGGGGCTAGCAGTTCAGTATCAATTTGATAAATACACTCCTTACTGCAGCTGGTTATAGAATCCTTGTTTTCATTTACACTCTCACAGTTCTGACAGAGATGCTTTTGTGTATTAGAGTTCAGGTGCTGACTGACGTCATCAGCAAGATCCTCTGAATTACCACAGAGATCAGATTTTAGGCTGAACGTATCTTGTGCTTTATGGGCTTGATTACTTAAACCCTCTGCTAATTTTATCTGACACTGTATCCCAACCCTTGATACATCAGCTGTGGCATTCAAATGCAGTTTTGACTCAGGGATAAATTTGCTGTTTATTTCGGAGTTTTGATCTCTACCACCGTCATTTGCAAAATCCATTTCATATGTAGATTCTGCTTCAACAGGAGTTGCCTCCAAATTCAAAGGGGCCCCCTGCAACAAAGCTAATGGCACAGCCTGCTCTAGTTGAGTCAATTTACGATGACTGACTTCAAACTGCCCAGAGCCTACCCTCTGGGCATTTAACAACTCACTTTCTACTCTGTCACCAGACTTGCCATAACTTTGTGTTGTTTCCCCTTGTACAAATGATTCCAATAAGTCAGGGGCAGAGTCATGAAGGTGCTCTGCTGTGCACGCACTGCTACAAATTTCTAGTTCTTGCTTAATTTCTTTGTCTGTATTTAGGCATTCTGGTGCATCACTGCACCCAAAACAAATTTCAGACGAACCACTGGTCATACCACAGGTTTCATCTTCATCACCGTAAACCTTTTCACACAGAGGAGGACTGCACCGACTCTCAGTTGGGATTTTTTCCTGTAAGCTTTGGCCAACTGAAGTATGAGTGTGCAAAAACATTTGCAATAAATCAGGAACAAATGGTTTCTGTGGACCTGCTGCATTTTGTGACATTGCGGTTTGAATTGACAGCACTGACTGCTGTGGCTCAGAGGCAGCTGCTGTTTTTACAGACTGCAGTATTGAAAACCCCCTCTTGGTGCCTGGAGACCATACTACATTGCAGATTCCCTTTTCTGCAACAGCTGAATGATTAAAGTCCATTGCAATGTCTTCTTGGATGGCAGCAGGTGCCCCCCAATCACTTTCTAAATCTTCAGGGTCTATTAAACAAATGTTATAAAAACGTTTTGTCCTCAGCTTACTTTGTTCTGAGCAAACAGCAGAAGAATTCATATTTTCTTCTCCAAATGTGGCTAGTTTCTCTTTATTGAACACTTCATTCCTTTCCATATTAGAAGAGAGCATGTCCACTACCCCCTCAAGTTTATGTTGCAATATACAGGAATTTCCAAGATATATATGGCTGTTTTCCAAGCATTTTACTTGTAGCAAACCAGTTTCTCCAAGTTCCTGATTTAAAGTCAGCTTGTGTTCAAGGGGAGTGTGATTTGTGGTTGTTTTATGTGACTTTCCTGAGCTTACTGCTGGAATAGCATGGCAGCTATCATCCTCTGGCACCTCATTAAAAGTCTCCTGAATTTCGCTGCCAAAACGTTCTGTTGTCATATCTTCTCTGATCAATTTTTCATCCTCTGCATCACCGTTCCCAGACCTTCTAAACATTATTCCAATAAAACTTCTAAGATTTTGAATACTGGAAGAGCTGTTTTTTTCTCCATTTCCCTCAGAGTTTGTGAGTGGTTTATTAATAGCCAAAGTCTGCGTCCTGTGATTTGTAGTGGGGGGAGTCCAAAATAAATGCCCATCCTGCTCATGCTCTATGCGGTTCCTGTCAGTATATGATGGGTCACCAGTGAGAGTGGCCCCTATCCCATTACTGTGCTTCACAAGCTCACACCGCTCCTCACGGTCAACAAGATCAGCAATTGGGGAGACGTAGTTACTTATTACTTCTTGAAGTGCTTCTCCTGGAGTGGTCTGTAAAAGCCTTGTTCTTTCATTGGGCTTGCTTGGATCCATTTCTTTACTAAAAACAGCAACCCATGCCGACTATAGCAGTCACAAAGCAACAATCCTACCTACAACTCTAAGGTCTGGAAAGTAAATGAAACGGCACATTTCACAAGGGCTGCAGACAGCACCCGGAGACCAAAAATAGCATATTTAAATCCGCATGAAGGATTCACATGCTCCTGTCACTCCAAATTCAAATGCCAAACCTAATACCGTGTGTAAAGAGTATCCCTACCAAAATGTTTTTTTAGTCCTTTTGTGCTCAAATTCTAAGTATAGCCAAATAGAATCCATAAAGTTACACTTTTTTTCTGCTTTTTTCTTCCCACGGAGAGCATGTTTAGGCGTCTCCTACACAAAGAATGTTTAGCAACATACATGCTAAATATATATTTTTGAATATGTTATTAGTGAAGGTATACGAGGTTGGTTATGTTTTATTGCTCGTTTATCGATAGGTATATTGACAGTTAAAATATTTTTTTTACTCAGGGTAAATTTGGTGCTGGATGTTACAGGAGAGTTTTTAATGATTTTGTGAATCAGACATTGTTGAGCACAAAAATCACAGCTAAACCAGCTGCTATGAGACAATTAGAAAGTAAATGCTCTCTCGCATGCAATGCTTGATGCTGATAGATTAAAACAATAAACACCTGCCCTTGCACGGCAAGGCTTAGCGTTAATTGTTTGAAACACTTAATGTGCCCGTCACTTAAAGGAAAAATTGGACAGGAAAGGAAAAATTGTAATGTCGGACCTGGTCCGAGATAGGATGGCAAAGGGTTAAAATGTATTTACATCCGTTTAACAAGATTAATCATAGGCTACAGAGCACTGCTAAACTTTCTGATTACAAGCTCTGTTTTTAGTTGTTTCTTTTAGGTTGCATCAGACGGCACACAAAAACAAACTTCAATGTACCCGAGGGCCACATCCCCGCATATGGCCAGGGGCACGATTCAAATGTGTTTTGAGGCCAGGGTGTGGACTGTATCATTGATATGGCCAGCGGTTAAAGCAATGTAGCACTGAAAGGGTTCATTTTTACTGGACAAATCCGGATGTGAAAACAGGTCAGTGGGTAATGGCATGATTAAGTTATGGACACATTCAGGGTCCTGGCACTCCTCCAAGTTTCAGGACACTCACATGACTCCTTCTACATACTCTTTTTGTTTATACGTGCAAATGCTGATTTACACTATTCCATTTACTTCAACTACACTAAATACACTGCTAAAGGCTTATAAGCAAGTAGTTTTCAATCCAGGTCCTGCATGAAACAGTTTATAGTTTTATATATAAAAAGCAACAGGGTACATGACCGACAGTCTTCCAGACCATTTCAAAAAGCACCATACACATATAGGAAGGTTTACAGATCAGATAATACAATGTATTCCTCTCAAGTTGTACTGTATTATCCAACTTTCCATAGGTGTTCTGTGTTGATTGAATAGCACCATAAAACAGAGAAACCAAGCAGATTGCAACAGTGCAGCATTTTGTGATTTCATCTACCCCTATGCAGGAGTAGGGCTTTAGTAATCAAGAGTTTAAATATATAGAACACACAGACTCACCAGATGAGAACTGTCTTTTGCTTCTTGAACTTGCTGCACCTGCGGTTCAGCTACAACTTTTGTATCCTGGTCAGAAGTCATGAGCCGTCTACTTTCTGGCTCCTCAGGGAGAAGTCTGTTAGTCACCAAGTAAGCTGTAAATAAAAAAAAATGTGAACGTTTTAGGTAACATATTTAATTTTCTGTTACATTGTGCACAATACATTAATTCTACAGTAAGTGTTAAACATGTAGGCTGTAACCCATAGGTGAGATTCTAGTCACTCATTCTAGTCTATAGACACACACACAGTGCTCCCTCGCTAGAAGGCTCTCGGTTATAACGCGCCTTGGATATAACACTCCTACAGCATGTCCCCCAATTCCCTATACTAGCGATTCATGCAATATTTCTACAGTTAATACAGTACCAGTGTTGTTCAAACTATAAACAACTTCTCAGTTTAACTTCTGTTTGTCTCTCCCTTTTAATACAGTATCTGAACTGAAGAAAAGCTGCACTGGCACTTTAACACAGACATCTTATTCAGCATTAATTTTATAACTAAATAAATATTAGACCTATTACGTGGTTATCCTAATTTATTTACTTTTTTGCTGTAGGAGGAGTGGCGGCTTTCTCTGGGAGACGAGACGCTTCAGCCCCACTCAGGCAGCTGAACCTGGGGCGAGCCCATTCCCCTCTTCGGACCCGCTCTCCTTCTCGCACTTGGTTTGCTTGCTGTCACTTCTATTTATAGTTTAAAAACTGCTAATTAAAATGATCCACGAGTGGGAATGTTACCCTTTTTTATTTTTTTGAAAAAAATACAGCATTGATTACATGGTGCTTTATGCATGGTTAATTCAAGGAAAGTTAAATGTTGCTTCACTAAGTTATAACTCATCCAGTTTTGGATATCAGACAGATGCTCTGAAAGCACTGAGACAGATTCAGATAATTGAGATTTAACAGAGATGTATAGTTGGATATTGTCAGCATACATATGAAAACCAACACCCCTATTCTGCATCAATTACCCCAGTGATAGCATATAGATCAGAAAAAGAATAGGGCCCAAGACACATCCCTGGGGAACTCCAGAGGTCAACTTAGCAATATGGGATGAACAAACCCCTAAAGAAACATAATGGCCACGGCCTGCGAGATAGGAACGGAACTAGTTTAAAACAATACCATAACAAATGCATTTGATTCCAGGCGATTTAACAGAATCTGATGGTCCACTGTATCAAAAGCTGCAGACAAATCCAACAAAATCCATACGGAACAGGAACCTGCATCACAGTTCAACATCACAGACTTAAAAAAGAGCTTTCTCAGTGCTATGTAATGGTCAGAAACCTGACTAGAACTTCTCATAAATAGTATTTCCAGCTAGATGTGCTGCAGCTGGAAGAGAACCACCCGCTCCAAGACCTTTGATAAAAAAGGCAAATTTGATATAGGACGAGAATTTGAGAACACATTGTTATCAAGATTAGGTTTTTTCAAGAGGGGAGTAATAGCTATTTTAAAAGAATGAGGAACACTTCCAGATGTAAGGGATAGGTTTATAATGTGCAATAAAACAGGAGCAATAACACTCGATTGAGTCTTCAAAAGAACTGAGCGGAAAGGATCAAGAGGACAAGTGGTAGGCTTCACAGATGCAAGCACATCAACAAACAGTAGATGAGATAGGTGCAATTTCAGAAAAACTAGAAACTGATTTTCACTTAACTAATAACTGAGGGCTTGGAACACTTGTAGAGGCAGATACTGCAGCATCACGTAAAACATATCTTGTTTACGAAGAAATCCATAAGCTCCTGACAAAAAGCAACAGAGGAAACCGGCAAGGTAGAATTTGCAGCAGTTAACAACAGTTTTTCTATTGTAGAATATAGAACTCTGGAATTTCCATAATTATCCTCAATAATTTTAGAAATACACTTATGCCTAAAAGTTGAACTGTACATGTTAACATTGATTAGGATTCACAAAAATAAATATACTTCGCAAAGATCGCACACCAAGATGGAACTTGTGCCATAAATTCCGTTCACGGTGCAGCTAAGAAGAGCCTAGGTTGTTTTTAATAATAATAATAATAATAATAATAATAATAATAATAATAATAAACAATTTTTATATAGCGCCTTTCATAGTGGACCACCATCACAAAGCGCTTTCCAGAGGTAGGCTGTGAACTGTGCATTATATGCAGAGTCACTTACAATAGGACATTGATTTAACATCTCATCTGCAGGATGGAGCACAAGGAGGTTAAGTGACTTGCTCAGGGTCACACAGTGAGTCAGTCCGTGGCAGAGGTGGGATTTGAACCAGTGACGACATGGTTACAAGCCCTGGACTTTAACACACTAGACCTTTTCCACCGCAGAGCCGAGCTGTGCTGCTCACGTCACATGCAATGAAAGACACTTGTTATTAATTAACTCAGTTTGCCAAAAGACGCGCAAACAAATGGTGTTAAATTAATAGACCAACAGTACAGTTGTACAGCATTTCTTTATAATCCACAAATTTGACTTATTTCAGTTACTTCTGTTAAAGGGGAAAAAAGAAGGTTTTAAAAATATGATTTGCCAAAGATAACTCATTTTAGGATATTTGTTGTATTTTGTTTGGGTGCGAGGCATAGCGAGAAGCCATAGTTGTATGCTGTACAGTATTTTGTTTGACTATTTGTCAATAAGTTTAGAATTGTTTTATTTACCACATTTTCTTTCTTTATATTAATATAATAAAGGTCAAGCCAGACCTTCCTGAACACTTCTATCTGCCCACAGAGAAACTAGAGCCTGCACTTCCTCAGTGTCCCAAGGCTGACCTTGAACTGCGGCCCAGACAGATAAGCCAGCCTCAATGAGTTACGGATGACGGACTATTGCTGGAAACAGAGGAGGACTTGGAAGATGTGCTTCCACTGGGTTCCCGTTCCAGGCAGTCTGCAGCTTCTCTTTGCAGTTGTTGAATTGGTTTAGCCATTTTTGAGAATATTACTACTCCTGCTGCTTCTTGATTCTACGCTAACTCAAACCTGGCAGACCAGCTAGTAGATAATCGAATGCACCAACGGTATTGTCCCGCCCTTCCAGTGTTGATTGACGCTAATGAGAAATACTAGAGTGAAAAGAAAAATGAAATAAATAAATACATTTTTCTATGTAATCAGGGGTAGAAAATTCCCAAAGTCTTAACATGCCTGGTAGCTCTAAATTTTACATGCACAACACAAACTTTTACACGCCCAAGTGTGAAACTGAAAAACACTTTTCTGCTGCTGGTGATTCCACACCGATAGGGAACTTCTGCACTGCATGTCCTGCTGTGTGTCAGTGTGTCTCGTGCCAACAGTCTCAAACATCCAATGTTCCACTGCTGCATCCTCTGAGTGCCTTTAAAGTTAGATGACACTGGCTGCAACCCTACTGTCGTGAATGTAAACATCTAACACATCTAACACTAGTATGTACAATACTCTAAACATGTTATGATTTTGAATGTGTGGTTCTTAAGGACGGTATTATAGTCATTTCTTGTGCCCCGAAACCTCTTTCTTTACAAATTAAGCACTGCATACATCCAGTATACTGTCACGTAAACGAAGTGTTGGGGGGTTGGGGGAGGAGGGGAGGGGGACGGACGGCAAAAGTAGTAGTGTACTCAAATGACACAAAATAACATTATTTTAAAATAAACTTTAAAAGATTGCTCAAAATTTGCTGAATCTAAATGATTTTTTGTTATTTGCCCCCCGTTTCTGCTGTTCACGCAGGTGCACAGGGACGCAATACTAGAACACATGAGATGCTGGCTGGAAGGGATGTAGGTAAAAAAAAAAAAGTGATGTGGGAGCAAATACGAAAGTTTAAATCTGTAATAAAGTAATCTCTTGCTTTGTTTTAGGGCACTGAAAAATTGTATGTGCCCGACTCGGGCATGTAAGCAAATAAACGAAAATATAAATAAATGAAAATCGGGCATAATAAATCAGCACAGTATAAATCCATTGTGAAGGCTGTGTACCATGCATTACATACATTTCCAAAATAAAACATTTTTTCCCAGCCTACCCAAATCATTATTATTATTTTCCATAGGAAAAGGAAACCATAGCAATTGTGTTTTATTTCTGGTGTGTTGTTCCTAACTGGTAGATACCTTCGTGTTGTTGACAGCACCTTAGTCCAACCTCCCCTGCAGGTCATTTCTGTCAGTCCAGGTCAACCATTAACGCCCAACTGGTTTTCAGATTATATAAAAAAGTACCAATAAAATGTAGGCCAAGTCAACAAAAAGATTTTTTATGAATATCTTGCATATATTTAAAAGAGGATGCAATTATCTATTCAGGGATACCAAATTATGTAATGAGCAAGGGGGAGTGGGAAACACTGGGCAATAAAAGCCCCACATCTAGTCATTCAACATTCATAAAAAGGACAAATTAACATCTCTCTCTAACAACACACACATACAGAAAAACTAGGACTGTCCCGATTAAAATTTTTTCAATCGGTTCATTTATGGGCATTAATTGATTAAATTGGTAGATTAATCCGTCCACATTTTTAATGAAGGTAACAATCTTACAGCGGCTGTCCTGCATAGTAATACTTCTGAATCAATATAATCTAATTAATAAATAAATAAATAAAGCCCAATGAGAATTTAGCCTTTTTAAAAGCATTTTTATTTATTTTTTATTTTTTACTAAATGTAACAAATTTTCACAGAACAACCATTCAGGCCACTGTCAGTCACACACCTGAAAACACGAGACAGCTGAGCTGCGTTTCCCATTACAGCTACGTGCTTGGCTTCCTGTACTTCCTTTTTATTCTAGCAAAACCGGAGACACTGAAGAGATTAAGTTGTTTTGAATCGTGTTAGTTACCTGAGAATACTGTGGCTATTGACAAGTGATTGCTTAACATGCTTGAGGAATTGGTGCCTTCATTGTGCCCTCTGAAAGCCAGTTCTTGCTGCTCATTGTGATGTATTGTATTCCTACGCTTCAAATCCAATTGATCATCAATCCGGGTTTTCTAAAAGTTTTCAGTGCAAGTGACTTTGGAAACGCTCATGTTTTAGTGCTGACTTAGTTAGATATCCTAGATTGCTGTAGCCAGTGCTGTTCCACATCGCCTTTTCTGTACCTTTCATAATTTGAATGTTGAAAGTGGTGACTATATTCCTTCGATTCCCTATTCTAACAATCTCCAGTTTTTTTCTGAGATTCGTAACCAAATCGACTACAATGCCTCCGTTTTCTGATGACTATTTGTAAAAAGTAATTCGAAATATTACTGCAATTCTCAATAATGCTCAATAAAGCAATATTGCATGAAATTCAGCCATCCTTCGCTCACTAATGATTAGACGGCTGTAAAACAAGGGCAGATCTTTGACATTCCCATTGGTTAACCCTTTGCTGTCCATTTATTCAGCTCCTGTCAGGACCGATTTATTTTCACAAGCACTGTTTATTTTTACATGCGCTGTTTAAAAGTCATTTTATTCATAGTAAAACTGGTTTAAAAGGCACTGCATATCAACAGGACACTCAGTACTGCATCTCCAGCCCTGCCCCACCTCTGTTCACTATATATTTTTTTTTGATCACTCGTTTTATCACCATACTCCTCAATAATGCTATCCAAGTCATTATTTTATTACTATAACATCTCAAAAAGCTCGGCAAATGTCAGTGATATTCTTTGTGCTGGATGCGGAAGCAGCTATCTTGTTTGTTTATGTCCGTGTTATGTCTGTGGTGAAGGGACTATGTGTATTATTATTATTATTATTATTATTATTATTATTATTATTATTATTATTATTCATTTCTTAGCAGACGCCCTTATCCAGGGCGACTTACAATTGTTACAAGATATCACATTATTTTAACATACAATTACATTATTTTTTACACAAGATTTTTACATACAATTGCCCATTTAAAAAGTTGGGTTTTTACTGGAGTAATCTTCAAGTATCAAGTATCTTGCTCAAGGGTACAGCAGCAGTGTCCCCAACCAGGGATTGAACCCACGACCCTACGGTCAAGAGCCCTGACCACTACTCCACACTGCTGCCCAACATTGCTCAGATACACCTACTTTTTTAATATGTTTTTATTTTTTCGGTCTCACTCGGCCATTAAAAGATTTTCTCAGCTTTTTCCAGAGAAAAAACACGACTAGAGACCTGTGCTTGACGTCTCTTTGACCGGAAAGGAAAAATTGTAATGACAGACCTGGTCCGTCATAGGACCACAAAGAGTTAAACTTACTCAAGACCTTCAGCAGTGGCAGAGAATACCTTTAGCTGTTTATGTCCTGCCTCCGCTCATTTATGATTGGACTGCCACGGAGAAAATGCAGTTCTACTAGTTGATTTTATTTTATATTAAAAAAATAAAAAATTTGTACGATTAAATTGTAAAAATAAGTTATCCAAGATCAACTCTTTAGTTAATTAATCGGTCCGATTAATCTGTTAAATTGGAGCAGCTCTAATAAAAAATTATTTGTCCTGTAGTGGTGATTTGTTATAATTAGGGATCTACCTAATTCCGCGATTTTCTTGGACATGACGAAAATCAGGAAAATGAGGGTCCACCGCAAAATTCACCTCCTAGGGGCCAATGCATACCGGAGTAGTACAGAGAAAAAACAAGAAACCTATTGGTTTAAATGAAGTACTGCACACTGCAGGCGACGTAAACTACGTATCTTAATTCTGTAGATAAGCTTTTCATTTTGAATCCCTTCGCCATCTTGTGTGCATTGCATTTAGGCAAATAAAAATAAAGACATTAGACAAATAAAATAAAAATACTCCAAAGTGGTTAACTATCTTGTTTACTGTTCACATGTCAATGCTTAAAATCAGCCTATTTATGTATTGCATTTATATAGTGCTTTTTATACAAAAGTATCGCATCCTATCAGTGCATCTGTACTGGCTTTTTTGTGACCTGTATTGTACATCAGTGTTGCATTGTTATTTTGATTTAGGTTGCTAATCTAGTTTTCAGCATTGGAGGCAAAATACCAAAAAATGGATAACAAAGCTAAAGTAGTTGAGGATCATGTCAAGAATTTTCTCAAAGCAGCGTTACATGCAGATGGAGGTAAATTGTTTTGCACATCTTGTAATGTGACTCGTATTTTTTCTGAAAAAAATTCATCAATATTTAGCTTTAGAATCACACATTAAAACGAAAGGCTGCAGAGGCTGCTAAACAGAACGTAAAACAAACAGCTTTCAGAAAACCAACTTGAAAGTTAGTGCAGACAAAAAGTATTCCTGTCGGTTGTAGCCAAGTTAAAATAGTACTACAGGTACGATCTAGCACAGCCACTTTGTTTCAAGCAACCTGCTGCTTAATTTTTAAACACTGTTAGAATTTTAGACCCGAATTAGGCATGTTTTCTTTCTTTTGACCCGGTACTAATAAATTCCTGGATGGGACAAACAGCATGACAACAAACGTGCTGCATATATTGCCTTTATTAAAGAATGCCAGATGCCCTTGAGGGGAACTGAGTTTTGGGACTGTTTCTAATAGATTTCCACATCTGTACAACTTGGCAAAGCTTTGCCTTACGCTTCCAACCGATTCAGTGGATGTAGAACATGCAGTCTCAATGTATGGGCAAATCCACACCAGAGAGAGAATGTCGGAAGCAACTGCTGGGGGATGTTGCATGCTTGCCTTTAACAAATGACAGCACTCTGTTTTAGTAAGGAAGCAAGTACCACTATTTTTAGGCTTTTATAGTGCTCTGAAATATTTTTTTATTTTTTTATTTATTTGTTTATTTTCAAGATAAGGTAAAACTATAATACAAACCAAATCATGTGTTTAAACTTTAACCTACTCTGGGGCATGTGATAAGTATATATTTTCTAAGATTTAGCCTTCCATAGTAAAAATAAAAATCACATGTCACAGACTACAATTTCCTTGCATTATACCACCCTCTTTCATTCAAAATAAAATGGGCGATATTGCAAGATTGACAGTATATCCAATAACAGGGCTTGAAATTAACTTTTACATCCACTAATCACCAGGGCTAATGGATGGAAAAATCCACTGTCCCCCCACACACATTCTAGTGGCCCAGTATAAGGATTATTGATAGTTCACCAAAAATGGTTGCAATGCACATTTAATATATTAAATAAGGGAATAAAAGAAACTGCAAAAACAAGCAAATGTTGGAACGTGTAAAAATGACATTAATTGTGACTATTGAACAGGTCATAGCCTTAGGGGAAAAAAAAAGCCATGTTTCATGTAGGACTAATTTCTAAGTATGTCCCCTGTCCCGTTTCCCCGTTGACTGTTAGCTTGACATCTGCTATTCATCACTTACGAGGTATCTTCACATACTAAACCTACACGCTGCCCCCATCCTAATTTTTTTAATTTTTTTATCTTAAATTACAAATAGTATTTTTTTTTCATCTTCGGCACCAAAAAGCTGATTTTATTTTATCTTTCTAGTCACACGGTATTAGCTATATTCACAAACTAAACAGTTGCATAAAATCCATTACAGAATAATATTTCAATAATTAGGCCTATTCAAAAACTGCAAAAATTAATATTTGCTACAACCGTAATAAACAATAGAATTGCAAAAGCTAATTTTTGAATTCAAAAAAACTTTTAAAAACAGTAGTGGAAGGTCACAGCTGTGTCATCACTGCACAGGAATAAAACATGAACCCATCTTTAACTGTACATAAAGCTTGTCGCTACTGTAACTCAATCAAGACTGAAACACTAAAATATCAACCTCCACACAGCAATGCTAAATGGTAAAACTGTTGATTCACGATTACTGCAGAAGTGCCATGCTCACACAAACCAAGGTTAACAACAGGAAAGCTGTGAGTGTAGCTGCACCACCACCGCACCCCTCCCTCGGAGTCTGGGGGAGAGGCTGCACAACCTATTCTTTTTGTTAATCATCAATAGACAGAACAGTACTTGCCTACACCCTGCTACAGTATCTCCAGCGGACTTGCTTCTCTGTGTGCATTTGCATTGCAGGAGCCGATTTATTTTTTTAGGCTACAATACAGTGTTAACATTCTAAAATGTTAACACTGGGGCAGCAGTGTGCAGTAGTGGTTAGGGCTCTGGACTCTTGACTGGAGGGTCGTGGGTTCAATCCCCAGTGGGGGACACTGCTGCTGTACCCTTGAGCAAGGTACTCTACCTAGATTGCTCCAGTAAAAGCCCAACTGTATAAATGGGTAATTGTATGTAAAAAATAATGTGATATCTTGTAACAATTGTAAGTCGCCCTGGATAAGGGTGTCTGCTAAGAAATAAATTTAAAAAAATAAAATAACTGGGACTTTATAGCGGCTTCAAGCAGACCAGTTACTACACCCAAATCCTTTTTTTATATAGTAAATACAAGCAATGGCAGTGGGTTCAGGCTTCAATTGCATTCAAAAAAGATTTGTCACTTGGTCTCAAATAAATGTAAGGTCAAATATTATTCTCTGTTTTCTGTTTATCCCTGGCTTGTGTGAACTAACATGGAGAATAAGAGCAACGTTGTTTCAGTGCAGTGTATACTATCTCTGCTATCCCTATGAACTTTTACAAACCCACATTATTTTGGTTCACATTATTATTACGCAGTGTCCTGTGTGGTCTTCACACCCAAATGATAAATTGTGAGAAGAATGAGGGTATGCCAATACAGTACAAGACATCAGAAACATTTTCTTATTCGACCTATGGTACCCCCAAAGGTATACAGAACACCTGCATACAGAGAGTAATTAACAAACTTCAATTTCAAGGTAAACAGTAAACTACTCATGTTGGAGAGTAGGGGTGCTAGATTCTGTTTAATTTAATAAACGTTTAAACTTTTAAATATATAGTTTAAAACGTGTAATCATTAAAATAAAAACATTTTGAAAAGACGCTGTGTAAGGGGGTAGTATCGTCCCCTTGATGTCTTGGTCTCGACAGCAGGAGGAAAGCACGTTAGCTGCAAGGGCTCTGAGCATTTTAAAAAACAGCTTTCTATAAATTACTGCATATATGTCTCTGAATAGGTATTTTAAATCTGCTTTTCTACCCTCCTTAAATGCAATTGATACCTGTTAATCCGTTTGTATATCTCAATCACAACTGAGTGACACGTTAATAGTAAAATTGGTTTAATTTGCGGTTTTTTTCTTCTGTGAAACCACTAAATGGGCTTTTAAATCTCAAGTCTTACTTTTCATTGAAATGCCGAAGTGACTCATCTTTATTAATTTAAATACAGTTACTCGTCATAACGATTGTAATAGTGTGTCCAGCAAAACGCTTTATTTTTCATTATAGCTTTAATAAAAGATTAGTCGTTTCTTAACATGTTGCAGTCTCATTTGTATGTGAAAATTAAGGCTTGGTCTACTTAAAAGCCCATTAAGTTGCTTGACAGAAAAAAATAAACTAAATTAAAACAAATAAATTGCTAAATTAAGCCCTATATATAAATAAATGTATAAAAACAGTGAAGCACTATGAAAAAATAATAGCATCGGCGGTACGATAATGGTCTGTTTTGATTGCATTATTATAGAAATATTATGTATTCTAATTTTGCAAACAGTGCTAAAATCCAAATCGCTAATTTATCCTACTTACTGTATATAAGAGACCAGAATTAGTTATGCTCATACCAAACTGACTTTAATCCAAGTACAGTATCACGTTAATTCAAAGAATCAATATTCCGTTCAAAAAATAAATAAATAAATAATTTACTAATAGCAATAGTTTGTACTTATCTGACTGGCAGCAGTAAAAAAAAAAAAAGACCAAAAAATAAACAATGGAAGAAAACTTCTGTTAAAAAAAAAAAATAAATAAATAATAATAATAATTAAATTAAAAACTTATTAACACAGCCTTCTGTAATCTGGCTCAACAAGAGACATTCAAGTCGAATCTGGGATCCTCCCCAATTGAAATTGGTTGCATGCCATTTGCGATCGTCTCAATAATAAACCGGGTTATGTTTTCACCTTGAATTTGATCGCATTTCCTAACATTTCACTTGCACGTGTGGGCCCCACCTACTCCACCATAGACGGGGTTCGTACGCTATTTCCCCAACTGAAATCAAAGACTTTCAAGCACTTTTCATGACCTCACACATTCTAATTTCAAGGACCAAAAAATAACGTTATGGTACGATGCACAAGCGTTTCACACAGTCAAAACACGATAACTAAAACTTTTATTATTATTAGTTGTTTACTTATTATTTGTTTATTTTGCCTTTATCCAAGGCAACTTACAGAGACTAGGGTGTGTGAACTGTGCATCAGCGGCAGAGTCACTTACAATTACGTCTCACCCAAAAGACGGAACACAAGGAGACCGTTTGCGGTCCTTTGTCGGACTGGGTCCGACATTGCAATTATTCCCAACAGGTCCTTTGTCGGACCCTGTCCGACATCATTTTAAAAACGCAAAAAACGCAAAAAAGTCGGTTTTTCAACGGAAAAAGCCGAGAAAACCATTCAATGGCCGAGTGGGAACGAAAGGAGTCGAGACAAGCCGATAAAAAAAAAAGGTGCATCTCATGAATAGTCATACTAGCCCCTGGCATCAGATGGGGCGGTCGTATGGAAACAAGCTGGGAGTTACAGTACCAGCGCACAGAGACTATCACAGACATTTGTAGAGCTTTTTTGAGATGTTATAGCAATAAAATAATGACTTGGATTGCATTATTGAGGAGTTTGGTGATAAAACGAGTCATCAGGAGACGATTGATCGGTATGTACGACTATTATTATTATTATTTTTTATTTGGTAGCATATGTGAAAGCGATAGCAAACGAAAGGGTGGGGCGGGGCTGGAGATCCCTAGTGAGTGCTTTGTTGATATGCAGGGCCATTTAAACCCGTTTGACTGTGGAAAAAATACTTTTAAACAGCGCGTCTAAAATTAACTGCGCGTGTGAAAATAAATTGGACCTGGCGAGCCTGACGCAGAATTAATAAATGGACCGCAAAGGGTTAAGTGACTTGCTCAGGGTCACACAATGAGTCAGTGGCTGAGGTGGGATTTGAACCGGGGACCTCCGGGTTACAAGCCCTTTTCTTTAACCACTGGACCACACAGCCTCCATAAAACTATGGTGGCGGGGACAAAACAATATCAGTTGCTCAAACTGTCAAATCATCCAAAAACAACATGAACACAAAGTAGTTACAAAGTAGAACACAAGTAGTTACTGGACAACTCCAGTCAGGAGCATAGAAGTGAGTCGACTTCCATTAGTTCATTCCACACATAGCCAGGTGCCACGGCTCCCCTCCCCAACATACATACATATCAGAGGATCTGGGGCCGGTTGCACAAAATGTCTTAAATGCTTTTAAGGCCACTTATTGGACTTGGACTTAAAACTTAAGACCACAATAAATAAGACCTGTTGCACAAAAAGTCTTAATTTGAGCCTGGTCTTAAATGCAAGTCATTTTTTAAGCCTGCAACTAACAGAAGCCACAGCATCCCCGCTGCTACAACCAACCATCCTTGTCCAAGAGACATACGCTATTGTAAACAAATCAAACTCTGATACATGTATAACAACTTAGTTTTAACCGTTAAACTAATCTGTATTTTGCCAGTTTCGATGCCCAGCTGAGGTCAACACAAACGTTAAAAAAATGTGCAAGTTTATTTATGTATTTATTGTATGCATTTGCCTACAATGTTAATACTCTTAAAATTGAGTGATTACCAGATTTTTTTTTCTTCTTCTTCACAAGACCTCCACTAGGACAGTGGGACTTTGAATATAAGAATACTACCGATTGAATACATTTTTAATTAAAAACGGTATTTGAAAATATATGCACTAACTTATTTTTAATTTACCTGCTGTACTATCGCTGTCATAATAAATCCCATAAATATCAAGCAAGTATTAAAGAAGATAACAGGGAAAGTTTTTCAGAAGGGCCACCTCTAGTTTCTGGTTTCTTTTTTTAATACTCTTTTTTGGCCTCAGCTAGCAAATATTTAATTTTTTTTTAAATGTCATTTACAGTACAATTTACAGCTGAGTTGATGGCATTTACCCATTCAGTAATTTCTTCTTTGCCAGGCTTTATTTTTGTCTGAATTTTTTAATGACACCCCTAACCTCCCCAATATTATTTCTTTAATAATTACTTCTAGTACAATTGCCAATTTTTCTCAGTTAAAATGTATGCTCTTCACTTTGCGCACAGCCATGTTTTTTTCTTTTTTCCAAACAGACTCAAAAAATTAAGACCAATCTTCGTTGCTGAGCAATGGTAGCTTAAGACCAGTCTTACGTAAGACCTACGAAGTTTTGCTTTGTGCAACACTTCAAGGTCTTACGTTAAACCAATTTCCCTGGACTTAAATTAAGTCTTATACTTAAGACTTTTTTGTGCAACCAGCCCCAGGCGTTTTACCAACAACCAGGCCACAGTATCAGATTCTCCTGGAAGCATATCTGTACTGCTAAACTCTGATGTGTCTCTCCACACTAACTTGTAAAGAGCATAACAGTACCACAAGAGCGACGTCATCATGACTGTGACGTGGCTTAAAAGGCACAGAGACCAACAAATAGGATCATTACAAACTGCTAAAACAACAATGTAGGACCATATTAAAATTACCAATATTTAATATTGCATGACCGCTTTTAATTACAGATCCGGTTAACAAATAAAACCCAATTATTTAACCACTTAAACTAAAGGCATCTGATTACAAAATATTGTATTTTGGTAGCACCCTCTATAACTTAAACATATATCTGACAAGCATCTGCAAATTGTGATTTGCACATTAAGTATTCTACCAACTGACTGAATGTGATCAAGGATAATACGTTGCGATACTAATGATTCCTCGTGCAGATTTTCAACTTCAATTTCTTTATTCACCGAAAACCCTCACTCAACACTTGCCTGGCCATGAAAGAAGCAGCAAGTTCTGAATAATTTTGTCGAAGGAAGATGTGAACCACATTTAGCCAGGAACTGATATCAGTTTTGGTTTCAGTAAGACCAGGCCTTAAGATTTCAAGACTGGGTTATACAAAAGACATATTTAAAGAACAAGATATACTGCAAGAGAAAATGGCACACTTAGGAAATGAATATTGAAATCGCAAACTGCTGCCTGATTTTAGTGCACACAATGCATTTTTTTCTATTGAGGTACAGTATTTATTAGGGCGGTGTCCGAAGGTTCGTTCGCTAGCTAGCCAAGAATTCAAAGGTAGTTTTAAACCGTCAATGGTTCATCAGGTGGCATTCACGCAGTGTATTTGTTTATTTATTTTCTCTGTTAACAGAAACCGTTTGACAATGTGTGAATACTACAAATCACACATTAAATGTCACTCACATGCAAAAGTCAATCTTTTGATTTGTAGAATGCATATTACATAAACAAAAGTTGTTGTATTAAAATCCACTACCAAATAGTTATACGTAGCAACTCTGTATGGTGCCGCTGCCATGTATGGAGCAGGGTATAGTATGCCAAAGCACGGCGGGCGGGTACCTATAGCGGTTGTAGTGCTTCAGTAAAATAGGTACTTAATACTTCGTGTACAAGACAGTGTAAGAAGTGCTATGGTAGAATGTGTCTGAAACAAACAAAAAAAATATGCTAACACTGATCATTTTAATTTTAAAAACTGAGCACCGTCCACTCCTCCTCCCTCCAGCTTGTGTTAATAAAACCAATAAAATCCGACCCAAAAGTTTGCTCAAACTGTACAATCATTGCCTGAGCTCAAAGTATTGTGCTTTGCAAGTGAAATAAATAAAACCTAGCTGGTTACAAAAGAGATTTAAAAACACCACACACACACACACACACACACACACACACACACACACACACACACACACACACACACACACACACACACAATACTAGCAGTAGATACTGGACCATGTTTAAATCTATTACACACTGCTACAATGTTTGTTTCAATGATCTGTTTACTGTACTTTGTTTATTTCTAATAAACAAACTGCAACATAGAAACAATGATCTGTTTAAAATTACTTAGAAGTGTTTTCTATAGTAGACAGGTGGTGTCCAACTTGTATAATTATACATTTTGGGAAAAGGAATACAAATGTGTAACGGACATTATTAATGCTCCTGAATACTGCAAAAAGAAACTATCAGGTTTCATTCATAACAACTTTTGATAAGAAGTTAGCACAACAGATTTATTCAACAGCTACCCTCTCAGATCTGAATGATGTCAATGACTGTAAAATGATAGGCCTCTGGTGTTTTCTGTCTATTATGAACCACAAACATTCTGTCCTAGTTCTTCTAATCGAAAAGCACAGAACTACAGGTAAAGATATTAGCATAACTCTTACAGATTGGCCCAAGTTGAGAAAGTTCACAGCTGTATTAAATGACCAGCAGCCGACGCAGTGCGGGTGTGGATAGTAGCTGACACAGCTCCGATTCCTGCTGGCAGAGGACCAGAGAAACTATACAAAGTATGCATTAAACACTGACAAACTAACCCTCAACTAGTATGAACAACCTTGCAAGGTTAAGTAGCCTACAGACGCAACATATTTTAAAGTCTAGTGTAAAAGACAAATGTAAACACGCGGTGTTTTACTTCTTTTTTTTTTAATTTTTTACCGCAAATAGCTTTGATCGCAGAAATAAGTTTTCAAAAGCTGGGCGAGGCTTTAATATCGCTAGTACAACAAACATGGAAAATGCATCACAAAAGCACTGGGCTGTGCTAACTAGCTGCTAATGGGAGGGCGGACCTAGAAACGTCAGTGGTACAATAAACAAACATTAAGCCAGGAACAAGGCAGCGACAATCACCAGCTAACAAATATGCACATAGCGTTGCCTCTTCGGGTTCTAAAAATATTTCGTTATCTTTGAGCACTTCCACAAATACGCATTTCCAAGCATGCATATTGTAACAAATTCAAAAAACCGCACCTATCACTTCATAGCTGTCATCAAACCTTTGTGAAATGACGATTTAATTCTAAACTTTGCCCACCCTTTATATTATGTAATTTAAAACTTAACAGCAATAACGACATCGTATCACTGCGCTCCAGTCACTCATTCCTTACATATCTAATGGCATTCTACCAAAAACATTAATAAGTAGAATAAACCGTTAGTTAGTATTACAAATATAACTTCTAGGGGTCGTTTTATGACAGCATCAAAATTGTTCTAAACACCCGGTAAATATGCGATTTAACACAGAGTCCATCATCAACAATTACCCATTTACAACAACACTGATTCAGCAGCAGCATCCTGAAAGATGGCGACCTCCGTGTTTGGGATTGAACCCCCCTCCTTTTCAAATCCAAACTGAGTCCTCAAACCAGGCCCTATATCCCACCTAACAAGGTGATAAGCAGACAGCAACCCCGAACTGATGTTATGCTAGTTCATTATTAATTATTAATCTCCATATACCATCACTGGCCTTCTGGCTACCCTGCTCAAAACGCCATGACAAACCCGAGGCAGGAGGCATCTGTCGGTGTTGTTATTTTTCACATTCGCATTCCAAAATACTTTACTTTTTAACCGATCATTCAATGTATACCTATAGATCAGTCAGATTTTTATATAAAATACACAAAATGCGTATTATGTTACAAAAGAAATATTAAATAAACGCAAGGTAAATATCTAAATGAATATCCTTTGCTGGGTGAGAGGGAGAAAGGCGCTTACTCACCTGTCGACTGCACACAGGCACAGCGCTACTGTCCTGACTGCGGGCCGCGTCGCTTCAGATTTTTATCCCTCAGTGACGGCAGGAATTCAACCAGTAGCTTTTCAAAAAAAAAAAAAAAAAAAAAGGAAGGAGTAGGATAGGTGCGGGTTCCAAATATGTTCTAAATAAATCTTACATTAAAAATGACGGACTACAAAATGTAAATTTGAAGTTCTGCCGGATATGGTTTTCCTCTACTTGGTGATACAACAAAAAATCGCTTGGTTGCTGTTTTTCAATTTCGTTTTCTGTTTGCGACTCAAATGTGCTGCTGGTTGAGAAGGAGAATAACAAGGAAATGTCGTTTAATTGTCACTCTCTTCACTGCAGTTTACGACTCTTCTATCACAAAACCAGTGGAGAGGGGACAAAATACAATTCTTCTCTCCCATTCGGAGAGCAGTAACCACCACACACACAGCAACGGCAACCGGAACTCCCGCCTCCCTGGCTTCTAAGTTGGCTGTTGCCGAGGCCCAGAAAACCCACTCGTGACCGAAGACGTGGGTGGGGATTGGCCGTGACCTATGGGAACTCGGCGTACACACAGTGACGGTACGTCTGTTTTTTTTTTCATTTAATACGATGGGTTTAATTCTACTCGTCAATCGAAGACGTAGCACCTTTTTTAAAAATAAAAAAAAAACAGAGAAACATAAAAAGCTGATTTAAAAAAATCATAATGGGTGTCGACTCTCTCCTTTTGCACCTGTTGTGACAAGCATCAATCTAGCTGTTTAGGCAAACAAATGTACTAGACTAAGTTAATCAAAGTAGGCGACAATTGACAGGGGTTTTAGGAGTAACAAGAACAGCGATACCTACTGCCACTATTGTGTTTGATAAATGTCAGAAGAGTGCAATGCCAGAGTCACTCAAGTTAGACAAAATCAGAAGCAGCAACAACACTGAGTATAGACCCTAGCCAGCTGGTACTACCCTGTGAATGAAGTGTCCATGAATGAAACCTCAATTAAGAGGACGCCATGTGTGGTACAATACTAAAGAGAAATTCAATAAATCAATGTACCGCCTCCTGATGACATCACAGTTGGTGGATGTATAAAACTCATGCAGCTGGGAAATAACATGACTGCAAAAGATAAACACTCTAAATTTCAAGTCAAAACATTCTAGGATTTAAAATAAATAAATAAATAAATAAATAAATAAATAAATAAGTAAACAGCAGTATTGTTTATGGAAATACCTTCTAAATATGTATTTGTTTATTATGTTGTATATATTAAACATAAAATATTGGCCACCTTATAAAACACTTTATAAAACAAGATGCCACAAAACCGTGTAAAATATTTATAACTGGAAGATTAGGTTTAACTTTAACATTAGGCCCTAAAAAGAATTGAGCAGGATCAGCTCATGTAGGTTAAACCAGTATAGACAAGCCTTGTCAAGTTGCATCTGGAACTAAGAGTCCTCAGATTATCCAGCTGGTAATTCCGTCTGTCCCTGGTTATTCAGTAATGCTGAATATGTCTGATAAATTGTTGTAAAATAAACAGCAATGTGTCTACTCTGGTGATTGTGCAGATAAAACTACAGCAAAAAATGAACAGCAAGAATAGTTTATGAATGCTGGACTGTTCAAAACAAAGCCTGGGGGCACATGTGGGAATACAAGGAAGTACATGCAAGTGGATACATAACTGGAGAGAGTACTTGTAAGAGGAGAAACCTCTAGTTGGGGTCATTTACTCAGCGGGGATGCTGCAGGGATCCTTGCTTGGGCCCCTGTTGTTTCTACATCAGTGACTTGGATCAAGGGATAGTGCATACGACACAAAGCGTGGGGGCCTGGCCTACATGCTTTCAGCCATCCAGAACTGGGCAGAAAAATGTAGGATCCAAATACTAGAACAGGCCCACCAGGAGAAAAGACTGGGTGATGGAATAGACTCATTGCTGTCAGCAAGCACAGTGCAGGGAAGCAAGCAAAAAGGGAAACTGCATGCTTTGTTACATAGCCACAAGTGTTGAGAGCAAATCGATGGCCGTTAAGATGAGGTTGCACAACACAGACGAGAGACTGCAGTCCTGGTCACCACAGTACCAAAAAGGATATTGTGACCCTAGGGAGTGTCCAGCAAAGAGCAACCAGACCAATCCCAGGGCTTATAGGATTGATATATGGAAATAGATTGAAGGAACTGCATTTGTTTAGCCTAGAGGAAAGAAGAAATAGAGGGACTTTTAAAATCTTAACAGGAGATGAGAAAGCTAACTCTAAGCAATATTTTAGGCACAGCAGTGAAACCAGGGCCAGAGGACACAGTTGGATATGAAGTGTATATGGACTTAGCACAGAGGGTAGGGAACACTTTTTTGAGGGTAGGCAACGCTTTCTTGGAACACATGTTATGCCATCCTGCTTTACTGACATTTGAGAGCACTGTACAGGACAAGGAATATATCATACCTTCCAGCAGGAGAATAGGAGAAGGTTCCTCTATAGGGTATAGCTTTAGAGATGTACGAATGCAGTACAACAAAAAATAAAACCCCAAACTCCTACGAAAATCTGCCAGTGAAATAATTTAGTTCAGTTATTGCTGTGGTTTCAATTGCTGGTGAACAGATTCAGCATTTTCAAAGATATTAAATAAGAAAGATTAAAGGTTAATATGAAATGATAACTTGTTGTATTTGGAGGGGTGAAAAGACTTTTATAAGAATGAGTGGCGCATTCGGTAAAGGCACTGTGTGGTGTGCAGGATGCGCCCTATAGCCTGGAGGTTGCTAGTTTAAGTCCAGGCTTTTCCACTGCCAACCGTGGATGGGAGCTCCCAGGGGGCGGTGCACTTTTGTCTGGCCGAGCAATGACAAATTGTAGGTCTTTGAAATAAATAGATGGAGTGATTTAAAATACTGAATGTAAAAGGAGGCTTATTTATAAAAGAAGTTCAGATTTACATTACTGTATACGATATCACCTCTATGTTAAGGTCAAAGATTATAAAATGAATAAACAAATAAAGGTTAATTCAATCTTTTTTTTTTTTAATTATTCGATGAAAAGAAACTGCCCTTCTTGATATTCATGTAACATCAAAAAAGTATGCAAAAAAACATTCACACAGACCTGAAATCAACAAAAGACATATACAGTACAGAAGTATTGTACTGTATAGAAGGAGTTCAACACATATAGCACTATTTTCCATATATAAAAAACATATATGTATACCTCTTGAAAATAGGTTTGAAAGGTTTGCGAATACGGCCCTGTGTATAATAGTGTATTTAATATAATTAACACAGTACAAAGAGAATACATTGGAAGCCTACCTTCCATTCTATTACAGTATAATAACTATATTGAAATAGCAGCTTGCTCAAACAACTGGTTTTATAAAATACATGTGTGCAGCTTCAAAGGGGAAATAGGCAGAAGCAACCAGGTGTGCTACCATCCTATAAAATGTTAACAGCCCAAGTGTAACTAATCCTTAAAGGGAAAACAGTCTTTTTTCCTAAAATAAAACCAGTCTCTAACATTAACCTGAAACATAATTTGAACCGCTTACACCATATTGTTTGATGAATGAGAACTGGGAAAAAAAGCAATATAGTAAGCCATGGTCTACTAAAGCTGTATAGCGGAAAAGTTTAGGGCTGCTGTGCAAGCAGCTCTCAGATAAGTTCTACATATAATGCATTGTAGACCTTGAAATAAGTAAGCCCTGCTGTCAGTGTAGGATTTGACTTGCACCTTTCTGTTGTTTGTTTATTCTCATTGGGCTCTGAAGCAGTAGGGGAGTCATGTAGAAACGTTCTGCCTAGACTGTGTGAGCTGCCTGCAGAAAAACAGAGTGCTCCTGCTCTCAAGAATGAAAGTGTTCCCAAATATTTGAAAAGCATCTTGTTTTTTTTTATTTAGATATAGAATGATGCTGTGATGAATGATGATACGTGTTCTGCTTACAGCAAGTGCTTATATAGCTAACAAAATAATTGCCTAAGCTGAACCGCTCATGTATTTCATTTCACTTTTCAGGCAACAGTTACAAAACCCCTGTGCTCAATACAGGGCTCCAGTTCTGCAGATATGCCCTGGGATAGCATCTTTGTGGGTAGACCCCCTCCCCCTCCCCCATCCCCCCTCCCCCATCCCCCCTCACACACTTTGACCAGGTGTTCTCAGAACTGAACCACTTATTTCATTGTGTTGAACCTTAGTCAGGACATTCTTGAACACCATTTGTACAAGCGTTGACAGAGCTAGCATCGAATAACATGTTCATATTTGGTGGGTCTGATTCATTTTGGAATGTGTCTCGCATTTATTTAACACATTATACTTGTTATATTGAAGAATACACCAGGAACGTTCATAGTGCTGTGGTAATTCCTCTCATGCTGATAGCCATACACACCCGCTCGGGGCTTGTGGGTTATTCGGCTATCTTGATTCGTACAATAACTGCAGCCCTATAAATGTGCATGGTGTATCCTCTATTGAGTATCAGCATCTGATGGTATATATTAAGGAGGCACCTATCCATGTCTCTACTTCTATTTCTACATCTATATACAGATCCAGAGGTGCCGGCTCCCATATTTAAGAGGTCAATGTCCTTTTTAAATTGGAACTTCAGAAGGGTTGTAATGCCATACCAGCGCATACCAGCTCAACAAAAGCTTTTGTGTCTGCTGCATTGCCCCAGGGCATCACTGTTCACAATTCACTACATCTCTTGCATCTAATGAGTGTCTGTTCCTCAGACTGAAGTATCAGTTTCCAGATCGTATTTCTTATTGCAGTGGCTCAGCAGAGAGATGCTCCTTATGTTCCAGCATAGGCTGCTTTTTGGGGGCATGCTGTTTGGCAGAAGGAATTGTCTGGGATGTCTGTAGCAGGTCAGACAGGCACGGAGGCAGCTTATCTCTTGTGGCCAGCTATCATTGCATAAGAAATATTACTAATGCTAATAAAAGTGATTTAAAGTGTTGATGACCAGTCCAAGCAGTTATCATTTTCTAACATAACAACAGGCAGTTACAATGATGCCAGCTAAAAAAAAAGTAAGAACTATGTCATCTACAGTTTACATAGCCCTGCCACAACACTGTTCTATTATTTGTGCCTTTTTCAGATGCACTCTAATGCAGTATATTTTCATATGGCTAAATTTTATTATTATTATTATTATTATTATTATTATTATTATTATTATTATTAATAATAATAATAATAATAATAATAATAATAATAATAATAATACAGTCAATTTTACTGCTGTCTACATGTTGGAATTCAGTTATTATTATTATTATTATTATTATTATTATTATTATTATTAGTAGTAGTAGTAGTGGTAGTAGTAGTACTCCAGCTGGCTTTTCTACAGTCTATTAGCAGTCACTCACAATGCATTATAGTATCGTCATGCACACACCCGCTCTCGAAAAGGAAACGCATAGGGGGCGGTTGTGACCAAGCGTTCATGTTACATTAATAACTTCCCTATCAACAACAGAGGTTACTGATTTATGGGAACTTCTTGAAAACTTATTGTTTCTGCAACTTCATATTTGCTGAAGGCTCATGAAAGTTTAAAATGCTGCTGTATTCAGAGGCCAAACTAATTAAACATGAATATAAAGACTGCTGCATAAATGAGATTAAAGAAACTGGTGGAGCACAGTGTTTTACCCAGAAGACACCTCAGCAGGTAACAGCCATTGCATTATGTCCTGCAGCTTTGGGATTTCTAACTCCATTTGGACATTTCCCACTGGCACCATTAGATCACAGTCTGGACACATTCTACGCAGGATTTGAACTTGTACCAGTACAGTCTCTCCTTGGCATGTCTTCTGGGATTGTATCAGTACCAGTACAGTCTCCCCTTGGCATGTCTTCTGGGATTGTACCAGTATCAGTACAGTCTCCCCTTGGCATGTCTTCTGGGATGCTCCAATTGGGATTTCAGAGCTGGAATCCTTTCAAATCTTATTGAATTGGAATCACTACCTTGAGATGTATAAGTCGTTCTTAAGCTTTCATGGAATCAAGCATCCAAACAAACTTCAATCCATTAAGAAAACTTCAAAAACAGTATATACATTGTATATTGATGTTTTATTGGGTTGTTTGTACACTGAACTTCTTTTTTATACATTACAATTGCCTTTTTATTGTTTTTCCAGGACCCCCTTGTAAACAAGGCCTTGGTCTCAATGGATAATTCTCCTGGTTGAATAAATAAATAAAGACATAAATAATACTCACAAGTACAATTCAGTCAAGTAGACAGGTGAATGGCTTCATCAGTATAAATATATGCTGGTCTACTTGTCTTATAGTTTTTGGCACAATAGTTTACAGATGAATTCTGAGTACAGTGGAACTGCTGGATGCAACAACTATCCCTTCACATAAAATCCATGCAACAGGACAGACACCCACATGCCAGGAGCTAAAAGGGTGAGGATAGGAGAGTTGTTTTTCAGTTCACATGGCATTCTGTGCTAAAAACAAGCATGTCTGACTGGGGTGGGAGGGGCCAACCCGACCGCCTTGCACATCAGTTTTAATAGGCTTGATAAATATGCTGTCAAGAAATGCCAATGAAAGTGACAGTCCGTCTTTCTCTGATTCATCCCACAAACCTACTGCAGTAAACAGCATGACTGGCCAACCCACACAACAGCGAGCACCAATCCCTACAGGACACAGCCAGCCCATACCCGTCGGTATGGCTCATTAACAGGATTTATGTTGGTGCTTAAAACGCCTCTTCCGTGGTACTAATTGTTCAGTGTGGTCTGACCACAGCATGGTCATGTAGGTGGCAAACAGCTTTCTTTGATTTGGAAATTACACCTTTCGACCAAACCCCCCGGTCCCAACGCAGGATTTGTCTCGCCTATCTTGCAGAGGAGTGTGAATTATCATGAGCGATTCCTCTTCTTTATTCAGCTATTGAAAGCTGTTGATTGACGTGCATATGGCAGCTAGGTGCACCATTCACCACCAGGTCAGGAAATAAACTCGCGTTCATAATAAATTATAACACATTAGCCACATTAATAAACACCGAGCAAGACCTTGCAGCCTCCCGTCAACATCAGAGACAATTTATAATGTTAGAGTAGTGTCTGGCTCATAAAGTCGTTGGGCGGGAGGAATCATTCAGCCAGGCAGAAGATTTGGTTTGTCGCTTAACCTTTTCAGACTTGAATTATTTTTGTCGAGTTGAAGGACATTTGTTTGTTTGTTTGTTTTACATATGTTTCTACGCTACCTCAGAATGGAACATATAGCGTGATTTTCGACGGCAGGTGTTAACAGACAGCACTAAGGACTAAAAGGGTTAAATGTTCTTTGAGATCTACTTGGAGTTGATCCATTATGGAAACACTTCCCCCGACCAATGCATGATTCAATCAACATGCAAAAATCTGCCTAGCCCGGATACAGTAAGAATACCAGCAGTGATTCAGCTTGTGTCCTGTGGTTGTAAGACAAAGTGCAAAAGGGCGAACTGCAAATCTTCAGAAGTACTTCTGGAAAGGTGTGTGCCCCTGCCTGTGGCTGTAATCCTGCTGGATAGACAGCAGATGGTCATGCTAATTAGACTAATTAAGGCAAATGAACCTACTTAGAAAACAAACCTGTAACTAGAATTTGATCATATTCCGTTTTAAAAGATGTGCATATTTTGAGATAACCCTTTTCTGTTAAGAACCGCTGTGTTTCAATTTGTCTATATTATTTGTGTGATTGTGACGTTAATAGAGAAACCATGCCTATAACTGCAAATTTTCCTAGACCCCGGGGTGTTGTAGATAACATTTTGAGCAAACAAAACGTCTAATGTCGTCTAAAACAACAAATTCAAAAGTGTCAAACAGCCCTGAAAAGCACCTACTGTAGTGCAATGAGCACAGGCGATTGCTTGTAACAAAAAATGACAAGCACAGACATAATGTGATGCAGTTCCAAATATGCGCAGCAGAGGACAGTAGTGAGTAACCGTGTTATTCATTCTCCTTTCCGCATGCCCTCCTGCTCAGTCAGATTTCTCGGTGATTAGAGTTGAGAGTGTTCCGTACACGCTCTCGCGACATTCAAGGCTGTTGAGTGCTGCATACGGTGGGAAGATGGCTCTCTACAACTTTAAGAAGATTATGGTGGTGCCCACCGCAAAGGTATTGTATTTATACGTTAAAAGTCATTTCAGGCTGTGTGTTGTTTTGTATGTGAATGTTGAACTCTGTCGCTTAGTTGACAGACTCGTACGAACGCAAAAGCTGTGTAACCTGATCGAGTGCTCTGTGTCTGCGCTGCCATTGCAATGCAGGAGACACGTGTTTGTACGAGCGTGCTACAGTAATGTGCTCGTCCATTTAAACCAAGGTCCAGAGAACTATAAACCACGCACATTTTACAACTACCACGATTACAAGAATCGTTAGATTTTAGTTTTGCGTGTTACCTCTGGAATGCTATTAGTAAAACAAAAACACATTTTTTTTAGTGGTGAAGGAAAACAAATAGAAATATTATTTTGTTTGTTTTGTATTAAAAGTACAACAGTAAAATGCTTAGATTTGATTGACAAATCGTCACGATTGACAGCTGGAATACCCCTTGTGTATTGTAACCAAACTGGACTGTCAACAAGGTCTGCTTACAAATGAACTAGACTGGACAGAAAGCTAAAGAAAGACCATTATCTAAAATTACATTGTAGTATAAAACTCAACATAATTGTGGGTCACTCACTGCAGATGAATAGATCTGAATGCTAGTACTGTACAAAACCATTCTGGCCCTTACTTGTGTAGATAGAGAGATTCTATATTATTAGTGATGGGTTGAACATGCTATTTTCATGTTTGGATATTCATTCAAAATACAAGCAATTGTTTCTATATTTCCCTGTGCTGTCAAAATCAGATTCCTTGATGGTAAAGCATATAAGGAAAAAATAAATCTGCTGTGTTAAGCAAATAAATGGTCTACTCCATATGGTTCTTGTCCAGCACCAAAGTATGAATTGCAGTCCCAGTTAATGTCTGTGGTTTCCAACCTTTTCACTTTAATGGTGTCTAAATACACTCACCCTGTACATACCCCCTTAATGGCACGCTTGTGTTTCCAATACCACACCACTAAAAGCATTCACATACAGGGGGGTGTTGTTTTTCTTGTGGTTTTAAGATGTGTCTTTGTGTTTTTAGGACTTCATAGACATCACATTATCGAAGACCCAAAGGAAGACCCCCACGGTTGTTCATAAGCATTACCAGATCCACCGAATCAGGCATTTTTATATGAGGAAGGTGAAATTCACGCAGCAGAGCTACCATGACAGACTCACCCAGATCCTAACTGACTTTCCAAAACTGGATGTAAGTATTTGGTCATCCTGAGTGTCTTGGGGGAACGGAAATCATAGTAATGTAGCCTGAAGAACTTCTGTATTTTTATTTCAGGACATTCATCCTTTCTACGCAGATCTTATGAATGTTCTGTATGACAAAGATCATTACAAGCTGGCATTGGGACAGATCAACATCGCGAAGAACCTCATTAACAAGTAAGGGATTCTCGGTGCTCTTCCAAGTTGTTCAAGAACATGGCGACATAAAGCTCCTAAAGCTTTCTCTTCTTGCTTCTGATTTACACATGATTAATTCTTTCAGCAGCAAGTAACTTTAGAGAAAGAAGACTCCAGGATAACTCATTCAAATCACCAGTGACCTATACTAATATATGTGGGCCTATATATCTACATATTATTATGGAGTTATCTTTCCTTTTATTATGAGAGTGTTCTGCGGGTTTGCATTATCTTTTACATCTGTTACAGGTCTGCAGTGTTAAAAGATGGAACATGTACAGCATGCTGAAGTTCTGCTGATTTTGGTTTCAGATCTGATTTTTTTTAAATTGCTCTCTTTATTTTAGTGTTGCCAAGGACTATGTTCGGCTGATGAAGTACGGAGATTCTCTTTACCGTTGCAAGCAGTTGAAGCGTGCAGCTTTGGGGCGTATGTGCACCATTGTCAAGCGACAGAAGCAAAGCTTGGAGTACTTGGAGCAAGGTAAGTCATGCTTGGGAGGGGACATGACACTTGTGTTTGACAGCTCACGTTGTGTTCAAAATAAACAGAACACATACAGTCGTGTGCACATTTATTAGAACACCTCAAGATTTGTCATTTATATCCTTTTATATACCTACCTGCATGAAAACCTCAGAGTGAGAATTTCAATTCTTGGTCAGTAATCGATGACACTCTGTGAGTCTCATGCTTTTTTATCATTTGTGGTTATGTGTTTCTTTTTCTCTTACTATTTTAAATTGCATGTGTGGCCTATTAAAGTCATCAATTAAGTGAGATAATCACTGATTTGCCTAGGATTTTCAGTTCCAGTGGTTTAATTTCAAAACTACAGAAAGCAATGGAGTGTTCTATTAAATTTGCACACTGCTGTATATTGACAGGAATGTGATTCCCTGTTGTGTTTTTCTGCAGTACGTCAGCATCTTTCCCGTTTGCCAACCATTGATCCCAACACCAGAACCCTTCTGCTCTGTGGGTACCCCAATGTTGGAAAGTCTAGCTTCATAAACAAGGTATGTGGCTGAACATCCGTCTAGAATATAAAGTGGTGGTCTTCTGTTATTTGCTGTCTAATGTTAAGTCTACAAAAATCTTTTGCTTTCCGTAAACTAGTCTTGTTGGGCCATATTTTTAAATATTTTAAATTTTTTGATTAAATTGCAACCCCAGCATAGTTGGTCCACAGAGACTGTGATAAGAGGGTGCAGTATAAAAAATATTGCTTTATTTTATAAAGTTAACCTTACCCAAACATCAGTAAAGTCTTGTAAATTCAAATTGTTTTTTTTTTCCCCCCACTGATGATAAATACAATTGTAGCAGATTCATTAGTGCTAGGACATTGGTATTTTCATGTTTAGAAATTTGTTCAAAATTCAGACACGAATTTGTATACTCGTTCATGTGTAAATCATAATAAAAACCATTATATTTAACACTCTGTTAAAGTAAAAGAATATCGCAAGAGTAAGAATAGCTTCTGAAGGCCTTGCTTTACCTCACTGAATTAACTCCAAAGCAAAGGATGCCATCTAGTTTAAGTTAAACATTTTTGCAGACCAAAGCAGTACGTCAAGTAGTCATCTGTGGCAGCTTGGGTTGCGTGCGCATCCTGATCTGGGCTTTTTATTTCTTGCTGTTAAATAATCCCACACATCAGACAGAGCTCTTTTTCCACTTGCTATTTTAGAAACTGTAAGTTCTGGCATGGTGGTAAGCAGGTGCAAAGCAAAACACGCTGTGAAACGTACTTCTAAGTTTTAGCAATGTTGTAATTTCTGGAGGACACATTTTAGTTTTTTTCCACTTTGAGTACATGTTGAACAGTGTTTAATCAAATATTGGGTTATTTGTCCCAGCACTGTATTATAGCGATGTAGTGGGCACACATACTTTTAAATACAGTGGTTCTGATTCTTTAATCCTCTCAACAGGTGACCAGAGCTGATGTTGAAGTGCAGCCCTATGCCTTCACCACCAAGTCTCTTTTTGTGGGACACATGGATTACAAGTACCTGCGCTGGCAGGTAAGTGCCATTAACTAGTTATGAAACCAGTCCTAATAGAAGCCACCAAACAGTTGTCATGGTATACCTGTGGTGCTGTAGTTTCTGAAATCGTGGTCCTGTTCCAATAGACAGTTCTGATACCTTTTCTCTGTTTGGATGTACTGTGTGT
The DNA here is from genome assembly GCA_030684275.1 of Acipenser oxyrinchus oxyrinchus. Lineage (NCBI taxonomy): Eukaryota > Metazoa > Chordata > Actinopteri > Acipenseriformes > Acipenseridae > Acipenser > Acipenser oxyrinchus. Next base: position 93,551,873 of record CM060249.1, read on the forward strand.
ACCGGTGGATTTGTTTTTCTCAAATCGAAACTTTAAAGCTTTTAAAGTATTTTAGAAGTTAACAGAATGTAACACTCCTGCCGATGTACAATACACCTTTCTGCTACCAATGTAGGGGAAACTACCTTTGCATGGAGGAGGCAGTACCTATTTAGTGTGACTGCTGTTACTTTTACAAACTTAACAAAGTTGAGTCGTTCTGATTACATGGGTTCATAACATAATGGCTTAAAATGAAACTGGATGAAATAAAACCTCTTTGCATCAGGCTTGGGGTAAATTCCTGTCTTTAAATTCCAATTCATTTTAGAAATCTAATAAAAATTGCCTTTAGCAGTATTCTGTTAAAATGAGCATCTCACAGTGTGAGCAAATTACTTAAATTGAAGTCCCTGTTAATCAATTAAATTGGCTTCAAATTAAAACATAACAATTGCAACGATTATTGACCCCGACCCTGCTGTGCGTTACCTTGACAACGAGGCCTGTGCGCTATTCCATTTTGTCCTGTAGGTAGTGGGTACTCCTGGTATTCTGCTGTGCGTTACCTTGACAATGAGCCGTGTATGCACTGTTCCTTGCCCTGTAGGTAGTGGGTACTCCTGGTATTCTGCTGTGCGTTACCTTGACAATGAGCCGTGTGTGCACTGTTCCTTGCCCTGGTATTCTGCTGTGTTTTACCTTGACAGCGAGGCCTGTACACTATTCCTTGCCCTGTAGGTAGTGGATACTCCTGGTATTCTGGACCACCCTCTGGAAGAGAGGAACACCATTGAGATGCAGGCTATCACGGCGCTGGCCCACCTGCGCTCTGCCATCCTCTACGTGATGGATGTGTCTGAGCAGTGCGGGCACGCTCTGGAGCAGCAGCTGGAGCTCTTCCACAGCATCAGACCCTTGTTTGCTAATAAGGTGAGTTTCTTCTGGACAGTTACAGGACTCTCTGAGCTATGGTATTGAACTATCTAAGCAATGTTAACATACTGAAGTGTATAGGGACCGGGAAACTGATCAGGAATGTCTTTGTACTGAGAGTATGGTTTGTCAAGTTGTGCCCTGGTGACAAGAGTGATGTGCCCAGGACAGCCCTCTCTCTGGAACTTATATTATCTGGAATACTGTAATACTGATGTAAAGTCATGATGTAATACTAGAGTACTGATGTAAAGTATACTCCTGTAAAGGCATGATGTAATACTGTAATACTGATGTAAATTCATGATGTAATACTGTAGTACTGCAATACTGGTGTAACGTCATTACAGACTACTCTGCTCAGTCTCTGCTTTATGTGATAAATCTGTATTTAAATGTCATTCGTTAAGTCAAGATACATTGGCTTTGTGGTGAGAAATACACACCGTGGACAAACTATTCTGGAAAAGCCTAGGACGTGTCTGCATTTTGTCTGATTTGTGGTGGTAAAAGCCATACGTTTGGTAAAAACTTTATTCAACATTTTATTTATTTTTTTCTAATATTTTTCATTACAGCCATTGATTGTTGTGGCTAATAAATGTGATGTGAAGAAGATAGATGAACTCTCTGAGGAAGACCAGGTCAGAGTCTTTCTCTTCCCCCTTTTAACCAAGCCATCGGATAGCTTTGAACCCTTTACTGTCCTGGGTCCTGACCTGTCCTGTCATGTTCCCATAACCATTCATAATTATGACAGCCCAATTCAAATATATCATGTGACTTTCAGAAGTATTTAAGCTTCCCCATAGGGGGAACTTGTAGGAGCTTGCAAACCCAGCAGCACTTGCTGCTGCTAATATCTCAAACTATTAAGGCTGGAAAGTAGAAATGTTCAGTTTTATGGAAACTGCGAGCAAACTCTAATGACAACTTCACTTTGTCCCCTGTAACCTAAGATGGCTGCCACATTGGGGTCATGTGATTTGTTTTCCGGATGAAGTTCCATTCCAGGTGGTGTCTAGTGAATATTAACTGTTTCAGTGCCACATTCTTCTAACCTTTAACCATATTTTTGATAGACTACTTGCTTTCAGACAGGGTCGTTACAAGCTGTGTTCTATGATTTTCTCAAATAGGTTCCATTACAGGCAGCGACCAGTAGAAATTAACCTTTTCACTGTCCCGTTGTTTATAACCTCAATGATTCAGATCTTTTTCACATTTCCATGTTACTGTGTTTATTGAACCTGGTATGCTGTACCCCTTTTACTACTGGGGTGCTTTGTGTTTGCATTGTAGTTACCATAACGTAATGTGCATATCAAATAATTGATAACCTTTATAAATAAACAAAACTTAAGACTTTTTTTTGTTGTTGCAGAAAATCTTTGCAGGTTTTGAGGAGGAGGGAATTCCAGTCATAGAAACTAGCACCCTGACAGAGGAGGGGGTCATTCAAGTGAAAACACAGGTGAACTGTTCAACCCATGCATTGTGCTCTTGATTTTGTTCAAGTTAAAATGAAGGTGGTTCAGGTTCTGATTCTCTCTCACTTTCTTTTTCAGGCTTGTGATAAATTGCTGGCTCACCGGGTTGACAGTAAGATGAGAGGAAAGAAGGTGCATGATGTACTGAACAGATTACATTTAGCTGTTCCTTCTAAAAGAGATGAGAAGGTAAGAGTCAGGACTCCCCAGGAATATCTAACACTTCCACTTCATCCCACACTCACACACACACTCACATCGTCATCCTGATAACACACACACACACACACACACACACACACACACACACACTCACACACACACACACACACACACTCACATCGTCATCCTGATAACACACACACTCACACACACACACACTCACACACACACACTCACATCGTCATCCTGATAAAACACACTCACACACACACACACTCACATCATCATCCTGATAACACACACACACACACACACACACACACACTCACATCGTCATCCTGATAACACACACACTCACACACACACACACTCACATCGTCATCCTGATAACACACACACTCACACACACACACACTCACATCGTCATCCTGATAACACACACACTCACACACACACACACTCACATCGTCATCCTGATAACACACACACTCACACACACACACACTCACACACACACACTCACATCGTCATCCTGATAAAACACACTCACACACACACACACTCACATCATCATCCTGATAACACACACACACACACACACACACACACACACACACACTCACATCGTCATCCTGATAACACACACACTCACACACACACACACTCACATCGTCATCCTGATAACACACACACTCACACACACACACACTCACACACACACACTCACATCGTCATCCTGATAACACACACACTCACACACACACACACACTCACATTGTCATCCTGATAAAACACACTCACACACACACACACTCACATCATCATCCTGATAACACACACACACACACTCGCACACACACACTCACATCGTCATCCTGATAAAACACACACACTCACTCACACACACACTCACATCGTCATCCTGATAACACACACACACACACATCGTCATCCTGATAACACACACACACACTCACATCGTCATCCTGATAACACACTCACACTCACATCGTCATCCTGATAACACACACACTCACACACACTCACACACACACACTCACATCGTCATCCTGATAACACACACACACACACACACTCACATCGTCATCCTGATAACACACACACACACTCACATCGTCATCCTGATAACACACACACACACACACACTCACATCGTCATCCTGATAACACACACACACTCACTCACTCACACACACACTCACACTCACATTGTCATCCTGATAACACACACACACACACACTCACACATCGTCATCCTGATAAAACACACACACTCACACACTCACATCGTCATCCTGATAAAACACACACACACACTCACATCGTCATCCTGATAACACACACACACAAACATACACACACTCACAGCATCATCCTGTTAACACACACACACTCACAGCATCATCCTGTTAACACACACACACTCACAGCATCATCCTGTTAACACACACACACTCACAGCATCATCCTGTTAACACACACACACTCACAGCATCATCCTGTTAACACACACACTCACAGCATCATCCTGTTAACACACTCACAGCATCATCCTGTTAACACACACACACTCACAGCATCATCCTGTTAACACACACACACACACAAACATACACTCACAGCATCATCCTGTTAACACACACACACTCACAGCATCATCCTGTTAACACACTCACAGCATCATCCTGTTAACACACACACACTCACATCGTCATCCTGTTAACACACACACACACACACAAACATACACACACTCACAGCATCATCCTGTTAACACACACACACACTCACAGCATCATCCTGTTAACACACACACACACACACACATCGTCATCCTGATAACACACACATACACACACACTCACAGCATCATCCTGTTAACACACACACACTCACAGCATCATCCTGTTAACACACACACACACACTCTCACAGCGTCATCCTGTTAACACACACACACAGCGCCGTCCTGTTCACATGCAGTCAGTTTCATCCTGTTAACACACTCACTCACAGCGTCATCCTGTTAACACACACACTCCTGTTAACATACGCACTCACACACTCTCGCATCATCCTGTTAACACACGCACTCACACACACTCAGTGTCATCCTGTTAACACACTCGCACACAGCGTCATCCTGTTAACACACACACTCACACACACACAGCGTCATCCTGTTAACACACACTGTGTCATCCTGTTAACACACGCACACTCGCACACAGCGTCATCCTGTTAACACACACTCAGTGTCATCCTGTTAACAACACACATGCACACTCACACACAGCGTCATCCTGTTAACACACACACTCACACACACACAGCATCATCCTGTTAACACTCACAGCATTATCCTGTTAACACACACACACACTCAGTGTCATCCTGTTACCACACAAACACACACACACTCAGTGTCATCCTGTTAACACACTGTCATCCTGTTAACACACACGCACTCACACACACACACAGCGTCATCCTGTTAACACACACACACACACTCAGTGTCATCCTGTTAACACACACACACACTCAGTGTCATCCTGTTAACACACACACACACACACAATTGCATCATCCTGTTAACATACTCACACACACTCTCGCATCATCCTGTTAACACACGCACTCACACACACTCAGTGTCATCCTGTTAACACACACACTCACACACTGTCATCCTGTTAACACACACAGCGTCATACTGTTAACACATACACATTCACTCACACACACACACACACACACACACGCTCACAGCATCATCCTAACCTGTTAACACACACATTCACATTCACAGCTTGTTTTGCTTTTGTGTTTTATAGTAACTATAGGCTGTTTTATTTTTTCTTGATGGACTGCATTTTGGAGGATAATGCTATTTTTATGGTGTTGGGAAAAGTGTTTTTTTTGTATTGGATGCATACATCTAAAATCACTAGTAATTGTTATCTGGGAACATGGAAACGTGAAATACATTTATTTCAATTGCATTGCAGGTGCGACCTCCTTTCATTCCAGAAGGGGCTTTGGCGCGCAGGAAAGCAATGGAAATTGATGCACCAAAACGCAAGTTGGTAGGTAGTAATGGGGGAATGCAGAATGGTTTGGGTTACAGTGGTCGTTTAAATCATTCCAGTGTCGGTATTGCCAATATAAAGCAAAATCAAATTACAAGCTATTTTGGCTGTTCAAGTTCCCAGGAGATTTCACATTTGGTTTTATTGAGGGCTTTAATGTGGTTTCAGGTTGGTTTGGTCTGTTTGGAGGTTAATGTGAAATGTCCAAAAGAACTCTTTTTATGGCTGTGTTCTTATTGTACTTACGCACCTACTTTGAAATGAGATAAAGTAATTAATTTGTGTTTATTCTTTTTTGCTACCTTTCCTTCAGTCCTGTCAACCCCCTACCAATAAACAGACCTGAATGATGTATAATTGTGGCATTGTGAAAATTGTGAGGAGTAAATGCAAGTAGTCAGGGATGACTATGTAGATATTCATGTTTTAATGTAAATAGTTTCCCTATTAGACTAATATTGGAGGTATACATTTGCAAACAGTTTAGGTGTTAAAATAAAAACACAGTAAGTTTAAGAGCAGGTTTAATGTTCAGAACAACAAGTTAGAATAAACAAAAGCATAGGGGAGAGATGAAATCAAGCCTGATCAATAGAAAGACTGTAATTCTGACCAATAGAAATGACTCAATTCTGACCCCCGCCTCCCGTATTTAACACAGTGTAATACTGCCATCTCAAACATTACACTTCTGGTACAGGTATAGAAAGTGAACTGTGTTTGCTTTCAAAAACTGAGTGTGAAATGAACAGGCTGTCGGATCACAAAAATAAGAAAAACACCCAGTGGAACGAGCAGAGTTCACTTCCATACGGACCGAGTTTGGTTGCCTTCAGACAAACCCAGTTCCACTTGAACTGATCTCCAGCAGTTAAATACATTGCAAACCAGATCTGAGTGAGGAGAAAACTGACCAATGCATGGACATGCTTACTTCACTGAATCCATTTGCTTTCTTCATCAGGAGAGAGATCTGGAGGTGGAGCTTGGTGATGATTACACCCTGGACCTCCAGAGTAAGTACTGTGAACTGCTCCTCAGCATGGGGATCCATTCAGAGCCCTCCTCCCTTGTGTGTCGTATTAACATTCCACATGTACATGCAGTGGATGCCATGATGCGCTACTGTTGCCTCATACTGATAGCTCAACGCTTGTATTCACAGCTTGTATTCATAGAACACAATAATTGGGTGTGCCATGCAGGTGAAACAAATATCTCGGTATAAATTGTCACCACAAGGCAGTTGTGATGCTACTGTTACATTTTCAAAGTTGATATTGTATAGTACTATATATACATGTTTATAATGCATGCTGTTTGATGGTAATAAACTTTGGATTTCCCCATGTATCCACTTCTTTATTTTCTAGAATACTGGGACTTGCTGAATGAGAATGAGAAGCATGATAAGATCCCAGAGATATGGGAGGGTCACAATATAGCTGATTATATTGATCCTGAAATCATGAAGGTAAGTGTCCGCTGCTTATACTGCATTTTACTCGATTTATCTGCTCAGTTTGTAATGTGGTGGCCTGCTCAGTTAAGTGGAGTAGATGCTCGGAGTTCTTATCCCCTGCTGGAGATTAAATTAGAGTATCACATTCTAGGGATGTAGCGGGTGTCTCAGTTCATCCACCCGTCTGTATGTCACTCTTACAGTTTTGCAGAATTGCTAATCAAGTTGTGAGTAAACATTTCATTGCTAACTCTGTACTATTCTGTAATACTGTTAATATATGCAATGGTCATCAACTGCATCATGGCTTCTCACATTGTCATGAAACGTGGTCATATGTATTCTACACTGTTCTGTACATGCTGTTGATGTCATGGTAATCACCTTTGTCATCAGACTGATGGCTCTAATTTAAGTTGGCATGTGTGCTTACGCGAGGACACACACTATATTTATATTGTATTTATTTGCTTCTTGTGCCTCACTTGCTCTTCCAGAAACTTGAAGATCTGGAGCAGGAAGAGGAGTTGAAAGAGAAAGCCGGAGAGTACGACTCGGATGATGAAAGTGAAGACGAGGAGATGCAGGAGATCCGGCAGCTGGCCAGCCAGATCAGAGAGAAAAAGAAACTGAAAATTATTGCATCCAAAGAGAAGGACGTACATGGACCAAGAATGCCCAGGACCGTAAAGAAGGTAAGTGTGTTTGGAGGGTCAGTTTATAACGATTGTCCTCTCAAACAAAAATTCGAAACGCTGGACCTTTTCAACATATTTATTAAGACGTACTACTTTTGCTACTATTTTTTTTTCTTCTAATGCTTTTGTATTTTCTCAGGTTGAAAGAAAGACTCTTGAAAGAGAGATGAGTAGCCTTGGTATTGACATGAGTGATAAAGATGACGTAAGTTTGTTTTTGCAGACATGTTCCATCTGTCTATTTTACTTTTATTCTTTATACATTTAAAATGCCTGATTTCTGACTTTTCCCTTGAGTGCATTTTCTTTGTAAATCCTGTTCAGGCTCACTATGCTGTCCAGGCTGGCAGATCCAGAAGTCTCACCAGGAAGCGCAAACGTGAAGCCTCAGAGCCGCCAACATCCAGAACTCGCAGCCAGAGTGCCTCCCGCCCCCCACGGGACGTCTCTGGGATTCGGGATGCTAAGGTAGGTTGAGAGGGCTCTCTTTTTGAGAAGTTTTCTGGTCGACAAAGTTTTGATAGTATTAAAGTTAAATGGAAGAGTCCTTAAGAAAACAGTTTCAGGCTGCTTTATAAACTACGATTTAGTGCAGATCTAAAATCGCTTGGATATCTTTAAACCGAGGAAAATTTTAGGAGGTGTTGAGCATGAAGACTGCTACGTTTATTATATTTCAGTTAAGTGAACAATAAATATAACCTACTCCAAAAGCCTGGTAGTTCAGAGTTAAGTGGAATGCCTGAGCTTTCATTCTTAGAGAGGTGTTCACCTGATAACCTCCCCCCACTCCCCCCCACTCCCCTAAGTGTGAGTGTTTATTTGTCACCTAACAAAAATGTGGCCACAATTGAATCTGTTAATTCAGTTCTAGATCGGTGTCCTATCTCTGATCATTTATTTATATTCAATTTCATTTATAGATGTTGAAAAAGGTTAAGAGGATGATGAAGAACTCCCAGAGAGACATGAATCGTATGGGCAAGAAAGGAGAGGCAGACAGACATGTGTTTGATCTCAAACCCAAACATCTGTTTGCAGGCAAGAGAAAGTCAGGCACCAACGACAGAAGATAAAAGTGATATTTCAGTCTTTGATACAAACTGAATTTACTTTCACCGTGTGCTTGGTATATTGCCTTCTAGAGAAAATGCATAATTCAATGGACAGATTCAAACTGCCTTATATATTTGTTTGAGAGACGGGAATGCTGTAAGCCTACGTAATCCTCTTGTCTTCCTGATGTGTTTAATTTGGTAATGCAAAGCTGCTCCAGTTTGGGTTTGAAAAGTAACACTGAAGATGCACACAAGTCCCAGCATGAAGTGTGATGGATGTACATATCGGATTACAACTGAATATTTAACTGGTTACCATTTTGTAAACCACTGTTTGCTCTGTAGGTGTCTTTAGTGTTCATTAAATACTGCGTTTGGCGTGATTTCCTAAATACAGGAAGCTCTTTGTATTTAACAAAGTGTCAAATAGTGCTTCAGCATTAGGGTTGGAAATAACACTCCTATTCCATAGCAGTTTCACCCATTCCAGGTTTTAATATGAACTTGAGTAGCCACAGTATATACTGTAGGTATCAAGCTCAGGTGTCTTATTAGATGCACTGTAAAACCAGGCATGGATCAAACCGCTATGCAGCGGAAGTCTCATTGCCGCCCCTGATCAGCATCAATACTTCCTACCTGTCTACAAAAGGGCTTTGTTGGAAAGTCTTGAGTAGAAACTGGTTTTCAACGAGTAACATGTTACCTTGTTTTGTGCCATGTTCCTAAATAGTTGGATATTGTATCCATGCCTTTCAGCATTTTCATCAGACTCAGATTGCCATTAATGATGGACTTGCTTACCAAGTCAAAGATTAGTGCTCATCAAGATTAGGTGTGTGTTTGTCATACGTTCTGAGGGGAGGTATTATTATTATTTGTTTATTTAGCGGACGCCTTTATCCAAGGCGACTTACAGAGACTAGGGTGTGTGAACTATGCATCAGGTATTGAAGAAACTGACTGGGAAGAGCTGCAGCTGTATTTCTTCTAGAACAGTTCAGTGCCAGGGATAGACCTGGATTGTAAATGTGGTGTGGTAATTCCAGGATAAGCACAGGTGGACAGTTGATTCAATCCTTGGTGCATTCATAGTGCTGTACAAGGCTCTTAAAAAGAAAACAAACGTTTTATTCCGGCCAGGAAATGAAGTAGACAGATGTTTGGGGGTAATTCCTGCATACTTGGGGAAATTTGCTTATGCCATGTTGTTTTAAAATATTCCATGTTAATTTGAAATACATACACTTTAAATGTATGCACAGTATTTGGTAGTTATTGTACTGTATAATTTGTATGCTTATACATTTTTAGTCAGGCATTGGGTATGGTGAAATGTAAACTTCAAGTGAAGTTAAACCATGTCTCTATTAAAAATATCTCTTCTCCATGACTGTAGACATGCTCTTCTACATTGTGCCTTTTTAAATGGACAGTAAATCAATCACACTAATATTCCTAATGAATTTAGAGTTGTGTAAAGCCATGATTTCCTGTCATGATTTGCACTGGAACTAAGCATAGATAAAGTGGTAAATGACAGGATGGGGGGTTAAGGGTCAACTTTGGGTTATGCTTGGATTGTTCCTTGTTCAGGGGGTGTTTTTAAATGTTTTAATTGAACCAGTTAAGCCTCCATCCAGACCCTGAAGTACTTAATTATCTAATGTTACCCGTTAATCCTGGAGTGGAATTGGAAAGCCCTGTCCCAGTTTATTTTATTTGATAAGACAGAACTGTACTTGTGATATCCATGCCACATATAGTTTTGATCACAGTGGTACAGCACAGTAGAGTTAAGTCACTGTCTGTGTACTTATTGGTACGTCAGTGGCATACTGTACATGATGCTAGGTAAAGGGGCAGAGGTTTATGCAGCTTAGCATTCTGCTAGCTGCATTTCTTTTTCTATACACCACCACTGTACTATTATAAATAAATTGTAGGGCCAGCAGGGAAGTACTTTAAAGCACTGTTTGTATGCTTCTGTTTTGCTGACTGTCTGGCAGGAACCAGCTGAGTGTCCAGTTTAAGGACCTCCTTCTTTTAATGTTAAATGTAAAGTGCAGCACACCGGTCACAGTACAGACCTTTTAGTTTTAAATAATATCACTTATCAATATACAGTATTAATTCAGCATTTTGAAATTAAGACATCATTACTTACTGTATACGGTTTGTGTAACTCCATTAAAAAAAAAAAAAAAAATCACTGTTACACTGTACTGTCAAGTAATGTTTTATTTCATTTTAACAAATAAATGACATTTGTGTTATCAGGCACAATCTAACGTGCAATATTTACATACTGTAACTGCACCAGAACATTTTACAAAAAATAATGTAAATACCCTGTGTGCTGGTTACGGAGATGAATACTTAAAACAAAATAAAAACTAATGTGCAAAAAAAATTGAATTAACACGATTAAAATTCATATAGCAGCTTCTGTACAGTGTGGTATTTGCATTCTGTACAGACTTTGTTAAAATAAAGGCTTCACATCCTATGTATTTTGCCGTGGTCCATAAACTGCTTTAAATTCTGAAGGTTATCCCACCACTTGAACAGAAATGTCTCTGCAATCAGGCTGAACCATGGCGTGATCTTGATCTCGTTGTTCTTCGCCTTGTTCAACATCTCTTTCAGCTCCACCTTGGAGACATAGCAGTGACTCTTGATTTCATTGGGGTCGGGATTTAACTCCACCTCCTTCTGCACAAACAGAATGTAGTCAATTTCGTGCTCCCCCCATATTCCGTCAGACTGCGCTTTGTAGTGAATGCGGGTCAGGTATGTCAGCTCGTCTGGAAGTACCTGCATTAACATGATGAGGAATAATTAGAAGTCATTGCTGGTAATTGAGTTAGATCTCAACGCTAAACTACCCTGCCTGTTAACCTGAGATAACAGCAGGTAGCCCAGAAGGAATGAGTGTCTGTGAAACCACATGATAAACGTATAGCACAACCCATTTAACTGTAACCCTGGATTTGGTTATATACACTTTTCACTGTCCTTTACTGGGAAATCCAGCATTTCAGCTGTGTTATTTAAAAAAAACACAAAGTAAAATGTGACAAAGCCCAGCAAATTAATTAAAAAAAATCTTAGGAACTATTCCACAAACTACATGGAATTTCTTCATGATCACAGAAGATATTGTATAGAGGGATAACTCAATGCTAAAGCAATTCATAACCATCAAGCTATTTCAATGCAGTTTTCAAGCATCCCCCCCATAGAACGAGCTTCATTAGCCACAGTATATAGGTATCTAGCTCAAGTGTGTTGTCTTATAGTAAACCGAGGACTGGATCAAACTGCTATGCAATGGGAGTCTTCTTTCGATCCCTGTGATTGCTTTAGTACTAAGTATTTTCCCCAAGACATACAATCTTTTCATCTAAAAACAATATATGCATTCTTCATTAAACACTCAATAATAAAATATGAATAAAACTGGAAGAAATGCTAGTACTACACAGTGCCGAAAATAGTATTAAACAAAAGGGGTTCTGTTAAATTGTATTGGTTTACTGCAATGCTGGAATTGTTAGCATGTTTGTTGAAATGACCTGCTCCATTGGGATCCCCAGCTCTGCTTTCAAGCGCCTCTGTGCTGCCTTCCTCACACCAACTGCATCCTGTTCCTCCATTTCCTGTGGCGTATGAAGCGGGTGACTACAGCAAGTGTTAGTGAAACAACCTGCAAGAAAGGTAAAAGAAACGCATGGCTTTGAACCTCTCCAACAGGGAATTGATGGGAGTTTTTTCCTACATGACTGGTCATACTGTTTTCTATATCTATGATGCACATAATGATTGTGTGTAGACATTCATTCTCAAGGTAGAAAGCCAGTTCTACTCTTCAGAACTGGCACAATGAGAACAACCTATTTTGGAAATCATATGTCTGACTTTTCACCCTCTTAACAGCAGCATTGAAGACAGCATCTGCCAGGTAGGACCCTTGTCAGAAGAGGTGGGTGATGGGGAGTGATCCGTGTCACCAGAAACAGAATAATAAGTACAGTATTGAATCCATGGTAGGTCAGTTGTAGAACATCCCCTTCAGTCACAATTTTTTAATTTAATTTTGAGACACTTTTAAAACAGTTTGTGTGAACTCTGGCGTTTGAGAAGTTTCTCTGAAAACTTTGAAAAAAAAATGAATTATGAAATAGATACAAAGATAGGACACTGAACATGTTACAATGAAACATGCAGTCACTGAAGGGGATACAAGAAAAAAAAAAAAAAACATACCTGGGAAGGTGATCTTGGCATCAGATCTCTGTTGTAGCAACAGTTTATCTTCATTATTAAACAGGAAGACACTGAAAGCTCGATGCAACAAACCTAAAGAAAACACATTTAAAATCACTTCCAAGTTATCTGAAGAGTTTTATTAACAGTGGCTAATTGGGAAATAAAGCGGGCAATGGAGAACTGGTTTAGAATTTACGATTAGGGTTGATTAGTGCGACCGGGGTTGACTGACTTGTCAATGGGATTTTTTCGATGTCCTCAGACTAGACAGGACCTTGGTTTGACACCTCATTGAAAGGAATCCCCTTTACTAACACCCAATCCAAGTAATAACCAAAAACAACCTTGACAATCTTACAAGATATGACTCCAAGGTGGTATGGCTGCAGTTCTTAAGTCATAACCGATGCCACTGATAAACACCAGTAAATCACTGTACCTTCATCAATGTTTGAGTTTAAGTGGCAGTTTTTCTTTGTATCAGCTCCAATCTTCCCATCATTTTCATCAATAAGGATGCACATTTCAGAAAGAAGCTGGACCTGCTTCTCATCCAGGCTATCTGTGTTTACTTCTGGCATTGTCAACAAGCTTCTTGAGTTTCCAAAATACCTACAAAAAAATGTAAAACGCTGTTAGCGTATATTGACATTTTAGCAAACTGTATGGTATTATAATGATGCAAACAAGACTTATTTCATAGCAGTTTCACCCATTCCAGGTTTTCCTATGAGCTTGATTAACCAGAGTGTATAGGCAACAAGCTCAGGTGTGTCTTATTAAACTCACAGTAAAACCAGGAATGGATCAAACTGCTGTGCAATGGGAGTCTTGCTGCATTTCTATCCCTGTGCTATAGGAGTTTGCATGCCTTACTTTCATTAGGTCACTTCACCTGGAGAATGAAACTCTGAACCGCTTTATCTGTCATTAATTATCCAGCCAGTGACACATGTTGCCCTCAAAGACACTTCTGAGGCGAAACGGGCAGCACAGTGTTAAGTGTAAAATAGCAAGCATGTATTATATCTAGGGCATTTGATTTTCGGTTTTAACCGGTAAAACCCGATAAAACACCCCCGATACTAAAAAAATGAAATCGGTGGACAGCCAATAAACACCGGAAAAACTGTGGAAATGACTAATTAATTCACGTTGACTTTACCCTTTTCCCATTAAAAAATAAAACCTACTACAAAAAAAATAATAAACACATTTCCCAGTGCTGCTGTGCAATGTCCCGCCTTTCTGGCTTGAATCTATCATTGATTCGTTCTCAATACTTTAAACCCGCCCCAACTACTGAATGACAGCACATTCCAACATTTCTATTGGAGACTCCGCTTGCGAGATTTAAAACAAGATTACAATCAGGATGGAGGCTTGTTAGGGAGATTTCAAACTGTATTTACAATTAAGATATGGAAGATTTAAAGCAGAATTGTGGCGAAATGTACAAAAATGCCTACACACAAAAACCCCAGAAGAATGTGCCTGTGACCACAGGGATTTCGTTGTGGAAGACAGCAATTGAAAGAAGGTACTTAAGTCTTAAGTGTGCAAGTACTGTCGAGTTACTACTATACATATGTTGACAGAAACAAACAAAACGCTCAAGCATTTTGTTAAGTAACCAAAAACACTACATCAAAAACGAAATCCCCGAAAAAATAACAACGATCTACATAAAACTCGAAAATAGCTAAAAATAAGCACCGAAAAATACAATTAATAACCCCCCCCCCCAAAAAAAAACCATGGCAACTGAATTGTGTGGGTGGTTTATGTATTATAATTATTATACTGTTTTATTATTTGCAAACATAAGTTTTCGAAGTTTATTATGTAACAGGTGGCGAAAACTATATACTGAATTGTTTATCGGTAGTTACATGTTCAAACCCCAGCAGCAGCATAAATAAATGGATACATACATAAATAAAAAGTACAGCTGGAAGGTAACCTAAAACTATAAACATTAAACTACATCATGTCACGTGTGCACATCTGCTGCCTGGGCAATACTAAACCCCAAGGATATAACAAACAACCCCGTATATTCTACATGCTTCTACCGCAGAACGCAATGCTATACTATCTCAATAATGTGATATCTTGTAGCAAATTGTAAGTCGCCCTGAATAAGGGCGTCTGCTAAGAAATAAATTATTAATATTAATAATAATAATAAGTAAACCAACAGCAGAAGAAGAAACAGAAACGTATAGCTTACCTGGCCCGTGTGTTAAAACAGGCAGCACTCACTTTTACTGCCCCAAACAGCAATGAATTTGATTTAGTCGTAGTTAGTCCCTCACAGGGCACCGTCCTTAGCGCCGCCCACAAGCAGCGCAGCATCGCCAGATCCGACAAGAACACCAATCACACAGAACGCCCTTATAGACACGCGATCGAACCACAACCAGTTGGAACCGAGGTCCCAACCAAAGCGCCGCTTCGTGTGAAGTAAAATGTTACAAAACAGTGTCTTATTTAGGCATTTCTCCCCTTTGTTTTGTTAAGAAGTAGTACATGTACGAAGAAAGCTCAGAATTGAACTACTAAATTGAAGCGCTTGCAGGAAATAGGTAGTTGTCAGCTGATAGGACCACCCATCGTCTACGCAGATGGTTTTGATACAAAGAACACGCCCTAAGAAATCGTGCATGTATTTTTTTTAGATACACCTCACTCACTTTATCCGTTTTAAGCCCTCTGGTGGCGCATATTGGCAATACGCCTCTAGCAGAGGCCTTTTTACATATGATTCGTTTGGACGTTGTATTTGAGAATCCTTCAGGCTAAACCAAACGAACTGAGAGCACCCCAGTGAGCGATTAGAGTTCGTTTAGTACATTACCAACCTGGTTCAAATGGTTTGCTTAAGTGCAATGTGAAAGCAAAACAGCCCCAGTGTTTCATTTTGTAAGGATAAAGAATAAACCAACAGCCCAAACAAGAAATTTTCAATGACAGGAAAAAACAAAACAACAAAAAAAACTTGATCACAAAACATGAACCAAGTGCAGCTGTTCGTGTTCTATGCCAAAATATATACATTTTAACCCCTTGATATCCAGTGTTTGATATATAGGAGGCTGTGTGGTCCAGTGGTTAAAGAAACGTCCTTCTAACCAGGAGGTCCCCGGTTCAAACCCCACCTTAGCCACTGACTCATTGTGACCCTGAGCAAGTCATTTAACCTCCTTGTGCTCCGTCTTTCGGGTGAGACGTAATTGTAAGTGATTCTGCAGCTGATGCATAGTTCACACACCCTAGTCTCTGTAAGTCGCCTTGGATAAAGGCGTCTGCTAAATAAACAAATAATAATACTATTTGACATTGAGAAAATGTCATTACTAGTGTGGTAACATACCCAGGCAGGGGTGCAAAACGTTTTGAAAATTGGTGCTAAACTTTTTTTTTTGAAAGTTTAGCACCAGAGAGACGACTACTTGTGCTAAATTGTAAAACCCCGCCCTAATCAAGCCACCCCAATCTACATTACTCTCTAACTGTAACTCACAGGACTAACGTAAACACTTAACGATTATTCGCTAACGAGGTCGACTCAAACTTTTACAACAAACTCGAACGCAAACTGAAAACTAGAGCGAGACCAAATTCAAATTAAATTCCATAACCGTCTATAGAACGTCCCTGGCTTGTGACTTTTCATTTATTAATTTTTTTTTGAGCACCCTATTTGTTAATTTATTTCAAACAGGAAGGAGTAACTTCAAAACGACACACACATGGTTGCGAGGAAGCAACATTATCATCGCGATGACAGTTTTCAGACATGTATTGCTTATGCTGTCGTTATTTTGTTTTCTGGGAGATTTTTCTGGTAAAAATAGTTTCGCCACTGCTACAGCATTAGCCTGCCCACCATCCCCAATCTCGTGTTTTCGTAACATTCTTTCCTGCACTTCAGAAGATAAGGGATTAAAGCTGAAAAACATCCCCACATTAGACTCTGCTGTAGACTTCACTATCCTGTAAGTAACCGTTGTTATGATTATAAAACAATGCGTGTATTTTATGGATTAGTCATTTAAGAAATAACAAAATAAATAAATACATTATAAATGCCAAAGTCACTAAGTTACTGAGCATGTATGGTATGTCCCATGCGTTTTTTTATTTTTTATTTTTATGGTGTTACAATACAATTTTTACATGTGTACTTACACATAATTACAATGTTATTATCCATAGTTATATGTAAGTACACAGTTGCATCAGAAAAGAGTTAGGGTTACGGGGTTAGGTCAGGCTAGAGTTAGTGATAGGGTTAGGGATATATATGGTGCAAATAAAATTACACATTAAGTACTGTACATTGTAACTATGCATAATAATGTTGTAATTATGTAAGTAGAACTACACATGTATTTGCTTTGTAAATACACAGAGACGCCTATGTAAAGTGTTACCCAGTTTTCATTCACATATATTTCTTAACAAATTGGGTGGTCTGAAATTGCTAACTAAATGGTTTTCACACTGCATTGTTTCAGATGTACTGTAAGATTTCACAACTGTCAGATGTCTGACACTTGTTTTTCAAAATGAACCACCAAGTTTCCCACAGATTTGAACCTAATGAGAATTTCCAGGCTCTGTATTGTTGTAACTACAGTATCTAACAAACCAGTGACAACACAAACCAAGGTTAGCACTGCAAACTATAAATAGTAAACTGAACAGAGGGGGAAAAGGGACTTCATTGTTATGGTTGAAGGGTTGATTTATTTTTGCATGCCTTTTCATAAAATAACATGAAAATAATAAATTAACTTAAAAACAGCAATCTCTGATTTTATCATAATATTGAAGTTTAAAATCAGTATACCTCCCGACACTACTTGGTCTATTATGGTAAGTACAAAGGGAAAGTAAAAACATGTTGCTGTAAAAAAAAAAGGTTTAAACAGCTAAAAAATGACAAATCAATAGCTGTAAAGAGCTGGACTTGAACCTTTGCTACAGGACAGACAACAATGGTTTATGTTTGTACCATGAATGCACAGTAATTCTGCATGTTAAATCTGTTTTCTGTTTTCTTTAAGAGATTTCCGTGGTAACAGCATTTCCAAATTAAAAGGAGTGATATGGGCTCAGTATCAGAATGCAGTATACTTGTAAGTAAGAGGTGCCAGTATATTTTAAACATAGGCTTTGTTGAAAAGTATTGTACTGTATGTCATTTTAAATAGCACTCTTCTTTTTTTTATAGCAATTTGAAACAAAAATCTGACGGAAGTAAATAAACTCTCCTTTGCTGGACTGTTCAAATTAAAACATCTGTAAGTTTCATTTAATATTAAAAACTGTATTTCTACTCATGTTATATATCTGGGTGAAATTGGTCATGCTTTATCATTCAAGGAACTGTTTCACCCTGGAAACTAGGAAACAGTTGTTCTCCCCATTGTAGAATTTGGGAACATTATTATAGAACAGCTTCAAAAATGAACAGGAAATCATTAGACTGCCTATATGATTCAGTGGGACGCGTAGATATGTTTTACAATGCCCTTTGTAGCTTGAGACTAGGTTTTAGACCACTGCATGGCACACCAGGAGAGACTTGGGGGTTTGATACAGCAAAGCTGTCTCAAACTAGGTCTCCCGGTCTCCTAGAACCAGGTTTCAAACCACTGTTGCTGAAGAAGTGGCTTTGTGTTCCCTCAGCTTAAGCAACCATCAATACTAAAACTGAAAACATACTAGTGTTTGCTGTATTACAGAAACATGTTTGGTAAAGTTGGGATGAAATACACTATAGAAGCTAAGGGGTTCACCTTCATTATAGATGCAGTTTTTACTTTGCAACAAGATTGATTTAAACAATATTGAAGTTTGAGGGAAATAAATCTTTTGAAAAGTGGTAATTTGACCAGGTAACCAGTGTAAGGCTTAAATCATACCCTCTGCCACTGTTTCATTGATACACATATCATTGGTTGGTGCTGCACAAAGTTGTGGTCCAGCATGTTAGTGTTAGTTCCTTTATCATTTCCCCTGTGTTTTGAAATGCAGGGCAATGAATACATGTTTGGACTTGTTGTTTGGAATGTTGTTTTGTTGCGTTATCACTGAACTCAGAGATCTTCAGCAGCAACATGTTAGAGAATGTGCAGATTTCAGTGTCTGCCTGCATATCTTCACCTTCCAAAGATAATCTCAGATGGGATTCTGCCTCTTGCAGACCAACCTAGGTTGACGAGTATGTTTGCCCTAGCTGTTTAATTGATAGTATTCATTTAATGTATTAGAAGGAGATGGGGAAGCTATAAGAAAAAGACTGATAACACTCTACTAGAACTTGCCTGTGTTGATACATTCAGAAATGCACTGCTGTTAAATTCCAGTTCAGTCTTTTCTACTTCAGTAGCCCTTTCCTCTGTTGCCAAATTACATTTCTGATTTGGAACGGCAAAAAACAAATACATAAATGTGTTGTGTGGCTTATTATTGACAGTATGACTGGATGGGCACATCCCTTTATTTTATTTATGTAATTATTTTGTAATCAATTTTACTCCTCATCATGGTGTTGAAAACATGTTATGTATTTTCCTGCAGGTTTTTATCTGACAATCAAATAATGTTCATGACAAGTTATGCCATTCACAATTCTCAGTTCGTTTCGTTTTATTTTTATGTTTTTAACAGTTTTGTTCTCTTACAGTGATCTCAGTAACAACCAACTCATTGGTATTCAGGATGATCTTTTCAAGTCAAACTCCGGATTCCCTTACTTGAAAGTATTGTAAGTCACACAGTGCACATTGGTGTTATCAAGTGTGTGTGAAATGTGGGAATATGTTAAAACAAAAGTAATCAGTTAACAAAGATCCCTGGTTACGTGGGTGGGTAGACTCAACCACACATTCACCGCCCTGGGGGATTAATTAACGAGAAGAAGAATATGAATTCCCAAAACACACACTGAATGTAGGGGTATTAACAAAACATTGCATAGGTGTGGTCCTTGTCTAAAAACAGCACACATATAGTAGCCCATTGTCCAAAAAGAAAAGCCAGTTCCATAATCATAATCATATGCAACTCACGGAGTGCACCTCTGTCCTGCGTGACAAAGTTCATTTAAATAAAAGTTTGGGCAGAAACACTTCATCTACTTACAGGAACCCCCACTTTGTCAGGTGAAACAGTTAATTTGCACACCCACTTTTTCAGCAGCTTGACTGAGTTAATACAGAAGTAAACCTGTCCCATACCTTCAGTAGGCCCTTTGTTATTGCTGACTGGCAGTGTGTGAGTACCTTACCTGGGATTTAATACAGGACATGACGTCAAATCAGAGTTCAGTTGCTTTTACTTCAGGGCATAAGGATGGACTAGGCTTCAATTACCCGGTTTCTCCATGTAACATATATAGAGAGAAAGAAGTTTAAAAATGTCAACTCCTCTGTGTATCATATCATCACACTTAAAATGTTGCTTGGATATTGTTTTTCTATTTGAATTCTTTTCACTTTTCTAACAGGTTCTTGGTTATGTGAAACTTTTTCCCATAATGATCCAGACTGTGGTTGGTCTAAATACTGGCACTCCTGTATTAACCCTGTTGGTGTTTCTATCAGGGACTATTTATTGAGTGCCTATAAACATTATAAATATTATAAATATATTAACAAGACAATGGAAAAAGGTCCAACAGTTTATAACAAGGAGTGTTTCAATGTTTAATACTGCAACTAGAAATGAAATACTACAGAATAATCACACATTATATATATATATATATATATATATATATATATATATATATATATATATATATATATATATATACAGTACTGTGCAAAAGTTTTAGGCAGGTGTGAAAAAATGCTGTAAAGTAAGAATGCTTTCAAAAATAGACATTTTAATAGATTATATTTATCAATTAACTAAATGCAAAGTGAGTGAACAGAAGAAAAATCTAAATCAAATCAATATTTGGTGTGACAACCCTTTGCCTTCAAAACAGCATCAACTGTTCTAGGTACACTTGCACAAAGTCAGGGATTTTGTAGGCATATAGTCAGGTGTATGATTAAACAATTATACCAAACAGGTGCTAATGATCATCAATTCAATATGTAGGTTGAAACACAATCATTAACTGAAACAGAAACAGCTGTGTAGGAGGAATAAAACTGGGTGAGGAACAGCCAAACTCAGCTAACAAGGTGAGGTTGCTGAAGACAGTTTACTGTCAAAAGTCATACACCATGGCAAGACTGAGCACAGCAACAAGTCACAAGGTAGTTATACTGCATCAGCAAGGTCTCTCCCAGGCAGAAATTTCAAGGTAGACAGGGGTTTCCAGATGTGCTGTCCAAGCTCTTTTGAAGAAGCACAAAGAAACGGGCAACGTTGAGGACCGTAGACGCAGTGGTCGACCAAGGAAACTTACTGCAGCAGATGAA
The DNA here is from genome assembly GCA_030684275.1 of Acipenser oxyrinchus oxyrinchus. Lineage (NCBI taxonomy): Eukaryota > Metazoa > Chordata > Actinopteri > Acipenseriformes > Acipenseridae > Acipenser > Acipenser oxyrinchus. Next base: position 93,573,493 of record CM060249.1, read on the forward strand.
AGACACATCATGCTTACTTCCCTTCACAATCGGAAGATGTCCAGCAGTGCCATCAGCTCAGAATTGGCAGAAAAGAGTGGGACCCTGGTACACCCATCTACTGTCCGGAGAAGTCTGGTCAGAAGTGGCCTTCATGGAAGACTTGCGGCCAAAAAGCCATACCTCCGACGTGGAAACAAGGCCAAGCGACTCAACTATGCACGAAAACACAGGAACTGGGGTGCAGAAAAATGGCAGCAGGTGCTCTGGACTGATGAGTCAAAATTTGAAATATTTGGCTGTAGCAGAAGGCAGTTTGTTCACGAAGGGCTGGAGAGCGGTACACTAATGAGTGTCTGCAGGCAACAGTGAAGCATGGTGGAGGTTCCTTGCAAGTTTGGGGCTGCATTTCTACAAATGGAGTTGGAGATTTGGTCAGAATTAATGGTCTCCTCAATGCTGAGAAGTACAGGCAGATAATGTATCCATCATGCAATACCATCAGGGAGGCATCTGATTGGCCCCAAATTTATTCTGCAGCATGACAACGACCCCAAACATACAGCGAAAGTCATTAAGAACTATCTTCAGCGTAAAGAAGAACAAGGAGTCCTGGAAGTGATGGTATGGCCCCCACAGAGCCCTGATCTCAACATCATCGAGTCTGTCTGGGATTACATGAAGAGAGAGAAGCAACTGAGGCTGCCTAAATCCACAGAAGAACTGTGGTTAGTTCTCCAAGATGTTTGGGCCAACCTACCTGCCGAAGTTCCTTCAAAAACTGTGTGCAAGTGTACTTAGAAGAATTGATGCTGTTTTGAAGGCAAGGGTGGTCACACCAAATATTGATTTGATGTAGATTTTTCTTCTGTTCACTCACTTTGCATTTAGTTAATTGGTAAATATAATCTATTAACATGTCTATTTTGAAAGCATTCTTACTTTACAGCATTTTTTCACACCTGCCTAAAACTTTTGCACAGTACTGTGTATATATATATATATATATATATATATATATATATATATATATATATATATATATATATATATATATATATATATATATATATATATATATATATATATATATACAGTACTGTGCAAAAGTTTTAGGCAGGTGTGAAAAAATGCTGTAAAGTAAGAATGCTTTCAAAAATAGACATTTTAATAGATTATATTTATCAATTAACTAAATGCAAAGTGAGTGAACAGAAGAAAAATCTAAATCAAATCAATATTTGGTGTGACAACCCTTTGCCTTCAAAACAGCATCAACTGTTCTAGGTACACTTGCACAAAGTCAGGGATTTTGTAGGCATATAGTCAGGTGTATGATTAAACAATTATACCAAACAGGTGCTAATGATCATCAATTCAATATGTAGGTTGAAACACAATCATTAACTGAAACAGAAACAGCTGTGTAGGAGGAATAAAACTGGGTGAGGAACAGCCAAACTCAGCTAACAAGGTGAGGTTGCTGAAGACAGTTTACTGTCAAAAGTCATACACCATGGCAAGACTGAGCACAGCAACAAGTCACAAGGTAGTTATACTGCATCAGCAAGGTCTCTCCCAGGCAGAAATTTCAAGGTAGACAGGGGTTTCCAGATGTGCTGTCCAAGCTCTTTGAAGAAGCACAAAGAAACGGGCAACGTTGAGGACCGTGAGACGCAGTGGTCGACCAAGGAAACTTACTGCAGCAGATGAAAGACACATCATGCTTACTTCCCTTCACAATCGGAAGATGTCCAGCAGTGCCATCAGCTCAGAATTGGCAGAAAAGAGTGGGACCCTGGTACACCCATCTACTGTCCGAGAAGTCTGGTCAGAAGTGGCCTTCATGGAAGACTTGCGGCCAAAAAGCCATACCTCCGACGTGGAAACAAGGCCAAGCGACTCAACTATGCACGAAAACACAGGAACTGGGGTGCAGAAAAATGGCAGCAGGTGCTCTGGACTGATGAGTCAAAATTTGAAATATTTGGCTGTAGCAGAAGGCAGTTTGTTCACCGAAGGGCTGGAGAGCGGTACACTAATGAGTGTCTGCAGGCAACAGTGAAGCATGGTGGAGGTTCCTTGCAAGTTTGGGGCTGCATTTCTACAAATGGAGTTGGAGATTTGGTCAGAATTAATGGTCTCCTCAATGCTGAGAAGTACAGGCAGATAATGTATCCATCATGCAATACCATCAGGGAGGCATCTGATTGGCCCCAAATTTATTCTGCAGCATGACAACGACCCCAAACATACAGCGAAAGTCATTAAGAACTATCTTCAGCGTAAAGAAGAACAAGGAGTCCTGGAAGTGATGGTATGGCCCCACAGAGCCCTGATCTCAACATCATCGAGTCTGTCTGGGATTACATGAAGAGAGAGAAGCAACTGAGGCTGCCTAAATCCACAGAAGAACTGTGGTTAGTTCTCCAAGATGTTTGGGCCAACCTACCTGCCGAAGTTCCTTCAAAAACTGTGTGCAAGTGTACTTAGAAGAATTGATGCTGTTTTGAAGGCAAGGGTGGTCACACCAAATATTGATTTGATGTAGATTTTTCTTCTGTTCACTCACTTTGCATTTAGTTAATTGGTAAATATAATCTATTAACATGTCTATTTTGAAAGCATTCTTACTTTACAGCATTTTTTCACACCTGCCTAAAACTTTTGCACAGTACTGTGTATATATATATATATATATATATATATATATATATATATATATATATATATATATATATATATATATATATTTATTTTAATATTATTTATTTATTTTTCATATTTGGAAACAGATCTGAGCAACAACCGCATCGTAACCATTTTCTGCAATGCTTTCGAATGCTTTCCCAATTGAGTTTCTTGTAAGTACAAATATTTATAAAACCATGGTCCTCTGCTGTGTAACATAATATGCCACATTGAAAAGACTGTGAAATAAAGAACAGCATTCCAAATCCAGTTTTATCAGAACTAGACATTTGTGACCAATATTTTACAAAGAGAAGGAGATGTGATACCTTTTATTGGACTAAATAAATAATAATTAATCACAAGCTTTCAAGACCAATATTTGAAATTTACCATTAAGAATGAATGACTAGACTAGCAGCATTAGGCATGCCAACCACAGACTTGACCCTTAAGTCCCCAGTTTCTGCACTAAGAATTTAAATTGTATACAAGTTTAAATACTGTTTAATTAAAAAAAAATCCTGTAGGAATACAGTGGCAATGATCTGGACTTCATAGGCGATCGTGCTTTTGAAAATATGACATCATTAACGTATTTGTGAGTATCACTGTAATGTATTACCTATAACTTTTGTGTTATTTATTGATATTTACAGTATTCAGACAAGTCAGTATAACATACAACATGACATGTGGAATCTGCCATTCTCTTTATTGGGATTGACTCATTCTGTTGAAGTCAGACTCAGTTGGAAGGGTTAGGGTTAGGATTAGGGTTAGGGTTATAACTAACTTTTAAAACATTTGAAATCAGGACCTTAAAAGAAAATCTTTAGCACATGTCAGAAAATAGCAATAACTAGAGCATGCATCCATTGTACTTAGAGACATCAGTAATACCATGACTGCCTTGGCTTATATCAACTCAGATGCCTGTACAAGAAACTCATTACTTTACCATTGCTGTATCCAGTATTGTCTGTATCGCAGTGTTATATATTTACGCTGGTATATTCAGTGATTTTTCTCCTGGTGAACACTCAAGAGTAATTGTTGAGAAATGTATTCCCCTGTTGATTTGTGACCCATGGTGTGTGATAACAATTGTAAAAGAGTATGTAATGTATTAAAAAATATAACACTGTGTTCCGGACAACATGGGGCACAGCAAAGGTAACACTGCAGGGTGTCCAGTAACACTTTCATTATCACACTGGTGTTACTGCTATTTCAATACTGTATAGCATGAATTATCAAGTGTTGGAAATTATTTCCGAAAAATGTTCCTGAAAATAACAGCAGCGCTTCTAATCACATTCTAACAGACCATTTAAGTGCACCCATTATCAGAGCAACCTTTTGGATATTTATGCAGCATCTTTCTCAGTGACAGCTTAAAAATACTGTTTATTGATGTAATAAAGCATCATTGTTGTTGTGTAATGTTCATTGATTGCTTGCATGACCTATCCAGAGGTATTATGCAAATGTTGATTATCTGCTACTGGTTTGTAATGACACAAGACCTGTTTGATATTTGTCCTTGATTTCAAAAAAAGGGTAAAATAGGTATGCTACACCACATTTTTTAAATTGTTACTTATTAAAGTATCAGCAACCGATTAATGATTAAAAATGTATGTTTTCTATTCTTTTTAGGGATATCCACACAAGCCAAATCTCAATAAAAACACTTGGCATTATACTGCATAAGAAAAAAGTGTTATAAACCTGTAGGTATTATTATTATTATTATTATTATTATTATTATTATTATTATTATTATTATTATTATTAACGTAACAGTGTCAAAGCCTCATATCTCCCAAACCATTTGAGGTAGTGACTTTATATTTGCAGGTTTATGAAAACCCTGTAAAGACATTGACCTCTGACCTAATGTGGCTGCCATATTGAGGCCATACGACTCTTGAAGTTACAGCTGTAAAGGAACCATACACTTTGAGTTATTGTCTTAATGTAGGATACACAGCTGTATTCTTTGATTCTCTTACTTATGTTACCAGTGTTGTCCACTGGCTATTTGTCGAGCCAAGTGAGACTCACTTCACATCTGAATCTGTCTCGGAGCCGAGCAGGGCCAGGGGACGGGGTTCATCATTTTTCTCATTACATTAGCTGTTGATCTGTCTGCAAATCTAATTTAAGAAGCAATCCAGACAAGGATTACTCTACAACATTTAATATTGCATGCACACAGTTTGAAAGAAGAAAGCATGAGAAGTCGATAACCTTACCTTTTTTACCATTCAACGTCTAAGGCTGAGTATCTTGCTCATCGGATCCTCTCAGAAGCATTTTTCTCCTCTTTGCTTACACAGCCCATTGTGGAATTTAAGTTTTATTCAGTAAGATATGAAGAATGAAAATGAAGAAAAATACAACCATAACCTAAACTCAAATACAGTTGCGTGTGATGTCAGCTGCGCAGCTCGGACTCTGCAGTGGAAACACAAACAGGCTCCTAAGCTGCGCTGGGCTGGCTCGGTGCAGCCCTGGCACAGCCCCAGTGTGGCTTGGTTGTACAGTGGAAAACAGTTAATAGAATCTTAGTTGGTACATAGCTGGTACACTGCGGTATTTTGTGAATCATTCCATTACAGGTGGTATCCAGTAGAAATTAATGTTGTTAACCTTCATGATACAGATCCTTTCAAATTTCCATATTATTTCATGTATGCAAACCATTCGATCTGATATGACTAAACCCCTAAGATTATGCTACCAGGCATACTTTCTTTTGTTTACATTATATTCAGTTTACGTTGAAATCACTATTCTGCAGTTCTTGTGCAAGATCTTTGATCTTAGGAATTTATGCAATCCATCTCTATCTGTTCCCTCTCTAGGTATCTATCCCATGCCACTAAATGCTGTTTGTGCATGTTCCCAAGTCACACTCGCTTCTATCTTAGCAGAACTTTGGAACTGGATTGCAAAGATTTGAAATGTGAAATAACTGAAAAAGTGCTGTAAGTAATAGTATTAAAAAAGCTTACTTAAATTGTGGCACTATTATTGGGTTTACATCAAACCTAAGTGACTGTTGGCTTGCAGTGCTGATGTCACGGACCAGGAAGTAACTGAAACAAAAACAATGGATGGGCGGTTGAAGCTGAGTGCAACGGCACTCAGCGTATTTATTAATAAACAAACAAAACAAAACAAAAGATTTAAACAAAACAGAAACCAAAGGGCGAGGGCCAAGCGAATAAACAGACAAACAAGTAAGTGGCGTGCTGGCTAATCCAGCACGTTTTAGCAATTGTTTTATGTCGTTCTCTCTCTCCACTCCCGTACTCTGTACACTCCAACACTCCACACCGCAGCACAGACAGCTGTCGGTTCTTATACTCTGGCCGAGGGTTAACTAGCTGTTTATCTTATTACCCCTCGGCCACAGTCTGCAGCGTTTGGTAAGGATGCATGACTGTCAGCTAGTTAAATAATCAGTAGCTGATCAGTCATGCATCCTCACGGGTTTTAAATATAAATATAAAAGGCGGCGCTTTTACCCGCGCCGCAAACAAAAATACAAATAATAATACATAGGGCGGGACACTCCGCCACACATGCCCCCTGTGCGCAGCACACATGGCCTTTCGGCCACCTCCCCCCTTATTCCCTAAAGTCCCGGCTAGCAGTCCGGCGCAGGAACAGGGGCAGCAACGGGCCAAAGGTGGCGGCCACGGTGGGATGTCCTCCTCCCACCCAAACAGCCGTAGCGTTCCAATGGCCAGCGCACAGGCGGCTCCTTTGGCCAAAAATTTTTGGGGTGGTCTCCAGACCTGCCCCCTTCTTCATGGCCGGCAGCTCCCCTCCGTGGGGCTCCGGCCACCCTCTCCTGCAGCGAAATTGCTGCGGGGAGCTGGTCTCCTGACCTCCCCCTTCTTCATGGCTGGCAGCTGCCTTCATGGGGCTCCAGCCACAGTATTTCCTGCCGCGAAAGTGCGGCTGGGGAGCTGGTCTTCTGAGCTCCCCCTTCTTCGTGGCGGCAGCTGCCCTTCATGGGGCTACAGCCACAATATTTCCTGCCGCGAAAGTGCGGCTGGGGGAGCTGGTCTCCTGACCTCCCCCTTTTCCGTGGCGGCAGCTCCCTTCATGGGGCTCCAGCCACAGTATTTCCTGCCGAAAGTGCGGCTGGGGAGCTGGTCTCCTGACCTCCCCCCTTTTCCATGGCCGGCAGCTCCCGTTCATGGGGCTCCAGCCACAGTATTTCCTGCCGCATGGCAGTACTGGTAGCGAACCCAGGCAAAACAGGACCCTCGGGAGGCGATGGCAGCAGTAGCGGACCCTCGGGAGGCGGCGGCAGCAGCAGCAGTAGTGGACCCTCCGGAGGCGAACTTCGGGAGGAGCCCCTGGCCATGGAGGAGGCAGCGGGAGCTCCACTTCTCCCTTGTTCCCTGTAACTGGTGGCTCTCCAGGCGATGCGGCGCAACAGGCAGCCCCAGGCGTCGCGGAGCAACAGGCAGCCCCAGGCGATGCGGGCAACAGGCAGCCCCAGGCGATGCGGAGCAACAGGCAGCCCAGGCGATCGCGGAGCAGGCATCCTTGGGCGTTGCGTAGCAGGCATCCTTGGGCGGTGCGAAGCAGGGCAAGAGCAGTCCTTCCCAGGGCGGTGGTTGTGGAACCAGCAGGTATTCACCCTCTGCTGGTGGAGGTGGGAGGGGCAAGCAATCCTCCCACAGCGGTTGGCCGGAACCAGCAGGCATTCACCCTCTGCTGGTGGAGCTGGGAGAGGCAAGCAGTCCTCCCATGGCGGTTGAGGCGGAACCAGCAGGTATTCACCCTCTGCTGGTGGAGGTGGGAGGGGCAAGCAGTCCTCCCACGGCGGTTGAGGCAGAACCAGCAGGCATTCACCCTCTGCTGGTGGAGCTGGGAGCGTTAAGCAGTACTCCCACGGCGCTTGAGACGGAACCAGCAGGCATTCACCCTCTGCTGGTGGAGGTGGCGGAGGCAGAGGCAGCTCTTGCTGCTCTGCTCCTGACGGTGGTGGAGACAGAGGCAGCTCCTGCTGCTCTGCTCCTGGTGGTGGTGGTGGAGACAGAGGCAGCTCCTGCTGCTCTGCTCCTGGTGGTGGTGGAGACAGAGGCAGCTCCTGCTGCTCTGCTCCTGGTGGAGACAGAGGCAGCTCCTGCTGCTCTGCTGCTGGTGGTGGTGGAGACAGAGGCAGCTCCTGCTGCTCTGCTGCTGGTGGTGGTGGTGGAGACAGAGGCAGCTCCTGCTGCTCTGCTCCTGGTGGTGGTGGTGGAGACAGAGGCAGCTCCTGCTGCTCTGCTCCTGGTGGTGGTGGAGACAGAGGCAGCTCCTGCTGCTCTGCTCTTGGTGCTGGAGACAGCGGCGAGGGCTCCTCACCCTCTAGCGCTGGAGGCGGCAGCAATGGCTCCTCTCCCTCTGGCGTTGGAGGCGACAGCGGCGACTCCTCTCCCTCTGGCTGGAGAAGGCAGCGGCGACTCCTCTCCCTCTGGCTGGAGAAGGCAGCGGCGACTCCTCTCCCTCTGGCTGGAGAAGGCAGCGGCGACTCCTCTCCCTCTGGCTGGAGAAGGCAGCGGCGACTCCTCTCCCTCTGGCTGGAGAAGGCAGCGGCGACTCCTCTCCCTCTGGCGCTGGAGAAGGCAGCGATGACTCATCTCCCTCTGGCGCTGGAGATGGCAGCGGCTGGGCTTTTCCCGATGGAGCTGGAGATAGCGGTAGCCCTGCCATATCTGCAGCCAGGTAGCGGATTACCATGTCCGCAACCTCCGCGAGGTACACTGGGCAGTGTTGCTTTTCCCAGGCTTCCCATCGCTCTCCATCTCTGGCCCACAGGAGGTTGATCACATCGGGAGGGCCTCTTCAGCATTCCTCCCAGGCTCCACCAGCCAGCCCCAGATTCCCTCAGAGGAGAGTGAACTTCGTCTTAGCCAGCGGGCCCTCTCCCCTGGCGCCGGACGCTCAGGCTCCTCCATCTTATGCCATGCGTGGCTCTGGCTGAGTGGAAGATACCTTACCTCGCCACACAGGAAGCACCACCCTTCCTCATCCAGACAGGCAAGGCAAACATCCGGCGTAGTAGAGACGCGACGGGACCTGTGACCGGGCCCGCGCTGCTCTTGATGCGCCACCTGCTGCTGTTGCTGCTTTCTTCGGCCGCTTCTTCCCATTTTTTTTTTTTTTTTTTCAAACACAAAAAAACACTTTTCGAAAAAAATAAAAAAACGCCCTTTGTATTCCTGGTCCGGCTGTTGGAGGCGTTGTTTGTCCCACGCAGGACACCATATGTGACAGTCTGGCTTGCAGTGCTGATGTCACGGACCAGGAAGTAACTGAAACAAAAACAATGGATGGGCGGTTGAAGCTGAGTGCAACGGCACTCAGCGTATTTATTAATAAACAAACAAAACAAAACAAAAGATTTAAACAAAACAGAAACCAAAGTGCGAGGGCCAAGCGAATAAACAGACAAACAAGTAAGTGGCGTGCTGGCTAATCCAGCACGTTTTAGCAATTGTTTTTATGTCGTTCTCTCTCTCCACTCCCCGTACTCTGTACACTCCAACACTCCACACCGCAGCACAGACAGCTGTCGGTTCTTATACTCTGGCCGAGGGGTTAACTAGCTGTTTATCTTATTACCCCTCGGCCACAGTCTGCACGCGTTTGGTAAGGATGCATGACTGTCAGCTAGTTAAATAATCAGTAGCTGATCAGTCATGCATCCTCACGGGTTTTTAAATATAAATATAAAAGACGCGGCGCTTTTACCCAGCGCCGCAAACAAAAATACAAATAATAATACATAGAGGCGGGACACTCCACTACAACAACTTTGTAAGATTTTGGAATAATATTAACACCCAAGTGGCTTTGAAACATTCCTTTTGTCATCCTAGCTTTTTTCCTCCCTGAGAATGGTTAGCTACATATGTCATTATTTGATAAATGGTTCCATTAAAATTTTAAGACATTAAAAACGATTTGTTAATATTGTGTGCTAAATGGAAGTCTATGCACTATACCTAAGAAGTATAATGCACTTTTGACAACTGTATGTGTTGTGTTGCACTGCATTGTACTGCTACTATTTCAATAATATTAATAATAATGATTCTGATTTTTATTGTTATTTAACAACATGTCATTTGCTATTATTACTTTGCCCTTATATTATTTTAATTTTGGATTAACATGAAAACTTTACACAAACAATGTAATTTACTAAAGTTTTGAAAGCCGTCATTAATATTGTACATTCTGTTGTTTTTGCAGATCCAAATGAAGAAAATTCCCTGCAATCTCTAAGACCCAGCTGTAATCCAACGATTCCAGAGAAAAAGAATGAATGAATGAATCCAAGAGTTTATTTAGGAGTAACGACTTTAACTCTCTTACATCTGATATGAACAGTACTACTACTGCTGTGCCCATAAACAACACAGACAAACAAGTGTACATTAACCAAACAGTGATTGTAATACCAGTTTCAAAAGATCATTCAGACTTTAAGTTAAACCTCGCACAAACAGTAGTGAACTTAGTATCAAGGCTGCCTTATATTTTAAACCAATTAGCTGCACTGAATGAAAAAACAGGAAAAACTTTCCCAATTATGAAAAAAAAAGATTGGAGCCAAATTGTGAAAATCTTTTCAAAGGACCCATTACAGGTAATAATGAAAATAAATTTGTTAGCAGATTTAAACAATAAATAATTTGAAAGCAATTCACACCAGCTTATAGATCTAAAGCAAGCATTAGACTATCTTTATAAATTGTTTGTTGGAAAAAATAAAAATTGATTTAAATATATTACTTTTATATTGTGTCATGTGGTTTAATAATGCACCCTTTCGACAGTATCTGACAACATCTGTCATAAATGTATTAAAGAAGAAAGGTTAAGATTATGAACATATTGTCGACAGGATAGCAAATGTTCACAACAAGCTGGCCATCTCTCACCACTGTGTATTTCATATAGCTGTGAATTGATACATTTACAGTTTTCTGTACGGGAAGTGTAAATAAAAATAACAAGTATTGTTTTTAAAAGATTAACGCTCTACAAAATGTATTGTCTGAGATCATTTGTGATGCATGGAATGTTGAAACTAAGTGTTTGAAAAAAAATTTGGGGGGAGGCTCCCGAGTAGCACATCTGGTAAAGGCACTCCGCGTGGAGTGCAGGATGAGCCCTATAGCCTGGACATCGCCAGTTTGAGTACAGGATATTCCATTGCCGACTGTGGATGGGAGTTCCCAGGGGGTGGCGCACAATTGGCCGGCTGCCGCGGGGCGGGGGATGGTTTAGGTTGGCCAAGGTGTCCTCAGCTCACCCCTGTAGTCTGGTCAGGTGCCTGCGGGCTTGCCTGTAAGCTGCCCAGAGCTGCATTGTCCTCCAATGCTGTAGTTCCAAGGTGGCTGCAGTATGAAAAGACGCAGTCAGCTGACAGCACACGCTTCGGAGGACAGCGTGTTCGTCTTCGCCACTCCCGAGGGGTGGTAGGGGTGGTAGCGGTGAGCCGAGCTTAAATAATAATTGGATATTCTAAATTGGGAGAAAATAATAAAATAAAATAACATAAAAATAATAATGGCCTACTACTAAATAAAATAAATAAATAAATAAATAAAAAAGCTGTAGGCTAGGCCTTGATTCCATACTCCAAAACACTCCAGCCTCCCTCCACCCAACAAAGGATTTCTCCTTCCTTATACATACTGAGCATTAAAAGAAACTTATGACTTATATTTGAGCATCAAAAGAAACGCATCACTTATATTTGGATAAAATTCACTAGATGTGATTGAAAAATGAAAAACTCATTGTTTTAGAGCAGGTGCAGTGACTTTTTATTGTGCTGATTAACAATTGACATCACGAAGATGCTGCAAAATGATCTGTCGATCTTGGGCAGGTGCTGTGACTCTTGGTCTCCCAGTTCATGGCCTGTCATTGATAGAGCGTGTCTGGTTATACCATCTCACCAGGTTTGAAATTGCTGGCTGTGAGCACCCAAGACTGCGAGTCACAGTACGCTGCCCTAGTCCAGGCTCCAATATGCCGATTGCACGAAGGTGCTGCTCTCTTGACAGACGTGGCATTTTTTTTCTGTGATTTTCTTTATTGCTTTTATTCAAGATTGCAATTAAACAGCTGAAATCACTCTATATCCAGTGTCCAATCAACTGTCTTATGCTTCTGTCATAGTCACTCAAGCGTGTCATGGTCAAGGATGAATGATCGAGTGATTAAAAAGAAACCAAAAACATTTAGTCAATGTCCATCATTTATATACCTTATTTTTTTTCGAAAATAAATATGTTTTAGCGATAAGTTTCTACTCCCCAGTTAGCATCAATTACCTAATTGGGGAATGGCCACACCTGTGATTGCTGGCAGGGATAGATTTAACCCCATCCCTGTCAACCTTACATTCCCCCACACAAATTACTTACCGGGGCAGGGCTGCTTCACTGCCACACCCCTATAAACTGCCACACTCCATACTCTATTGTAGCACCACACTAGTCCATGCAAGAAAATGATAGTTGACAAAAAATGGTACATTTTGTGCTTTCCCTTTCCCTTCAGAGGCAATAGGTTGATTCTGGACCAGTGTGAAATGGGATCTACAAGGGCAGCTACAATCATACAATTCCTGGTATGAGCCATTTGTAGAATGGTACCACATTGGTACAATGTTCATTTTGCAATATTGCACTGGTATGTACCAGTACACACTGGTAATCTTTTTTAATACTATATGGCACTGAATGGCTATTGAAGATGATTTGTAATCACCCTGTGTAGTTTTTGTCCAACATTTGTTTGAAAGTCCCACAGACTTAAAAGAGATGAAACTGTAACTGAATACCGTTACACATAAAAGCAATGCAAATGATTCATTTCCATACATGTATCTAGAGCACTTTTTTATTTGATTTTTTTGTACTATTTATAGCATACAACCTATTACAAATGTGGTCAGGCTTTAAAGGGCTGCACATGTGTTTGAACTCTAATGTTATGAAAACTCTTATTACAAAATCTAACTCCAATCACTTTGACTGGCTGACTCTGGTCATGTGACTTTTTGGTTTCAGGATATAAAGACCTCATTTTGCAAATTTGCAGGATTATGTAAACATTTAATGTTACATGTATCGATGACTGCCTTGGGCCTCTGACACAATATTTTTGCCATAATACACATTTTTAGCCAACATCCTGCCTAGGTCCCAACTTTCATCAACTGGAATGGTGGTCCAGACTATTTGCTGCAACTGCACCTGGGCCCAGCTTCTGTGCCCACTCCACACACCAGACGCAATGTGATTTTTAATTGGGTGACAAGATACTTTCGCAGTGACATGACCATACACACCAGAAGCGACACAGAGGCGATGCGACAGGTTTGAAAACTGCCAGACTATTACAAATTGCTATTGACAAAACTATGATCAAGACTGGTACATATTCATCAACATGATGTGGAAATTATGAGTGTCTTCTTTGACGGTATTTCAATATATCTATATCTATATTTATATATATATATATATATATATATATATATATATATATATATATATATATATATATATATATATATATATGGCAATAAATCATACATACCAGGCTTATCGAGTTCCTTCTAAATGGACTCTCATGTATTGTCTTTCAAATTTGTATCTTTATAATTGCGATGACCTTTGTCATAAAGCTCTGGGTATTTTTTACGGCAAGCATTATTTTTTTCTCTGTCATTCTGGAGATTGTTTCACCCTGGTTAATTCCCTAGTTGTCACACAACAAATTGCAAAAGATAGGATTCAATCCTATTTATTTCATGTCGCTCCAGTGTCGCCCTGATGTCACTCCCGCATTTACCTGTCATGTCACCTGTGGTGTGAAAGATATTTATCAAATGTATAGGTTCTATTCATTTTGTCACATTGCTGCACAGTTTTGTATGGAAGGCCATCCAGGTCAAAAATGAGTTATTTAGTACGCGTTCAAATATTTAGTACACGGATTGATTTGGACCAATTAGAATACATTAAAAACTACGCTTTCTAAATACCTGTATGTCTTTGATTTTAAGATGCACTTTTTGAGCCATATTTTGCATCTCAAAAATAGCCTGTGTCATAAATTTGAGTACAGTATGGTGATGCGTGTCAAATCGGCAACAAAAGACGTAACTACCCAAGTACACAAGCAGCAACACGACTTACTGCTGAGAAAAGACGAACCAACACTTCACAGTCTTGCACCACGGCCCAGTAAATCCTAGCACCGGTGTTCTTAAAGTCTGTGCTACCTAGAGATCACTGTTTAATTTCTTTTGTTTTTGTGACACCTACAAAAATATGACCTACAATTTTCGGCGTAAGCTTCATTTTGCGTATATTGATTAACTTATACTTTATTATGTACATTTGGTTTTAGTGACCAAAACCTACTTATATGTTATTTAGATTTGTTGTGTCTTTGACTGCAAATGCTGTTTAGAATATAGCATTTTGAGACGTTGGTGTTAACATTAAGTTAATTTGAGTGCCTTTACTAAGTTATATATAGCTGCTATTTTTTTGTTATATATGATTTGTATAAATATGTATTTTGTTTACAGGGTGGCCCATTTTGAGCTGTCATTGCTGCCTCTGCAAATGAGCTCCCTGGGATTTAATGGGTTGAAACCTGTACATTTAGTCAAAACATAGGGTAACCCATTTTGAGGGAAGCTGTATTTTTCAGATTAGTCTATTAATCTGTGCTACCTGGAAGCCCATTTTGAGGGGGAGGCACAGATTTTCAGAACACCGGCAGTGCTATGAGCTATTGTAGCTATTGAGGAGAACAAGGTAAATATAATGTAGTTAAATATATAGACTTGGTTTATGTAAATGCTAAACCAAGTCTTTATTAGTGAACGTGTACATATGTATATAGTACAGCATCCATTTGTTCATTTTATTGATTTAAACGTGGCAGGTCTTTTCTACATTAACCAAGCTGGGCCTAGCACCTGCTTTTTACACCCTGCTGCATCTCTGTAGGCGGTCGCGCTGCAAAGCAACGCCCACATCGGTTGCCAAGAGCGCTGTCTTTTAACCCCAGCTATTGTCGGTGCCCGGATGTACTAAGGGTATGTCGGTTTGACAGCAAAGAGGAATGCGTATATACAGTAATTGGGGCCAGAAATCACAGGAATAAACGGGCATAGAAACCTGGTTTCTGGAAAATGGTCACTCAAAAGGCCGTGCAATATCTTTACGGCTTTCAGATGAAATAACCGAGAAGCGCCTTTCTGCATACAATGTCTATGTGAGTACGGAAACATCGAGTTTGTGTTTATTCATCACAGTAAGTAAGTAGAGCGAGCTTTGGATTCGGGAAGTTGCAGAATAAATATGGCCTGCAGTGGTGGTACAGAGTACGTTGTTGGTTGTAATATTTGTAACATAACACGGGTTTTGGTGTCTTATTTTCAGTTTATTGATATTAAACGTTGTTCGCTAAAAGCAAGAATAGCCGATGCACGTATGACGAAACGAAATGAATTAAGATGACCACAATGACAGATCTTTTCAGTTAGTATACATTTTCAGTTGAGTTTAACACAAACAAAAATAGTTAAACCGCTACGTCATCGTAGTAGCATAACGTTCTACTATCTTTCTACTGAATTGAAATCCTAGTGTCAGATCCATCGCTTTTTATTAAATAGACCCAGTGGTATTATTTTGAAATATGTACCAGGAGACATCAGATCAGTGAGTGTTTATACTACTGTATTGAACTGAATTTAATGTTAAGTATATGCTATGTTGGTGCTTCTTAATGCGTTAATTAACGTGTAAAAACATTGATCACATTACTCTTTTAAACCTTACCAAGGGCACACGTTGAAAATGCGCAGGGGTTTTACAGCCATCTCATTTGTGGTGATTTTGTATTTTGAAAACATTTAGCCTAGAGAAGAATACAATATTTACCATGTAGCGTTCCATCACTGACTTACTGTAGCTCTTAATGCGTTTTGTGGTATTGTGCACATAATCGGTTACACATCTTTCCTCACAATAGTATAGTCTCTTTGCTGGTGCTACCAGTGTTTTTAAATGCAGTTTAACCACTCCTAGCCTCTCAAACAGCATCCCATGAAGGGCAGTGTTGAGTCAAGCAACGTCATGCCCACTCATCTGAAACTGCTGTGAAACAGTCACTGCATCGCTCAGTCTAAATTGGCAACAAAAAGGGCAATGCCAAAATGGCCTTCAGTTTAATAAAATTGTAGAGGCACCAAGGCCACTCAACTTAAGTCAAGGCCCAAGTGTACGACGCTGTGTAATTTTGCTTAGGCTTCTATAGAACGCTCATTATTGGCCACAGAAAGAAACAACACAGTTTAATTTAATACGTTTGTTTTTTTTTGTCAACCAGCAGCCTAGACTAGGATCCAGACTAACTTTTTTCCTTAGGAGCCCTAGGCCAAAAACAGTTGGATGCTAAATCGTAACATTTGTTTTTGTTTTTGTTTAATTATTGTCCTTTTGCAACGTTTCAGCCCATCATGATTCAGTGCTGGGACAAAAAAACGAATATTCAAACGAATTTTTTTTACATGTATTGGGATACAAAAATCAGGTGTTCGTATTCGCTACAAATGACAAAAATACCTTGCATTTATTTAACAATTCCTAATACAGGTGTCCTAGATGATTTTTTTTAATCAAATGTTTTTTGAACACCATGTATCAGAAATGGGTTGTTCTGACGGATGCATTTTGAAATAATGTATAAGGTCAAATAAGTCATGCAAAAACAGATTGTAGTGAATCGTTCCAGTGAGTGGGTATTGCTCTTCTCTTTCACATCAAAGCATATTTCGGGGGAATGGCTACATCGAGCCTGTCTGCAAACTAGTACAGCTGCTCACCTCAACAGAAGTAACCTGCCATTCAAATACTGTCACTTTGTCACTGGAGAACAACACTCAGGTTATCTATTTAAAATAAATCAACAGGCAATGTCATTTCTTTGAATCTCATTTGGTATATAAACATTCATTATTATTTATTAATGTTTATTAAGTTATTTATTATCTGAGGTGTGTTTTCATGAACTTTGGTCATTTTCTGAACATATCCTAAGGCCTTCTACCAAATTCAAGATGTAGACATAGTTTAAAAACAAAAACAAAAAAACAGAAGTGGTTTACCTAAATAACCTTTGTAAATACTCATCTCCATTGGATGATTTCAAGCTGTACTGCAGATGGATCCAATACCAATCGATACAAATTGCTAAGTAGGATTAACATGGATCTTGCATTACACAACAATAAAAAATAAAGGTAGCCTAATGTGTAGTCAACACATCCGTAGTCAAAAGAACAGCTATTAGAATGTTGTATCCCTAATAATAATAATAATAAAAAAAATAATAATAATAATAATTACACATGTATTAAGAACAAATTAAATCAAATGAAATGCTCTTCTGTTTTATTTAATGTCATGATATACAAAAAGATAGGTATTTAGTATTTCACAGTGTGTTTGTAAATCTTTATTTCTATTACTGTATTACATTACAGTAGCCTAATGAATGAATGATAGCCAGTATGCAAGATACAAGAAGCATGAACCCAAATTGTTTCACTAGATCTGTTATACTAACTTGACTGTTCAGGTGAAAAGTTTTTGGACCCAGTTTATTTATAGATATATATTATTAAGTTTACACATGTGGTACACTAGTTCCTTATAGGACCACAAACAAGGACATTACAGCATTGTATGTACTTGGTTCTATCTACTTAGTTTCAGATAGGAGACTTGGTGAAGACGTCACTAGGGAGTAATGCCTGTTGAAAGTGGAACCAGTTCAGCTGCTCGTCAAGCAAAACAGAAACGCAAGTCCCATAGCCTTTCCATCCGCAGGACCAACAGCACAGAACAAGACAGAACAGCAATGCAGAGGGACATGTTGGAAGGACAAGTAAGTCTCTATGTCTCATCAATTAATTATTATTATTATTATTATTATTATTATTATTATTATTATTATTATTATTATTGTGTACAAACCAAAGCAGAAAAGGCCAATGTTTGTCAAATCAAATCAACCACTGTAACATTCATGTAGATATCTTGAATACGTTAAAACCCTGGCCACGATATACTGTACACGTGATAGGGTTAACGTGTGTGTGTAGTACAAAGCGTAAAGAACTTAACACTTGACCTGTGTTGAATGTAGCTATATAAAATACTGCCTTATTTATAATCCTTCAAAACAGACTTTACATTTGTACTTACCCTTTCCTAAATTATGTACATACCTTGTTAAATATATTGTTTACTCAGTTAAACAAAGTGAACTACTATATTCTACTACTTGGCCCTAGCTTGTCAAGAAGCTGCTTCATCTGAGCAACGCACATAGGGTTGTTCATATTACAACGGCAGTAGGTTATGTTATAACCCCTGAAGTGTCTACTCTAAGACTTCACAATGTAATATATGTGTGCTGTGTACGGTAAAATAATATGTCTATGTTAATATTATTGTGTTATATTGCTGTGCTGTTCCAATAGCCACATATAGGTTGTAAATCGAAGGTGTAACACCATGCATATATAAGTTCAAACAAGGGATTCAAAATAGCCTTTTAATCCATGCTGTCCGGAATGCAAAACACATTTCTGCCAGTGCCAACTAAAATAAAACTTGACATTGGGCAGTACTGTACGTCTTATCCACACCAATACTAGCTTATTCTGAAGGGGTGGAATGAAGCAGGATCATGTTATGTTGCCAGTGTTTCAAATGTATCTGAATAGTCAGGTAACTATTTATGTGCCAAATCACTTGTGTATTTCTGTGGGTTTTGTTTTTTCTCCCACATAGATACTGTAGCACTTGCTGCACATGGCTGCATAAGAAGCTTGCTGCCTCCTGTACTTAATTGGGTGGCAGATGCCTGGCCGGTCAATTGTATTGTTCTTATTAATTTGTTGAATAGGCAGTGGCGTTCTTTCAAAATAAAGTGTGCTAAATTAGATTATCACGGTAAATTAATCAAGTACATCAATAAGCTCTGTTTATTTTCCTGTATACATAGTAACAATCAGGTGGGTGTGACAAGGCAAAGAGCGAGTCCTATCAATGGGCTTCAGCTGCAAACAAGGATACACTGTGTTGTGTTGAGTTGTGTTTTTGTTTTAAATTTTAATTTTTTGAAATGCGGGACGGTTGGTCACCCTACGTGGGTGTTGCGATTGTCATACTGCACCCCCTCCTCTCCACCCAGCCCCCCTTCAGGCATGAAAAAAGGCATAAATGTCACTGAAACTCGTACTTGGCCGTCATGTACTGTGTTTCCTGGTTTATTTTTGCTATAAAAAGATTAAAATCTGAGACCAGTACTCATTGACTCAGAGAATTGACATGGAATGATCCACAGGTTTTCACTGATGACAGCTGAATCGTCACCTCAAATACAGAGACTGGTGCTCCATTATGTTTTGACAGCTGATACTGTAGACACTGTATTTTTTAGACACTTTTGTACTTGTGTGAGCAGTAGTGACAATGTACCACGGTATACTGAGTGGGACTTTCCTGGTTAAATATTTCTGTTATGTATTGTAATGTTCATAGTGTGCAGGGTATTGAATTTATCCAATACTCTCTCCCTTCATTATTATTTTATGGCTGATGTGTACCTGCACATTATTCTGTTTGTTAAGTTGCTTTATTGAATTCAGTAGAGTAGTACCTGTTCTCACATTGTTTGATAGGGCCCCTACTGTAAGCCAACAGAAGAGATTAGACTGCAGTGCCTTTTGTCTGCTGAATGCTATCATTATGTCTGGTAACCAAGGAGACCTTTACTTTTAGGCACATGATTGAACAGCTTTGGAAGCATAAGAGACCAACTGTTTGCTAATTGCCTGTTTCAATATGCGTTTGCATGTGGCGTTGACAGAACGGAGAATGGTTAACCTCAGTTTGACGTAGCCTGGTCTGTGAATGCTGCAGCTCTTCTAAAGCATATCTATTTGGCCACCTTTACAATGTCTAAAAACATCAGAGTTGAACTAATTTAAGCAAGCTGAGTTTCTAAAATGATTGTTTTTTCTTGGGTGGATTTTCTGTGATTTTCTCGACAGTACACTGGGAATAGCATTTAAAGGAGTATGGAAGTAAGTCCTGTTTTAACTTTTAACTTGTGTACACATCTGAAGCACATACACACTGGAGTTCTGTTGTATAGTAAAGTGTTTCAACAAAGATCCAGCCTCAAAAGATAGCTGCAAGAAAAGAAGCTATAAGTGGGAACCAATAATTAATGAAAAATTATTTTGAAATCAAATATAGCCATGATTTGATAACTAATGTGAACAACTGTTAAGTTGTTCATTTTTTATTTATTTTTTAAAAATATTTTTGTCCCTCGTGATCACTGATTACATAGGCTGTTGTTACTGCATAAAGCAATCACAAGCCACATAAGACCTAATACCAGACTGGTTTAATGTGCATCTGTTAGTCATCATAATTGTAACTTTTGTCTAAATAATTTGTACTAAAAAATGTGATCCAAATCAGTTGTATAATGTATGCTTCGTAAGCACATACCATGGTATATGAACTTCTCTATGGCATCTGTTTCCATGTATTATTCATCTTGACAAGTGCTAAACCATATAATTAACCTCTGTTTTACCTGTGAACAAACACAAGGGTAAGATCCATCACAAAATGCAAAAAAGTGCTGTATAGCTAATCTTGGGCACTACTTATGTAATTGTTTGTGAATTTCTGTGTATTTCAACAAAGCAGTTTACAGTTGAAGTTTATGTGGAAAAAAAAATACTGTAATAGACTGAGGTACTTTGAACAAGCGGCCACAAATGTTTGTTCCCTTGATGGCAGGTTTATTCAGGTTCTACTGTATATACAATTGAAAACCTAATAATAATTTATTAATCCTTACCGATTTTTCCATTTAGGATTCAAAACTGCCTTCAGCTGTACGACACAATCTACTTGAGCTCTTTGGGCAGGTTGAGCGCGAGTTTGAGAATTTGTATATTGAAAATGTGGAGTGTAAGTACAATTTAATTCTTCTGTTCAGCAGTATACACAAAGAACTAAACTGGATCTGTTTTAGACAAAACTAGATAAAGCGTGAGGTTTTGGGAGAATTTGAGAAAATGTTTTTTCAATCATTGTTTTTGATTAGTATGACATTATGTGTTTATACAAAGCTATCAGCACCTTGCATTTCCAGTAAGGCAGGTATAAGAAACATAGTTGTTGCAAAATGAAATCCAGTAAAAATGAGTAGTCTATTCAAATACGTTGTGTAATTGCTGCAGCACTTGGAAAAGATCTGTGATTTTGTTATGAGCTTTAAGAGTTTTTAGGCGGCAGTATTGGGATTTGCCACTGTTAGATTGAAATAGACTGCAGTCTTGTAGCACCTTTGCTACTCAATCCTTAAAAACTTTAATATAAAAGTGGTGTCATTTTAAGACACATAGTAAGGATGTTATATTTAGAAAATTATGAAATTAACTAACAGTAGACCAATCATGGCTGCATCAGTAATTGCTTTGGGAGAAAAGCCCATTGCAGTTTTCATTGTTTTTTTGTCAGCTTCACCTGTTCTAACAGAATATTATCTCTCTTATTTCTGGAGGACATCTTTAAATCTCAAGTTATTCCCATAAAACCAAAGGTTGCCTGCCTAGTAAGCTTACACAGTGCAGTCCAGTTCTGCAGAAAAAGGCTGCAGACAAGCTTTAAATGATTATTTATTACGACCGGCATATTGCTAACTATCAGGCATTTTTAAAAGGCCCCCTTGACAATCATCTTTTACTCCGTCATAGGTAGACTCCGGCTATGTTAAGTGTCTTTTACTAACCGTCATTGGTAACAGCACTCCTTTCCATATCCACAGTGCGTCGAGAAATTGATACGCTTAATGAGCGCCTGGCAGCTGAAGGACAAACCGTTGACGGAGGAGACCTGAGCAGGGGACCTTTGAAAGCAAAAGGTGAGCATAGACTTTTACTGTACAAATACAAGCTTGCTTTCTTCAGTATTAAAAAAAAATATGAGCTACAATGGGACTAGCCACTGCTAGGAGCGATGCCTTGAGGCTCCTGACCTGCTCCGTTCCCATTGCCATTCAGAGACTAATGTCATAATGTTGTGGTAAGGGCTATGAAATGAGTGTGTGCATGTGTATCGCGACAGACAGTGTTTTCACTTTTCCTATTACTGATGCATTGCTTTGATTATCATGTATTTTTTGTACCACAGCCAGCCACAGTACCAGTCAACTGTCTCAAAAACTGAAGACAACTTACAAGGCGTCAACCAGCAAGGTATAAATCGTTATATATATATATATATATATATATATATATATATATATATATATATATATATATATATATATATATATATATATATTCTTTAATACAGCTAATTTAAATACAAAAATGTGTTTATATACTGTTAATTATTTGTATGAGTCCTAAGAAGATTTGTTTTATTCTTTGTGTTGTGAATGTTTGAATTCCGTTTTTATATATAATATATTAACCAATTATTTATTTATTTATTTTTTGTAGCCTAGGGGAATCTGTCTCTCTTGAGGGATCTAAGGTTTTTGCGGGTAGGAGCGGGATTAAAAAAATAGTCCTGCGCAGGGCTCTACCACTAAGACTGTTTATTTAATAATACAGAAAGCAACATAATACTACTTCAGAATTCAGTTCGACTGCATACTATACTGTCTTACACGCATTCTTATGTGTGGTGACAGTGCCACAGTGCCTCTTATCTCCACAAGTGTGACTGGATCGTTTTACATCCAATTCGTAAACTAGTTTATCTCCGCTGCTGGCACGCTGCTTTTTACTGTACAGCAAAACAATCCATTGCTAGATACTCTGTATTTATCCGCTCCTTCTGTGTAGAAAGACAGACTGGGAAAGTTAGTCTCATGAATAACAAATGTAAAGTTAGAAAACTATGTTTTAAATCTTACAGAAATTTCTCAATCTTGGTATAAAAAGGTTATGTAGTGACTCTTTATTGTGTACAGAGAGTTATCCCACACATGGTCCAGAGGTCTTAAACTACGCCTCTGACGCTATGCATCTCGGGAGTTTATTAGCCCTCCGGCTCATATGTGGGAACATTCTCAGTACACAATGTAAATTCAATACATAATCTCAATTTACACTTCAGATTTTTCCCATTTTTGATGGGCTGCTTCCAAAAGACCGCTGACCAACTGTGTGACTAATGTGATGACGTTTCCTCAACAAGAGACTCTCAACCAAATTACTAGTTTCCAAATTGAAACAATAGATTGTGCAATAAGATTTGCATGTACTGAAGGGGGCTACTCAAACCCTAAGCTATTAAAATCTTTCTTTTTTTCAATTACTATATAGCGCTCACATTCTTTCCATGGCAAATTAGGTGGACCTCGCAACTTCAATATGGGAAACTGGGAGTTATGGGGTGGAGACTCATGGGTAACTGCTTTACTTTCCAGTGTGCCAGTATGCATGCACAAGCTAGCAATGGGGTTGGTGTTCATATATGGATGGTTGATAAGAGATGAAATACTAATACCTGGAATTCACTAACTATTTGTTCTGCTATGCAACACAAGTGTCTCTACCAGCTGAAATGCAAGAAACCAAAATATGGAATGCTTTACTGGATAGAATGACCCTAGTTGCTGTGCCACGCTGATTTGTGTGCAGACTTATATACATTACGAAAGTGACTGTAAATATTGAGACTTTGAAGGGCAAAAAAATAAACTGCTAATGGTTAAATCAAACTGACAGTGGAAGCCAATGAGACATGCATGATCTGTACTTTTAATGTAGGTTTACATAGGTTTCATATTTATGTCTGTAACTGGAGCAATGTAACACACTGGAAATCTCACACTTCAAAATGACAAGGGTGGCTGCTGTAATAGTTTGGTCTATGAAGCCACGTTTCCACAAGCTTGATTCAGCAGATGAGCCACGTGTGTGACCTGCCGTCGTTTGATGGAGTTTTCTATTCCTACACATTTTGCACTCTGGCAATGTGTAATACAGAAACCATCAGATCCCAGTTATTGAACTGGCACTGTAACTGTTTGAAAGTAATGCTTTTTCTATTCCCTTTTAAACATTTTGTGTATTAAAAACACAGACTTGTTTGTTTATTAAGCAGACACCTTTATCCAAGGCGACTTACAGAGACTAGGGTGTGTGAACTATGCAGCAGCTGCAGAGTCACTTACAATTACATCTCACCCGAAAGACGGAGCACAAGGAGGTTAAGTGACTTGCTCAGGGTCACACAATGAGTCAGTGGCCAAGGTGGGATTTGAACCGGGGACCTCCTGGTTACAAGCCCTTTTCCTTAACCACTGGACCACACAGCCTCCTGTTTGATAGTTGTAAAACCAAACACCCAGAACATCATGGCCAGACTACTGCTCAGGGCCTGGCCTTGTTTTCAAAACAACAGGGCAGTCCGTATAGAACTAGGCAGGCTCTGGGCAATAGAAAGCAGGGGCCGCACATACAAGTGGAAACGCAGCTTTAGAGATCTGAATACAGTGCTGGCTGCGGTTATTAGTTGCTCCCTGTCTCAAATGTAGGTTTTTAAAAATATATATTTAAAGGCTGTGAATTACAAATGGAACACTAGAGTTTTGCTTACAGTTCCTAACATGTTTGACCTAACAAGTGGTGTTGTTATTTAATGTAGCATGTGAAATTAAAAACGGCTTTTGAGATTTTCTGGTGTCCCCAGAAGTTAAAGGAAGGGTATTGCTTGCTTGGTTCTAATTTCAGAGTCTGGAACAGCATATAGTTTCAGATAGGAATTTAGTATACATAAAGTTGATGTCAGAAAAATCTATTTTAATTAAACGTCTGGCTGAGGTTTGAGCTGTTCATATAAACATGTTGTTTTCTCATGTAAAGATAAATGAACTGCCTACTGTATTTGCTATACAATAGTTTTAATAAAGCAAACACAGTACTTTAGAGAGATTGGCGTAAGCTATATTTTTCATGGCTTCTCCTTACAGATTGTGTCCAGCTTCAAAACCACAACATCAAGAGCAGTCTGCCAGCTGGTTAAGGAGTATGTTGGACACAGAGATGGAATTTGGGATGTTAGGGTCACACGGACACAGCCCATTGTCTTGGGCACCGCATCAGCAGGTTAATTGGATTTGTATGCATTTTACTATTTAGAATGATGTGTTTTTTTTTTATTATCCAAGAGTTAAAAATAATTAATTAATACCATCAGATACGGAACAACAATCCCATAATAGTTTTGTTAAAAATTGGAAAATCAAAAGTCAATTAATAGAATGCTAAGTTAATCACATGCCCAAAACTGAGTGTCAGAACTATTGCCCTGATTGTGTAAATAGTAAAAACAACCTTGTTAAATTTACTGTAGTAGTTCCAATGTGAATGGACCCTAAGTAGTACAGCAATGTTACTGTGTAAATAATTTGCTACCAATCGACAATTTACCTGCAAATGTTCCATACCTATAGTGACACACCTTCATCCTGCAAAAAGTGTGTTTGTTATTTTCCTGTAATTAAAGATCCAGTGTCACAGTTTAACCTTCATAGTGTTGTACATGCATTCTTTTTCAATTAGAAACAATTTTAACTTTCCTGAAAAGCCATTTAGTACTGTGCTGTTATCTTGTACTGTAAACAATTAGTTAATTTTAAAATGACAACTTAACGTTGTCTAAAAATACAAAAATAAAACGTGTCTGAAACTGATAGGCTGTTGAGTTCATTCATCACAAATAACACTGCTGCATGTGACAGCAGGCAGTCTGTATCCTGTCAGCTTGAGCATCATCTATAAGATTTAGCTTGGGGGAGCAATTAAATAAGAATAAGTAGGTGCATGGACTATTATCATGGTGCACCAGGTTATTACCTGACCGGAACACTAATTCCGGGACTGCAGCCAAAAGTATAAACATACCACCAAGCGTCGGGATACATCGGAGTTGCCCGAAGTAGTTCATAATGCTGAAAAAGTACTGAAAGTTATTTCAAGTCATCCAGGAAGAGAGGAAACAGCACAGTTAGGTCTATTACCTTACAAGTATTGTTATAACTTTCATGGAACAGATACTGGCTCTTTAAAACAAAAGTAAATTCAGACTATTTCACTTTCTCGGCTTTATGCTTTTTTATACAGATCACACTGCCATGCTGTGGAGCATTGAAACGGGAAAATGCCTTCTTAAATATGTGGGTCATGCTGGGTCAGGTAAGAGGTTTATATAACAACTTCAGTTTATTTTTTTTTTTAATAAATAATATGTTCTAAGTGTCAGTATCTACTATTGGTTAATTCCTATCTGGGGTTGTGTAGCATTTCAATACCTTTGCCTTTATCTGCCTTTCATGCACTACAATTACATGTTTTAATTAACTGCAACATATTGTTGACCATCTATAAATGACTTGCAGTGAAATAGTTTTAAGCAAAACATCAATGTTGTACATTATTGAACGTGCACAGCAGGAGTTGCAGAGAAAGGAATTGTATGAAGGTGACATTCAAAAGCAGATGGCAGGGATGGAAGTTACAGGTACTCAGAAGAAAGGAAGGTAGATTTGTAAACAGGATACACGATTAGATCAGATACATTAATTGACTCTTGGACAAGCATTATTTAATAAGAGCATTTTTTTTACAGTCCTGCATCACAATCTCTGAAGTGACTGTGTTATAACATTATGAAAGTGACTGGAATGCAAACGGTATCTGTTTCCCTTGTTGTTGGAAGCTATTTTCTGACTTCAAAAGCCTTCTGATTGATGACAGGTGCAGCAGCAACTGGAAAGTGCTCATGGGCTAGCCTAGAGCATCTTTTGTAACTTGTTTCTAAATCTTTAATAATGCGGGGCTTGCTGTTCAGTTAAAGGTTTATTATAGCTGAAAGGAAAAATGGAAATCAGATTAGTTTCAGGCTATGAGTTATATCTTGAAAGACTGGTTGGAGAACTCAGTAGCTCCAGGTGTGAAGAACTGCAAAGATCCTGGTTCATATGTTTGTGTTTTTTCTTGCTGCGGGCAATGGCTGGTCTGCTTGGTGTTCATGAAATAAATAAAGGAACTGAAACTTTTTACTCTGTTCATTTAAAAATAATAATAATAATAATAATAATAATAATAATAATAATAATAATAATAATAATAATAATAATAATCATCATTTATCTTATGTTTTTGTTTTCAGTTAATTCAATTAAATTTCATCCAACGGAGCAAGTAGCTCTCACAGGTAATGACCTTCAATACCTTTTAAACCATGTGTCAATGGAAAATGTGAGAGCACATCGTATTTGAATAGCTTTGATAAGAACTTGCAGCATGAATAAGATTGGGATTTGATGATGTTGGATTCCTGAAGAACTTAGTGCAGTTCAGATTTTCTGCTTCCAATGACAGATAAACTCTATGTTGTGATGGTTCAGTTTTCTATTTGAGCACTGCAGCAGTGTTAAGCCAACATTTGTGAGACTATATATCATATGTAGCAGTGATAATCTCTTGAAAAAAGACTCGTACATTTACACAGTTCAACAGTTATTTTAGTCAGTATGGCGCATTCTTATCACTTGCTTAGTTGTATTATGCCACCTAATTAAAGCTCAGTTTTCTCACTCGAGGCATGAATCTGTATCATTTACATTTGCTTTAATTAATTTTCATGATGGTTTTGTGAAATGGTTGTTAGCACTATATATCGCCACATTTATAATCTTGTAACAAGCCGAAAATGTGTGTACCTAATTAAAAATGTGAAATGTTTTGATGAGTAAACATTCATTTGTTAGGTAAACTCAATTTGTCAGTCCATCTGCATTTATACCAACAGCATCTGGAGACCAGACGGCTCACATCTGGAGGTTTATGGTGCAACTGCCCACCCCACAGCCAACCGCAGACACCAGTGTAAGTCAAGACAAGCTGTGCACTTTAACAGTAAACTGTGGTTAGTACATTGTTTAGATATAGCAATTTTACAAGTTTTAGATTACTAGTATTAAGATCTCCCGCTGTTTAGGTTATTACATTGACTGTGGCATTTCTTTGAATTATCTTGGCATAAAGTAAATAGAATAAACAAACAACCAAATTTACCCAATTTTACATCAGTTCCAGAAGGAAAAACAGGGGTGAAAAAAGACTTGCAGGTAAGTCCCATGCTTGTCATGGAAAAATAATTACAATTTAACAAAACAGATAACAACATAGTTAGTTTTGTTTTTACAGCAGGTGTCTGGAGATGACGAAATCGACTTTTCTGATAAAGATGAAGCTGATTGTGACGGGGATGGCTCCAGCGAGTGTCCGACTAGCAGAGTTCCTTCGACTACGCTGAAGAGTCACCAGGGCGTGGTCATAGCCGCTGATTGGCTGGTCGGGGGAAAGCAGGTGGTCACAGCTTCGTGGGACAGGGCAGCTAATCTGTATGATGTGGAAACATCTGAGCTTGTCCATTCACTTACAGGTATGGTCAAAAGAGTCAACAACAGTTCTGATGGTTACTAGTATATCTTAAGTTTCGTTTACACCAAGTTTTTGTTTTCTATGTGACAATGAATCTCGCCATGATGTATGGTTTTGAGAATTGTAAAAATAATCTCTTAATTTATGAACCAGCTTTTTTTTTTTTTTTATCTTGGATTTGAATTGGTTAATATGCAGTATCTCAGACACAATCCAAGTTGAAGAGATTTAAGAGTATATTAAAGGGTACTTGTACCCAAAAATAACAAAGCTCTCTTTGTGCTCTGCACATCCAATAAATGCTTCTTGCTGTACCGATTTGGTGAACATGTCAAGCATTTAGTGATGTTTTCAATTTCTTTGTCCACTTTCTTGGTCAAGTAACACTTGAGGGAGCTGACATATTGGAGCCATTCAGGCAGCGACGTGACGTCAAGTCGTTGATTTCCCTAATAGGCCAAAGTTGCGCGCATGGGTTTATGGGATACAGG
The DNA here is from genome assembly GCA_030684275.1 of Acipenser oxyrinchus oxyrinchus. Classification (NCBI taxonomy): domain Eukaryota; kingdom Metazoa; phylum Chordata; class Actinopteri; order Acipenseriformes; family Acipenseridae; genus Acipenser; species Acipenser oxyrinchus. The sequence continues at coordinate 93,602,284 of CM060249.1, forward strand.
GATAGAAACCCATAGCGTGCGACATGGTGGAGTGCAAAGCTTTCGGGTGTTTCAATAATAAGAGTAAAAATAAGATGAAAAAGTGATTTGTGTGCCAAAGCCTATTAATTTAGAACGGGAGATCACAGCAAAAAAAATGACTACATAATTTGAGAATGAGGCATACACTGACAACCTTTCCATTCGGTCGAAATTCATTCATGTGAGGACCACTTTGAACCTGAATGCTATGAAAGGAACATGCAGGCAGAGCTTCTGGGGTATGAATGCAAGACGAGGCTAAAACCTGATGCGATGCCAACAATATTTGTCCACAACAAGAAGAAATGTCACATAGCAAAGACCGTCATCATCGTTTAGCACGACAAAATCATCAAAAGGTAGGTCATTGTATATAACTCAATTATATTTATTAACAATAAATAATAAACTACATCAAAGTGGGCAAGATAAATGACGAGATCGAAGCCCGAGATGCTAGTATTACAGGCTTTTTATTGCACGCTTGAGGTACTTTATTTATTATCAGTTGTAGCCGTTTACAAAAGCTTGAAAAAGTAAAGGTACCTCTCCCTTTCTCTTACAGTTTCAGGATAATACACCTTATAATCTTACTAGGTAGCCTACATAAGGCTGTAAACTCTGGCCCTATGTATAGGGCTGTAAATGGCTGTGTAGGCTATGTACCTTGAAGTACAAATCTAGAGTGATTTTACTTTAAATGTACATCGTGTGGAGGTTTTGTATAAAAAATAATTGACACATAGACAAAAGTTATTGCAGCAGTGTTTCCATAAAACACATTTACTACAAGTGCACCAATTATTGGGAGCCTTCTTGATTCGGTTTTCTCGGATTAAGCTGGTTGCAGACTCGTCCTCTTATCCTTGTCTGAATATTCATTATCGCTGCCTGACAAAGTTAACCTGGAGCAGTCGGACCTCAACGGTTCATAAGTATCCTTCTATTTGACTTCATCCATAATAAGCTATAAGAACATAAGAAAGTTTACAAACAAGAGGAGGCCATTCAGCTCATCTTGCTTGTTTGGTTGTTAGTAGCTTATTGATCCAAGAATCTCATCAAGCAGCTTCTTGAAGCATCCCAGGATGTCAGCTTCAACAACATTACTGTGGAGTTGGTTCCAGACCCTCACAATTCTCTGTGTAAAAAAAGTGCCTCCTATTTTCTGTTCTGAATGCCCCTTTATCTAATCTCCATTTGTGACCCCTGGTCCTTGTTTCTTTTTTTCAGGTCAAAAAACTCCCCTGGGTTGACATTGTCTATACCTTTTAGGATTTTGAATGCTTGAATCAGATCACCGCGTAATCTTCTTTGTTCAAGACGGAATAGATTAAATTATTTTAGCCTGTCTGCATATGACATGCCTTTTAAACCAGGAACAATTCTGGTTTCTCTTCTTTTGCATCTTTCTAGAGCTATTAGTGTTCAGAAATAGGGAAATCAGCGACCCGATTCTGTATTCACTACCCCTACGGGGTTACAAAATCCCTGCAATCTTTGAGAAACACATTACTTTACCTTTGCTGTGTCCTCTGTTGTCTGTGTCACGACAGTATATGTTTTCAACATATTCACGCTTGTTTTGATTTTTTATTTACACACCACGGCTCATAAATCTGCTGGAAATGCATTTCTCAGCTTTTACTTGGGAGCGTTCACCAGGAGAAAGAGGATTTGTCTTCGGAGAGTCCAAGTTTATCCAGGTCATGCTCCCTCCTGCAATGCTGCTCTGGTTCTGTTCCCACAAGTGCCATTAATTCAATCCAAGCATCAGCATTGCTGCCAGAGGTATGGTAATATCTCTGGAGGGTTACAGAATGGGTCTTAATGAGCATCATATGAATAATTACTGTAGGCACAGAAATAGAGCAGCATTCCAGGGGGTAGCATTGTCTGAATACACTATGATACTGATTGCAGTACAGTTCCATTATCTCAAATAAATGTAACTAACACATACATTGTGTGCTGACGGAGTGTTCATGCTGCAATCATGCAATTTACAAACAAACCAGTAGATGGCATTAGACACTTTTAAGAGGGGAGTAACGTGTCGTCGTTCTTGTTTTTTTAGGTCACGATCAGGAGTTAACCCATTGCTGTACTCATCCCACACAGCGTCTTGTGGTCACTTCATCTCGTGACACCACCTTCCGTCTCTGGGATTTTAGAGACCCTTCCATACACTCTGTGAATGTCTTTCAGGGTCACACTGAGTAAGTGATTGGTATTTACTGTGTAGTTATATTTCTATCTTTTTTTTTAATCTAGATGGCTTTTCAAGCAAGAATGCCAAAAGTAATTACCTTTCCCCACTGCCAGAAACGTGCTTGTTGTTTGTCGAGCTGTTAGTGAATACTGAGGATAAAAATATTAGATTTGTCACACTCCCCTCCTCCCTTTTTTTTTTTTTTTTTTTTTAATACATATAGGTGTATCTGGAGATGCTTATCCAATTGAAATGAAACTCCAATTTTGTATTTACGCCTGGGTTGGGGGTAATATTTGGTAACAAGACATACTATCGGATACAACTGAAAGTATTTAAATGGAAAATTAAACATAAAGGCTTTATTTTTAAAATCAGCGCATATACAGGTCGACTTCAAACAGTGAAAAAATATAATAAAATATACATTTCAAAAGAAACGGGTATGTACATATACCCGTGTACAGGTGTAAACGGGTACATGTACACACAAAACTATAAAACCGAAATCACTGTTTCTAATACTACATAAAAAGAAAATCTAACACTACTTCCGGTATGACGGCTGCATTGTACTCTATGGAGGAGTGTACGCGTCTGCCAGCTGACTGTGCCTGCATCCAGGAGCTGTGTTGTAAACAGAGACGCAGTTCCATTGAACACTATTGTGTAAACATGTGTAAACTGGTACATAGAAACCTGTAAAACCGAAATGTTTTTTTTTCTAAAAGCAATATAAAAATGAATATATAACATACATTTCATATTAGGCACAAGTTATTATCCTACCTGTCATTTCAGTTTGCTGTGTGCATCTGAGTGCAGCTTGCCATATTTCAATCAAAATGACTACTTTCAAGATTAAATATTTCCTTCTGATATATTCCCAGTTGCATTTGTGGAACAAAATGAAGGATTGTTGTCTCCAGGTACATTGAAAAATACTCTCAATACAATCACTGAGTTTGCATGTTGACAAATCTACAATCATAGCAATCTCTGTCTTGTAGTCAGCCTACCAACAAAGAAAGGCTTGAAATAAAAAATAAATAAAATAAAACCTGAATATCTTATGTTGTATATAAAAAAAAGACATGTATTGTAATGCATGGGTCACATTGACCCACGTGGCGGTTCTAGGTAGAACTGTTTATAACTTTATAATTGTTGCGATTCTGGCTATCAAACTATCTGGATATTTAGTTCATATATTTAGGAAAAGTCAAAAACGGACACACACATAGATTTACAACGGAAGAGTAATTAACATTTTAAATCCAAAATCGGCTAAATTGACCCACATGGCATTTCTAGTGTTAAAGTACAGAATTATATTTTTGTGTTTTTCAGTACTGTAATATAAATACTATCTCATGAAAACTAAATAATAAAGTTCTGTGTCTTTTGCATAAAAGAAATTAAATACAAATGAGAATATGTTATGAATATTTCGTGTACATACATTTGGTTAGCCTGCTGTGAAGTGTGTAAAGCAGTCTTTCTTTACTGTATGTCTTCACTGTTGAAAGTTAAGTTCCTTCCCATTTGACACACACACACACACACACACACACTCGACAATGACTTCATTGTATAATGAATTAGAAAACTGTTTGAACACTTGCTTTCTACCTGCAATAGGCTGTTGAAATCCTGAACAGAGATCGTATGTTGCTGTAAACTCCTGCTTGTGATCTTCATGTACACACAGAGCTTGCTTGTGCACACTTACATTTTATTTCTTGAAACTTTTTTTTTTTTCACAAAATGCAGTGTACCCAAGTAGTCTGTTGAAAATAAATACTCAAAAACTAAATATCGCCAAACAAAATTCCTGCAAACTAGATAAATGAGAGGTTTGTCTGTTTTCTAGTAATTTCTTCTGAGCTTTCTGATCCTGTTTCTTGGACACACACACACACATTTACGCTGGACAGGCACAGAGAAATAGGAACAAAGTCTATTCCAGGCGCGTCTGATTTACGCGACGCGGCCGGTCTGAACGCCTCTGTACAGTATTCTATAAACAATGTTACGCAGGACGCTGACGCTTTGACATGACGTGCTTGGTGTGATAGATAGGAGGGACATTGCCCAGCTGCACTGGGAAAGGTAGTGTTTGTTTTTTTTTTGTTTGTTTTTTTAATCGGAATCAGAAGACCTACGTATATAGAATTCTAAATGTGCAACGTCATTTGATACTTTGATCTTTTTATTTTTGTTCCTTTCTCTCTCTGCTACATTGTGAATCACAATGTTCCAGTATATTCACAGCTGTACCACAAGATGGCAGTGCAGTCCTTAACTTTCTTGAAAACCGCACTCCGGATTCGACAGCATGACTTACACATGTTCTCCTCGTGAAAGACAGTATCATACATCTCTTTAGAAAGTAGGGCTCTTAGCAGCACAATATATTTGTTACAATGTTATTATTTATTACTGCTTTCCATATTTACTGCTTAGTATTCATGTAGCTTCTTCATTTTTCATCCTGTGTTTAGAACATTAATCCCTTGGTCATTTCTAATTCTTGCTCATTGCTAATTCTGCTATTTTTTTTTTTTATCTCTGGGTATTTTGCTGTGGCACAAACAGGCAGACAGCATTTCAGAAAGTTTATTGTTCTGTAACAGCAAAAGTTTTTACTCAGGAATCCATTGGATAAAGAGAACTGCAGGGTTTTAATTACATTACGAACCTTTTAGCACATGGAATTGAGCACTGAAATCTTCCGATTGTAAGCACCTGTCAAGTTTGTTCCATATTCCTTCCTTGTATTTCTTGCGACTCTGCACAGCCACATGCTATCACTAATATGCAGAACATTGCTCCCACATATGAGCACGGGTTCTAACCTGGCTGATCACCACACTGGTCAGCATTGTATGACTGTCAAACAGAGATGGAAAAAACATGAATGCTGCTATACAGCCTGTATTTTACTGTATTTAATAGAGATACATTAACGAGCAAAGCTCCTAGGACACAGTGGATTCATCTTTTTAAAATAATTACAGTTTTAGTGATAGTCTGTTGAAAAGCATGCAGACTGATAAACCATGTATTTTTCCGAGGACTAAGTGATCTCCTATAATAGCAGGAAAATAAAAGCACTTTTAAACATAAGAAGGCTCATTCTTTACATTAATACAAAAAAGACAATAAACAATATCTGAGCTGGTTAATGAATATCCATGGGAGCGCAAGTAATTTTTTCGGGTGATTATTTAGTGGGTTTATAGGACATATTTCAGTATATATTCATAGATAGAGACTGGTAACAATGATCATAATTGCTTTAATAAGTGATTAGCAGGGATCCTAGTTTTCCTGCTAATCTGCGTTATGTCAATTAAAATAAAAGGCTAACATTGACAGTAGTATGGAATAACAGTTCACACAAGAAGTATTTATTGGTACACTTAAATTCTAAGGAAGTTACAAGCTCACTAGTGCCGTCAATCAATAATATAAACAAACTTACCGTTTTACTTTAAACATTACAAATACTTTGGTGTAGCAGTGGCGTTCCGTCAGGACCTTCAAGGTATTCTCTGCTGACCAGACAGTGCCAAGTAAACCGTCAGTCAAATGACATTACATTGCCTCACTCACTTGCGTACAGTGTGCTTGCTTGTACTATGAAACATACTACTCTAAGTATTATTTGTTCATTTTGTCTGACGCCTTTATCCAAGATGACTTACATGGTTTACTAGAGGTTTTTTAAGAGTCTAAATAAGGGTTTCCTGAAGGGGATGTGATCAGCCAATAAGAGATCTGCATTTCCCTCGCATAATGACCAGATGCTAGAAAAAAAAACATTTGAGGGTGTTCTCCTTTTCAGTTGAAGGTCTTGAGTGAGTTTAACCAATAGGCGAGTCAAAGAATGTCTTTTTTTTTTTTAGACAGGCGGCCAATCAGGAGTGAGCAGAGGCGGGCCATAAATCTCCCAGGGTATTCTGTGCCTCACTTGAAGGGCCTGCTTTAGCAACCAATGGGAAAGTCAAAGCTCTGACAGTTGACCAATCATTAGTGAGCAACCCCAAAACATGAATATTCCTTTGTTAGCACTGCAGTTAGGAGGATAACTGGATTTGCACGATATTGCTCATAAATATACATTGATAAATACAAATACCTTTACAACATCTAATTATTTTGAATTTTATTTTACACTAGAATAAAAAAAATGTGAGAAAACAGAGACATCACAGTCGATTTGGTTACGAATCCTTTTTCAAGGAGAACTTGGAGATTGTTAAAAAAGGGAGATGTACACCATAGATCCCCGAGCTGACACGGGAAGGGAAAGGATATACTCGCCACTTTCAGAATTGAAATGAAAGGTATCTGTGGCTTACAGGTAGCTGCCACTTAAAAAAAGGAGGGGGGTCGGCAGCGGCTGTGGCGGGGGCAGGGGGTTGCGACGACCCTGCTAACCCAGCCCATTTTGTCACGGCACGCCAATGCTATGTAGTAATAATACAAACCAAAAAATACTATTCATATTAGTTTATCTCCGAGTTAGTCTTTGTGATCTGGCTGGCTATTGCCAAACTGATAAACCGGATTTTTAGGGGTGACTTTTATCGATTTCGGCATTTTGAAACAGCTTGTTCAATAGTAACAACGCACTGGATACTGAAGTAAACTGCAGCTACGTTTCAGCATGAATTTGACAGTGCGCCTCGTTCAACCTTGACCTCTGTACACCAGAAGCAGTTTTATTGAACAAGTATGTTTATGTAAATTTAAAGCAAATTTGCCTGTGTTGAAGATTATATTTGATAAGTGTATTGATTTGGTTATCAAACAAACAAAAAAGCCTCAAGTGTAAAGCTAAAAATTCTCAGACAACATAGAAAATCTGTGATATTCTGCAGCAAATGGATTCCTAGTATCCCTGGTGATCTTTTGGACGCAAATATGTTTTTAAAAAAAATAAGATTTCAAGCCATACTCACCTTTCTTTAATTTTTGTTGTTGTTCAAAACCCATATTCTGTTTCCTCTCTTTATAATAGTCACCACAAAACATACTTTTATGATGTGCAGATGTCATTTATCATGTTTTGAAGTTTTCAATTTTAGATTTATAGTTATGAATTATATTACATACATTATATATCAGTCATAATAATAATAATAATAATAATAACAATAATAATAATAATAAAAAGAAAAGATAATTAAACAGTTGTGTTGAAGACTATATCTACCTCAGTTAGCTGTCATACTAGTAATCATAAATGTTTCCAGTGTTTCAGAAAAATTGTGCCAGTAATGTCACAGTATCTTTGGTCTGAGCCTTTTCACTGATCTAAAAACAGTGTAGTTGGAGACATTTAGTAAAAAAAAAAAAAAAAAGCTGGTAAGAAGCTTCAGCTTTTATTTTGCTTGTAATTCTATTTTGTAGCTAGAATTAGCATTGCTGTCTCCTACTGTAGAATTTACCAGACTGCTTCTTAATAATTGTGAAGTATTTACATTTTACTCAAAGGAAAATGTAGCCTTTTTCAAAATAAACCTGATTTACTGGTGCAATAAATACATGTATTCTGTTTAATCTTTTCATCTGAAGTTGGAGAGTGTTAGTCTCAGTTCTGTGTCACTTTCCATGCTGATGGAGATAGTGGTTACCCTCTAGAATTAGAAGCTGATGTCACTGTCCATGCTGAAGGAGATAGTGGTTACCCTCTAGAATTAGAAGCTGGTGTCACTTTCCATGTTGATGGAGATAGTGGTTACCCTCTAGAATTAGAAGCTGATGTCACTTTCCATGCTGATGGAGATAGTGGTTACCCTCTAGAATTAGAAGCTGGTGTCACTTTCCATGCTGATGGAGATAGTGGTTACCCTCTAGATTTGGAAGCTGGTGTCACTTTCCATGCTGATGGAGATAGTGGTTACCCTCTAGATTTGGAAGCTGGTGTCACTTTCCATGCTGATGGAGATAGTGGTTACCCTCTAGATTTGGAAGCTGGTGTCACTTTCCATGTTGATGGAGATAGTGGTTACCCTCTAGAATTAGAAGCTGGTGTCACTTTCCATGCTGATGGAGATAGTGGTTACCCTCTAGATTTGGAAGCTGGTGTCACTTTCCATGCTGATGGAGATAGTGGTTACCCTCTAGATTTGGAAGCTGGTGTCACTTTCCATGTTGATGGAGATAGTGGTTACCCTCTAGAATTAGAAGCTGGTGTCACTTTCCATGCTGATGGAGATAGTGGTTACCCTCTAGATTTGGAAGCTGGTGTCACTTTCCATGTTGATGGAGATAGTGGTTACCCTCTAGAATTGGAAGCTGGTGTCACTTTCCATGTTGATGGAGATAGTGGTTACCCTCTAGATTTGGAAGCTGGTGTCACTGTCCATGCTGATGGAGATAGTGGTTACCCTCTAGATTTGGAAGCTGGTGTCACTGTCCATGCTGATGGAGATAGTGGTTACCCTCTAGAATTAGAAGCTGGTGTCACTTTCCATGCTGATGGAGATAGTGGTTACCCTCTAGAATTAGAAGCTGGTGTCACTGTCCATGCTGATGGAGATAGTGGTTACCCTCTAGATTTGGAAGCTGGTGTCACTTTCCATGCTGATGGAGATAGTGGTTACCCTTTGGAACAAGAGAAAAAGAAAACAATTTCCACAGCGTCTTTACTGCCAGTTATGAAGCTGGCCGAGTGCTTGGATACATGTTCATGGAAGCTTGCAGCAAACTCTCCAGCAGCTTTTCACCAAAGTACTTTTAATGTTAGAAAATATATGCATTACTTTCATCTTAAGCCTTCTTTGAGGAAAAAAAGTATAAATGCAGAGAAACAAAAGCCAATAAACTCGCACTGTAAATATCGTGTTAGAATATTGATATGTTTAAAGTGATCCAATTAAACAGAACATGTAGAACACCGTACATTTCTTTGATAGAGGGTGTGTAAGTGCACAATCGTTGAAGTAAGTTTTCTTATTATATGGTATGAGAATTTAACATGCAACATCAGCTTCACAAGCTTGCAATGTTTTCCACATTGTAAATGGGGGGGACATTTCAGCTTTTTTAATTCTTTTGTTAGCAATTTTTATTTTGTTTTATGCAAACCAGTTTTGTGTCTCCGAGGAGCTAGGGAGCCAGCTGTTAGTTCGAACGAGGAGTGCTAGCATTCGAGTATTTCTGTTGATTGAGAGCCTCGGAGGGAGCAGAGTGTTCCCAATCAGCCAGTGGTGTGTGGTAAGAACGTACCGTGCTGTCAGCTAGAAGTGTATGCTTGGCTGCTCTGTACAACAAGATAAATGAGTGCTGCTGGGGTTTGGCAGATACTGAAGTCTTTCTTGGGAATAGTGGTACTGCACCATACCTCCCTCTTGAGATCTCTACTATTACACCCATGCTGAATACCTTTTTTTTCCGGTGCTGTGTTAAGTTTGTCACTTTGTGAGCTGTCCGACGTATGATGAGTTATAGGGCCAGTGCTTTCCGGAAATAGAAGTAGTCAAATTTAGCATTTTGAAAAAAAAGGAAAATGCATAACTTGAAGAATTAAGCGAAGATCAGACACGGTATGTACATCAATTTCTTAGATTAATTTAGGAAACACACTGTGTTGGCTTCCTATGCATCCTTCCTGGTTTGGACTGTTCTGCAGCACATGTGTGCAAAACCAGGTCCCTGCAATTATAGAGCACATGCCTTTAAGTGTGTGTGTGTGTGTGTGTGTGTGTGTGTGTACAGTATATGTGGTGCAGAATAAAAGGAAAAAAGCATTAAGGTCGTGTAGCTATAGAAGACCATAAAATTCCTGGTTTGCGGACTGGTGTAACTTCCTTTTCTACTACAGACAAGCCAATTAACACAGAGCAAGGCTTTGATCTATATTACTGTACACTGCCCAAACCTTTACCTCCCTGGAAGCTACAGTGCCTATAGTAAGTATTCACCCCCCTTGGATGTTTTCACAGTTTGTTGTGTTACAACCTGAAATCTTGATGCATTTTAAATGGGATTTTTTTTTTCCTTTGATTTACACAACCTACTCAACACTTTCAATGTGTGAAAAAATGGTCTTCATTAGATAAGTATTCACCCCCTTTGCTATGACACTCCTAAATAAGCTCAGGTGCAACCAAGAATGCCTTCAGCCTTCACACAGTAAGTTAAATGGAGTCCATCTGTGCCATAAAAGTGGTTCATATGATTTCAGATTAAATTCAAAGCAAAGATTCTACCCTGAAGACCAAGGAGCTTTCAAAACAACTCCGGGATAAAGTTGTGGAAAAGGCACAGATCAGGGGAGAGGTATAAAAAGATTTCAAAGGCATTGAATATCCCTTGGAGCACAGTGAAGTCGATCATTAAGAAGTGGAAGGTATACGGCACCACCCAGAATCTGCTTAGAGTAGGCCGTCCTCCCAAACTGAGAGCCGGGTAAGAAGGGCATTGGTCAGAGAAGCCAGCAAGAGGCCAATGACAACTCTGAAAGACCTACAGCGTTCCATGGCTGAGATGGAAGAAACTGTCCATTTGTCAACAATAGCTCAGGTACTCCACAAATCTGGCCTGTATGGAAGAGTGGCAAGAAGGAAGCCATTTCTGAAAAAAGCCCATGTAATTTGCTTTGAAATTTGCAAAATGGCATGTGGGAGACTGAAAAGATGTGGCAAAAGATTATGTGGTCTGATGAAACAAAAATTGAACTATTTGGCCGAAATGCAAAGCGTTATGTCTGGTGCAAACCCAACACAGCACATCACCCAGGTAACACCATCCCTACCGTGAAGCATGGTGGTGGCAGCATCATGCTATGGGGATGCTTTTCATCGACAGGGACTGGGAAGCTTGTCAGGGTAGAGGGCAAAATGGATGGAGCTAAATACAGGCAAATCCTTGAGGAAAACCTGCTTCAGTCTGCAAAAGACCTAAGACTGGGACGGAGATTCACCTTTCAGCAGGACAGTGACCCCAAGCACACAGCAAAGCGACACTGGAGTGGCTTAAAAACAAGAAAGTGAATGTCCTAGAGTGGCCCAGTCAAAGCCCGGACTTGAATCTGATTGAGAATCTATGGCAAGATTTGAAGATTGCTGTCCACCAACGATCCCCATCCAACTTGACAGAGCTTGAACAATTTTGCCAAGAAGAATGGGCGAATATTACACGATCCAGATGTGCAAACCTGGTAGAGACTTACCCCAAAAGACTCACAGATGTAATTGCTGCCAAAGGTGGTTCTACCAAGTATTGACTGGGGGGGGGGAATACTTATCTAACCAAGACATTTCAGTTTTTTTATTTTTCATTAACTGTTTCACGATAAAAATTCTCTTGCCTCTTCAAAGTGTTGAGTAGGTTGTGTAAATCAAAGGGAAAAAAATCCCATTTAAATGCATCAAGATTTCAGGTTGTAACACAACAAACTGAAACGTCCAAGGGGGAGGTGAATACTTACTATAGGCACTGTATGTCTATTTCCCTGTTAACTGCTTATACATTAATGAACACAACAAATCCCCTTGATAAACTTCCTGCTAACTCTCATCTTGAGGGGCTTTTGTAAATCACGCAGCACTTTGCAGATTTCCTCTCCACTGAATATGAAAGATAAGCCAGCTGTGTCAGAACTTGACTGTTCTCATTAGTCTTTAAATTATTGAGATAGGAATTCTTGTATTTTTTTTTTTTTTAAGCCTGCACATTGCCTCAGCAAAGCGCTACCTACTGATTGTGCTAAGTGATGTGCTTTGGAAAAGCAGTGGCAAGTACATTACTTTCAATGCATCATTTCAGCTGTCTAATGGCACAAGACTCAAATGTGTTTTGTCTTTGCTTTATTTTGATCATGGAGATATGATTAGCAAACATATTAAACCTAGAGGGAAAACTGGGGAATTACTCATACAAAATGCAAGTACAATTAAGGCTATGCATTACCTGATACAAAACAACCTTTTTTGAAGTTCATCTTGTTACATGAGCATGTTGTACCACTTATCAGGCTTCATTTGGTACTGATTGGGCGGCTCAAAATAAAACCATTCTTGCAATACTAAGAGATATATATCTATCTTTAACACATCAGTTCAGCGGTTGATTCAAATCATTTTTAGAGCAATTGGCACAATGTGCTGACTTCAAGCAGGATGCACTGAATGGGGTGTGTGTTTGTGTGGATGGGATCCTGGCATACTGAACAGCAGCTGTGTAGACTCACTCCCTACCACACTGGCTCTGCTTTACTTTCTGTATTTCTTGTACTTTGAGTAGTTTTATGTATTGCAACATGTTATTTATGCAAGTTTAATTACACATGGGATAATAAGTAACCCAATACATTTTATTGTGCTTGTCCTTTTGTTTTTTAAACGGTAACACCTCCCCCCCCCCCCACCTCCCCACCTATTTCACTATTCAAGCTCTTCCATTGCCCCTCACTGGTGTCCAAGTGTCTGTATACCCTCAGAACAGCACTAGGATATCAGTGAGAGGCCTGTGCCATGTGTGGTCAGCCACACTATTTCTTGCAGTTGAAGGGTTTGAATAAGGCGACTGTTATCTTTTAGATGGCTACCTGGGGACCACTGATGTGACAAAACAGACATATATCTTTTTCTTTTCTCCTGAAACCTGACCTCATGCCCTCTTATACTGCCATATAGTGTAAACCAGTGTGAAATAATTAAAGGGAAAACAATTTAGACCAAGGTAATACTAAATGGGCAGTACCTCTCAGCTCAGGACATTTATAGAGTGGAGCTGCTGATGCAGTTTTATTACACTTCGGAGACCAGCTGCCCTTGCCCTAATGAGCTTCGACCTTGCTTGTCAGTGGCCTCCGGGGAATAGAACATTTAAAAATATCTTCTAACTTATAATGGGTCAGATTTTTAATCGAGCTTTTGATCTAATAGCTTTCCTTGTGTTCCCTGGTGGCGACTTACAATGTCAAAAAATGATTTCACGGTGATGCATTAGATCTCAAACCATGCAACTTGGCTTCGCTGTGATATGAAGCACAGTAAGCACGCCTGCACCAGTAACACAGTGGAGTTTAGCCCTAATTAAACCTTAATATAATGTCAATTTGAATTAAGAGGGCTAGCATGAAGAGGCCCTGCTGGCCTGGATGGTGCTAATCTTAATCAGCAGCCTGAACAGAACATGAAATCAAATTCTTTTTTAGTAGCACAAAAATGACAGGAACGAGTGACATTATAAATTAGAAATATTTAACTCCATTAAATGAATACCCGTGACCTCAGCTATCTTGAAGTACTGTGAAGAAATGTGGCTCGTGTTTGAGACGGGGGGCTGGTGGGTGGGGGTTAATAAGTGGCTGTCTGCCTGACTACATATTTATGTAAATCACGATTTATATATTACTCATCTAGAGAACTGTTTTTCTAATTAAGCCTTTTAAACAATGTATATATATATATATATATATATATATATATATATATATATATATATATATATATATATATATATATATATAAAATCTCTATCCATCCATCCAGGACTGTAACATGTTTTTTTGTTTTTGCTCGCTTTAGCACTGTTACATCGGCTGTTTTCACTGTGGGGGATAATGTGGTTTCTGGCAGCGATGATCGTACTGTAAAGGTTTGGGATTTGAAGAACATGAGATCTCCAATAGCAACCATCCGTACCGACTCCGCGGTGAACAGGTACATTGCCATGTTTAGAGCCGAGCTGAGCGCCTCCTTGACTCGGATCATTATTGTTATTATTAACTTAAGTTCCAGTAACAAATGGAAATGTTGTCTTTTTGTTTACCAAAAAGAAATGCATGGATCCTGCATTATTTACAATGCATGTATTAGATTTGGTGAAGGCTGTTGTAACTTGTCAAAGGGCTAATATTTTATACACTTAACATAACGCAGTAAATATTTTCTCTTCCACACAGGATTAGTGTATCTGTGAGCCAAAGAATAATTGCACTTCCACATGACAATCGTCAGGTCAGGCTGTTTGATATGTCAGGGGTCCGGTTAGCTCGCCTTCCTCGCAGCAACAGACAGGTAAGACATCTGCCAGGAGTGCATGTCTTCCCATTGACACCAAAAATGAGTCTCAAAATATTATTGGAATTATGGTCTGTAGGTTTTAGCTGTTATGCCTGGATCCTCTAGGGTCTCTTAATTTTTCCTAAGTAGCATCCTCAGAAAAAGCAGATAGATAAAATCTAGTTTAGACACATGATATTCCAATTCTTGGAGCATTATAAAACATGAATGAAAAAAAAAAAGTGAATTTCCTCGACAGAAAATGATATATTTCCATTTATGTTTTGTTTTTCTTTTTGACGGTTTTGTTATAAATGTCAATTTTGAGATGTACAAAATAAGTCTTGCCACTAAAAGTCTTTTTTGTACACATTCCAGAAAATGGGTTTTAAATAGTTTTTTGAAAAGAAGTTGAAAACAGGACCAGTAATAATGTGTCATTACAGTCACCACTTTGTTTGAATTAGGATTTGCAAATGCTTTATACTCTGAATCACTAAAGAAAGTGAAAATATGCAGTATGTGCAGATCACTGTACTGGTAATACAGTTAACTAGATGAAAAAAAGTTAAATATTTACATTTAGCATGTAGAGATTAACATTTTTATTGCAATTATCTGTGTCTATTTTGAAGTAGTGCAATGGAGGCAGACTGGGATAGAATAATTGAACTGTGTAACACAAGCAAGAAACTACTTAGAAAATGTACTTGTCAAATATAATCACTTGGGGGAATTTAGCAAATAAAGTTATAGCTTTGTTTAATTTGTGCCAAACAACTTCAGAAATGCAGTCATTGGGATGAGTACACTGTAGTTGTCCAGTTTGGTTTAGCTGGTCCAGTGAGAAATGTATACCTGCTGTTTACATATCCACATGAGCACAATGAGCACATCTTTATCCTCTCGAAGGGTCACCGCCGAATGGTGTGCTGTTCAGCCTGGAGTGAAGACAATCCCATCTGCAACTTGTTCACCTGCGGGTTCGACCGGCAAGCCATTGGATGGAATATCAACATCCCTGCCCTGCTGCAGGACAAATAAGTCATGAACTGTTGCCCACTGAAGTGTTTGTGCTGAGCTCGGATCAATGTGAAACTTTCAGGGAGAAAGTCTTGTATATGTGTTGTATTTGCACCTGTGTGTACCCTGCATGGAATGTATATAAAACGTGGGAGTGTTTTGGTTTTAAACTACCAACCTTATAGGCCATTTCAGTATATGAGCTCTTAAGTATTTTTCTATTTTGTTTTGGTCATTAGAGAAACTTTAGTCTGGTAAATGTTACATTGCACATAAGTTATTACAAAAGCTTCAGCAGAAAAAGAAACAAGATAGTAACAGCCTTCTGACACTCTTATGGTTCAGATGTGAAATGCATTAGTCGTTGTAAAGATTGGAGTCAGTTTTTTTTTACCCACACGTTACACATCTGCTTTATTCTTCTTGCCTTGTATATTTAAAGATATAAACCATACAGGGCTGGATGTTGAAATATTAATGTAAACTTCACGAGTGTACAATTCCACTGTGTACTGTTTGGGATTGGCATACAGTAGTATAATGCAGGTGACATGTTGTCATCTAGGCTTGTGAGCAGCTGTATGTAAAGGATCTTAAGACAGAGAGTTACTGATGAACTTTTTATTTTTCGCTGCAATTGTACAGAATTTTACAGGACCTTGTTTTAACCCTATTTTGTAGACCTGTGCCACCATCATTGTATGAACTTGGAGGGGGAGGGGAAGGGGGGGTAGTTTGTTTTAGCTGCAGGAATGAAGTGACAGTTTTCAGAATTTGGAGAAATAAATGAGAAGTGTTTAAGGGTTAAATAGCCCAATACCTTGTAACCTGTTGTACTTTTCTGTGTGTAGATTATGAGTGCAGATGGTTGAACACTGTAACTGTTTATACACTAACTAGTGTGATTATTGTATAACACTGGTATATAGCACATTTTGGGCACAATTTAAGTACCGTAATAAAAACATTTTTGGCTTACTGCCTCACTTTAAGTATTAAACATTTACAAACGTTTGAAACCTAAAAATTGAGCCACACCTAGGAGACACAGGTTAGAATCTTAAAACATCGATTTTTAAATGCTTTAACTCTGAACATCTTGCTGGTAGTTTGAGTCACATCACTATTTGCCCTTGAATGGAATAGATACAAATCAACCAGGCCCTTCCGTGCATGTTATTTGTTAAAGCAGTGCTTGCTGATTTGATCAGTTGTTGTTTGACAAGGGATCCAGAAACATGGTTGCTTCTTACAAGCTGAGATCTACTTGTCAGATCTTCTTGTCAGTATTTTACAAAATGTTCAGTTCTTTTTTTTTTTGTCTTATGTTTTCCTTTCCTATCATAACTGTATCCAAATTTAATTAAAATGTAGGGGATTTGTCTCTTTCTAAATCTTTGTATTGTTCATTGTTTTTTTTATAGATACATTACTGTCTTTTTCATTTCTCAGACTTGAAAACAACTCTGCTTGCAAACCAAGCAACTAACTGGTAGTAAAGGTGACCCGTTTATTTATTGTTTTGCAGATTTAAATTAACGCTACAAAGTAACATACCCTGTTTCATCAGTAAGTGACACAAAGATACTTGACATTTTATTTCAAAATTCAATGAAAAAGCTTTCTAAACTTGTTTCAGCATGGAACTTGCAATTTCTTTTCTTTTTGCCTCTTAACCCAGCCTAAAGGAGAAGTTGTTACAAAGCATTAGAACACGTGTTTAAAGGTCAATGCAGAGTCAGCTGTTCATTTTGTTCTCCGTGTAACTCCTGAGACACAAGCTCAATATAATCGCTGGGTATTAAAAATAGAGAACTGCCAATTTTGCAGTTGTCAAAAACACAGAAAACGGAGAACCTGGTGCAGGTGGAAATTGCACAGACAATAGCTGAGTACTTTCAAATAAACCTTGTCGTTTGATCTGCAATACAAACAGTAATTTAGCTTGACAGTGATAATAGTAGTGTATGAAGAACATGAGCTTGTAAATCCTAATAAAATATGGTGATTTTGTTTAATTCATTCAGTTGTCTTGTCTTGGTCTGGTGTACACAACTGTAAAACTGTCAATCAGTATGTAGGTGTTGCGATGAACTCCACAACCCCATATTAACAAAATGAAAAGCATACTGATTTCGTAGCAACACACCGATATCTTTTTAAAAATATCACATGTTTAAAAAACAAGCAAAACTATAAAAATTAATGTTTTATTTGGACCAGGCACAGTCGCACACAAATGTATTGGCACCCTACGCTTATTATACCATAATTCAAGGTAACAAGGCTTTTTAATAAAAAGCAAAATGCACAATTTCTAGTAATTTAATTATCAAAATTTCATTTAAAGTATTTATTCATGACAAAAGTATTGTTTTTTTCAGATCAGTGCAAATTATTTCTATTGGATTGAGATCTGGCAATTTGCGAAGGCCATTCCAGAACTTTTATCTTTGTTTTCTTCAAGAATTCCAGAACACTTGACAGTATGCTTTGGGTCGTTGTCATGTTGTAAGATAAACTGTCTACCAATCAGTCTGTGAGCAGATGGTATCCTTGTACTTGGTAGAATGTTTTGATACATGCCTGCATTCATTCAATCTTCAATTACGTGAATGTCTCATCTCTGAACTGCAAAAAAAAAAGAAAAACAAAATGATTGAGCAACCTCCACATTTAACTGTAGGTAGTAGGTACAAGTTTTTCTTCATTGAAGGCTTTCACTTTTTTTTTTTCTCTAAACATACTGTGGTCTATTTTAGTCTCATTGGTCCAGACAGTTTTGTTGAAGAATGCTTCAGATTCCTGAATTTTTTTTAAAAGTGGTTTGCAGCAACTCTTTTGTGTTCAGGTGCCTTTGTACAGTTCTTTCTAAATCTCTAAGTCCTTGGCTGTTACATGGATTTCTGTTAGCTGTTGGGGCGATTTTCTTTGGGTGTCCACTTCTTTCAAGCGTTTCAGTTGAATTATGTTCTGTGTAATTTCTTGATTATTGCTCTGATTGTGGATTTTGGTATCCCATATGTCTGATGCTGTTCTGTAGCCATTTTCTGTGTTATAGTTTGCTGTGAATGCTATTATCAAATGTAAATCCAACTCCTTTGTCTTGACTATCATCTATTGTGTTGCCAAAACGCTCTTCTTCAACCGATGTTGGAAATAATTACCTATTTTTCTGGCTATTGACTTTTTAATGCAGCTTAATTACTGTGCAATGATTTTCAATCAGTTCATATAATTTTTAATTAGTTATATTAAATGTTTACAGACTTTTAATGAAAGGTGTCAATACATTCGTCAGGAACAAATATTTGTAATTGCTTTAGTGCTTTAAAAAAAAAAAAAAAGGGTTTGTTAAACTACCAGAAATGGTGTATTTTGGTCTTTGTCATATTAATTAGTGGCTAATTTTCACTAAATGCTTGTATTTAACATGTTTTCTTAAATTGTTTTATATTAAGTGTAGGGTGCCAATACTTTTGTCTGCAACTGTACTGTAGGTGTCTGAATAATTGATAGACCTGAACACTCTTTAGTTTAGTTTTTCTGCTATTACTGAGGTCTATACCATTCAGTATAAATGACAGAATTATTATGCTTAGTCTCATTTCACCTTGAGTGTGACATTCCTATTCTAAGTAAGTGTAACACCCAATCTACACTGATAGTCTTAATTCAGGACGGTTGTACTGACATATGGATATGCAGTCATGTTCCATGTACACCTCACTCATTGAAGCTCTTATTTCCTCATTTAACTTCCCCATCATTTCTTTGCTGACAATTTTCTTTCTCCTCCTTTACCCTTGATCTTGCCGCCCATATAGCAGCTTGCTTGGTTGCTATCTAATCTTGGATGGTGCGCCGATACCTCCTCATCAACCCATCAAAAACTGAAATCCTTTTCTTCCCCTCTTTGCCCCACCATCTCATTCCCTCCCTTGTCCCTTATTCCAACCCTTTCTGCTCGTAACCTCGGCGTCATCTTCGACTCCACCCTCTCCCTCTCTGATCATCTCAGCCATAACACGCACCTGCCGTTTCCACCTATTCAACATCCGCAAGATATGCCCCTCCATTTCCTTTTCTGCTACTAAACTCCTGATCCACGCTCTCATTTTCACCTGCCTCGACTACTGTAACTCCCTCCTACGCTTACACCATTACAACAAATTCAAAACGCCTCTGCCCGTATCATATTCAACCTCCCCCGCTGCTTTCACACCTTCCCTCTCCTCCTCCAGCTACACTGGCTCCCTGTCTATTATTGTTGCCTATTCAAATTCCTTACCCTTGTGTACAAATCTCTCCATGGTCTTGCCCCACCTTATCTGGCTGCACTGATCCCCCACGTCCCTTACGCTCCCAATCCCTATTGTTGCTCTCGGTCCTACCCTCGCCCTGTGCCCAATCCTTCATTGGAATAGACTCCTGTTTATCATAAAACAGTCACTCCCACTACGTAGTTTCCGCACCTCCCTCAAAACGTATCTTTTCTCCCTCGCCCCTGACCTCCTGTTCTGACCCTGCTCGCCTGACCCTGAACTAGCCTCTGGCCCTCTGCTTTCATATTAGCAACTAATTTGTATCTCCCCACCCTAGCCCAATAAACTTTAAATTCTTTCTTCACCCATTTTTTCTTGATTGTACCATTTTGTTTAAATTTGTAAAGCACCTTGGTTAAAGGTGCTGTAAAAATGTAAGTAAATAAATAAATAATGACAAATTGTGTAAAGTAAGTATATTTAAATATAATGAAGAAAAAAAAAAATGCAAGACAAGTTTCTGGGAGATGTGTTTAATTCTTTATGCCTGAGACTCTAATCCCAGGACATTTGATCTAATAATTACTGGTTACGATTAACAGTATGTAGGCAATGATGCTCACAGTTTACCAGTCAGGTTTTTAACTCCTTTGTGGCCAATTTATATCTAAAAATACAGGATAATTGATCCCAGTGGGCCGCACCAAAGGGCTTGTGGGTTAAGTCTGATTCATGAGTGTCACTACATCAGTGCAGTCATTACGACAGTCTGAAACCTCAAGACAAATGAGTCATTCCCTGCTGATGTCAGTTGAAAAGTATCCCTGCTTGGAGCACAACAAGATACTGTACACAATAGACTTAAATGGGATTGTCCTTTTGATTTATATATTGGTATCAAAAATCAAGAAATCTGAGCAAATATTTTTTATATCCGGTTCATGCAGTGCTACTACCTTCATTTTATTAAGATGGATATTTAAACCACAAGAGTTTATTCATCAACCGTGGGACAATTTCACCTGGAGAGTGAAATAGTAAGCACCCCTTCAAGAGCTTCTTTCCTGTCATTAACCAAGCAGCTGCTTCCCTTATTGACACATGCTTTCAGCCAGTAACATGCTTTGACCCAGAGGGCAGCAGTGTGGAGTAGTGGTTAGGGCTCTGGACTCTTGACCGGGGTGTTGTGGGTTCAGTCCCAGGTGGGGACACTGCTGCTGTACCCTTGAGCAAGGTACTTTACCTAGATTGCTCCAGTAAAAACCCAACTGTATAAATGGGTAATTGTATGTAAAAATAATGTGATATCTTGTAACAATTGTAAGTCGCCCTGGATAAGGGTGTCTGCTAAGAAATAAATAAATAAGACACTGCTGAGGTGAAATGACCCAGGAAGTGTAACTGATTCTGAGAAACTGAAAAAGAAAGCAATTTTCAACCTAAAGTAGTACCAGATAATATATGCTCGCTATGCCATTTAAAACAGTGTTTCTTTCTGTATACATTGGAGTTGTTGTTTAGTAATTATTCCTTAGTTACTGATGTTCATGGCACCGTGTTGCTATGTTTACACTCTATATTGTATTCATTTGTATTATTATTATTATTTACTTGAAGACATTGACAATGACAGTGTTTATAACTAGGGCCACGGAAAATTCACTGTATTTTTTCAAGAAATTCACAAATGACAATAAAAAAAAAAAAAAAAATACATTTCACTGATTGTCACGGAAGTGCCATTTTATTAAAAAAAAAAGTTTCTATTGTAAGTTGCCTAAAATGAATAGCGCATCAAAGAAAATCACTGAGGTTGAAACATTTAATGGTATTTACTGAGTCAGCATTTACATTGTAACGTTTAAAACAATCTTTTAAAATGTAACAAACAAGGGTCATTTAAATGTGTTGGCTGAAAAAAGTAACAAGCAGACAAAACTGATTAAAACAAAACAAGTTTGAATGACCAAATTCGGCAACATCCTTCTGATGAAAGTCGCTACAGAAATGTGATAAGGGCGTCTGCTAAGAAATAAATAATAATAATTGTTGTATATCCAGGTAAACTGTTCAGTACCCATATACCCAGCCTAGTCTCTGTGAGACTGCCAGTCTGAAAATGATGCTTTCTTACGGTTTAGTTAATCTGTGGGCTCTGGTTGACACCTGCACCAGGAGCTGGAAGATAACAACTTCCAAATGGATTCCTTGGGGAGGGGGGAGGGAATAAATCTAGTTTCTAGTATACTGCAGCCTCCTTCATCTGGAACATCAGTCACATGTTGCAAATCTTCATTTTACAGCACAGTTAAAAGGAACCCTTTAAGGTCAGTGCCAGACAGTTGTGTGAGATAATGTCCACCCACCCCAACCCCCGCTCTTCATATGTGCTTTATCAGTTCATGATCAAATTTAATTACACTTATTCATGCGCTGGAATGGATTTCATTTTGTTTTTTTCTCACCTTAATCCTCACTATAATTGTAGGGTATAACTGAAAGAGACCATTTATAAGAGCTGTGAATGAAAGTCAGCTGACTTGAATGTTTCTTCCATCTTATCTGCTCTCTCACTTGAACACAACAATCTTTTTTTTTATTTTTTTTTTATTTAATGACCTGCTCACTGTATTTGTATTGTATGTAGCAATGTTATTAATTGGGTCTGTAATCCAGTCCTGGGGGAAAACTCCAGCTGGATTAATAAACTGAAGTAAAGAGCAGCCACTGTTTAGACCGTTGAAAAAAGAAAAAGAAAAAGGCTGGAACAAGAATAAACAAGTTCCATTGTGCTGCACATTCTGCCTGAAGAGTATCCTCTGTCCCTTGATTTACTCTGGAAGGCAGAATGAATATTGGAATTGCAGATCAAGTGTTACAGGGTGGAGGCTGGGTGTGAACTGGGCTTATCTGCTTTCGTGGTTTTAGATCTTTTTTATCTCATCTCGTCTCACCACTAGGACAGGACAGAACCCGCAATGGCAGTGTATCACACAACACTGTCCGTCACACAAGCACACCCAACAATGCTGCAGATAGCTACTTTCAAGACGATAATGCAGCCATCCTCTGAATGGTTTGAATAGCATGACAGAGATGCTTCAGGCATCTTGCATGGCCACTACAATCAAATTGAGCATTGCAGATGAACTTGAATAACACGTCTGTCATCAAGATCCAGTGCCTACCCCTCTGCACTGAACCTGAGACTGAACCTTGCTGAGATCTGTCATCAGGATCCTGTGCCTACCCCTCTGCACTGAACCTTGTTGAGATCTGTCATCAGGATCCTGTGCCTACCCCTCTGCACTGAACCTTGTTGAGATCTGTCATCAGGATCCTGTGCCTACCCTCTGCACTGAACCTTGTTGAGATCTGTCATCAGGATCCTGTGCCTACCCCTCTGCACTGAACCTTGTTGAGATCTGTCATCAGGATCCTGTGCCTACCCCTCTGCACTGAACCTTGTTGAGATCTGTCATCAGGATCCTGTGCCTACCCCTCTGCACTGAACCTTGTTGAGATCTGTCATCAGGATCCTGTGCCTACCCCTCTGCACTGAACCTTGTTGAGATCTGTCATCAGGATCCTGTGCCTCCCCCTCTGCACTGAACCTTGTTGAGATCTGTCATCAGGATCCTGTGCCTACCCCTCTGCACTGAACCTTGTTGAGATCTGTCATCAGGATCCTGTGCCTACCCCTCTGCACTGAACCTGAAACTGAAACTTGCTGAGTCTATGCTACAACATGCCAAGGCTGTGATACAGGTCTGAATAAAATGTCCAGGCAGTGTAGACCTCAGGGTAATTGGGTTACTGTTCGACAGGAAGATGCAGTATATCAGCAGCTTTTGTGACAGAAAGTTGACTAAATCAGTTGTAGTATTGTCTTTTTTATTCACTTAAACAGAAACATTCACTTATAAGGTATCACTGAAGTGCAATTTACAGACCTTAGCAGCAAATTTATATATTTCAATTCACAATTCTTTTTTTGTGTTTTTTACAAATATTACAAATGTACATCCATTATTACAATATTGCCATTCAATCATGCCTCATATGCATTTCTCTCATTATTCATTATTCAGTTTTCTCATTGTTGAAACGTGAACAATTACAATGTAAAATGACATAAAAAACAGAAGATAAATTAACGAGAAATTCATGAATCTTACAGAAAAAAATAATCCTAACATAACTAGAATATATATATATATATATATATATATATATATATATATATATATATATATATATATATATTATCACTAAGTTTTACAATACATTTATGCAGGGGTTTAAACTAACCTTTCTCTCTCTCTCTCTCTCTCTCTCTCTCTCTCTCTCTCTCTCTCTCTCTCTCTCTCTCTCTCTCTCTCAAGAACTACAATAAATCTATATGAAAAAGGAAAAACCAAAAACCTATACAACAGCAGAAATAATACATGTAAACTAAAAAGTATGTTTTCTTACCGAGAACTAAATTCTATACTGATAGAAACTGTTCAAACAAGTCCTAAATGAATTCCAAGAAGCAGTCTCCTTGTGTACCGAGCCCTGCTATACAACCCTTTATAAAAGAACACTGAAGGGGTTTGATTTTTAAATTGTAACTAAATTGTGTGCGCAAAAAAAAAAACCCAAGCTGATTTTATAACAAAGGCCAGGTGAGTAATTCAGAACTTTCCAGACTGTGTTCCACATTTTTAAAAAAGACAAAAAAACAAAAACAAAAACAAAAATAAGGTTCAAGTAGAGAATCGGTCAGATATGAGATTAAAGTAAATATTTCCACTTTGTATTGCAGACAGACCTCAGCAACCTGGCCAGATTCAAGTACCTTAAGCGTAACAGTATAGGCCACCTGGGTTGTTTAAAATGTATGCTTTAAAATGTGTTAACCTGGGATGTACGCTTGATAGACGTCCAGTTAATGCTTATGTTAACTCTTTAGGTCAAACTAATTGAGCTGTGCACCACCTGTCAATTTAGATCTTTGTGTGGTCCAAATGAACATGATTATATTTGCATGTGTGTACTACTGTACTGATCCCTGGAATTAACAGTGTCTTGTTTGGGGGATTTTAAGAAACAAACAGCAATTAAGACAACTGTGTAGCTACCTAACAGGAACATACTCTACAAGGGAATCTGTTGTATTCACTTTTATCAGTGCTTCAGCCTCCAAGATCACTGTAAAGGGGAAGGTAATCTCCTGGGATTACATCTGGCTGACCACTAGGTGTCGGTGTTGTTCAATTTAAGAGTCATATTTAAAATGTGTTGCTATGGTTTAAAAAATATCCAGACAAAAGACAAGCAGTTCAGGTTTTTCAGACTCGTATTACCCTTGTGTACCGGTGAGGTGGCTAAGTGCTCCCAATAAACCCATGGGTTTGTATTATTTGTAATGAAATGAACACGTGCCAAAAAATATACAATGCAAGTTGAATTGTACATTCTTTACAAAAGAACATGCAAAAAATATAATTAACTACAGTAAATGTGTACTAAGCTGTCTTGGGAGAAACAAGGACTATACAACTAGTGGCAAGATGTTACATTTATTGTGTTTAGCTAGATTGCATTTATAACTCAGTCAGTCACTTCAGGTCAGGGTTGGGCCTGGTCAGTATCTTCAAAAGAATACACGGGCCCTTCATATATATATTGTTTTATATATGTTTTTGCTCAAAGAGTCAATTTCCCAGTGTTTCGGTATGTTTAACTTACCATTGTCAAGGGAATGTGTGTTTGAAAACAAACATTGGAGGTATTTATAGACTTTGATGCCATGGTAACCACACATTTATTTCTCTTTAAATCTAATGTCTTTGTGATGCAATTCACTATAAAGCTAATGATGTAATTATCTACTGTTTCTTTCTATTTAAACCTTCAGGCACCATGGTATCTAGTGTATTTATCCATTTATTTTCTTTTATTCTTCTACTGTACATTATCTAATTTTATTGGTAGATATCGTGCACAAACTTTAGTTCATCCACGGTGTGCCTGTTCCTTGTAAAGTGCTGAACTTGTCTTTTCCACAGTGACTTCATAATAGTAATGTTCCAAAATTTCCAGTAGTGTGAAAAATTTTCAATAGGAGACCTTCAGACCCTATCTTTTGAATGAGGACATTAAATTAAGGAAGATTGCCTTCAGTTCTCTGACCTCCAAAAAAGATACAGGCTAAACAAGGTGAAATACTGTAGCTGTAAAATGAAAGGCATGCGTTTTAGTTATTTAAAGATACTCTTAAAAGCGACGGTGCAAATCAGTGTCACAACACCATTCTGGCTGCAATTAAGGTAAACGGAGGAATGATTACTATTTATTTCTTACTTTGTGCAGATAAAATGCTAAATTGGGTTGGAGAGCTGAAATTTATTCACAGCTTAATAATGCAATTGCAGCTGTTATCTTAAAATGTTGGTCTGATTAGGGCACTGCTGTAAAAGCGGCCTGGAGTAGGGTTTGTAAGTGTGAACATGTGGGTGGTTTGTGCACAGCGCACAATATGTGTGAGACAATGGGAATGGATTATCAGTAACCTGTGCTTGTGGTGTGTTGTTTTGGTAACACTTTACATTAAGGGTCTCTGTGTATGTACCGAGTAGTAAATCCATGTGGACTTACACATCATTACAATCTGATCATGCATATTTATGATGTACTAAATGTGTAAATCTTTTTGCACAATATATGTAAGTACGCAATTGTACATACAAATCAGAAAAGGGTTAGGGTTAGCAGGGTTAGGGTTAGATATAGGGTTAGGGGGTCCCTGAGTGGCTCATCCAATTAAAAGCGCTTTGCTGGGGACTTCGAAGGGGGCGTCACATTGGCTCTGACATTCCTGGGTGGGGGATGGGAAAAGAGCAGGGATTGCTTCTCCTCATCGCGCAGCAGTGAACCCTACTGGCCAGAAACTGAGCACCACCTCTGTTGTGGATTGCACTGCGTAAAAGCGATTCTGACTTTAGGCTTGTGAGATCGGAGGACGCTCACACACCCTCAGAACATCTGTGCTGTGTGGGGACTCGATGCGGTGAGGAGAAAAAACATAATTGAACATTCCAAATGGGAAAAAAAAGATATAGGGTTAGGGTTAGGGTCAGGGTTATATGATGCACAAAGATGTACACATTAAGTACACTGTAACTATGCATAATAACATTGTAATATACAGTAATTAGAGTCACTTAACCCATTAAGTACCAAATCCTTTTTATTAAAAACAATTAGAACACAGCTGTATTTATGTAGTTTGATACATTACATTTGGACTTAACTTTTGCCGTTAACACAATTAGAGTAAGCTACATAACAATATAATTAAATAACAAGAACAGAAAATTAAAACAATAGGTAAATTCCAGTTAAAAATGCTTAAAAAATTACAAAGTAGCCTGTCCTCAAATGAGGACAGCGGTGCTTAATGGGTTAATGTAAAATGTTACCATGTTTATTTTTTCCCTGTGTCTTCTTTGTGAGGCCTGCCCATCCTATGGAGGGGAGAGTTGGCCGGAGAGCCTGAGTTTAACAGAGCACTCCAGTAAGCTTTCTAGTGGGGTGCTGACGTGTTGTTTATTCAGGCAGTAGAAAGTGATCCTGCTCTGGTGGCTTCTTTATCCAGGTTCCCAGTCCGGCTTCCTGCAGTGATTTAAACAACTGCTGCTTCACAGTTTGGTATGTTCCAGCAGCCAGCTTGGCCTCGCAGTACATCACTGGCATTTCCCCATGGCGCGGCACTTGCATGCTCAGCTGCGGGAAAAAAAAGGAGCAAAACAAAACGAATGAGCCGGCACAAACTGGAAACTTCAACAGCTGTTTAATCTTCCCATTTAAATTTCACAAGCAATTTAACATTCTCTGTGCTTTTGTGAATTTTCTTTGTTTCAACAAAAGGTGGGGATATGAAACAGTGTGGCTTTTGAGATTACTATAGATTATTAGAGATTTTCTTAAATCTGTACAAATAACTTCTAAATATGCAAATAAAAATATGCTATTTCCATTATTTAAAGTGACTGAATTTTTTAATTTTTTTTTTTTTTTAATCCTCTAAAGCATTGTATTATCCCCTTCGGATTTTTATTTTCAATTTTTGGAAATTTTAAAACAGTTTGTATGGAGTTCGAGAAGTTGCCCTGCCAAAACTTTGAAAAAACATATATACATTATAAAACATACATAGATAGGAAACGTAATGTGCTATAATTATACACACAGTGACTGAGGGGGATATATTTATAACTTATTAATAGTACTTGCATAAAAATAATACACTTAATTGATTATAAAGAAGAAAAAACAGTCCTTGTCTTCCCAGACTTACATTAAAGCAGAAGATAATGTATCAGTGTCTTGTTTTAGGGTTCCTTTATTTTTCAAGGTATTTGTGATAACTGAATTGAAGAATTCATACCGTTTATTAACTATTTTATGTAAACAGTAAAATCCTAGACCTTATTTTTATTTTTATTTTTTTCCAGTGCAATAGTGAAATATAACCAGCCTTGTTAGTTTCTTGATGTATGTGAAGGGTTAATTGTATGTTTGAAATAAGGGTTATGAAAGTTCACAATAAGATGCCACTGGTCTGGGGTTTGTAAGTAGCAGAGTGAACAGAACAAACGTTGAAGTACACAGTGTAATAGAGATAACTTGGCATAATATCTGTTACTCATACAAATACATTGTTACCTGGACACATTTAGTGGGCTATTCGGGAGATTCAACATGACATCCTCCACTCCTGCCCTGAAAGAATTGCCTCCAGTCCAGGTAGATATCGTGCACCTGTTCTGTTTTTAAAACTAGTTGACCATTATATCGTGCCTAGAAGTATAATTGCAATAATCTATATTATTAATAATCCTTGAATGTTATAGTTGAATAATGTAAGCTTAATAAATATGTTTGATTGACTTTACTCACTGTTGTCAAGTATAATTAATAACATGGACTACTTAAAAGAAAATGAAAAATGATTGCTTCCACATCCTTACATATGTTTCATCTGTACACCCGTCTCAGGGCTGAAAATATTCCCTTTACCTGCCTTGAACCCCGAATCCTACCTTGTCATAAAGCTTTGCCCAGCGAGTGAAGAGAGTGAGCTTGCAGAGGCGGGATGAGCTCCCCGAGTCCTTCTTCTTGCCAGTCGTGGTGTTGATGACCTCCAGTCCCATGTCTCCCGCAGTCCAGTTCACACTGAAGCAGGGGGACTTTCCCGACTGCCGGCTCTCAGTGCTGCTTAATCCTAAAAAGAATCACATGGACCAGACTGTTACAAACCAGCAGCTGCTTAAGTAAGTAACAAGTGTATACAGGCTGATACGAACATGGACATGGACAATACTATTAGAAAAAAAAAGATACAAAAATAACTTTCACCTGTTACCTCCTACCACACGCACACCGACTGTAGGTGCTCTTTGATTTTGCAGGTTGGGATATAGTTGCTTTGACTAGTCAGGCACTATTATGCCCCTTTCAAGCACCGATAACAGATTTCTTCAAGCCACTTTACGACCATCTGGCAGCTAACTGCTCCAGGCCTTATAAACAGCACAGTCGGTCACTTGGCACATCACATAGTTGTGACCCTTTGCATAACACTTCCTCACAGTTTCCTAACATTTACCAAAGTAGCCACTTCCTTTACATTGTAAACATGGCTTGTGTCATCCCAAGACCACAGATAATAGATCATAGTTTCTTTGGTAGAAATAATTGAAATAAATACATAAATACAGATATATAACCTGTGGGGGAAAAAAACAAGTACAATGTACATTGCGTACTTCAGCACTTCATTTGTTTGTTTTTTAAAGTGAGTGTATGTTATTTAGAAAGTCCCTTGGTGTGCTAATTAAAGCCAGCGCCATAATATGCCTATTAAACATGCCGGTCATGAATTCATTAGAGGGAGTGTGTCTGTGTGCGTAATGGGAACATTTTAAACACATTATCTTGTTGGTAAATAGTCTACATAGGCAGCTAACCCTTCTAGTCAGTTTATGCTTGTTTTCATCACAATTAGTCTGTGGGACCGTTCTTTAATATTACTTCCACAAGAGGGGTAATTCTTACCTTCAATATCGTACAATACAGCTGTGTATTGAATGTGAAGCCAATAAAAAAAACACACGTAGCTGAAACATTAGCTTGCAGGTGTGAAGAATAGTGTAACATTTTGTCTGAGGAGAATGGCTTGTGAAATACAAGCTGACGGTGTAGCTGGCAGCACCAGATTTGTAAAAAAACCATGATTGTAAATAAATCATACATGCTTTTCTTTCTTTCATATGATCTTTACTTAGAGAGCAGTGAGACTGACGGCCACAGTGCTGCAGGCCTGCAGTCAGGTGAGGTGTATGCTATGGTAATTGGATTTTTAAATGCCATGGAGCAAATGTTTTATTGATTTCTACGGTGTCTGTCGTTCTTTTTTATAGCCAAAACAAAAGTAATTTATAACGAGTTTGTTGAAAATAAACTAGTAATACAAGAAGGCAAACTTCCCAATGGATGCCTTCATCAGCATGATTGCAGAATTTATGAATTGTGTCTTTAAAGTTATGACTGATGTAAACTATACAGCAGGGGCGGAGCCACATACATCACTGGCAATGCAAATACTACAGTATCGAGTCGAGGGGATTAAAATGTACGTTGATTTTGAATTTATTTCAGCATTGCATTCTTTTAACTGAGTGTATGTGTAACGGGCAGTGCTGTGTGATACACTGCCGTTACGGATTCTTTCCCCCTGTCGGTGAGATGAGATGAGGTTAAAAGCCTGGCTCTTTTGCATTGTGGTTAAGATGCTTGCTTGTGATGCACAAGGTCGGTGGGGTGTGCCCAGCCTCCTCCCTGTTACATACTGTATGCTATTACACTCTTTAAAGGGGTGTGCCCAGCCTCCTCCCTGTTACACATGCTATTATACTCTTTAAAGGGGTGTGCCCTGCCTCCTCCCTGTTACACATGCTATTACACTCTTTAAAGGGGTGTGCCCAGCCTCCTCCCTGTTACATATGCTATTACACTCTTTAAAGGGGTGTGCCCAGCCTCCTCACTGTTACACATGCTATTACACTCTTTAAAGGGGTGTGCCCTGCCTCCTCCCTGTTACACATGCTATTACACTCTTTAAAGGGGTGTGCCCTGCCTCCTCCCTGTTACACATGCTATTAAACTCTTTAAAGGGGTGTGCCCAGACTCCGCCCTGTTACACATGCTATTGCACTCTTTAAAGGGGTGTGCCCAGCCTCCGCCCTGTTACATATGCTATTACACTCTTTAAAGTCACCAGTCCAGGTAGGTGATGTGAAGATCAGTTCTACATCCCCGTATGTAGTCTGGGTTGTCTGTTAACAGCAGGTGGGTGCACCATTGATGTGCTTGAATAAACCAGTAAATCCATTCATAACAGACTGAATGAAGATTAATGGACCAGCTGGACAACCTACCCCCTCCTTAAAACCCTGCACACTGTACATTTATTACATTGTTTAAAACACCATTTTTTCTCAGATATTTCACAGTGGTCTGGGACTGTGGGACTATGGTCCAAAATTAAACATGGGACTTCACCACATCAGTTGGAATGAATTCCTTCAATCAGTATGGGTTCCTTTTGAAGGAGAAGAAAGACACTGGAAGGGCTACTCAGTCCTTTTGTCACCAAGGGTGCTAAAAAAACAGGAATCTCAATGTATTTGACACACAGCAGCTCCATAAACATCTGGTGTACAGACTAGATGTGATCATCGGGCTGTGTAGGCTCAGATTGCATACTGTCATTGGAATGAGGACGATTCAGATTCATTTATTAACCAGGATAGAACCCTTGAGATATACATTTCATTTCAAGGGGGTTCTAGCAGGAAAAGATCAAGGACAGATACAGTTAACCCAAGACATGACTTCAAATTTAGCACAGAGAGAAAAAAAAGAGGGCATGCATGGGAGCAGAGTAAAAGCAAGTTTAGAACAGAAGATAGGAAGCAGATTTCTACAGTTATAAATGCATGGAATAGCCTACCAGGTGACTTAGTAGGATCTAAAACACAGGGACATTGTAAAAAAGACTTCGATTCTGTGCTTTTAAATTAGACCCCCCCTCCCCCCTAACCCCAGTAGGGGAGATTGGTGTGCTAACAAGGGACAAGCCTTGAAGGGGTGAATAGCCTTTTCTCGTTCTCAGACTTTTCTTATATTCTTATTCTCTAAGTATTTAGACAGCCAGCACATGAAAAATAACAAGGTGAGGTCAACAGAAGACAATGGAGATAGCAAGCAAGGATTATATTCATGTTCAAATCCAGTTACACACAGTAACCCCCCGGGAGCACACGTTTCTACATATGAAACACATACTGTATGATCAAGAAAAAATCAAGAGAGACTTCTGGCTCTGTGCTCAGGCCATTTAACATCAGGGGTTTCCACTGACCTGCTGAACGGTTCATTACTAACTATGGGCATGGTTCATTTCCCAATGGACTAACCATGTATGACAATGATTTGTCTACGTTCATTAGTCCAGGCAGTCCTGAGCATAACTGCCAGAAAACAGTTGTCAGCAAAACGAAAGGCTGGAGAGACCAGACTGCTGATGTCTGAGAACAGCCAATGCTGCATATCAAACGTCACTTGTGGCAATTGCATTGCAGTGTATTGATATTTCCACAAGGAGTCTTAGTATCACTTTGCACTCTGAAAATAAAGGCAAACTGAGAAACCTTTTCTTAACAGGTTTAATGACATTTAACTGAATGTGTTTACCCTCAAACTTTAGATTTTGTGCCTGCTTACTTACACGCACAGAAATATGGCTTTTGCTACTAGTTAATACAAATATAGCCATAATGATGGTGCTACTTGTACAAAGCATGATACTCTAGTTCATTAAGGAAACTCATGCGATAAGATTATTTATTAAAGCTTAGACTAGACAACACTGTGGCATTATACATATTTTTAAACTACATTCTTTGGCCTCACCTTTCAAGGTACCCCTACAGGATAGCTGCCCTCCCCTTTCAACAAAGCCAAAAAGCAGGTGAAGGCTGGGAAGGAGGAGGCAAGGGATGTAATGGATTGAGATAAGATATAAATCCCTTCCTTACCGATCACTGAACATATTGTTTATCGAAGGACAACTAAGATACTAGCTATTCAAATGATGATTTGTTCCAGTATTGGAAGCGCCTAAAATATGCTTGATATTTACGTGATTTGATCTAAGGTTAAAGTGAGTTCCTTACCAGAATCACCGCTTTGCTTAAAGTGCCTGTGCTCTGAGATGCATGATAATATGCATCATCTCATTTCATGATGAAGGGCTTAATAACTTACCACTGAGAAGAGGCTGATTCTGCTTGTATGATGCTGGCAGCTGACCAATGTGCTGTACCCGATGGCTCACTGTCCTTGAGAAGTGACCGGTGTGATGAAGGCTCCCCACAATAATGCTGTGCAGGTAGATAGGCTCGATAAAGTAGCTGAGGAGCGATCCCTGGACACCAAGAACATTCCATCTAAAAGACAAATACACGAAGGGATCAATTCTGTGTCAGCAGAGATCTGTTTATTTAAGTATATTAAAGGTCATGCACTCATAGCGATAGGCGTATGTTTATTTGCATTCCCCATTTCCAGAACAGTGTGGTCTATTCTATTGATCAAAACTGTGGTGGCTATAAAAACAGCCACCATGTCAGTCATTAAAATAACCACTTTTACCTGTACAGACAGACTGCACTAGACTGACTTAAATCCCCCCGTTTTCATAACCTTGATACTGATCTTCATGGTATCAATATTTTCTGTAGTGTAGATTCACTTCTATTTAGACCATGGAAGACCCCTGTGCCTCCTGCATCCGTAATGTAACCCTTTCCCCGTCTTATGTAACCTATGAACTCCCAGATTGAAGCATACAATTATACATGGTAGAGACCTTGAAAGCAGGTGTGCTTTCTGGAGGCTCCAGCTGTGCCCAACACCAGCTTCTTCTCTGGGGTCCAGAGAAGAAACGCTTTTTATAAGCTGTGGTAGTTTCTAAAGGGCGTCCACATGACCTCTATTTATTGAACCTGGTGGCTGTTTCCATTCTCTACCATGACTCTCGTGCAAGGTGACCCAACGTATGTCTTGACAAACTGCTGAGTCAGCCCGAGGGGGCTAGATTTCTATTTTTTGTACTGTCTCAATGGATTTTCATTTCATTTCAAGGGGGTCCTAGCTGTTACTGCATTTATGTATCGTGAAGTTCAGAAATGTGTTCATATTCATTAAAGAATATTAAAATAATGATATTTATAGTTCCATAAACACAGGCACAATAATATAGAAAACACTAGCTGTGTCACCTTCCAGTTTATAAATCAAATAAGTGCAGCAGCAATGTGGTCTGGGCAGCAAAATTAGCACAAGCCAGGCTGGGGATTCTCTATTTGGGGGCAAAGCGAAACCCGAAGAAAAAAGGGAGATCCAGCTTCAGGAGTTTGAATCCCTCTCGACTTGAGTTCTGATGGAGGAAGTGCTCACTGAAGAAGAGAACCAAGATGACTGTTGTGTGTACTGTATTAATAAAGGTGACCAAAACCTCCACATTTCCATAGCTTCTTTTCGTGTGCAACAATCTCATGACTCTACACAGCAAAATGTTCCTTCTTAAGTTTTAAACATGTTGCTAATTTCCAATACTTTATTTGCCATTTTTAAAATGCATTTATTTATATGAATATACAATACTATACAAATCTAATATATTTTTATATAGCGGCCTTCATGCTGTGGCCTCCCAGAGCGCTTTACGAAATTAAAAACAAAACAAGAGAGCTTATATACACTCCAGCTACATCCAATTATATACAAGCACATTAAAAAACAAGTATTGAATTTAGGCTTAAAAGAACCGAATGTTACATTTTGAATTGGGCTGGGAGACCATTAGGGTCTTCCAAATGCCATCTAATGATTTTCCAAACTCATTTTGGTTATGTCTGCAGTGGTGCTGGCGCAAGCTACAGTAACATTACTAATATTTGCAGGACATGCCAGATAATAATAACAGTTACTGAGCCCCTGTGCTTTAGTACCAGCTTAGTGCCAACATAAGAGCTATCCAAACATTACAGCATTTTTTTTTTTACTATTAGACAAAAATGTTACTGAAATAAAAACACAAAACAATGTGGTTTGCACGCCAAACCCTCAGATCAGCAGCCTAATGAGCTTGGAAATGCACAATCAGCAGCAAACATTATGTGGCTAATTTTCACATCACTGTTCTTTTTTGTTAATTAATGTCTCTAAATCACTACCGCAATTATTGAGCTTACCTCTTCCCTTCACATCTCCTTTATGATTGATAAGGAGTCATTATATTGGTTGCTTCCTTGAGCAGCCAATTACCACACAGAACACTTTTCAATAATTACTGAATGCTGACATGCAGCCCGCTTTACCTGGAGAACGATCTGTTCGAGGAATCTGCGATACCTATTGTACGGAAAAAGGATTTGGGTTTCATTTTTTTTCTCTCCCTAAAACACAACCGATTTAGCCTGCAATATTAATTTGCCTGTGAAGCAGCGCTGTGAATTAGAAACATCTTTTAATCTCATGCAAGAAAAGACAGCCATCTGGCTGAGTTTAAGGGGGAGTCTCTCTCTACTTCTCCCTATCTCTTTTCCTCACCCTCTCCCGCTGTAAATGCAGTCCATTAAAGTAATGTGTTCATCGCCATAAAACTCAAATGGAATATAAAGGATAATATTCATACAGAAGCCTTCAATTAAAACAGTCATTGCCTTAATTAAACATCTACTCTGGTCCCTTCATTTTACTTAGAAAAATATATTTTTATTGCATTTCATAATCATAAAACCGCTCCATCTACCAAAAACAAAAAAGGACTGTCAGTTTTGCATGCAAAATTACCAACGCACCCTCTGGAGCAATAACCTGAGAACACCACAAACTGCATTGATCACATCATTCTTCACTGCAGATCTACAGAACGTCAAGGCAACTGGATAACGATTCGACTTGCTGCTCTTGACAGTGCCCTTGGTAAGCTACCCTGGTGACCTGAGCTCTTCTGTGGAAGTATAAATTACAGGGATATAAAATGTGTGAGAATGCGGAGGATGGTCTAAACCTCCTTATTCTATTTTTGTGTAAAGTAATTGCATTGACCCCCGTAGTGGCCTGGCCAGATCTAATCAGGCCATTCCCAGCCCCTGTGAAGTGAATCAAATAGGTCACATTAACACCAGCAGAGGTGGAACAGCAACAGTGATTGGCTGACACTGGCTCAACCATCCCAGCCTTTGAATCCTCCAATGATTGAAGCATGGATTACCAGCCACTGCTAGGATTAAAACTTCTGATTGCCTTCTCTGTTAATTCAGTATCTCTAGGGAGGGCAGCCCAGAACAGCGCAAAACTGAATTAAAAGCACCTGGAAATCTCTTGTGATGGCCTAATTGTAGCAGTGAAAGATACAACTACTGTGTAGTATGTTAAAGGCGCTCATCATCCATGGGACTACAGAACAAAAACAGCAATTTTAATCTTAACATTTTCATTGGGCATTAACAATTTAATATTGTGTGCCTGCACTCCTTGGATCTCTGTTTTTGAAAGAGCGTACTTATTTTTATAAGGGATACCACAATCATCCATCCTAAGGGCAATATAATATGCTTTTAGGAAACTGTTTCACTGTGGAAAATGAAAAGCATGTCTAACAGTGAATCAGGTTACAGAAATATTCTGAAATTGGCCAAAGTTCATTTAATTTTTAAGAAAATCTATATTTTCCACCAAATCTAAAATATTATACTATGTATGTCCAGTTTTCAATGAACTGCTACGATACCCTTTGCATTACTTTTCAGTAAGCAGAAGTCAAAAGAATTGATAATGTGCATTTCAGAAGCAATTTAATTATTCCATATAAAAAGGCTACATTCACTTCTGCAACGAAAAAGAGGTTTGCTTTCCTAACCTGCACCACGGAGTCACAGCACAGCGAGAGATTAATTAAAGTCATTAAAGTGGGCCCTGGTGCAGTTGCACCCCCCCCTGACACTGGCCCTATCACAGATAAGTGGAAAGGCAGACCATAGGGAAGCCATAGGCAGGGGGGCAGGATAGCTGCCCTCCCCTGTTAGACGAAGTCAAAAAGCAGGTGGAGGGTGGGGAGGAGGAGGCAATTTCTGGCACACAGCAGGGACGTAATGGATTGAGGCAAGATATAAATCCCTTCCTTGACAATCATTGGACATATTGTTGGTCAAAAAACAAATACGAGACTAGCTATTCGACTGACGATTTGCTCTGGTAATGGAAGCTTCTAAAATGTGCTACATATTTATGTGATTTGATCTAAAGTGAGTTCCCTGCCAGAACCACCGCGTTGCTTAACCTATGGAAGGTGCATGTGAACCTACCTGGCAATTTTATCCGTACAGGACATGGTGATGAGCTGCTCCCCCTGCATCACCCCGTCCCAGGTCTGCACTGCACCGCGAGCTCGAACAGGAATGGTCCCCTCTCCAGATTCAATCTTCGTCCGTAGATGGCTGTGGAATTTCTTCACAATGTGTTTGTTGCTGTGCACTTCACACAAACACAATTACATGCAAACATTTGTTAAGATAAGAACATTGTTATTTTTTGTTTTGAAGTCATAACTCATATATTTTTTGCATTCATTGTATATTAGAACTCCTTTATTGAGTATACATGAGAACAGGACAAAAAATATTTTGTGCATATATTTTGGTAAATGGGACTTTAAAGTCTTGTCTGTACTTTACGAACACTAATAAGGCCTGCCAGGACTGAAAGGGTTAATGACTGAAGGTAGTATGCTGTATGGCAAATGACATTTAACAGAGAAAAGTGTAAGGTACTGCACGCAGGCAATAAAAATTTGCATTATAAATACCATATGGGAGATACTGAAATTGAAGAAGGAATCTATGAAAAAGACCAAGGAGTTTATGTTGACTCAGAAATGTCTTCATCTAGACAATGTGGGGAAGCTATAAAAAAGGCCAACAAGATGCTTGGATATATAGTGAAAAGTGTTGAATTTAAATCAAGGGAAGTAACGTTAAAACTTTACAATGCATTAGTAAGACCTCATCTAGAATACTGTGTTCAGTTCTGGTCACCTCGCTACAAAAAGGATATTGCTGCTTTAGAAAGAATGCAAAGAAGAGCGACCAGAATTATTCTGTGTTTAAAAGGCATGTCATATGCAGACAGGCTAAAAGAACTGAATCTATTCAGTCTTGAACAAAGAAGACTACACGGCGATCTGATTCAAGTATTTAAAATTCTAAAAGGTATTGACAATGTCGAACCAGGGGACTTTTTTGACCTGAAAAAAGAAACAAGGACCAGGGGTCACAAATGGAGATTAGATAAAGGGGCTGTGGAAGGGTGGTGGGCAATTCACTGACACACACGGGAGACACACACGGGAGACACACACGGGAGACACACACAGGAGACACACACGGGAAGTTTTTTTTGGAAACACCGCACTGGTGCCCAGTTTTATTATTTCGGTTTTATTATTTTCATCTTTTGGCCTGCAGAGGGCGCTGTTGTCCATGGCCTGGGTACCAACAATGGTACACAGGACCACAGCAATACCAATACTGGTAAACAGTTTAAAGCTGGCGCACTCACAGGTGCTCAAAATAATAATGAAAACAAAAGGCGAAATGAAAAGGGAAAATAAAACACAATAATAAAACTACAAAATAAAGGTGCTGCTTACGCAGTGCCTCCGACCTACGCTCAGCTATTTCTACACACTGGAGTGGCCAGAGTTCCCCGTATACCTACACACGTCCCCTCGGGTACGTAATTATTTCTTTTACTTTGTAAATTATTTTAAGGAAGGCTGTCTCAGGGCTTGCCTGGCCTTGTTTTACACTGGCGTCTTCTGCCAGCGTCACTTTATAATTCTGAACACGGCCACCCGAATGCACAACCAAGCGCAGTTCTTATGGGCTGAGCAATCTCCCAAGGCCCACCTCCCAGCCGCTCAGAGAGAGGGAAAGCCCACACACCCTTTTCCCCACCTCTCCGTATCATCGTCATGACTGACAGGCGGATCCTACGAGACTGCTGCCCTCTTCCTGCAGTACCACACATGTGCCAGATAGTCAGTCCAGATCTCCCCTGTTACAGGGGCATTCAGAACAGAAAATAGGAGGCACTTTTTTACACAGAGAATTGTGGGAGTCTGGAAACAATTCCCCAGTAATGTTGTTGAAGCTGACACCCTGGGATCCTTCAAGAAGCTGCTTGATGAGATTCTGGGATCAATAAGCTACTAACAACCAAACAAGCAAGATGGGCCGAATGGCCTCCTCTCTCGTTTGTAAACCTTCTTATGTTCCTATGTTCTTAAATGTATTAGAAAACCCCCTTTGCTTCTGTAGTTTTGACTTGTGCATATAAAATCAAACTGTAATGCTGAAACAAACCCTTTTGTAAACACAGTGCAAGATACAGTATGTAAAAAAAAAGGGAAAGAATGTGTCTTACAGTGGGATGTAATTTCATAGGGAGAGTTGAGGCGTGCATCTCCACAGGGTGAGGTGCTGATGTACATGTGGAACAGGATGGTCTCTCTCAGTCTGTAGCCTGTCTCCTTGTGCCGGATGAAGATTGATTGCTCCCAGTCCTCTCGCTGTTTGCTTTAGACAGGAAACAATAAATAAATAAATGTGTGAAAATTGAGGCAGAAAAGACTGTTCACAATGTATACTAAAGTAGGATTTCCCCTCCATACTGTTTCTAGGTTTCTAGTAGACATTCTTTTCTGCTCTTTTTTTATTCACACAAGTATTGTTTTGAGATTCAGCTTTTATTAGGGAGCTCCCCTAAATCCTTTGTTTCGAAAGATACAGGATGTTAATGCTTGTGACAGGGTAGCTGCCTGCTGTGTGGGTGCGTGCATTCACTGCTGAATGACAGGCAGAAGTTTGAGACGGAGATTGAAGTTGATACACACCACAGAAGAACAGGATTTATTTACTTATCAACATGTGACGCTACCAGCAATGGCAGAGCACGGAGCACATACAACACAGTGTACAAAAACTTTTGTAGGATCTACAGTATCTGAACTCATTTTCTCTGTTCAATGGTGCTGAAGAGGTTGATCATGGCGGATAAACAGTTAGGGAGGATATGTGATGGGCGGATACGCGACGGATTACTGTGCTTTTAGTGTTGCTGCTAAATGCTTAAATGCCAATGTGGGTTATCCCGGCAGTAAAGAGATGCCACGGTAGGAGATACAGTACAGTATAATGGACCTCTATGAAGTCTCAATTAATTGACACAAGCCATTGAATACCCATGCACATCCAGACAGGAAATTATCATATCAAAATACGGTAAAAGCAGTAATAATTGTGGCAATATTTGTTCCTCCCTTAGAAAGAGAAACCCAGACACCTCATCTTTATTATTATTCCAACATGTAAAGGTTACAAAAATTGATGAATGCAAAAATTTAGCTTGAAGAAAACATTAACATTTCAGGGGCCTGCTGACACTGTGATAAACCTTACAATTAGATGTGTGGAGGAGCCTAAAGGATGGATTTCCTAACTATGATTATTCACTTGTTCACCTGGTAAGGTCAGTTTTTTTGTATGCAAATATGACATTAAAGGAGGAATCACTATTTTCCATGAAACTGTAATACAGGGGACATTTAAAAAGCAAAGACAACTTCACAAAGAGAACAGTTTATGGCATGAATTAACAATATGACTGTCAGGTCCGATTGTTGTCGTTTTCATGGAGATATCTGTTCAAATAAGAGTTTTGTGGCATGAAAACTCCTGAGTTAGACAGACACAGCGGAGTAAACAATAATGCTTATTTTCTGAAGCTTCACAAAAGGAAGGACCAAGTGATGGAAATGGAAAATGTGCCTTTAACACTATCATTTATCTGTCTCCATAGCCAGGCAGAGGAATAATAAGGGTTTCTGCTCAGTCATTAGAATGCATTTGGTTTACAACATGTCCTGTTACCATGGTATTAATTATGGACCAATTATGAAGATTAGGTGCAGAGGGGGAAAGAAACTAAAGCCATAAGACAGTCTTGCTTGTGTTATTTCTGCAGTGTAGTTAAACCTAAAAAACATGGTGTGTAATGCTTCAGCTCTTCGGGATAACATGATTTGGAATCCCAAATGAAAGTGAATGGCACAGGGATTCCCCTTGTCATATATTTAGGACTATATTCTTTTCACGATAAAAAAATGTCTTATTTCACATCATTTCACGGTCTAAAAACAGATATTTCAAGATATTTTATAATTAAACATAATATTTTTTATTATAATTGTGTTGTTATTGTACAACAAATGTTCCTAAATATTTAGGAATATTTAAATGCTTACCTGAAAAGCAGTAAATGCTAAATTGCAGACAATTTCATTTTTATGTCCACCTTTTAAAACATTCTTTTGTTACCACCAGAATTATCAAACAAAATAAAAACCTAAATAAATGTAAAAATAACAACAGACGCGTGAAATGTCCCCTTCAGCTGGTGTCTTTTTAGTTGAAGACATTTTAAAGAAATCGTGCAGCTCGCTCGCTCGCTCTCTCTCTCTCTCTCTCTCTCTCTCTCTCTCTCTCTCTCTCTCTCTCTCTCTATATATATATAGAGATAGAGATAGATAGATAGGTAGACAGATATAGATTTACACTATTCTTTCAGAAATAGGAATTTTTACATGGCAATTGGTAAATTTCATGGAAATCGTGAAATCTGTGATAACCTTGAAAAAAATACAGCCTTATAATGTGTTATATTTAGGGCTTGAACTTTTCAGTTTTTATTTTCCAAATCTCTACCTCCCTTTAAATATTAATTAGTACTTGTTAAGCTGTCTTTGCATCCTAATAAAGAAACAACTACTAATTAAAGACTGGATTTAAGATAATTTTTTTCTTTGCTACAAAGCAAGGAGATTTTTAAAAGATGGGCTTGCTGTCAGTGTACACTCCGTACTGGGTATTTTATGCTGAAAAGAAAATCTGTCAGGACAACTCTGTTAAACGAATGAAAATAACAAAAGCACAACAATAAACTAGGCGACTGCAAGAATGAAATGAAATAAGGATCAGCTATAAGCAATTAACGTAGTTTGAAATAAAAAATTAAGTGAAACTGAAATCAGACTCAGTCTAGATATGAAGGTAAAAACAAGTGACGTATTGTAATTAACAGCTTTTTCTGAGTTTAATTAGGAAAAAGAATCAATTTAAATAAGTTTAAAACCCCCAAACTTCAAGCCCTAGTTATATTATAAAGGTATCCCAATATTAGACTTTCTTGCATTGTATCAGATGGAGTAGCTTACATTTCTAGTGGGGTTTTCAACAGGCAAGGAACAAATAATGGATGACTCAGGGAAGAAAAGGGATTTACAAGCAGGGTCAGTTTGCATGAGTAAGTGTTGCAATAGGGATGTTTCTATGAATATGAATTGTACTTCAACATGACATACTATTTTAGTTCATATTGAATTGCTGTAGGTTAAAACCCCTGCCACAATGTAAAATGCGGCCAGAAAGGTTCTACCTAAGTTTTTAGAGCTGGCATTACAGATCTAGCTGGAGGACTATAGAGTACAATGATTGTATCACTCCAATATGCAGACACAACTGACAATGTATCTTAATTAAAGATTTTAACCATCCTTTACCTGAAAAGGAGCTCCAGTTGAGAGTAAAGGAATCGAATGAATGCTCTCCGTACAACAATTTCAGCATGGCAGTCATTGACAACAAGCCCCTGGTCACTGATATATTCACCGTTGATACATTTGGTACCAGTCGATAATGCAATCACTTGTGCTTGCCTGATGTCCAAGCCTGTTAAAAAAACAGCAACGCATAACAAATAACAATGCAGGTGAATACAAAACACAACAAAAGGAACCTTTTGGCTAAACCTTTTGGTAACACTTTCAGGTCAACGAGCACATGTATTGAGCCATTCATGACATTGCTACTATCTCATTTCTGTTGAACAGCTCTTTTTCACTTTTTGGGAATGATAGATAACAAAACAAATAGGCCTGTATTTTCCAATTTGCTAAACAATTACTGTACAGTGTATCTGTCGTTACCCGTTAATCTATTGGTGATATATCTGGGCTCTTTAAGGGTTGAATAGTCATTGAGTGAATCATCTTTAACTAGATAGTAACTCAAACTTAATGCAAACACAAGAATAAAAAAAGGGTTTTCCACTTTTTTAACGCATGTAGACTTAATGCGTTGCACCGGCAGAAAAAAGTCTGGTCTTTCTCGTAAACTGTTTGCGCGACATGATTTCTAAGGCACAAATCTCATACTGCACCATAAAGTAGAGGCATAAAATGCAAATTCAAAGTGACAATAGATTTCAAATCCCACGAAGAAAACAAGCATTGAAGAAAAGCTACATTTTGTTTGATTATAATTCAAAAGCACAGTACAAAAAAAAAGTTATAGCAAGATTTTGACAGAATACTGCATGACTGCCTGACAGGCCTGCTCAACATGCTTACCTGTGTTTTGTTTTGAAACTTGCTAAATCTCTACATCTTTGCCTATCACAGGGTTCAGTGGTTTTGCTAGCCCCCGGAGGCGCAGTGTAACATATAAACTTTTATCTCGAATGTCCCAGATGTTACTGTGCACAAGGCAGCATAACCTAAGCTCCAGAAAGCTGGTAATAATGATAATAATATTGAGGCAGATTGATAGGTACATTCCTTCACTTCCATATTGTTGTCCTGCTTAGATTGTCACCTTAAGGAACGATTCTCTTTCCTGGCATTAAATTGCTTTTGACTGATGGAAAAAGAAAATACCACATGGAATGCGTATGGCGTAGGTACTGTAAGGATCAAATGCAGGGATTCTCAGATGCTATAGATACACTGCTGCATTTTGGTACCTTTTCTGTAGGCCACATTAGTCTGTCTGGTAAGTTTTTGTTTTACCTTTGGAAGGAGTTTGAACTACAGCACACAGTGATTAGGTACAAGGTACATGTAGCATCAGTAATTTCTCACCTGTAGCATTGCATTTGAAATATCTGCATAGTCCACATTTATAACATACAAGAAAATAACCAACAGAAGTCAAAGTGCTATTATTATTATTATTATTATTATTATTATTATTATTATTATTATTATTATTATTATTATTATTATTATTATTATTATTATTATTAATACTATTGTCATAGTCGTAGTACAGTAGTATTCATAGTAGTTGTT
The DNA here is from genome assembly GCA_030684275.1 of Acipenser oxyrinchus oxyrinchus. Classification (NCBI taxonomy): domain Eukaryota; kingdom Metazoa; phylum Chordata; class Actinopteri; order Acipenseriformes; family Acipenseridae; genus Acipenser; species Acipenser oxyrinchus. Next base: position 93,646,201 of record CM060249.1, read on the forward strand.
TTATGGATTACCGATTTTTTACAGACTGTTTTGTTCAATAATAATAATACAAAATGATAGCCTGCAGATATATTTTTAGATCTAAGAAGCTTAGCAGCAATTTCTCTGGCTAACATCTGTGGAATACATAGCAGGCGGTTGAATGGAGACGTCACTCAGCCAACATCCCAGCATGGCAAGGTGTTTTAATAACATTACAAATGCATGTGGGTATCAGCCTATCGTGGAAACGAGATATTGAATCTCATCTGATGTTTCCTCTACACAGTAAAACACAATCTCAGATCTATCTTCAGCATCACTCCAAAACACACAAGATTCACACTTACAATGTGCAGCTCTGGAAAACCATGAAGAGTTAAAATGAACATCAATGTTGTTTTTGAAATGCAGGAAAATACAAATGTGATCATGTGCACCAATTGGACTGTATAAGAGAGTGGCATTATATGGTAAACTATAAACTTCTGCTCAGCCGTTGCTAGCTCAGAGCCAAGCATGGTGTAATCCAGCTGTGCAAAACTTAAGAGACATAAAAGGAGATAATAACACAGAGGCCAGGGAGTTATGGAATGGAACAAAGAGAGAAGTGAATTTCCTGTTATTAGTTCTCTGGATTTAACATCATAAAGAGAATGTTCTCATATGTGGCATAACTCAACTGTTTTATACATATTAGGAATGAAACTAAACTGTGTGTTAAGATGCATAGCACAGGAGTGAGTAATGCTATAGAATTGTATTGCTGTAGACCATATAAGACAGACACCCTGCTTGTTGGGATGTCTATAAACTAAAGAGTTTGGACAAGACATTTGAAATCTCGGACCTGACTTACATGGTTGACATCTTTGGCTTTGTTGAGTGTATCCAGCAATAACTGGTTTGTTTCTGTGATATCAGCAACCAATTGATGTTATTATTAAATAAGCTGTCATTTTATGGTAAGGATCTTTGAAATTCTGCTGGACGCCTGATTTCCATACAGCATGATCAACTGTTTTACTCTTGAACGTTCAAAGCTTCACTAATATATATATATATATATATATATATATATATATATATATATATATATATATATATATATATATGCTCTGAAACATTGTCTCATATATTTCACAATTGTCTATCCAGCTTCTTTGTGCTTTACCATGCTTTATTACTATGTGCCATACTTTTGACCACGGTAAGGGATTCTACATGTTCGTGGGCCATGCAGCTTTTTAGGAAGAAGCATTTGTATGTACCGTAGCTTCTTAAGCATTTCATGCAAATTATTACAAATGTTTTTTTTTTTGTTAAAAATAGCCATGCTTAAATGTTCAGTCACTGCACAACTCAAGTGTTACACAAATCACAAAGTGGCAATAGTGATGACAGATGCAGGGAGTGCCTGGTGTTTTATTTGCATGTATTTCTTGTTAAACAGGGCACTCAAACTTGGTAGATGCACATTGCCATGATCAGACTGGTATCGGTAGGAATGCAAATCCACGCTGAAATGTGCAAGCTTTATGCTGGGTCCATTTCAAAGTTCACCGCTACCTGCACTCTGTATTATTGCAGGGAATACCAAGTTAAATGCTCTGAAACATTGTCTCATTGATATTCAAGATTACTCTGGGATGTCAGCACGATCCCACTGTTAATCTAAATGGAAAGGGCCACGGAGACATATTGTCAACTATATTTTCAGCTGTTTCACATATTGTTTAGATCAATTTTGTACAAGAAAGCATGCAATAATTTCCTAATCTTTTATCTCTGCATGAAATAGCTTTAAAGGTCCTCTCTGTCCAGTGTGTGCTGCAGAATAAGAAAAGCTAAACAGCCTGTTTGAAATCAAAATGATTGTCAGTCTGACAAAGAACTCTGAGGGATGGGAGAGATAGTGACAGAGCTAAACACAGGTGCCAGTCACTAAAACATCAAGGCAGACTTTTAAATGCGTGGCTCTAAATGGGGTTTGAGAGAGAGAGGACCTCCCTGGATTTAATCAGTCAAAATCTACTATGTCAACAGGATAAACTTTATCAATATTATCTATGTCCTTATGATAATGTTGTATTGTTATTTTTTTTAAAGGTCCCGGATTTAATGACATAATTCTACAACGTTGTCTACATAAGAAAAAGAACCAGTGGAAATGTTGCTTGTGCTAATAAAAGGGAAGAAATGGATTTTCGGTTTCTTTTAATAGGATTTTTGTCCAGTGCATTGGAGCCTATGTGCGTACACTTATATCCAATTGGATAGACAGTGCATAGTGTATATTGTTTACTATGATTGGATACTGGACTGTGAACGTCTGTGTATAAGGCAATTTCGTAGACATATGTTTACACTACAACGAGTGTCAATATAACCCATACTCGCTCATCATCCTGTAATTCTATTAGATACATTATTAGGTACTTGACCAATTTTGATGTCACTGTTTTGAATCAACTTCTTAGTTCAAGGGAATTCCAAGAGGTGCCTTAAGCTGAGGGAAAATGAAACCACTTTGTGGCTTGGAACTTGGTCTTAGGAGACTAAGTTTCAGGCCACTGCATGGCACACCAGGGGAGACTAGGGGTTTGGTACAGCGAAGTTGCCTCAGTCTAGGTCTCCCGGTCTGCTTGAACCAGGCTTCAAGCCACTGTTCCTGAAAAAGTGGCTTTGTTTTCCCCTCAGCTTAAGGTATGACTTTTTCAAGCTAGGTGATGTCATGAATGGGTTTTGTTTGTGATGTTTCACAAACCACATATGGAATTTGTCTATTTAATAAAACACATGTTGCCCATACCAACCTCCAGCTGGAAACGCAGAGTAAATACAGTATGTCAAGCCCTGAATAAAAATCGTTTCACTAATTCTATTGAATGTAATTTTGCCAATGTTTTTATTTTTCTTTGCCATGTGCTGTTCATGTACTGTACTCACAAGCTTTTTATCAAATAAACAAGGTTTCTGATAATTTTTTATAATATACTTTCTCTTTTTTTTAAGAGTTTAGAATTAGCAGTTCATAAGAAAATAATGTTTATAATGATATAAGAACACATGAAATGTTGGAAATGAGAAGAGGCTGTTTGGTCTATTACAAGCATCACTATCTGCCCCTAATTCCATAGGGCAGTGTCACAGTACAATACTGTCCCTAGTACTTCCTGGTAAATGAATCCATTTTTTTTAGAAATTTCTGCTTAAAAAAAAGAAAAGAAAAAAAACAACTTTCTGCCTTCTATTCTTGACATACTTTTTTTTTAGCAATTGTCCATTTTGCCTGCACCTAACCCTGTACCTAGTTTGAAGTACAGACTTTTGTTAACTTTATTTTAACCATATGGGATTTTACAGATTACAATTACCCCCCGTGCCTATTATACCCAATAGACATGCTGAGACAAGTCTCCTTTCCTGCTCGCACACTAGCCATGCTTGTGCAGCCAGCATCTGGATCTTTGAAGATAACTCCCCTATTAACAAACAAACACAGCAATTATTGGAGGCAATCAGGAGTGGGATTAGGCCAGCGCGAGTGTGGATATTCAGAAGCAGGAATGATAGCCACACTACTGGCTGGGGTAACAAGATAGTGATCCCAAACTGCAGTGCACACCAATGAGGCTGCCCATGAGATCAGGCCTAGTTAAACTCAAAGCTGGGCATAGCCAGGAACCTAGTGAGGCATGAACTTCAGGGGATATCTTTCTATTAACTGTGTGTTCAGCACTGGGGAGGTAGCACCAACTGCATAGCAAGCAAATAACTAAGGCTTAGTCTATGAGGAAAATACAACAGCCTGTTTTCATTAATGACTGCAGTGCCTATAACGGTAATACAATCTGTTTTTGCTTTGTGTTCCTGTGCAATTATTATAATTGTTGTAATGATAAATTGGCCATTTCTTATTTACTTATAAATATTGCAATTTGGTCCTGAGATGTGCTTCTCCAACATTGAGTTGTATTAATTTCTTCCCTATGGCTGCCTCAGATACATTCACTAGACACTTTGCTAGTTGCTGCTGTTGCGCTTCACTAAACAAAAAAAAATCTGTTATAAGGTCCCAGCAAACACCATCTAAAAGGTAAAGAAATTGCATTTCATCATTTTATTCTTACAAAGACATAGAATTAAAGCATATTAAAATGGTGTCTAGTTTGGCTAAATGTTTTTACAGAAAAACAAAAATGAAAAAGTTTCCCTAACCTATAAAAAAGCTGAAATAAATAGACAACATTTTAGAAACCAACATGGATACCTTAAAGCCTAGATTTTCATAAAGCACAAGTTTAAATATTTCATGTTTGTTTGATCTCATTCGAATGCTGCAGGGTGTAGGTAAGAACGCACTAGTCTTCAATGTATTGGACTTGATAAATAATTCATTGCCATATATAAGTCAATAAAATGTGCCATACCTCTGGTCATTACGATTCCTGCCAAGACTTTGTGACGTGCATGCAAGGATGTACAGCTCTCTGTCAACTCGCGGAATTTCTCAGTCACCATCTGGAACACTGAATCTGCAAATTCCTGAAAGACACAATCAGTTTTCCTTACACTAACAAACAAAGCAATTGAGAATTGCATGCGTTCATTTAATTGAATGCAGGCAACAACATTGAAACACCTGTGTTATGTGTTGTGTAAATGGCTGTCCCTCACGTGACTGGTTAATTTGTTATATAAATGCAGTATATAAAAGCTGCATCTCCCTATCTCAATGCCTGCTGTACCCACTGTCTTACCCATCATGACTGAAACTTGCATAAACTCAAAGATGGCAAAAGTCAAAGATGCGCTGAATAATAATCCTGGATGTTTTGTTCATTAAGGACAAGTAGCTGCAATAAACAGATTAGGACTGAAGCCCTAAGCCCTGGGCATGTTCCCATACCTATTTAATGCCTATTTTCTTGATGTGAAATACATTGGGCACTGGGCAGCAAACGGTTAATTTTCAATTTATGAGTCTTTAAATGAACCCTTCGTTGTATCTTTTTATTTTTGCCACATTACACGCTTTTTGTTTTCCCATTGAAGAAACAAATAACGGGTTTTCAGCAAAATGAGCTCATGCTGGTTAGCAGATGTGATCTGCCTCCATGTACTGGTTTCACACGTTCTTGACCCTATATGTGTTATTTTGTCTTCTAATTGCCAGCTTACCCTCCACAGCCCATAACAAACAGCAGATTATTACACATCAAAAACAAGGATTAGAGCAATGCAAACAACAGTCTTAATTACCTCTCCGGTACCAAATCTTGTAACAGAAATTAATGAATGCCTGAATGAATAGTTAAACAAATACTTAAATATTTTATATTCTCTACACTGGAAATGCAGTAAAAATACATTTGACAGAGCTGCAGTAGTCTGAAAGTCAATAGATTACACAGCTTAAAGCCTTCGGTAAACATTTGCTATTGAATGTCGGTCTTTGGATTATAATAAAGGTTAGATTTGCACATGCTGAATTCCAGTAAAGTCACTATTTCTCCCTTGACTGGGCTGGTTTTACTTCTTTCCTCTCTCAGACAGATTTATTATACATTCCGTAAAATTAAACATCAAACACAAGGATTAGAGGAATGCAAACACAAATACTGATATATTTAAAACTGCAGTTCCCCTCAATCCTGTTCAGATCCACACTAAATTATAATTGATTGTTGTAAACTACATTCTTTCATTCTGTGCCCTCTTGTTTATCAGAGACAAGCCAGATGTTGCTTGTTTACATTCCCTGCCTTTATAAATTCTCTAAAAGAAAGGTAGTTTTACCTGTTCTGACACAATCTTAATTAAGTCATGCTATTACTTGCAGCTGTAGGTGGTTATACTTGTCACTGTCAAGTCCAGTCATAGCTCTGACAGCAAAACACAAATCTAATTTAGAAACAATTTGAAAGATGCACAACTGGCATGAGGCCTTTCACCTTTTAAATATAACAACTGCAAATGTCTGTGATATATATATTATTTTTTTTAAGTTCAGATTTTGGTATTTAACTTTATTCAATATCACAACATTTATTTTTAAGGAACAAAAATCCTCAGTGAAAAAAACAAAAAAAAAAATAATGGAAACTATTTATCATCAATGCTTCTGTCGCACTTCCTACAAGCTATATTTACAAAATCTACATTTACAAAATCTACATTTATTGCTTAGGTAATGTTCAATGCCAATTTCGCAGTTTTCTTCTAGAAGTCAATATTGTGCCAAGAAACAAATGTCAACCGGGATACATTCTCTACTGAACCTTCACCCAAGAGCCTTTTCCTGTGGGCATGTATCTGACATGGCGTACAGGTGCTCAATAATTCAAAACATAGAAACAATATTGAAGCTGTAGGACATGCCTCAGGTGTCAAGCTGTTGTGTTGCTGAGGATTTCAAATTACTCCAGTAATAAAGTATTTTCCCATCGCTGGTATGAAATCCATAACTTTAAAGACAATCACAGACCTTTTGGCTAATGCCTTCATCAAAGTTTATGTCACTTCAGAGACTTCAACAAATTTGTTTTTTGTTGTTTTTTTAGGTCCATGGGTGGCTCTGTCTAGGCTGAAGGTAAACAGCCACAGGTAGCAGGTGTGCTACAGTGTTGTAATGAATGGGGTTTCTCCAGGATGTGTCGTGGAATACAGAAGGTGAAATATGCACTTGGCTGAAAGATCCTGAGCAGTCTATAATGTGGGAGGAGCGCCTGAGAAGTGGCAATATCCCACAACAGCACACTCCCTGGAGTGCCAGATTGTAGTTATGCAATGGCTATGAGGTGATTTTAAATTAAAAACAACTAACAAAAAGCAGCTTACAGACCAAAGTAGCAATGTCCTGAGATGCTGCATAGCCCATTAAAATGAATAGGAGGAAGGTCTTTGCCAATGTAAAATGTACAGTATAACACAGGGTACTGTGTTGTGCAATTGAGGTACTAAAGTGGGATTGTCCTATATATTTAACTTACAGTATAAATACTTCCAAAATCAGGCCCTTGATGTGAACTCCAAAAGTTCAACTAATTTCTGAGGGCAGGGCATTGCACTTTAGTTTTTGCTCCAGAAATATGAAAAGATTTTTTGTCTTTAGTATATGTAATTGCTTTTGCATTTTTGTAAGAAAATTGAACTTTGAAACTGTCTGCCTAGCTTTAGGTCCTTCATTAAGCTTATTCAACACAAGCATGTTTACAAAAATGGCTCTTTAAACCTACACTGCTGTTAGCCTGATTTAATTTGGTTTACTGTTTGCAGTCCGGAACCAATCAAAAGAGTTATATCAGTCTTAATAAAACACACACACACACACCCCTGTTCCAATACTGGTAGCTCAGCACTGTAAACAGCATGATCTAGCAGCTGGCTACATGAATAAAACTCTGGTAAAGGAGAAGGTTTACCCACAATTTAAATTTGTATTCATAAAGTGAACGCAGGTACACAGATTTCCAGCAGCACATCCATGATGCCACAGTACGTTGCTATATCAAGTTCAAAAAGGCAATCATACGCTCCTATATGCGGCCACGATTTATTCAAACCTGCTATCTTATCAGGCACTACCAGAGCTGCACTGACTGCATAAACATAGGCCGTGTCTGATATTTCTTTATAGGTATTTAACAATTCATTCTGCAGGTTTTAATGGTGTCTCTTTGGGCAGTGCATCACCATATTTTCTGCAGTAAGAAATCTATTGGCTTTTGAAACTAGATATCTTTTCATTCTGCTAGATTTGTCCAATAGTATTTTTTTTTATCCTAGAGCCATAGTTATACAAAACTAGTAACACATTTGCTCCTTCATGGTATGTAGTCCACATCTTCTAACACTGAATATCGCTTTAGAGATCTTTAACAAGATCTCCAACGATGGGAAGTCGATATCCAAACCAATCTGGACAACTTACTGGGTTTTTATTTGGTGTTATTTTTTTCAATGATGAAAGTATTCTGAAAACATGTTTGGAACATGAACTGTGTGCATATTTAAAAGTGTGACAAAATGTTGCCTCAAACCATCTCCAACCTTTTCAACACAAAGTCCAGATGGTTCTACAGTCTGTGCAACAGACTTTGCCCACTGACTCTTTTCTCACTATCAGCAGGGTGTTGCCTGTCAGACCAGACGAACCCTAGCCCATTGAAAGCTTTTTGGATCAGCTACATGCTTGATGCACTGCTCAGAAATGGAATGCTTTGCAAAATAGGAGCATTGAATCTGCTGCTCGTTCTATTTACTGCAGGACAGGAGTGTTAACAGCATGACGATGCCTGAGGAAAAAAGTAAAAAAAGAAAAAGCAAACAACATGCCTGATCTTGTGATCTTTGGCTATCTATGCTGCTTCTGTAATATTTGATTTGTAAAGTTGGCTGTATCTTTGAAGGAAAATGTCAAGCAATGTCAATTGACACTTGTCAGCACTGGGAGTTTGAAAGAAAATTAACAGTAGCCCTTGAGGTTCGTCAGTCAGTTTCTACAGTTGAAAAAAACAAGTTGGAAGACACGTGTCAACACAGAATCTACTTAAAGGGGCTGTAAGATTTGTATAAAGAAAAGTTCACAGGTAAATTGTATTAACATAAGACATTTTCCTTTGTTGATATAATTTGCTCTTAATGTGCAGCAGTAGTATGTGTAGCTTTAATTATATATGAAAAATATATATTTGAAATGGTAGGAATACATAAGATAGGCTAAATTAATTTCAGACTTCTGTAGTTAAATTACACAAAGCAATATATTCACTGCTCCTCCTGCAATTAAAGTCTTATATACACCTCTCGGAAAATGTGTCTTTGCACTTGGTTCAAAATAGGGCACTAGGAGGGTCATGTATCAAGAGTTTGCGACGGTGTTAAGGCCATAGCACCGAGTTTAGGCCGGCCTTAAAATTGCCCCGTATGTATCATGACGCTTTTGGCAAGTTAAGACCATGTTAGCACCGCCAAAATGCACTCCGCCGTGCAATGCGCTCCGCCGCTCATTAGCCATGGATTTTAAGGCATGTCAAGCCTTAATTATATGCATGGGCAAATTGTAGGTGGGGCTCATTTGTAAATGAAGTCTGTGATATTAAAATGAGATTTATGAAGCGGCAGAACAGCAGCGCCGGCCCTAAAAGGGTTCACAAATAAGACCGAAGCAAAGAAAAAGCCAGAAAGCAGCTGATAGGAAAGAGCATTATGGCAGCAGTCATAACGTATTTCTTACGACGGAGAGTGCAGGCTCCTAACCTTCCTGAACAACACAGGAACAGAGGGAGTGTACTGAGGATTAAATTATAGCTTGATACCGGCTATTTCATTATGTACAATTGTTTGTATTCGTCATATAATAAACTTGGTTCATTAAGTTATCCTTTTCATTATGTATATTTGGTTTTATATGTTGTATAATAATAATATAATATAAAATCAAGACACATAGCCAACATGGGTCATTTCTGCCTCTCCAAATGACCTACTTATTGTTCACTTGAGGTCGCCCATTTGGAGGGGAGGAGTTATCTTTCAGATGAATCTGTTAATCTGTGCTACGGATAGCCCATTTTGAGGGGGAGGAGAAGAATTTCAGAACACCCTGTACAAGTTCATGTGTAAATAGTGTATGAGGATGAACTCCCTATACAGCAGCCATGAAAAGGTACAGCTACTGTAATAAACCAAAATGTCCTGCAATAAATCTCAAACAGGGACCCAAAAGAACAATATATAACAATATATAGTAAATACACTGGTTTGCAAAAGTATTCACCCCCCTGCAAAGTTTTCACATTTTGTTGAATTACAAAATATGTATGTACAGTTTTTCAAACAAACTTTTTTAATTCAAAGCTGTAGTGGTTAAACTTAACACTGTTATATGAGGAGGAGGTTAAACGTCAGCAAAACTTGCAAAGAAAATGTACAAAATGAAATTTACTGGTTGCATACGTATTCAGCCCCTTAAGTCAGTATTTGGTAGAAGCACATTTTGCAGCAATTACTGCTATGAGTCTTTTTGGATAGGTCTCTACTAGCTTTGCACAGTAGGATGGTGAAATTTTTGCCCATTCTTCACAGGAAAATTGCTCCAGTTCTGATAAGTTTGTTGGGGATCGTCGATGGACTGCAATCTTCAAGTCTCGCCATAAATTTTCAACTGGATTCAAGTCAGGACTTTGACTGGGCCACTCAAGAACATTAATTCTCTTCTTGTTCAACCACTCCAGTGTGGCTTTGGCTTTGTGCTTCGGGTCATTGTCCTGCTGAAATGTAAATTTCCTCCCCAGTTTCAAAGTCTTGGCTGACTCAAACATGTTTTCCACAAGGATTCACCTGTACTTTGCACCATCCATTCTCCCCTCTATCCTGACATGCTTCCCAGTTCCTGCTGAAGAGAAGCATCCCCAAAACATGATGCTGCCACCACCATGCTTGACAGTTGGGTTTGGTGTTGACTGGGTGATGTGCAGTGTTGGGCTTGCGCCAAACGTAACGCTTGGAATTTAGACCGAAAAGTTTAATTTTTGTCTCGTCTGACCACAAAACCTTTTTCCACATGTCTGCAGTATCATCTACATGCTTTTTCGCAAACTCCATACGTGCTTTAAGATGAGGCTTTTTGAGTAGTGGCTTCTTTCTTGCCACCCGTCCATACAGGCCAGCTTTGTGTAGGGACCGGCTTATTGTTGATGTGTGAGTTGCAGCTTGAAAGTCTTTATATACCTGAGGGAAATTATCTACAAGTTAAACCACTTTGAGTACACAAAGGCTGAAACCATTTCACTAATTTTGTGACCTTTTAAACCAATCATTTGCACCTGAGCTGATTTAGGGCTGCAGTAGCAAAGGGGTTGAATGCTTATGCATCTGAGATTAATCAGTTTTTCTCTGTAAATCTTACTTATTTATATTCTGTATGCATTTTTTAACTTTATCAATGTGGAGTAATTTGTGTAGATTCTATATGTAAAGTCTAATTTGAAAGTGTTGTGGAGTATGCTCAGGTGCCAACAAAATGTAAAAACTTTGCAGGGGGGTGAATACTTCTGCAAACCACTGTATGAACTGGAGAGGAGGGTCATGGTGGAAATTATTGACCCGAGGGAAGACTATTGTTACTGACAGGGGGCTATAATGCCCGAAGCCGTACCCTGGATGTAACAATAGTATTCCTGAGGGGCATTTAATTTTCCACTATGAGATGAGTGCAGTACATATTTAATATATGAATCAGTCAAGGAAATAAGTGAGTCAAGGTTGGATAGTAAGTATGACTTTATATATTTTGTTTAAATATAGCTGATACAGTATAAATAAATAAATAAATAAATAAATAAATAGTTATCAAAGTCTTTTTGGCATCCAGCTCTCAGTCTGGCTTCCTGACTGCGCATAATACTCTCTCAGTAGTGCGTTTAGATCCTGGGCATCATATTTGTTTACATTGTCGAGTTGCATTTGTTTGAATTACAGGAAGCAGTGACAGTGACATTTTAATTACCATTTTAGTGTTTGGAGCATCTTTCTTTTGTAGTATGTTTTGAAAAGGCACGGAACTGACAGTGATGTGAATCAATCACATGTCAGAAGGGAGACTATTGCCCTGTGGTGTAGGGATGTTAGGGCAATAGTTCAGTCAATTTTTGCTCCTATGATGAGGTTTAACCAATCACAGGCCAGAATTTCCAAGCACTGATTCACATCAACATGCATTGAATGTTTGCACATTCCTACAGTCATTTTGCAAGACAAACTTTCAGATTTGCATTGGACCTCTTCACTTATTTATGCCAATCTGACACTTGGAACTCTCAAGCAGAAGTCTGGACAGAGAGATTGTGCAAACACATAACAAATGTTATCAACATTCACAAATGGTTGCTACATTTGAATAAATAAACACGTCCCTGAATCCGCTGAAAATACATAAAACCTGAAAGGCTTTATAAAGCTCTATCTGCACAACAGACTCAACCCTATTCACAAATCTTCAACTCAGCAGCCTTTAAATAACGAAGACATTGTTTCAGACTGCTTTTGCGAATAGGGCTCAGTACTACAATAAAAACCAAAATGAAAAAATAAAAATGTGATTGATTCAAATAGAATTATAAAGGAATTAATTTGAAGAAAACTTATAGTAACACTTATAGTAAACCATCTAGCAACATTATTTAAGAGCAAATTTATTTTAAATTGATTCATTTTCCAGTTCAACAGAAAATTGGATTTGTCAAGGCGAACACTGAAAACTGGATTTGTCAAAGAAACCACGGTCACTGAATCCACTGTATTCAATTGCCCCTTTTCCTATCTGAATATTAATTAAATTGTAATACTTGTGTAACAGCCAGTGTTCTCACACACTGCTGGTAAGGATTCTGTTCCCAGTCGGTGAGATGAGATGAGGTTAAAAGGTCTATAACCATGAATGCAGACGAACCTGGCTTTGCATAATGGTTAAGACACTCGCCTGCGGTGTGCAGGGTCGCCGGTTCATGCATAGCCTCTGCCCTGTTAGGCTTCCACTGTGCAATTGCTACGAAGAGGTGAATAAAGGCATATCAGTGAATTAGGGATCATTTGAACACTGATTTACCACTTTGTAACTCCAGAGTCAGACTGACCAACCATATCTCTGTTTGAAAAATGTAAAGAGCTTAGTATGCAGAACAAAAGTGCGCCTTTGGGAGTATCCAGTAAATATTACAATGAAACTGCAATGCACCTGTATTCCGAAGTGCTACCTTATGGAAAGACTCTTCTAAATAACCTTAGCTAAAAATCAATGCTTTTGTTTTTTATTTTCAAATGAGGGTTAATACTTCATATTCAATAAGGACTGTTGAGAAACAGAAGGTTTGTCATTTTCTGATTCTTAATGACCTTTACCCTTTGTTGAAAGGCAACATTAATAAAGACTGGCTGTCACATAGATAAGGTTTATTAAATGCCACCCTTTGTTTCATTCAGATGTTGCATTACTAATGTAAAGGACATTTAAATGCTACATATTTGCCTTTTGCTATGGAAGTTCTCTATAAATTACAGCTAAATCAATAACTATAAAGCACTCAATCAAACGATATACAGAAATACTAAAAGGAACTAGAAAAACATCTCTGACAAACCTTTCAACTAGAGAAAGACTTTTACTAGTTTATTTTGGTAGTTCAGCTATTTAAATGACAAAGAAAGAGAAATTATGCCCAGTCATTTGAATTATGTACAAACCCCTTACATGCTCTTGATACCAAGACGAATGCATGTACTGTGTAAAAGTCTGCAACGCAATCGCTGATGTCAGTAATGCAGTCATGTTCAGTGTATCAAATCGCACATTCATTTACTGCAGCACTGCACACACAGCATGGCTGACTGAGTGCAAAGCATACCCAGTGTCATGCCTGGCAGGGCTACGCATTCGAAAGCCTTCTAGCAAGCCAAACATCATGAAATATTGATACGGTTCCACTAGACTGTCACACCTGACATTTGAGTTATAGCTTAAGGTGTTCTTTTCTAATTCTAAACAGTCAACAAGGGATCAAGGGGAAATGTCATATGTGCACTATTTGGAAAGGAGCAGTGGCATGTCTGAAATTGGTGATGGAGGGACCTAGGTAACTTTATTTTGATTTGATAACCTTTTTTTATGCCTAGCACTTTTACTGACAAGTAGACATTTCCTTTTGCACCTCGCCCCCCACACACACTTTGCCACAACATTTCAAATATTTATGATCTTAAATATTATCCATGTCTTTAATATTGCAATTCTTTTAGCTTTTCACATTCCAATGATTTTTTTTTAAATTATTTCCATTGACCAAAGTAAATTATGAAATTGTTTCAGACCGCAAAATACAGCACAGTAAAAATCAATAATTGGATTTTAAGGGACTTCAAATGGCTTGAATGCACTTTCTTCCCCCAGCCCCACACAGAAGTAACAGTGTATCATTTCTAGTACAATTTCATGTTTATGAGTAGCTCTCTCTTTTTTTTGGAATGCTATTTTAAAACACTAGCCTGTAATTTAATGCATTTTGCTAATACTAATGAATTTGTTTTTTTACTGCCTGAAAGTCTTGTTCTATGAGAAAAATGTATGCTCCTTGTGGTGATTCATGACCACAGTAAGACCATATCTTGTTGCCACAAACCTGTCTAATTTATCATGCTATAGACTTTGTGGTATAGATCTTATAGTAGAACCTTTTAGGCTAGGACCACTAGGGACTATTTAAGATGAAACTCACTATACAAGATTTATCTAACGTTGTTATCATATAAGGGATTCTCGGAGGACAGTTGTTAATATTAGTTCAATTGTAAAAATGGTAGGAAGGTTTGAATTACAACAATTTGTAGGCATTTAAGTCACAGTGTCAATGTGCTCTTAATTTGACCACTGATAAGACGATAATGTAATTGAATGTCTCAGACATTCTGTGCAATTTATATGACATGCATCAAGCATTTTACGTTTTTCACAGTATGTTTAATTCATGCATTGCTGTATTAAATGCTATTTCAACCTAAAGGTTTGGCTGGGGTTAGCATGTTTATTTTATTATGATTGTCAGAGGAAAACTATACACTGATAAATCTATCAGACTTTAAATATATATATATATATATATATATATATATATATATATATATATATATATATATATATATATATATATATTCTGGCTGCCATTAAGGGAAATGTTGAGGATATTTAGAATAAATTATTCTGGATGCCATTAAGGGAAATGATGGGGATATTTAGAAGTTCAGTTCAGACCACAGAATATAGACCTGCACTGAAGCCTCCAATGAGAAAGAGAGAGGTCAAGAAAATGTTCTTAGGCCTCATTACAAGACATCAGTCTTGGCTATAAAATGCTGTTCTCAATGAAGCGCCATAAGGCTGGGGGAGACAACAATGGATGCAGTTAATTGAATTCTAATTTCATAGTGATTTCAGTGCCCAAGCAATAAACGTTTCTTGCAGCCCAATAAACCCTGAGGTGTTTCCAATTACTTTGGGATCTCTGCTGTGATTATAGTTTTACTCAAAATAATTAAAAAGGGCCTTCTATTTTTTAATTTTATTTTTAGTTGTTATTCAAACTACAGGGATATGTTGAAGGGAAGGCAACAGGCATACCTGCATTGATTGATAAACAGCTAATAGAAATAGTAAAAATGGCTTACTGTGTTAAAAGTGCTTCCATCTTAGTGATGTAGGTTTCCATCTATTAAAGAAACATGCCTATAAGCACTGTGTTGCTGGCTTGAAAGCTATATGCTGGTGGGCCATGCATCGCTGAATTTAACCTAAAAACCCTGTAGATGAATTGGATGATTCATCTGTCTTATCTGTTCCATGTGGCCCAGGGATAGTATAGGGGATACGGGCTCTCATTCTGGATGTTTCATTAAAAGTGTCCCTGGATATAGATGGCTACTATTCCAGTGTAAACGAATATTTGTTCCCACCAGCGAACAACATTATATTAATATTCCCAAACATTGGTTCCTAGGGCGATTTAATATTCGTTCCTGGGAGAACAAATATTCAGGGTGAACATATATTCTCTGACAATGACACTACACTGAAAAAGTATTTGTGAGTGTCTTTGTTTGTTTATCATTGTTAGTAATTGTCTTTGTTTTGTGAATCACTAGATGGCTAACGCGTATCCGGAGCTGTCGCCTTGGGCCAGCACTACCCAGAACAACACTACACCACAGTCACTTAATAAATTGTTATCACCCACCATGAGCACTACAGCACGCACCTGGACTGGTGACCGTGTTTTATACATTGTGGGAGAGATACGTGTATTTATTATTTGGGACTGTAACCCGTTGATTTATTCCAGTGCATTACACATGGTTGAGTTATTGTTTGGTCACCAGACCAGGATTATAATCATTAAAAACCCGTTTCCCACTGGATTACAATTCTCTGTTTGTTCATTGCGCACTGCATCACTCCTGCACCTGTACACAATCAGCCACTTTTCCACAGCCCTTCATAATTAAGCTTCATTGTTGTTGGCAACACTTTTGTTGGTATTATAAGGTTGAGCAAATTTCACTAGACAAATGTGACGCAAGACTTTCATGTCAGCTGTACAGCAGCTTATGAAAATGATATACTAGCTGTGTGAAAGCAAGACTAGACATCAGTTAAGTGCCTTTAATATGCGTCATTAAAAATAGTGAATTTGACATGATCTGTTTTGGTGAAACCCTTGGAGTTGAATGTGGTATTGTAGCAATGCATTGTGTCAATCACTTTGCCCTCCAATGGGTTCATTCTTTAGGGAACAGCAAGGCATGTTCATCATCAGCTGCCAGCGCCTCCCAACCTCAGTGCCTATTGGTTTCCATCTAATTGGCCTGCAATAACAACTTGACACAATAAAGGCAACACACTGACAAAAGATGTGACATTAAATAATTCATTATTTCTTAACACAGTAAGTAAAAATTATTTTTTTATAGAACTCTTTACAGTGGCTATGTTGAACTTCTCCCTTTCAGAGAAAAAGAGGCCCAGTCTTAGAGAACATCTGGAACAGGTGGGTTTCCACAAGGACATGTCAGAAGCTGTTTTGGGGGATTACATTGTGGGGGTTTACAGTTGCAGAGTAGCATATTCTCAGTGGCCCTTTTACAAATATCTTAAAAGGTCCTTCCTAGTTATAAAGCTGACAACTGAATAATTTCTGTTACTATTTAGCGGGGTCTGTTTCACATGTTTTCTCCACTACACTACAATCTCCTTCTCTTGTTTTTCTAGTGCAGGTACAAAAAAGGACTAAGAGGCCCACTATAAGCAAGTATTACACTTGAGTTCTACCCCAGACGTTTTCTTCAGCTCCACAGTCATGAAACATGCAGCACATCCAACTTTGTTCTATAGTCAGTAGTAGCTCCAACCTGTCTGCAATGATTTATTCAGTATATTCAATTACTTCTATTCATTCTTAATTGCATTTTATTTCGATGAAATATGGAATATGGTTTGGGTTTTAACTTGCTTTAAGATTGAACAGTATGTAAAATAACACCAACATAGATACAGTAAGACCCAATATAACAGATAGCAGTTTCCAGTTAATTCCCACCCTTCAGTCTAAGTTATATTCAGGCTGTCTACGAATCTGCAAATCTCAGAAATAGTGATAATAATACCACAAGAGGGAGCTCATGGTTGAATAAGAGGTTGAGGCTGGGACTGGGACTGATTTTCAAAAGCCAACTTATCCATCTTTTATATTTACTAGCCCTTAAGAAAGTCTCCTACGAGAGCTTTCTATCTCCTACGTAGGACTTTCTAACTCCTATGTAGGACTTTCTATCTCCTACGTAGGATTTTCTATTGCCTATGTAGGACTTTCTATCTCCTACGTAGGACTTTCTAACTCCTATGTAGGACTTTCTATCTCCTACGTAGGATTTTCTATTGCCTATGTAAGACTTTCTATCTCCTACGTAGGACTTTCTAACTCCTATGTAGGACTTTCTATCTCCTACGTAGGACTTTCTAACTCCTATGTAGGACCTTTTTATCTCCTACGTAGGACTTTCTAACTCCTATGTAGGACTTTCTATCTCCTACGTAGGACTTTTTAGCTCCTATGTATAACTTTTTAACTCCTATGTATGACTTTCTACGTAATATAAAGTCCTACGTATGAGACATAAAGTCCTATGTAGGAGATACATTTTTTTAATTTGGCACCAGGATGCTTCTGTACAATAGTCGGGACAGTCCTGATTTCCTAGCAAATCTCCCACGTCCTGATGCAGAGGAAGAAAGTCCTGATATTTATCCTTGGAAATTCTTCACAGCTCTATTGCCCCTTCTGTTTTTTTAATTTTTTTCTTTAGTGGCTGCTGACCCTCATGCACTGCGTGGCTGGGATTGTGTTCACATGACCAGATCTCAGTCATATCCAGTCATTTTGACGAAGCGTATTGTTTCATCACTGCTGCTGCAATATGATTTGACGTGTATGATTATGAGTAAAATGTGGGAGCCAATGGAATGTGAAGGATTGGCGTTAGCCACACCCATCATTTTCATACAGCATTGCTGTCGGGTCCAGCAAATGAAAATGACATCTATCAAAGCAACAACAAAAAAGGAAAAGAAAGTGCTCATTTAACAGTGACTGGAGTAAAACATACTCATTTATTCTGCGCAGTAGAGTTAATGAAAACCACACGTTCTGCTGATCACTAACCTATACAAAGGTAAGAACACTTCATTATGTCTATTTTTAAACTCATGATGGTCATGTGGTGTTTAGTTGAGAGGGGGGGTAAGTCTATTACTTATATGATAATGAGTGTTTGCATGTATGTGTGTTTTATGCATATGACCCAACTCCCCACCCCGGGACGAGTGTCCAATAGTTTCCAAATGTTGGCAAGTATGTGTTGGTGGTATACTGTATGAAACCTTGAACGTGATGGGATTCCATTTGAGAAATGCATGCTCATAATAATACATAATAAACACCTAAGATTACAAAATAGGCAATGCTTATTTCTGATGTCTTTAATTTGGGAATGGGCTCAAATTAGAAGTCAGAAAGTGACAGATTTTTTTGGCAGATTTGGATTAAGACTAAAAACACAGCAAAGTCTGAAACCTGCTGCCTTAAACCCTCATGCAAAACAGTCTCATAATGACTCAGGGCAACAAAAGAACACACAATCTGCGGTGTCATCAGCTGGTTGTGGGTTTTTGTGCAGTGTGTGCTTGTGTCTGGTACATGGTTGTAGATAGAAGCTGTTGTGTGTTTCTTGATGCAATGTTAAGGGTAGGACAACACACAATTTGACACCTCAGAGCTCTTTGGAATTTCAAGAAGAGAATATCATAATCTCTAGGACAGACCCCAGACATACCTGTTATCCTCAGTTGTACAAATGCATATTTCTGTTATCCTCAGTGGCACAGAGGCACATTTCTGTTATCCTCAGTGGCACAGGCACATTTCCAGAGGGGGGTGTATGGACTGTTTTCTGGTGGCACTAGGTTATTCCAATGCTCATTTGTGTAAATTATTTCTTGGGCTGGCCTTTCTAGAATAAAATATGTGCGTAGACATATTGTATCTTGCAGTAAGGTCATTGAAAGGGCAGGACTGGGGGTCTTCTCCAGTCTTCTAGCAGATAAACCCTTATTCAGAGGGGGAACAGGAACCGCTGTTATGGTTTATAATGACCGATTTGGTACTTAAGCGTCTATGAAATTGTAATGAACTTGATTATCTTTTAAATGAAGTGTGAGCTTTTTTTATTGATATGCCGTTACAGCAGAAGAATGAGCTGGCGCAGAGATGGGAAGTTAGTGCAGGAACAGAAGCCATGCATTCACAGCTTGTCTCGGGATGAACTTAGCTCTTAGAAATGTTTGACCTGATGTGCCAGTTGGCTATTTAAATCGGACTTATTTAACTGCTTTTTCTACTGATCGTGTCATTTGAAAACTGATGCAGGCAGCAGAATAAATTTGATATCCTTATAGGTCAGATTTTGCATAAGTACAAGACATATCCTTACAGTACTAACCTTTACCCTGTAGAAATTGCAGCAATAAAACACAAGGCTTCCATTTACAGGTAACAACTGCACATGTTTTTATCAGCGCAAAGGGACACTGACACTGCCAATTGTAAACTGCAGACTGCCAACATATTCAATTACAGGTTTGTTTTAATGTGTCCAAAAAAGATCATTATAGATTGCTGAATGCTGATGCTTTTCCGAGAACCAGAAATGAATATGTTTTTGGTCAGTCACGATTAACAAAGATAAATAAGTATTTTTCCTTTTTCATGTACTAAAATGTATTTTCAAAGCACGTGAATGACAGAACAAGGTGCACTGACGGGCAGTGTGTTAAATGTTCCATTGAAAGTGGCCACCTGTCTGTCCATCCATCTGTCAGTCCACTGTCACACTGTAACGGGTGAACATGATAGCTGCCTTCATTTTGCATCACTCTTCACCAAACCTTTGTTATACACCTCGTGTCCTATAGGTGTTTGGGATCGCATTTGGCTATAATCCGATACATTTGAGATATACTGTAGATATTTTTAATCTGTACATTCACTCTTTCACTTTCTTACCGTCAGCAGTCCAAATGCATTACATCATTACTTTATGCTGTATCAGCCTAATGCACGTGCACAGAACATAGAAGTTACTAAAATTAGGTTTGGTTCTACAGCAAAACTTATTGTCTGTTATAAACACAGCAATGTCAGCCTTTTGTTCTTGAGAATGCCCAACATGATTGCAACGCAATAATAACAGCTGGGTGTGAAAACTAATGACTGGATTAACCCTTTTGCTCTTGTGAACACTCAACCTGTTTGAGGTCTGACTGACATAATGTGACTTTCGGCTTGTGTATCAGGACAAATATCTACTGAAAGTATACAGTATTATACCTTTCTAAACAGCATAGAGTCTGAAGATTGTCAAGAGAATAATGTTTTCGCTCTATGATGAACGATGATGTAATGGTGACGTTAGACGGCCATTTTAAGCCGTTTTAAACAACCATTGGTTGCTTACCAAATGACTGACATCTCCAAAGGCTCCAACAACTAATCAGGGATGGTTTTATATACTTTCAAAACTAAAGTTAGATAGACAGAAAGCTAGATGAGTGAGCTTCTAGCTTACCAAAAAATCATACTAAATCGTCCAAAATGTTTATAAACCCAAAAATAAATTTACAAAATATTAACTGTAGTGAAATATTCATGGATGACTCTCCAATCAAAATGCATTTCACTAAAGCCCCAGGCCAATAGAAATACCTTTTATTATGAGGTGCAGCATTTCAGAATCTTGGTTTCTGTTTTGATTACTGTATATACCATTTTAATTTTTAAAATGTTAAAGCGCAGCATTACTGGAGAGCATACTAAATTGCTTTACATAACCAAGAATGCTTACCGATCCTAAAGTGATTGGCTATGTACTGCACTAGCAATGAAGGTGTTAAAACAATCTCCCAAACTCATTATGTGCTTTTCACACCTATTCATTCTAAATGTACATCTATTTGAATGTCTGCAACCCTCGATTACTAATTTGTTATAGCAATATTAATTAATGGTTTTGCTTCATGGCAGGTGAAATGCTGTTTATATTGAGTGAGACAGATTAGGAGTCAAAGATTAGAAAAACAATCTGTAAACTGGTCTCTGGCAGCTGGGGGTCACCTTGATGTGTCTCAAATGATTTTTAATTCTCATCTCATGTAAGAAAATTGCATTGCTAAATGACTCCAATGCCAGCCTTCAGATAATACAATATTTTAATCACTGTGTGGTGAATGCAATGTTATGTGGGGGGCTCTCTGAATTTGAAGTGAAACGAGACGTTTCCTCCCGGTCGGCCTGCCTTGGGTGAACAGTTTCTTTTAACAAACTGTAAACCTCAAAGTTTGTCACTGTTTTAGGTCACTGTTCTTCAAGCACACTGTAAAATACACTTGTTTACTCAAGTGGTTCTGTGTTTATTTTCTTCTGGCAAATCATTCGAGTGCTCGGGTACTCAAAGGCTCGTCCAAGGACAGGCAGAGTGAAACCTGGTTTATTGGCTTTCTTTTTGTAATTAAGCTGACATGAATAACACACTGCAACACGTAAAACTACTCAGCTTATGTACAGAGGACAAGCAATAAACAAAATCAAGCAATGCCAGTGGGACAGAGAGGAAGAGTGACTGACATTCTGAACTCTCGCTCAACTCCTGAGTTCTTTCCAGTACTTCTATAATCTCTTGCTTTCCTCTTTGTAACAGTTAGTTGCATTCACATGGCTTTTTTTCCACAGCTGTTCTTCATTCTTTTTGTCTTGTGCCGCAACATCTTAAAATACTAACATTTAAAATAGCTGTCCACCACCTGCTGGACCTTCTACAATATGTATATCTGCTTTGTAATGTTAATGTGCAATTTACTTCCATTCATTTTTCATTTTATTGGTAGGTTGCTTATTATTATGTATTTGTTTCAATAGGCAAATAATTTCAAAAAATGTTTGCTTGTGTTTGATCATCTCAATGTTTTTCGGCAGGGATGGGGATGTGTGCAGCGTGGCATGAAGTCATCTTGAGGATTCCATTTTTCATTTAAAAGTAGAAGAGTTTCAGGTGTCCTTGTGCATAAATGCCTGGAGCAGCTCATAGTGGCATGGTGTTTCCCCCTGGAAAATATGAATTCCTGTGCCAGGATTCATCATTATGGGTCTCTGGCTGTCGTCTTTCTTTCATTTCTCTCTGAAGGTGCCCTTCCCTTTCAGGCTGATTTTCCCCTCTCTCCAAATCTCTTAAGACAGTATCTCTGGGATGTTCTTGCTTGAGCCATTTTAAACAGTTTCCAAGGTTATTGTACAACAGCACGCCAGCTAATAACAGATATAGTTTATTCAAGTATTTATTTTCACACTCCTCATTAGACACATTCAATATGTAATAAATACATATAACCTGGTTTTCTATTAGGTCTCACGGGAGGAAGATAAATCAGCATGGATCAACCAGATCTATTCACAAGACAATCCAATATCTATTAGGTACAATCAGATTCTTTCATGGGCTTAAAGTTCTCCACTCACACCAGTGAGCACTTTACATTTCAGAACAGGGAAAAATAAGAATTACCTGGGGCCACTTCACCCATTTTTGCAACTTCCCTGTTTTTCAGCTGTCATAAACTTGTCATTGACTTGTACAGTATGTTATTGTCATTACAATAATATATTTAGGAATATATTATTGTAAAAAGTGTTACTCCCTTTATCAGTAAGAGATGCTTTGTGTATTTCTTTGTGTTTTTTTTATATCCAACATGCTTTCATATTAAATCAGTGTTCATAGGTGTCCAGATTACACACATAAATAGGCCATAAATATAATGAAAATGACAATATATTGGCAATTACACCTCTAAATACACGCAAGTAATCTAATTAAAAAGCAACTGTGTTTTCTCTGGTGTTAGAAGCCCAAGAACAAACCATTTCCTTCAATTAACATGCTTTCCAGCTGAACAGATCACTGAACAGATTTTGTTAACACACAGCTCTGGCTTTCCAACAAACACAAACATTTGCGTGTTTTGCTAAAATTAGCCCAATGTTTATATCTAAAGTAAAGTCCCCCTCCCCACTCCCTTCCCTTACTCCTCCCAAGTAATTAGAAATTGAACTCTGTACCCCGCTTAACTCTGTGGTGCCACTGTATTATTTTATTATATACAACACAAAGAGTGCAGAGCCTGCCAATAGCTAGCTGGTTATGCTCACCTGTGGTAAATGAGGGCATCTATTCCTGCTGGGCGTATGGCTGGTTTTCCCCTCAGGTGCCAACCTGATGTTAAAGAGGGCTTGTAGAGCCGTTTGTGCTGCCTGGGCCTTTGCCAGCTTCTTACTGCGTCCAGAGCCTTCAAATGTTCCCCCATCAACCCTCACTGCCATTACAAAACTCTTGATGTGTTGCCTCTCCACAGCCTCCGAGAGGCAAATGTACCTCAGCCCTGGTCGCAGCTCATTTAGCAGCACCACTGGGTTCTTATCGCACTCTGCTGGGGCTGCCATCTTGTGCTTGTTTTGTTTGGCTTGGACCATTAAGTCCAACGTGTGGCGGAGTAATCTCCCATGTCGATAAGCACTGGAGATCAATTCATTTTCTGTGGGCCTGTAGCACGGGTAGTTGTTGCTGTGTGCAGACGACTCAAACTCTTTGAACAGAGTGTCTGGGAAGTCGGCCTGGTCAGAGGTAAAGTCTGTTGACGGGTTGCTGAGGTTTCCCATTGCAAAGTGGGCCTGAGAAGCGTTTGGAAACTGTACAAAAGACTTGAGGGCCAGCTCAGCGGCCTTCATTTTTGCCTTCTTTTTTGTAGGCCCCGTGCCTTCAAAGGTGAGTCCGTTTACCTCCACGGAGATGGAAAAAACAGGGGCGTGTACAGGTCCAGTCTGGCAGACCATTTTGTACTGTAAGCCCGGTTTTAGCTCATTGAGTTGAACCAGGGCGTTCTTTGGTATAACTGACCAGGAGAGTTTCTTACAGATCAGCTGTAGTTTGCAGAGGTGTCCGTTGTTTCCTTCAAGAGGCCTTTTCCTTTTTAGACCTGAAGTCCCGCCCCTGGATATATCTGTGCAACAAAATGGCTGCCGGTCCCCGGTAACAATGGAACATTCCTCCAGATTGCCTACATTTCGATTCTCCTTCACTTCTGCACTGCTGGTACCTGTTTTTTGACAAAAACACAAAGATAAAATACAAAAAGAAACACACACAACATTATGTGCTAAATTTATTATTTAGAATTTAAAGATATTTCTGCATATTGGTGTTGCAAGGAAACATTTTAATGTTTCTTTTAAAAAATAAAGTCAAATCCAATAATAATAATACATCCGGATCACTAAATATAATGTCCTAAAGCTTTCAAAGACTTTCCTACACCTACATCAGACCCAGACCTTTCACATTCCCTGTACAAATCCCCCCCCAAAAATGAATTACAGTTTAAATGATTTTGTAATCTTTGATGAAACTGGCTTTGATTAAAAGCAGTGTGTTTTCTTGTTTTGAGCACAAAACCCCAATCCCCTTATAATTGAAGGATAGTGTACGGTGTTAAAGGTTCCTGGAACAGAAAGCTGGCTGAAACCTTTTCATTCTTCGATGAAATCCTGGAAGCTTTAATAGTGTCTCTAATGCAGCCAAAAGCAAAACTGTACATTTAGACCACATTGCTTTGTCAGATGGCTGTGTAATTTTGAATATATTATCTTTAGATTACCTGTACTGTAGAAAACCTGTATGGGCACTGTGTCATACATTTTACAGTAGCTGACACTTCTAAAATCACTAGTCTTAAAGGTTAAACACGTCCTTTGACACAACAAAACACAATGCATGTACATACAAAGGGTCCTCGCTGTCGTGTAATAATCATCACACAGTACGTAAAAGGAAAAAAATTGTTTAAAAAAAAATCAAGAGTTTAGCGGTTTAGCATTCACAAGGTATAGACAGTGTCGACCCAGGGGACTTTTTCTACCTGAAAAAAGAAACAAGGACCAGGGGTCACAAATGGAGAGTAGATAAAGGGGCATTCAGAACAGAAAATAGGAGGCACTTTTTTACACAAAGAATTGTGAGGGTCTGGAACCAATTCCCCAGTAATGCTGTTGAAGCTGACACCCTGGGATCCTTCAAGAAGCTGCTTGATGAGATTCTGGGATCAATAAGCTACTAACAACCAAACGAGCAAGATGGGCTGAATGGCCTCCTCTCGTTTGTAAACTTTCTTATGTTCTTATGTTCTAATGAATCTAAAACACCTGTAAGAGGTGTTTGGTGAAAACTGGTGCAAAATGAAGGCAGGTATTGTGCTTGTCGACTGACAGAAGGAGGGACTGACAAGACAGACACGATCAGCACATAAGGGACCCAGAGTGTTTTCAAAGAGGACCCTAAAAAGAGAAACCAGGTTGATTCTGTTCTGTGTTTACTACAGGGCTACAACTCCAGGGCACATGAAGTATACGAGGAGCTTATAGTCTTTCAGTATCTGGAGTTGAGGCCTGTAGTTAAAGCTTTTATGTGTGTTTTGGTATTTTCTTGTTTAATGGCCCTGGTTTTTAATATACAGTATATATGTGTTTTTTTTGCCCCTTCCTCTGACTTAAAAAATCATCAAGGGGATGAGGTTGGGCACATGCTTTTGAGCTTTAAAATTACCAAATGGACACGAGGCAACTTCATGGGCTTAAAGCAGTTTTTTTTTAATTTTTCTATTTATTATTTCTTAAGATTCATTCATGAGATTTTGGTAAAGGAAATATTTGAATACGTAAAGCTTTTTTCCAGGATTATCATGTACAATTATTTTGCTCTAAAAGGGCAACGACTACAGGAGCCTGAGGAAAGCGTATAGGTTTATGCACAGAAGTGCTGCAGACATGTGTTCAGTTTGTGTGTAGGTAGTTGTGGGGCCGAGGATGTTCCTTATTTTCACTGTACAAATTGATACGCTGTCTTGTGACCGCTATGCTGTAGTTCTCACCTTTCTATTGAAGTGGAACCTCTGAAGGGAAATCAATTGGGCAAACAAAAGAAGAATTATGAAAAACAGCCAACAATGCTGAAACTCCTTCAGGCGTATCCAGGTAAAAAAAAGGGTTTAAAAAATGTTTTGAAAAAAAGATTCTGCAAGATAAACTTCATAAACTTCCTAAAGCAGTAGTGCTTCCTAAATCAGGATTCCTCTGATAAAATAAAATCACTAAATCTTTCTTATACAGCATTGAACATTTTAATATTTAATACAGATGCTTAAGGCATCTTGATATTCATATTTAGCTGTCAAAAGTAATTTCATTTGAATGGCTTTAAAAATCCCATCCATTATTTACAGTTATTTAAACTTGTAAAGTTATCACATAACAGAATAGTTACTGCTATCTATGGGTTTTATTCAATTGATCTAAACATTGGCAGATACATTGTTTGAATATGGAGGTTATGAAAAACAAACAAACAAAAAAAAAACCGCTGTAATAGTGCAAGTGAGTCTCTTCATTTTTTTGTGTTCATAGAAATTGTGTAAAAACAGCAAGGAGGTAATAAAATAATGACATTGTTTTTACCCTAACCCTCCACTTAGATCACACGAATACACCCCTACATCTCTACAGTACACAATGTTATAGGAATTCCAAAAAGCAGACAATCAAAAAAAAAAATGTATACAGGTCATATTCTTTTAGTTTAGTGCTGACCGAGGCAAGTCATTGCCGTAAAAGAAACATAATAGCATTTCTGAGTATTGGTAACTGTCAGTGAGTTCACCTCCTCCCACTGACAGAGGTAAAACCCTGGCTCAGAACAGTTTGTTCTGTCTAGGTATCAAAGGCCAGCTGACTGGCAGAGCTGTTAGCACTGACGTCTTGAAATTGGGAGGTGTTCTGTTTTAATTCCCAGCTGGGGTTGACTCAGCTTAGCTCTGAGGCTGGTATAAGAATATGAGGCAGTCTAGCTGACAATCTGGAGGAAAGATAAATCCAGCTTGGTTCGAACAGAATACTGCACTGGGGGAAGGGAGGGTGTGCCAATCATTGACAATGTTTTTTTCTGGAGATGAGATTGAGGCTGTCAGCTGTAATAAGAATAGCCTAACAAGGCAGTCTTCCTCAAGTAACCTTAGCTGCTTTCAACAACTGCAGCCTGCAGTTCAGAGATGTGTTCTATAGTGCACTATTTGCACCATTATCTTAAAGAATTAATATATATACAGCTCTGGAAAAAATTAAGAGACCACTGCAAAATTATCAGTTTCTCTGGTTTTACTATTTATAGGTATGTGTTTGGGTAAAATGGACATTTTTGTTTTATTCTATAAACTACTGACAACATTTCTCCCAAATTCCAAATAAAAATATTGTCATTTAGAGCATTTATTTGCAGAAAATGACAACTGGTCAAAATAACAAAAAAAGATGCAGTGTTGTCAGACCTCGAATAATGCAAAGAAAATAAGTTCATATTCATTTTAAACAACACAATACTAATGTTTTAACTTAGGAAGAGTTCAGAAATCAATATTTGGTGGAATAACCCTGATTTTCAAGCACAGCTTTCATGCGTCTTGGCACGCTCTCCACCAGTCTTTCACATTGATGTTGGGTGACTTTATGCCACTCCTGGCGCCAAAAATTCAAGCAGCTCGGCTTTGTTTGATGGCTTGTGACCATCCATCTTCCTCTTGATCACATTCAGAGGTTTCAATGGGGTTCAGGTCTGGAGATTGGGCTGGCCATGACAGGGTCTTGATCTGGTGGTCCTCCATCCACACCTTGATTGACCTGGCTGTGTGGCATGGAGCATTGTCCTGCTGGAAAAACCAATCCTCAGAGTTGGAGAACATTGTCAGAGCAGAAGGAAGCAAGTTTTCTTCCAGGACAACCTTGTACTTGGCTTGATTCATGCCAAAGCTGCCCGATTCCAGCCTTGCTGAAGCACCCCCAGATCATCACCGATCCTCCACCACATTTCACAGTGGGTGCGAGACACTGTGGCTTGTAGGCCTCTCCAGGTCTCCGCCTAACCATTAGGCGACCAGGTGTTGGGCAAAGCTGAAAATTGGACTCATCTGGGGGTGCTTCAGCAAGGCTGGAATCGGGCAGATTTGTCTTTGTGAAGGACGCATGAATCAAGCCAAGTACAAGGTTGTCCTGGAAGAAAACTTGCTTCCTTCTGCTCTGACAATGTTCTCCAACTCTGAGGATTGGTTTTCCAGCAGGATAATGCTCCATGCCACACAGCCAGGTCAATCAAGGTGTGGATGGAGGACCACCAGATCAAGACCCTGTCATGGCCAGCCCAATCTCCAGACCTGAACCCCATTGAAAACCTCTGGAATGTGATCAAGAGGAAGATGGATGGTCACAAGCCATCAAACAAAGCCGAGCTGCTTGAATTTTTGCGCCAGGAGTGGCATAAAGTCACCCAACATCAATGTGAAAGACTGGTGGAGAGCATGCCAAGACGCATGAAAGCTGTGCTTGAAAATCAGGGTTATTCCACCAAATATTGATTTCTGAACTCTTCCTAAGTTAAAACATTAGTATTGTGTTGTTTAAAAATGAATATGAACTTATTTTCTTTGCATTATTCGAGGTCTGACAACACTGCATCTTTTTTGTTATTTTGACCAGTTGTCATTTTCTGCAAATAAATGCTCTAAATGATAATATTTTTATTTGGAATTTGGGAGAAATGTTGTCAATAGTTTATAGAATAAAACAAAAATGTTCATTTTACCCAAACACATACCTATAAATAGTAAAACCAGAGAAACTGATAATTTTGCAGTGGTCTCTTAATTTTTTCCAGAGCTGTATATATATATATATATATATATATATATATATATATATATATATATATATATATATGCACACACACACACACTCTGTAAATATAAAACCTTTAGAAGGACTAGTATATAGAAGGTTGACATGATCTTTTCCCCCCTCCACTAAAATGTCTACTCAAAACAGAAAGCCACTGTATGTATATGACTTTCAACAAAGAAATGAGTGAGCTTGGAGTATTCCATGATAAAGGATATCGAGATGAGAAGCTGTTTACAGGATGCACTCTGAAACTCCAGGCTTGTCATTTCAAACTCTTGCTGTTCAGAACACTGAACATTTTGCCTTGTGATAATACAAAAAAGCCAAGTTCAGTACATACTGTATTTATGAAGTGGTTATGTATTGCAGATATACTGTAAAGCATATTATATAAATAGGGTTTCTGATTTTCGGTTTTAACTGATAAAACCCGAAAAAACACCCCCGATACAAAAAAATTTAAATCGGTGGATAGCCAATAAACACCGGAAAACACAGTAAAAACTGTGGAAATGGTTAATCTATTCATGTTGAATTTACTCTTTTCACATTAAAAAAAATAAAACCTACTACAAAAATAATAATAAATACATTTCCCTGTGCTGCTGGGCAATGTCCCGCCTTCCTGACTTGTATCTATCATGATTAGTTCTGAATACTTTAAACCCACCCCAAATACTGAGTGACAGCACCTTCCTACATTTCTATTGGAGACTCCGCTTGTGAGATTTAAAACGAGATTACAATCAGGATGGAGGCTTGTTAGCGGGATTTAAAGCTGTATTACAGTTAAGACAGAGAGGATTTAAAACAGAATTGTGGCAAAATGTACAAAAATGCCTACACACAAAAACTCCAGAAGAATGTGCCTGTGACTATAGGGATTTCGTTGTGGAAGACAGCAAAGGAAAGAAGGTACAACTTAAGTGTGCAAGTACTGTCGAGTTACTATACATATTTTGACACACACACACACACACAAAAAAAACCCTCATGCATTTTGGAAAGTAACCGAAAACACTAATTTAATACAGTATATCAAAAACGAAAGCCCTGAATAAAACCGATTGACATAAAACTTGAAAATAAGCACCGAAAAATTAAATTAATAAAACCCGAAAAAAAGAAGCCCTATAAAACAGTCTATGGTTCCTTATAAAAGTGTAATGTAGTAAATGTATAGCAAAGTGTAATAAAAGCATAGTATAAGCATTGTAAATAATAGGTAAGTATTGTAAAGAACAATGAGGTATGGTAAATCATATTAACTAACATGGCAAACCAGGGTAAATTATGGTAAATGCATAGCATGACCATGGGAAAAGCATGGTAAAACTGTAAAAAATACCATGCAAAAATACCCATTACATTTTAAGGTATGTATGTTGTGAGTGTTTATGATGCTCGTTTGATTTTTTAAATATATTATTTTTAACATAGCAGACTGTCCTGATGGTTGATAAAAGCACGAATCATACAGGTACTGGACAAAAAAATGGAAACACCTGGGTAAATGAGGGACACCAAGTATATTATTATATTATATATATTTTTATTCAAATGTAAATGTCCCCTGTTATGCCATCAATATATTATTATTATTATTATTTATTTCTTAGCAGACGCTCTGGATAAGGGCATCTGCTAAGAAATAAATAATAATAATAATAATATATTGAAAGCAAGGGCTTCCACACAGGTGTGGCTCATGCGTTAATTAAGCAAATAACATCCCAGCATGCTTAGGGTCATGTATAAAAATGCTAGACAGGCTTATACTTATGGCTAGCATGGCTGCAAGAGGAGACCTCAGTGACTTTGAAAGAGGGGGTGATTGTTGGGGCACATTTGGCAGGAACTTCAGTGACCAAGACAGCTGAACTTGCTGATGTTTCACGAGCAACGGTGTCTAAGGTGATGTCGGCATGGAACTCCGAGGGAAACACATCATCAGCAAAGGGCAACAGTGGGCGGAAGCGCATACTCCAGGATTGTGATATCCGTGCATTAATTTGAAGTGCAAGGCAAAACAGGCGAGCAACTCCAGATCAATTGACTGCAAATTTGAACCTGGGACGTGAGCAGCCAGTTTCATCAAAAACCTGTCCGCCGAGAACTCCACAGAGCGGGATACCATAGTGGCCCAACGCCCTATTAAGTGACTTTACATTGGTGTTTCCATTTTTTTGTCCACTACCTGTACATTCTTAACAATAGATGACTGCTATGCTCTGGTTTGATGATGATTACTAGGGCACACCTTCATTTTAAAAATTAGATTTAATCCCATACTAGTCTTTAACAAATACAATCTAAAACGTGTAAAGATGTTTTTCAATCCCTGATTTACTGGTAGGATTCAAGGAGTATGTGTGTGTGCGGTAAGCTTTATTACACAGAGTTTTGGTGCTTATTTTTCACTGACCAGATCTGATAAATACTTCACTACTAAAATTATGTAGGTAAGAATAATTTAGTAAGAGAAATGAATCAAATCAATAGCTGTCACAAACACTGTATTTTTACACTTAAACGATGGCATTAAATATGCACTGCACTGCTAGTACAAGGACAATAAAATCAAGCACTGACAATAAAACAGAGCCAACAGGGAAAGCGATCTGTGTTGATCCTTACAAAATCGACCGTGTTTCACAGACAATTTAATTTGATCTAATGCAGATAATTGAATTTGATCTAATGTAACTGAGTTCTGTGTGTCAGTGTACAGTATATAATGTGCTAATGTAACTCTGTGAGTTCTTTGTGTGTCAGTGTACAGTATATAATGTGCTAATGTAACTCTGTGAGTTCTGTGTGTCAGTGTACAGTATATAATCTGCTAATGTAACTGAGTTCTGTGTGTCAGTGTACAGTATATAATGTGCTAATGTAACTGAGTTCTGTGTGTCAGTGTACAGTATATAATGTGCTAATGTAACTCTGAGTTCTGTGTGTCAGTGTACAGTATATAATGTGCTAATGTAACTCTGTGAGTTCTGTGTGTGTCAGTGTACAGTATATAATGTGCTAATGTAACTCTGTGAGTTCTGTGTGTCAGTGTACAGTATATAATGTGCTAATGTAACTCTGAGTTCTGTGTGTCAGTGTACAGTATATAATGTGCTAATGTAACACTTGAAATGTATTTGCTTACTATTGTAAGTTGCCCTGGATAAGGGCGTCTGCTAAGAAATAAATAATAATAATAATAATAATAATGTAGCTCTGTGAGTTCTGTGTGTCAGTGTACAGTATATAATGTGCTAATGTAACTC
This sequence comes from Acipenser oxyrinchus oxyrinchus, assembly GCA_030684275.1. Classification (NCBI taxonomy): domain Eukaryota; kingdom Metazoa; phylum Chordata; class Actinopteri; order Acipenseriformes; family Acipenseridae; genus Acipenser; species Acipenser oxyrinchus. The sequence goes on from CM060249.1 coordinate 93,678,443, forward strand.
TGTGAGTTCTGTGTGTCAGTGTACAGTATATAATGTGCTAATGTAGCTCTGTGAGTTCTGTGTGTCAGTGTACAGTATATAATGTGCTAATGTAACTCTGTGAGTTTGTGTGTCAGTGTACAGTATATAATGTGCTAATGTAACTGAGTTCTGTGTGTCAGTGTACAGTATATAATGTGCTAATGTAACTCTGTGAGTTCTGTGTGTCAGTGTACAGTATATAATGTGCTAATGTAACTCTGTGAGTTCTGTGTGTCAGTGTACAGTATATAATGTGCTAATGTAACTCTGTGAGTTCTGTGTGTGTCAGTGTACAGCATATAATGTGCTAATGTAACTCTGTGAGTTCTGTGTGTGTCAGTGTACAGTATATAATGTGCTAATGTAACTCTGTGAGTTCTGTGTGTCAGTGTACAGTATATAATGTGCAGGGAGAAACTCAAGGGATACAAACAGAGATCAATCTACATTCAAGTATTTTGTGTATCAAACGATGCAACTTTGAAACCGAATAACAATCTGGTCCTGTCAAAAAGATTTTTCAGGGATGAATGCAAAATGTACAATGTTCACTCCGTAAAATTCATCCACATGGGACTCCTTCTGCAGTGCATTTTAACATGATTTCATTAATTTGAAATTATTCCAAACTACAAAACCGTGGCACCATGGTTTTTTCCTTATTTTATATTCAGCAATGTTTTCATCACTCAGGAATACAAGATTTTGCTGGTGGTACATTTATGCATGCCAATTGCCTTTATTAAAAAATGAAAGGAAACAATTAAGGAGAAAGCGACTTACTTAAATGATCTTCCTCCTCAGTGCTCGTAGTCCCTGGACTCAAATACTTGAAAGGACCAATGAAAGCAGAAAGCATGCTTACTTTCTCTGAAAGAAAAATAAAACACAATCACCATTTAAGTGTAAAACAAACCCTGAAATTAAAAAGGTTTTGAGTCCCTGTGGCTTATATAGAAAATGCTGACACATGTCTGGGCAATTTCACTTCGTCAGATACAGCTTTTAAAGAAGCAGCGAAGCTGTCAAAAAAAGTTCCACTACACCTAATTGGAAATGTATTGCCTGTTCCAGAATAATTCTACTGTATAACCCCATCATGTTTTAGCTCAGCCCTTAGTTATATGTGCATCCAATCAGAGTAATCTACTTATTTTAGGAGTCGTTTAAAAGCCATCTCATGGTTTATGAATTGTAAACATGTGGGTTTATGTATTGTAGTGATACTGTAAAATGAAGGTTAAAGCCCCTTGGTTATCTGCAGTTACTCAATTCGGTGTATTACTATATATATCACCGAAGAACGAAAACAAAAGCTTTGTGTCTGTACTGTAGTTTCAGGTTTCGGTGATCTGTGTTTGTTTTCTCATTGCACAGGTTCACATTAAGGATGTCTTATGGTTCAGCGGTTTCAGCACAGGCAGTATACAATTGACAATCTGAACGGATCCTTAATTAGCTTCTCTGGATCTGAACAGTTCTTAATGATCAAGAGTTTTAATGGTCTCATGGAAGAGTGAGACAGAGACAGAATGATTCTTGGTGATAAATCTCCCTCCCAACCTGTGAGGGCGCTGTGTAAAGAGAACAGAGTGCCCTGGACTGGATGGCCTCCCAGTTCATTCCCTGGGTTAGGTGGAAGTCAGCCATCTAGAAAGAGGGCACAGCTGCGGTACATTAAGTCATCGCTCCAGAGGGAAAGCGATGTGGCAACCATGGATTGGAGGAGAAACGGCTGCATTGGCTAACCAAGGGGGAGTGACTGAAGGTACAAGAAGGGGACATGGCTAGGTGATCTGTTACTTTGTAATGGTTAAGCTGAACCGGAAGGAGTACTGTGAAATTATCATGAGTGTTGTTTGTTTTGTTGTGTCTAAAATCTACTTGTTTGTTGTTATTAGACAGCTAACACGATCCAGAGCTGTCGCTACAGGCCAGCACTAAACCCGAGCAACACTGCATTTTTAATCACAAATAAATTATAAATCACAATGAGCACAATAATAATCACGCTGGACTTGTGAACATGTGTGTCTTTGTGTGTGTTCTGTGCATTTCCTGGGATTATTCTTTGTGGTCGCCAGATCAGGATTATAAAAATAAAACCTGTTTGGATTGTGAACTTTTTTGTCTGTCTTCAGTTTCACAATCACATCATGCACTGCAAACCACTTTGCCACAAAGAGAAAGAGAAAAGGAAAGTCATACAAACAAGGTAAGCAGATCCTTTTTACTCATCTTAGGTATCTGAAGTAAATCTTCAAGGGACATCTGCAGCATAGGCTACACTCTCACCACCCCACTAGAATACACTCTGGTGGGGTGCAATTACTATATTCAGAGTATTTACTGCAATTCAATATTACATGGGACTTGTATGATATGTGATCAATCGAATATTCATATGCTGTCATTTATAAGTTATCTTATTTGAAAGAAAACAGCAATATGAAACGGTGCTGTTAAAAACCTTTCTATAGTCATCCAGGATCACCTTAAAATAAAAAAAATAAAAAAATCTCTACAAATGACACTGGGTTGTACTAGATTGTGTGTAGTGGAGCACCACATTTTTTTGACTCACAATCTAGGGTGAATGGCTGGAGGTGCATTAATAAATGGACAAATAGACTCAATGCTGTGATGCCTGAAGGTTTAAATAGGAAGGAATAGTAGATGGTTACATGCTTACCATGGCATCAAAAGCAGATAAGTACCTCCGCTGTTTGCTTTCAAACAGACATTCCCTTGACAGAGGTATGTTGAACATACCGAAACGTTGGGAAGTTGGCTCGTTTGAGCAAAAATATGTTTCTTCCTCTCAAGAAGAATCTTAGTCTATATTAAAAACTTCTGGATTTCTTCCCTTGTACAATAACTCTCACTCTCATCATTGCATTAGCTCACTCTGTAAACAGGGGATGTCCATTTCAGTAATGCTTTGTTTTAGACTCTTACTGAAAACGCTTACTTTTCTTTTTTTTAACAAAACACATTACTTCCTGCAAAATCTTTTTTCTTTTCCCATAATCACAATTTGTTTTTATATTTACCTTGATGGACTCCCCATTTCCCAGTGGTCTGCAGCTATGCTACAAAAATGAACTATTGATAAAACATGGAGCAGAAAACAATTCTACTCAGAGGGAGGGAGGGTTCTGCTGCTTGGTATAAGTGTCCAGCACAAACACAGTTTGTATCCACTAGCTGGAATCCAATCTATGTAAAAGAATGCCACTTCTTCCCAGGTAGAGCGATTACATTCCTCACTGCCTAAATGTGTGGATCTCTAAAAGTGTTACAACTTGAAAAGTATAACAGACTTGGAAAAAAAGTGGGAAGCACAATGTGGGAGGTGGATTTTCTTTCAATTGGAAACACACCTGCTGTCCTCCATTAGATTGCACTGCAATCAATGTAAAATCCAATTCAGCCTCACTAAATTAGATCTAGATCCTTGTAATTGTGTTTGAAAAGCTCAGCTTTTTTATGTTACCTTCAGATAACTACCTTGAGGAAGAGTATTTAATGGAAAACGCCGGCATAAAAATTTAGTCACACCTCTGCCGCGTGGGAATAACCACACAGCAACACTGTTTGGGGGCCTGAATCACTTTGTACTGAAATGGTTTCTAAGTAGCACCCAACACATTCCTTTGGTTTACTGAATTTTTTATTTGTTTTTAGATTTCTATTAAATAATTTTAGCCGTAATTCAATAGTCTACCAAGAGACAGGTAAGGTATTTATAGTTGTTCTTCAGTTTATTTGCTGGAAAGAGCAGTTGACCACTTGCTTACTGTCTTACTGTTATTAACTAAGAGCTGTAATGACGGAAATGTTAGAACTGCCCCATCTTAAGACAGTGGTGTTATTATCATAACACGTTTATCAAGTGGGCCCTGTTTTTATTCACAGCTTCTCTTGTTCTCATATGGACCAAAACATTAAACTTCAGAGAGCAGAGTCCACTCTCCCACACCTAGTTAAAATTCATGTATATTGATGTTCTAGATGCTGGTACAGTAGCTTTAATACTCTATAATTCATTGAATCAAACAGATGATGCATCATTCATGCAATGGCGTTGAATATTTGTATTCAAGCCAATTACAGAGCATTCTTCTATTATTTCAACTAGGTAGTGTTGAAACAGCAATAGTAACTGCAGGAAGATTGGGTTAATAAGATCAGAACGTTTACATAGCTGATTGTATAAACAGGGCTTTTCACTAATCTCTTCAAGGAGAAACACATTTTCCCTTTATTCATACCAACTGCAAATATGTAAAGCAAACAGCATATTAATGCAAAATAATACTGGTTTATTTTCTGTTGTTGGAAAACAATGAGCACTGGCTTTAAATACTGCATATTAAAGGCAAAGAAGAATTACTTGCTTAATAGTTTCAAAATAAGGAAATATAAATAGTTAGACAGTATTTATGCAAGTAAAAGATAACTAATTCAACAAATTACATAGCTTACCTACTTTTACAATGGTTTTTATTTTTTACTGTGTCACTGTTTGATAACACTGTTGAAAAGTGCTAGGTTTAACAACATTGTAATGTCTTTGTTGTTACAGATTTAGATTCCCTTACATATATGTTGGTTGCATAATTACAGATTATACCTATTAGTATTTAATGGAAATTACATAATTGAAAACTATTAATCCCTACTGTATGTACATATATTGACTTATATATTAACATATATGACTCATATTATCAGGGATTTAAACCTTTTTTTTCTTATATACAGTATTGTGCTAGAAAAGACAATATTATGTATTTTGCTCAACAATAGGAACTAAAAGGAATATTGGCATGGCAGACTGGCTCAGTATAAAAGAAAAGGGAGAGCATAAGCTTCTTCGACCTCTACTGCCACTGAAGGAGGTAAAGAGCCCTATCAGATTCCCCCATGGTACAATGTAACAAATGGGTCAAAAGACACACTTAGTGCACTATTCAAACATTTATTTTATTTTTACTTTTTACACTTGTAGCAAACGTGAGTAAACTGCCTTAGCCCTGCAATGTGATTTTTGTGACGTGCTTTCCCCAGTCTTTGTCCATCAGTGCTAGTGCCGGTGGTCAGTATAGCTTTTGGGGCATGGCCTCATTTACATGTTAACTTTGAGCGATTTTGATGATGAGCCAGAGGGGGGCATGTTCCACATCACAGTTCCCATATGCACCCTAAATAAGCTCTATATTATAAAAGGCTGGGTGAAGCAAATCACAGTATGAAGCCACGCAATCCCCTGCAAGTGCAAAGCTCTTTGCCCTTTGAGTTTCAACAAAATTGGGCCCAGAGTCAGTGTCTTCCCTTTGTTTAATGCAGGCAGAGATTCAAAACCAGGTGGAAGGGCAGCGGCCCTCCTGGATGTCAGGACCTACATGCTTTCATCCTATAGAAAGTTTACCTGGCTGGCCTGAAAACTGGTGAACGTACTGTCCTGCATTTAAAACAATTATCCCACCCCCCCCACTCACCAGCACTATTGGGAATGGGTCAGCTAAGTCCAAGCAGGTTTCAGTGTAGCATGTGGGGATGTGATGACCAGACGGATGGATACTTTAACACCCGATTAATGGTGTGGAAGGCAGAAGAGTAGGACCATGTGCATGTGTTAGCATGAACTTTGCCAAGTCATGCAGCATGCAGACAGTATAAGGGAAAAATCCCTACCCCCTGGTATCAAATCTATCTACTAAGGGACTATATGCCAATCCTACAACAGTAAGCAGAATGACAGTCCTGAGTTTTAATCAGCTTGCCTCCTCATGCTCTCCAGTTCCTATTCCAACATATGAAGACCTTGCTAGAGTTGGTTCTGATGAGATTAGTGGTACAGTTGCCAGCAAATAATAACAGAATGGCAATGGCTTGGGCCAACAAACCGTGGTAATAGCCTATGAGAAGTGAGAATGGTGGTTAATGACAAGGGTTAGATAGCAGGTATATAAAAAAAAGATTGAACTCAATCTAATGAGACTGCATTGGCATCACAAAGAGTGACAGCTCCTTGAATTAGAAAGATGAAAAAGGTTCTTCAGGATGGAAATACATTTGAAAAGTTAACACTACAGGGAAGTGTCCAAAATAAGGAACACCAGCAAAGTTTTCTTGGGAGATGACAAGACAGAACTAGGAACATTCCGAAAGCAGCAGGGTGAACAAAATAACAATCATGGAATTAAGTAGGATCTGCCAAGCACACGACCACCAAGGGAAATAACTTTTCATACAGCCATGCTTCCACCGTGGCAGTCAAGGTTGCGAAACGAAAGACTTTTACTTTGGAAACTTTCAAAAACACACGCAACGGAGCCCTTGAATGTTTTAGACAGAATAACAGTTATTTGCTTCTCCAACCAGCTTATAGAACCACGCACGTTGAATCTTTTTCTTTAAATAAATGATGTCAGTAAAATCAGTTTTCCCCCTCCCATTTTCTTCCCCTTCTATCTAAATAACAACCCTTCTGCTATAATTGCTTTGCATGAATAGCCCTGTACAGTTCATAACCATTAAACAATTAATCTAATATTTAGAATGATGAATTTCATGTGTATAATGGGGTTCATGGATTATGATTTCCTGGAGATAAATGACACATTGACAGCACAGTATATATATAACATATTTATTTCATATTTATAGCATTGTTCCAAGTAATATACAATCCTTGTACAGGGATTGTTGGCAAGAGAAGTGTGCATTATCTGTTGCTGTGGTAGTCTGATAACAAGTAGTAATTTACCTCATTTCTGAAGTAGAGCATTTACATATATTTTCTTGCAATGCGTTTATGAGACAAGCAAGGGATGATCTTCAACGTCTTAAAGTCAAGGTGTAATTTGAATGTAAACGATATACTGTATACTTATGTGTTGCTTAGTCAAACAAGCATGTAAACTCTTTTAAAGAAATTAATTCAACATTGTGTAGTTCTTTTTTCACACACTTTTATCACATTTTACTAACTCTCTTGATTTTCCTTTTGTCCTCATTAATTACTAAGAAAATGCTTCATATGTATTCCATTATCAACACTAAGTAAACGTTATTCCATCATGAATAATGACGGTGTAATCATGTATATAGGGTTTACATTGGTATTAATGGGATTTTAAATTAAGCGTGACTGTACTTTTATGCTTCACCAGGTGACATGATACAGCTACTGTGTACTTTGCAGTGGACTGAAAACCCACTACACAAAACTACTTCCTGTGTTACTGACACTGCCTACAAATTGTAATCTCTACCTCTGTCTTTTTTCACAAGACCTTTAGGCCTCCTACTAAATTCCAAACGCAGATATCATATCGTGGTTTAGTTCAATACAAAAAGGGCATATTGGTGTCACAAAAGATGTTTGGTAAAATTGACAAGTATTTCCAGGGTCAGGCGCCAAGGAAAAAGATAAACGGACATTACCAGTTTGAGAAGCCAGGATTGCCATGGTTTTCCACTCGTTAAGGGATGATCATAAATCACAAGGTAGTTTAACTAAAGTTTCATATTGTAGTTTGATTTATTTTTTTTAAAGAAAGAGTTTATATTTATTAGAATGAAATGGTCAGGTTTTAAGCTCTGAAAATAAATTGTCTTTGTCTTGGTGTTGCAGTTTTTAAAAACAATAGTTCTATTTCAAAAGCTGACGAGAACATAACTGTATTTTGTATTCTACTGCAATGGCAGTCTGGGGAGAGCTACACCATGCAAATACTGTTTTGTACTTGTTATAGCAACATACAGTGTACTTTCTTCACTCAAGAGTGAAAAATAAAATAAGGAAAAAGGGTAGAACAGCTTAGCTCTTTCACATCTGGTGGATGAACTTACACCAGCTATCTTAAATGCTGAGACTGCCCAACAGGCTGCTAAAAGAATAACAACCAGAATGAAAATGAGTTATTGGCGGCAGTCTGCAGGGGTCACTGAGATGGGACAAGTGCTGCACTGATAAGGCTGAGGCAGACAGACGATTGCCCTTCCAGTGCAAAAGACAGGCCTGCTAACTTGTCTGCCATGCAAAGTGCACAGCCCTAGTAGCCTCACATCAAGCACTGGAAAAGTGTCCCTGTAAAAAAACTTATTACAATACAAAAACATGCAGTGTAGTATAGCATACTATAGTGGAAAAGTAGTCGATTCTTATGAATGAAAAGCAGCATTTGACTTCAATTGAATTTATAGGCCTCCAGTCTTGCAGTGTATTCCTTCTGTGCCTTTCATCCTGTCATTAAAGCCATTCATTTGATAACATGTTGATACATGTTTTATTTAAGTCAAGGTGATCCAGACCCCAGAAACAGCCACGTACAAACCTGATGTACAAGACAAACAGCATGTGAGCCTCATCCAGTTTGCTGTTTCATCTCCCTGCTTCATCTTGTCTGTATCAAAATGTTTAATAAATAAAAGCTTTTTTATGCTTTCCATCATTACATATACAATCAGGCTGAATGTTGCCAGTGTTTTGTTCAGCAGTAGTTACTGCACCAATGGGCACAGAAAGCACAGATGGGATTCAGACAGTTTTTCATTGCCTGTTCCATACGATAGAACTCAACACATCTGGTATGCAGTAAAAAGCATCTTTGCACTAATTTGTTTGTCACTATGTATTGAAAGGACTATCTGTCATTCTGCCATGCTTTGCTTGCACTGTGATGTTTGAAGACATGGCTAGTCACAAGTTTCAGCTGTTGGCCGCCTGGGATATACTTATGGCAGCCGCACTGTAATGTGCTGAAATCACAGAAAAACAAACAAAAAAAAGCTTAAAGAAGCAGTGGCATTTTCCAACATGATACTGCTGCCATATGGGGAGCAGCAGATACCTACTTGAGTACTTTAGCTAGGCTAGTCCCTGTCTGTGGGTCCGAGTTTTTAACGAGACTGCACTTATAGCTGGTTGCAAATAGTGGAAAGAGGAACGTAATTAAATAAACACATACGCAAATCAATTGCACAAAGCAGCACAACTCTTTAGCAGCCTGATAAAACCTGAAGATAGAAATAGAGATGAGTTCTGAAGATGACAAAAAAGAGTAAAATGACCTGATCAGAGCCCTGTGTACTGTTGGCCAATAAAGGGCCTCATTCACTAAACAGCAGTAACATGTTTTGCACGCAGTATGCCCCTTTACTACATGCTTTGCACACCTGCTGTATTCACTAACCAGTGGCGGGCAACTCAACATGTGGAAAAAGAACGACATTCGTGTCATTTAAATATAATGAATAATGTTAATGTATGGAAATGTATGCAAATCACGTCACAAAATACCGCGAGGGAGGTATTTGATGAGCAAACCATATTCACTTAAGGGCGCTAACTTTACTAGGTGCCTCTGTGTGTTAAAAGTACCGTTTATTGAAACCAGGCGGTGTTACAGAACCAGGGCCAGCGAAACCATATAGGCAGAACAGGCGGCAAATTGAAGGGGGCGGCAAAAACGGTACATAATTACATTTTATACTTCACATTTCTTTAATCCTAAAATGTTCAACATCTTAGATCACTGTTTTTTGTTCTGCAAAACGTATTGCTGATGTTACAGAACCGTATCACGAGCAGTGGTGTAATCCTAAATCTGGAGGTACGGGAACGCTCGGTGGGGTGGCGGGGTGAGCATGCCGGTGCGGTGTCACATGAAATCTCGTCTCCCCTGGGAACAGGCTCGTTGTTGTTGTTGAGGCCGTTGCTAAGCAAAGGACTCATTGAAGTTCCTTGCATATTCAAATGGATCGGGGCATTATTTAATTACACTGACAATGATTCTTAAAAAAAAGGACGCTGCTAATACAGGATAATTGAAACGTTTTTACCGATGTTATATCTCTGAAATTCTCCGATGACTGTCCTGCAAAAGTTGCTTTTGACAACAAATCTCGCAAATCTCAGCCCTCAAAGTCACTAGATTTGGCAAGACATTCGCTAAATTGGCAACACTGCTTGAAGGCGCAGAAAAAAATATTTGAGTCCCACACGGCTTATTATTGCCTTGACGAACAAGGAAAAGAGATCGCTTCATTGGTGCCCAGTCACTGAAATTAGAGCGGTTGTGTGCCATTTAAGCATTTTCATAGCACATCGGTAAACATTCTTTACTTTTTTAACGTTAATAGACTTAAGTCAAGCATCTGCCTATAGAAAAAAGTACCAGAGGATTTGCTTTGCATGATTATATGATCACTAACCTACACGCTAGATATTATAGAAGTTAAGGAACGCAACTGTACAAATAAGGTACAATGAAAATAGGATGTGTTTGAAGTAACCTGCGTATCCCTGTATCAATTGTTATTTATAACTCTAATTTCATGCATGGTGGTAGAATCCACTGATCATAAATATTGTCATTGTAGAGCTGACAGTAGATGTCACTGCCGTTTGTAACCACAGTGATGATTGTATATAGTTGTATATAGTTTTGTGACGATGTAAAAAAAAACAACAACAAATAACATAATCTGGTGTACAACAATTTGTTTATTCGTTGATATCAAAGTATAAACAAATTATTGTACACCAGATTACGTTTTAGATAGATAGATAGATAGATAGATATAATATTTAAAACAGAAATCGTGTTTTTGACTGCCTACCCCCTAACCAATCAGTGCCATCCTCACTACACACTACACACTCCTCACTACACAAAGTGAATCTACCGCCTAATCAATCAGCACCATCCTCACTACACACAGTGAATCTACCACCTAATAAATCAGCACCATCCTCACTACACACAGTGACTCTACCCCCTAATCAGTGCCATCATCACTAAACACAGTGAATCTGCCCCCTAATCAGTGCCATCCTCACTACACGCAGTGAATCTACCCCCTAACCAATCACTGCCATCCTCACTACACACAGTGAATCTACCCCCTAACCAATCAGTGCCATCCTCACTACACACAGTGAATCTACCCCCTAATCAATCAGTGCCATCCTCACTACACACAGTGAATCTACCCCCTAATCAGTGCCATCCTCACTACACACAGTGAATCTACCCCCTAATCAGTGCCATCCTCACTACACACAGTGAATCTACCCCCTAATCAATCAGTGCCATCCTCACTACACACAGTGAATCTACCCCCTAATCAGTGCCATCCTGACTACACACAGTGAATCTACCCCCTAATCAGTGCCATCCTCACTACACACAGTGAATCTACCCCCTAATCAATCAGTGCCATCCTCACTACACACAGTGAATCTACCCCCTAATCAGTGCCATCCTCACTACACACAGTGAATCTACCCCCTAATCAATCAGTGCCATCCCCACTACACACAGTGAATCTACCCCCTAATCAATGCCATCCTCACTACACACAGTGAATCTACCCCCTAATCAGTGCCATCCTCACTACACACAGTGAATCTACCCCCTAACCAATCAGTGCCATCCTCACTACACACAGTGACTCTACCCCCTAATCAATGCCATCCTCACTACACACAGTGAATCTACCCCCTAATCAGTGCCATCCTCACTACACACAGTGAATCTACCCCCTAATCAGTGCCATCCTCACTACACACAGTGAATCTACCCCCTAATCAGTGCCATCCTCACTACACACAGTGAATCTACCCCCTAATCAATCAGTGCCATCCTGACTACACACAGTGAATCTAACCCCTATTCACCCACTGTGAGCCTACTTCCTTGTGTTTCTATTTTCATGTAAAGAGACATTTAAAAGTAAAATGCATTATTTAATACAGACTGCTATTGTACATAGAGAACATTGATATCTGTTTTATAGTTCTTTGTTTTGGCATTCTGTCCATTAAACTACTAAATTATTTAGTATATTGTATAAAACAGTTTGCCCTTACAAGAACATCTCCACTCTTTTCCTAACTACCTTCATTTAGTTATTTATATACAAGCCCAGGAGCCAAAATGCAGCAAATGCAATCTGACAGCTCGTAATATCAATTAAAGACCTTTTCTAATTGTCTGCACTGTGCTAAGGATGAATTAGTGTCAATTAAAAAAACGTGTGTGTGATTAAATGGGTTTAGATTGTAAACTATATTTTAAGAAAGGAGTGTGCCTTTTTTATTTGACAGAGGGACAGCCTCCTTTTACCCCTGACCAACTACAAATAAATTGTGGTCAATGTCTCTCCTATATAGATAAACATCTCAGAGCAAGAACCTTCAAACTTGTACAGGCCTTCTTATCACCCCAGGAATAACAACCCCAAAAATTAAAATCACAAACTGAAAAGCTTTTAAGCACTTTTGAAGAGTGATCGTATCCAAGATCGCACATGATTAAAAGTTTAAGTGCAGTAGTGGTACTGTACTGTGCTATATAACAGCCCTTAATGGAAACTGCATGAATTAAGTTCCATGGGAAAAAGCAACAATTCAGTTTTTAAATGTCACCTACCCTCAGAAAAGCAGCATTTTAGTTAAAGTTAAAACAGATCAAACGTAACCGTCAGAGCTCAAATAAAAAGTGAAGAAGGTTATGGACTAAGCTTGAAAAACAAGACATGGCATGTGGACGAAATGAGGGCCATCGGCTCAATTAACACCCATTCTTACCCATCTTCTAAACATTCATTTCTGTTCTATAAAAGCTATGCGCAGACAACTTTAAATGGCTCCCCAAAGAGGCAAGTTAAAAGGCGTTTCTTTTAAAGGTGGTAGCTTATGAGTCATGGACAAGTTATGCCAGTCCTTTTCATTTACCGTATTTTCTTTTTACATAATCTCTTGTTTAATTTTATGAATCACGAGTAGCATGCACTGAATGCTTTTTATTTTTCTTGCTCTCTGTTAGCACTAGAATTTCGTCACAAAAGGGTTTCCTCCAGGAGGAAATGGGTCAAACTAACATGACGTTTTTTTCAGCCATAATCACCAGGGGTACTTAAGCAAATTCTTTAACTTTCTTGATTACAGGTGATGCAAACGGGTTCTACTGACATGGATGACACAACATATTGGGCAACAATTATTAGGGTTTTTACACCAGCATGTAAAGTGTGCACCAGATTTTGTAAACAAAAAACATACTGTTCATGTTACATACTATAGTAACTAGTAATAAACAAGGTAGGCAATTTACCTTGCGAGTAACTTAAAAAGGTGAACAGTTTTATTCTATAGGATACACTTTAAAGTGTCAGTGATTGAAGTATGATGATGCATGAACACATTTTCTAAGGAATATGCAGTAAACTTTCATTCAGGATGCATTCACTGCTGACTCATACTGGTAACATTTTAAATACATATTTATGCATGGTTAAATGATGTAAGTGTTAGCGCTGCATATCTTTGCTTCATTTGAATCAAAAAGCAAATATTATGCGTGTTCATATGTACAATCGCAGAGTTGAAATGTACACACGTGACTAGCATCAATGGGAATCAAAGCAATCTACATAATAATGTCTACCACTCTCATAAAGAGCAGCTTGAGTCCAGGTGCAGTGAACTCTGCCCACAGTCTGATAATTATGTAATACACGATTTAGTGAAGCTAGAAACTGCCATTTTGTTAACAAAATCTATTTAATTGCTCTAAGAGGGGACAAAAGATCTTCAGAATAGGAAACTTATCAGAGCTGGCAGATGAGTGCAGGAGAATAGTAATAAACATCATTAATGTTAACTAATAAACCATGGAATAAAGTTCATGTGAACTGAGACCCACCTGTGCACCAGAATCTTCATTACATGTTTACCAAAGAGTAAGAGCATTACATCACCCTAATTAGATCTAAATTATGTTTGTTTCGTTTTTTTGTTTTTTAAATGATGTCTCATTTCTAAAATTCTAAGTTATACAAAACTTGTGGCCATAGCTGTACTGTAGCTAATGGAATTATTTTGAGCTTTGAGTGAGAGCAAATACAAGAAACATCGGTACTGGCGTGCTAGATAAACAGCACACATGTACCCTGTACATTGCTCAGCATAGGGGAGATGTTGGGTGCCAGTGCTCCTGGTCTCTCGGCTGACAGGGTGACAGCAGTTTATTAATAATGGTTGTGATGGGCTCAGCTGAACCTGCCGCACCTGTTTATAATCAAACCAACTCCTCCCAGATGTCATGAATGAGATTTTAATCAGGCTCTGTATTCACAAGGCTTTTGTGCACCAATAAATTCATCACAGTCCTGTGCTTTACAGAGTACAGAATGAAAAGTGTAAAGTATCAAGGAGGGGCTCTGCTAATAGTTCAGCTACGAATTAAACACATTTTTCCAAAAAGTGTTTACAACAGCCAATGTGACCATCAGTATCATGTAACTTAACTGTAATATTAACTTCAAGTTTAAACACAATTTGTCTGGTAAAAATTCAACAAAATTCTACAATTCCTTACCCCTAACCCATGCAAGTTTTAAAGAAAGGCTATCACTTTTGTATCAAAATACTTTTCAAAGCAGGATTCAATGCTGTTATTCTTAAACCAGGGCTGCAATAGTAAATAGATTACACTGGTTTGAGATTATTCAGGGAGATATGCTGTTAAATTCCTGAGAATGTAGCCTACTTTGGACAATTATGGCGATGCACTGATGTAGCTCTGTGCCCTTTCCCTGGCTGGCATACTTTCTTAATACAGAGTTTAATTGGCTCTTGCTTTAGTCGTTGTGATGTTGTACGACAGCAATTCTGAACATGAGATTTGCAGGATTACAGAAAACCAGGACATTTATTTATTTCTGTCTCAGTAAAATGATGGTACAAATATGTCTCTATAATAATAATAATAATAATAATAATAATAATAATAATAATAATAATAATAATAATAATAATAATCAGGCTCAGAAGCAGGTTATGAAAGCAAAACAGACATATAAAAAAATAACACATTTCAGTGGAAAAAGCCTTTTGAAATCCTTTCATACATCTGTCGTGTATGCCATTGCAAAGACTTTTCAAGGATTGTTAGATTACAATAACAGATAAAAGAATTATAAACAAGTTGACCGTGAAGCAGTCAGAAGTTAAAAAGAAGATATTAACATCCACCTACTGCGCGGATAAAAGCAAATATCCCTAGAGGACAATGTCTTTGCATTCTCACGTTAAACCAGTTGTGTCATTTCAATAGCAAGGTCTCTTCTGCAATGATAAAAGAGCAGCTTGTTCATGTAACCCTGGGGCTCACTGATTTATTATTGACGGAACTCCCTAAGGAAAAGAATGCTTAAGAGTTCCTCTGTCTTGAAATGTGTTTTCATTTCTTCTTACACACAGCACACAACTGCTAGGCACATCGGGCACTAGAACACTATAGGGAGTCCTCTCAGTATAAGGGAGACCAGTGAAAATATTAAAAAGAGCTTATAAGAGGTAATGACCTGACTTGTAAAGGGTCTCACACATGCCACTCCCAGGAGTTGCAGTTGCCTTGTCATACTGAAAATACTATACACTGAAAGCAAATGACAGTCACATTGAGTACAGTATCTACACACATGCTTTGACCCCTCTATCACCCCTTTGCCCCTGTCATGCATGGTGTCAACCATACCATCCTCTTTCCTATGGTCTGCTGTCCTAGCAGCCTAACTGCATTGCTCAAATGGGTATCCTTAAAGAGTATGTTTTTTAAAAATGACCTCTAGTGCACTGGGGTTTGAGATCTGTCCGTACCACATCATGGATCGTGCTATGTTACCTGTTTGACAATGTGGGCAATAATCCTTACACTATCAGTGCACTAGATTCTTTAAAGTTATAAGTGTAAAAAGTTGTCAGGATGTTAACAATGAAAAGTAAAATTACCGGTACATTATTTAAACAGTTGTAGCAACATGTAGGGACATGTAAACGCTATATTTTTCGTAACCCTGCTACTTACTCTTTGGGTGTATTTTGAACCACACTGTATGTATAAAAACAGATGGTTTCTCTATTTCACATATAAATCTATGGAAAATATGCAGACCAAAGGGGAATGTGCTCTTGACCTATTAAGTTCAATATATATGGGCTATATCATCATAATGTGACGGATACACTATTGAGTTCAATGCATATGGGCAATATCATCATAATGTGACGGATACACTGCAAACACTGCAGCTCTCACGACACTCAACCTGCCCTTGAGCTGTCCAATTGGCAAGTCTGCATCGAGCTGAGACACCCTGTAGGAGGAGCCTGACTGCAGTCCCTGGGGGACTCGCATCTTGTGGAACCCATGCGCATTCATGGCACTTTTTACTCCTCGTAGAAACTGAGAGATGTACAAGACAAGGGTCCCATTGTGCTCTGTAGCATTACTAGCGTGCTGATTTATTTCTGTTTACAGTCCAATATATACTCTAAGAGTAAGTCAAAGGGAATCTAAACAATAAGAATGCATTAGTTACGATAACTCGGATCTTTTAGAACCAAAGTAAGGTACCCTTTAAGGGTGTGAAACTGTTTGCTTAACAGATTAAAATATCTTAGCTTTAGCGGAAGCAGGAAAAAAGCTCCACATTGGGTCTATCTCAGTAATCTAAACAGTGTCATCTCTAAATACCAGCGCAATATGATCATCAAAAAGGAACCTTAATTGTACCCAAGGTTCTGAAAAACAATATATAGTACTCTAACAGTGCACGTGAGTGTATAATGCCAGAGAGGGTCTTGTTTAAATTATGTTACGTCCAACGCAGTTTAAATCCATTGCTGGTAGACCCTGGTGAACAGGTACACATTGCAGGCTCCATGTAGCAGTTATTATGTCTGCACAGAACTCAAATACTGTAGTACAAAATGCAGAGTCTGAGCAAAGGAAAAGGAGGAAAGAACATGGTTAAATATGGAAAATATCTGTATTTATTTTCCACTAAATCTTTTTCTTATATGCAAAATCTTAATATGAATAAAAATGTATGTTTGTGTTTAAAAAACAAAAAACAAAAAAACTTAAAACATGCCTAAATAGCAGCATATTTTGTTTTAAGTGTTTCCCAAATAAGTTAAAGTTCAAAATCAAATTGTGAAAATCTGTGGAAAGCCTAACAGTATACATTTTGTGTTATCATCCCAAACACACCACAGTATAGAATACAGTACATAACACATGCACTATATACTATTGCATAGTTTGCAGATACAATTAATTAGTAGAGATTAGTTATTATTATGGAAGAAGTGCATTTTAAAATATAACAGCTTTTTTTTCTTTATAATTGTCGATGTGACTAAACTGAGGATCAACAAAAAGCACCTCAATAAACAGCTGATGCTTTAAACACAAGTACATTAAATACAGCTTTCTAATACCATTTAAAATCATACTTTCTACAGGCAGGGTTTATTTTTAAACCAGAGCACTTATAACCAGAATAATAAACCCTTCATCTAAGTCCTACAATGTAACCGCAGATTTGAAGAAATACCCTGTTTGACTACACAGCAGCATTTTAACAGATGCACATTGGAGAGTTCAATGTGGCCCCTGAACCCAATCATTCAAATTCGGCTGTCTCTGAAAGAAATTATTTATCATCTGGCCCTCTACTTAGTGGGCCAAACGGAGGGGGCTATTTATCACGTTTCCTGCCACAGGTCCACTACAGAGCTACCAGTGCAATTGAAAACCTCTCTGCTCCTCAATACTGTGCCAAGGAAAACTAAATGTTAACTAAAACACCACGGTTTTATCCCCAGCTCTGAAATACTAAATAAATAAGAGTGGTGAATTTTGAATACTAAAATAAACATGTTTAATTCAATGACAGATGCTTTGAAAGTCTCTCTCAATCTATTCCAAGTTAAAAGCAAAGTGTAGTAAGGCATAGTGAACACCTAGTAAAGCACAAGCCATCATGACCGGAACACAATGATACAAACACCACAGTTACCTATGTTAAAGAATGGTAAATACTTTCAATTAAAAAGCATGAGGGAAGCAAGGAGAATTGTAAAACAAAGGAAGATGCTAATTTACTAAAACTAATAAAAAAAAACATTCATAAAAAGCATTGTTTACAGATTCAAGTCAAACCTCATCTAAGGCTGAGCTTGGCACAGTCTTCAGTTTGCCATTTCCATCTCTCTACCTTTGAACTGTAAAACAAATGCAACCTGCATGGGACCTGCATTGTTTGAATCACAATGAATTGCCTAAACGTGACACACACGTGTTGTGCGCTCAACTTCTACAGCCCACAGTTTTCTTTTTTTGTACTAAGGGTAATGTTCAGAGGCCTGGTTTGGTTGATCCGTAACCAAACTGCATTCTCAATGTAACAACAACCCTTGTCGCTTTCCACGCACAAACAATGAGAATTTGAAACCTCTCTTTAATATTCCATGTCCCGTGTAGCCACCTATTTATCAAAACTGTGTACACCAGGGGGCAATTAGGAACCAGTAATGTGATAATGTGAAGAAACTGGTAAAAACTGCTTAAGTTGAAGTAAACGTTCATAAAATGTTGCTCACTTAAAATGTCGACTACTTATATGGTCAATACTGTAATTTTCTAGGTATAACATGCACCCTGTATATACAACACATGAAAGTCTTGGGTTACATCCCTTGTATAACGTGGACCTCTTATATACTGCTCACTATGTGTCTATCACCCTATCAGAAATACTCTTTATACACTGTATAGATCTCTATAACCTGAGCACTCTGCACACCTTGTATATAACTTGCAACCCATATGTAACATGTATCAAATTTGTACATTTGGTATAGATTGTGAACCGCTTGATCTTCTCTGTAAGTATGCTTCTCAAATGACTGTAGAATGAAAACAGTGGAAACCTAGTATATTATTATTATTATTATTTGTTTATTTAGCAGACGCCTTTATCCAAGGCGACTTACAGAGACTAGAGTGTGTGAACTATGCATCAGCTGCAAAGTCACTTACAATTACATCTCACCCGAAAGACGGAGCACAAGGAGGTTAAGTGACTTGCTCAGGGTCACACTGAGGTGGGATTTGAACCGGGGACCTCCTGGTTACAAGCCACTTTCTTTAACCACTGGACCACACAGCCTCCTAAGGATTGTGAGATGTATAACTACATCTCACAAACCTGTTCCGTTTAACATCACCATTAGATATTCTTTATTCTGGAAATATTCTCAAGCTCAAACATCTATCGTTTTAGTTCTAGTAGCTTTTAAACTGTCAGTATTAAAAATAACATTTGATACAAGTCGTCCGGTATAATTCTTTTTATTACTAGGGATGTAAATATCCCAACTGATAGATTTACAGATATCATATAAAGTATATTTACTGCCAGTAGAAAGTATATTTATTTTTAAACATCTACAGTAGTTCCTTTAAAGGCCATATTACAATGCTGCAAGTTATCCAGTGATTCATAGATGTAAAAACAAAAACAGAAACTCAGAAAAAAACAAAAAAAAACTAAAAGAAACTATAATTATCCATTATTTTATTTTTAAAAGGCTGGATTGCTGAAGCAGGGTCCAGTGGTGACAATACATTGTAAATAGATTTTTCTGAATAGATTTTAGCTTTAGGGTTTACAAAAGGAATATGATGTTGTAAATCAAAGAGGAAAGTGACAGCTAAGATTAGTGAATTGGTTAAAGATTCCACTTCTCCTGGTCAGAGATTATATTATAGAGTTGCTGTACACAATGATCATACCAGCATTGCTCATATGTGTTCATACACTCAGTGTCCTGTGGTTTCACAGATCCCAGGTTGTACTAATCTTGGACCAGCATAACCAGTAACAACACTATCTATGTTTTGGATCACAGTCGGTTCTCTATAAACATATCTGGTCGGTGTACACTTAACTCGTAACCTGATCCAATGACATTTTTCATATCGATCCAAAGTTGCTATAGAAAAGTACATTTGTTTTCAGGTCTTTAGCTATTTTTGAAACTCTGTATTAGGTTTTTTTTGTACCACTGAACACAACAATGCCACATGCTCTAGCTTAATTACAACAGTAGCGTTCTGGGTAAATCTCATCCTGACATCCTGCAACAAGGTCATAAAGTGTGTCTTCAGGGCTTACAGTATAATGAGATCTACTATAATTCAGGGAATAATTATTAACAACATGGTAACGTTTATCTAGTCTTGTTTTTCCACACATGGTCAGGAAACAGATGCTTGTTAGCAAGGAAATTCAGGTAGCAGGCAGCTATTTACTGAGAAGCAAATGCTTCCCATATCCTCAGCCAGATGTGTATATCAAACATAGCCTAAATCCCATAGCCTTGGAGAGATACATTCAGTTTATAACAGTATAACAAAATAAACACAGTTTATTATTCAGCACATTGGCTGATCACCAACAGGCAAGTACATGTTTATTTTAATTACATAAAGATAATTGGCTCGAGCTGGTTCATTTGTTTATTCTGATTACTGCTTTCAGTCAGTTGATCAAGCAGGTCGTGTCACTAACTTACACTGTGCATACTGTTTTGAAAAAAGTGTACGCGCAGGTGTGTGAAATAGCATTACTCTTTAAAGACAAATATAAAAAAGCCATACTACTTTATAAGCATAATGGAAGCTACTGCATGCCAGGATACTATAAGGTTAGGTGCCCAATATTATTATTATTATTTTTAAATGCCAGTAGGGTCTTTATTTTTGACCCACGACTACCTTGAAAAAATAAAAACATCACCATTTAAAAGCACAGATCACTTTTGGTGTAGAAATTTCTGTTACAACCGAACAAGCTGACAATAAAAAGCATGCGTTATCTGTGACATCTACTGCCTAGCCAAGCACAAATCAACAGAGCTGTATACATGCATCAAATTATTATTTTCTGCAAGGGGCTTATTGTCATTTAAATATGTATATTTCAAGCCAGCTGTGGGTCAACTCTGATGGCATACAGTATGTGTGATAATGGGGCAACCCCTTATAAAAATACATATTTGATCAGTACAGCTAGAAAAATCCCATACTCCTAAAAAAGCCTACAGAACACGAAACACAATAAGAAGTATTAGGTTATGATAATGAAATGCTGACACATGAACATTTCCCCCACAGCTGTCAGAGTTTAAACATTAGTGTAATCTGCAGCATGAGTAAGGTCACTCAGTTTTTTATATAATGTCTTATCACTGTTCATACAGAAGTAATGCACTGTTAGCTTGCAAGCTGGTGGAATTTGGGGCAAATCACATCTATCCAATTCAATTGAAAGGTTTCTCCACCAATGCTCCAAGTACAAGAACTTGTTGTCTGGATTTTTAAACAGTACACACATATGAAACTAACCTTTAAAGTACTTTAATAATTAACACTGATTTCTTTTTTTTTAATATAACATGAACAGTACCATGTGTACTGAGCAGACCTGGCTTACTGTATATCCCTTGTACAATATAACACATAGCTCTTGTATACCACCCTATCACAAATACCACAGTATATATATTTCTATAAACCCCATAAACTGTGCACCTTGTTTATCACTTAACCCATTTATAACACACAGAAATTCTTCTAAACATAGTAGAATGGTGCATGTTATATTCACACAATTATAGTATTCCCTTGATTTTACATACAAATTGGAGCTCCTGTCCATGTTTATGGAAATGCTTTACAACTTTCCTGGAGCACTAAGACTGCTGTACACCTGTCGTTTGTAAACTCACATATATACAGTAGTGTTCAAACAACACATGATTTACAGCAAGACTCAGGGGTAGGGATTGAGGTTATCCGTCAAACTAACTCCCCTTCCCCAGAAGTCCTGTTTTCCTAGAAAAAGGAGAATATTGCATGGTACCATTCTACTTGTGAGATGTCTTGGTCCTTAAAATACGTACTATACTTTTAAAGCAGACGATTGTCTATTCAGAGATACCAGGGTATTTAGTAAGTAAGAGGTCTGAGTGAGGAAACATGGGCAATACAATCCCCACCCCTAGTCTTGCTATAAATAATTTGTTTCTAAAAACAATGGCAATTCAAGCAACAGCTGCAGCCCCAGCATTGACATAATATATAAATGCAGTAATAGGGTAGGAGGAGGTCTAGATACAGTCTAATGCTCCCGAGGCAATGATAAGTGGCAAGAAAGGACACAGATAATCTATTTTTCATTGCCATCAACGTAATGCGTAGTTTGAGCCATTTCATTACATGTCTTGTGCTGTTTCCTTTTTAAACTGGCTAATTTCTTCCTCAGTTTGATTGAGCTCTCGTGAATCTCAGGAGGTGACTGCTTAAGCTCTCACATGCAATGGCATAGAAAAACATAACTGTGCAAGCTAATCAGCCATCCTGAGGGGGTCAAATCCACTGTCAGACAGATAGTCTACAAATGGAGAAAGTTCAAGACCAGAGTCACTCTACCCAGGAGCGGGTATCCTTCCAAAATCTCTCCAAGAACAAACTGGAAAATCATCAAGGAAGTCACAAAGAACCCCAGAGTAACATCCAAGGATCTGCAGGCCACTCTCGCCTTGGCTAATGTGAGTTTTCATGACTCAACTATCAGAAAAAGACTGAACAAGAATACAAGCAGATCTACAAAAGAATGGCTGCAGAAGAAGAAATTCTGCATTTTAGAATGGCCTAGTCAAAGTCTGGACCTAAACCCCATCGAAATGTTGTGGCAGGACCTGAAGCGAGCTGTCCATGCAAGGACCCCTCAAATGTCACCGAGTTGAAGCAGTTCTGTATGGGGGAATGGGCCACAATTCCTCAAAAACCGATGTGAGAGACTGACCAACAGTTACAGGAAACGCTTAGTTGAAGTCATTGCTGCTCAAGGGGGTGCCATCAGTTACTGAATCTAAAGGTTCACATACTTTTTCACACATGGATATTGAATGTTGAATCATTTGTCGATAAATAAATGTTGAAAAAGTATCATGTTTTTGTGTAATTTGTTTAATCAGGTTATCTTTATCTATTATTAGGACTTAGATTAAGATCTAATAACATTTTAGGTTTCAAATATGTGAAATATGTGAAAATCCTAAGGGGTTCACAAACTTTTTCTCAGCACTGTATATATACAGGGTGCAATCTGATTATTTTTTTTGGGGATTTCCCTGGCTCTGATTTTTTTATCCCTGGTTCTGCACTTTCAGTTGTCATCCCAGGGAGGGATAAATTTACCCCCCCCCCCCCATAAAAGATTTTGAATTAACAATGATTTCTTTGGGAAATTTTAAATATATTTAAAATGATAAATGTATGCTGCATCATTTTTACGCAAACTGACTTTCGGTCTTAGCACTTCAGACCGTAAGATCAGTTGCAAATTGTATTAACATGATTTAAAGTTTCACTGGAGCCGGATCATAAAGTTCGGCTGTATAACGTGGATCAGGCTCGGATTCCACTCACCCGTCATTGTCATCCAACAGTAGTGCTGTATGCACTGTGGCAAAAAAAAAAAGAAATGAAGGCAGGACACTAAAAATCCACAGTAGCTTTTTTTAAACAGCCCCAGAGCCAAAGACTGGAACTTTTATCCACCAAGACACCCACTGAGCAGAGTGGAAAATTAACAACAATTAATTCCTGCAGATTAAGCTGTTAAAATACGGATGTTGTATTATGTTGTATCAATGAGGTTATGTGCAACAATGCAAGTACTTGTCATGAGTGTGTTTTAACATTGTTTTAGTTGCTGTAGTGTAGGTTTTTGTTGTTGCCTTTTGATACCGTACATACATGCCAACAGTCCCTAATGGTCGGGAAAGTCACGAGTTCATAGGAAGAAAGTCCCGATATTTACTCATTGAAAAAAAATGCATTTATTCTGCACAGTAGTTACTGAAAACCACATGCTGTTTGTGCGGCTGACAAATCTGCTGATCACTAACAAAGGTAAGAACGCTTCATTATGTCTATTTTTACTGTCATGATGGTCGTGTGGTGTTGAGTTGGATGGATACATGTAATTATATATATATATATGTAATGTATAAGCAACCTAGACTACAAACTCTGAAGTGGCACATTTGTCTATTAAGAAGCCACCACGTATTCCATATTTTATTCCTTTGTCCTGGTGATCTTCATGTGTTACAAGTACTGTTTGCACCAAAATCTCCAATTCCATATTGGTGAATTTCAGTTTTCGCTTCCGAGCATCCTCATCACCATGGCTAGTACCAGGCTGAGGTCTTTGTGTGCCATTCAATTTTCTTTTGGAATGTGTAGCCCACACACGCAGGGTTGACCCAAACCTGCTATTTATTGTGAGAGGTGTGTAATTCTCCACCGCTAATTGCAGTGAGGGGTATTTAAATTGGTTGATTGCGGAATCGCCTGCTTTACCTAATTAGTCTTATAAAATAGGTGGTTATTTTGACGCTGAGTGCGGCCGTACTGAACACGCACATTACGTGGCTTTTTGCGGTCGGTTTTTCCCCTTTATAAATTTGGGCCACAGTGTTAATTAAGTGTTAATATTGCATGCTGAATCCCACAGTTGTAACCCTGAACCCTCAAGAGAAGAATTCAGTTCTTATTATTCATGAAAGCACTCTTAAGATAATGTATATATGCACTAGCCTCAAATATAATTACATTACTTGAAGTACAGAATAGTTTCAGTTTGAGTTACTGGCGCTGGGCTTATGAAGTGAAAAAGCAATAGTGACTAAAATTGCTATTCATAATTTCATAAATTTATTTTCATGAACATTAATAGAGTTCAACTGCCAACTCACTTTAACTCTGAAAACCATGCTATCATAACTCAATTATCCATGTAATACAATCTGCTTCCCACCAATAACAAATACTGTAGCAGCACAGCCATTCTCATAAAATGTCTTCTAATTGTACCTCTTGACAGAAAGAAATGATAAAATACCACAAATTACAGTCAGTATTGATATTTGAGACCATTCGGGGGGGAAAAGAAAAATGCTTTTACATTCACATGTGTTGGTACTTACAGCTACTTGGAGGATTAATACATCTACAATGGCCTTGGTGCTTTTTGTTCCCATCCAATTATTTCTTCAGGCTACCTTGCTCTCCTTTTAACACGTCTAATGTTGTTACTGTAGAAGATGTTCTCCTGGTGTGTCTGCAGACACACTTCAGTGACCTACAGGCAGCACAGACAGCATTGCCTTTGTGAGCAGACTCTGAGATCTCTTTGTCAGATGACACGGAATATATACCACAGACTTCCATTGAAATAAGGACAATTCCAGGGGAAATGTTGACTTGCAATACTGTTCTTTTTTATGTTTGCACTGTACTTGCAAAAACACATTCTGTACCATCAACATTGATTTCCTTTTTCTTTCAAAAATGCTACATAAATAAAGACTGGAGCAAATGTCTTCATAACATACAGTATTGTTTATTTCTTAGCAGACACCCTTATCCAGGGCGACTTACAATTGTTTCAAGATATCACATTATTTTTACATACAATTACCCATTTATACAGTTGGTTTTTTTTACTAGAGCAATCTAGGTAAAGTACCTTGCTCAAGGATACAGCAGCACTGTCTTTCATCTAGGATTGAACCCACGACCCTCCGGTCAAGAGTCCAGAGCCCTAACCACTACTCCACACTGCTGCCCTATTGTATTGTAATAGGGATGTACAGCTATATAAATACCACCCCCTTTAGGTGTTACTGTTTAGCAAATGTTAACTGTCTGCACTATTATGTCTACATTTTAAATCCAAATTCTCTGCTGTGTTTCACACTTCCATGAGCTACACTACTCTCAAATGTGCATTACTGCAAACGTGTTTAAAAATGATAGCTGGTACTTCATTTGGTTAAAAGAAGTTCTCAACAGTGTGTTCTGGATCAAAGTATGTTACTGGAGGAAAGCATGTCAGTCAATTGGGAAAGCAGGTGGTTGGTTTATGACAAGTCATTAGCCATTTAAGGGGTGGGGACAATTTTACCCTCCAGGTGAATCGACCAAGCAAGTGCAAAACTGAAAACACGGCTTGCAAACATCATATATAATGGTACAAAATAAAATACACGTGTGTTTACTGTAACGTGTTTCTTTCAAAACTACCCATGTGTGCCCTAAATAACGAATGGAAGAGCACAACTGCTATGATTTACAGAATTGTTTTCTTATCTAAAATCACTTTAAGTTCAGTATATCTAGAAAACTATGGCATACTTCCAAAGCAATTAGGTACATAGTAATACTTTTTAAAGTGACCTTACCAAAGAAATAGCGCTTATAAAATAAGTTATGTTAAAAATAAAAATGTTATATTGCATTATTACATTTTACTAATGCTTAACAAAAATAAATTACTAATAATAAAAATTTTAAAAAATCCTGTTAAAATATAATCTATAAACAAACCTTGATATACAGTTCTCCTCTATGCTGTCGGGGAAAAAAAAGCAAGTTCATTCAAAGCATACTGTATTTCTCTGGACTATATTATCTCACATGCACAGCCTACATTTCTCTTTGTTCAGGGACGGGGGAAGTTTGAAAACATTATGAAAAATCCATGAAAAAAAGCACACAAAAGATAGCTAAAGTGCTACTTAAGGTAACTGGCAGCAACATGTTGGGATAAGAGAATTATTCTATTATATTGGTCTGCCTTCAAACAATATTACAGACTGGATCAAATAAAGTACAAAGACACAAGGTTAAACCACACTTCACATGGCCTACATTCTAAAGGGAAATCAAATTGAATAATTTGTTTTAGGAGTTAATAACTTGTAGTAGCTCTCTGGCAGTTAATGATGAGGATTATTTTATTTCTGAAGTATTCACTGAGGTATGGAGCAGTGCTTCTGCTGGAGCTCAGGAACTGTGCAAAAGTATGCTTTCCTCAGTTCAATCGTGGCATCTGTTTTGCAGCATGGCATACATTGGAACAGCGCCAATCATCAGGTAATTCTGTTGTTGGATTTGAATGAATACAAAGTAAATTCCAAAATGAGATCCATTAAAAAAAAAATGGAATGTTAAATATATTCATTAAACCATCCCACCACGTGAGCTTCATCCATCGTTCAAAAGCAACACATAAGTTTTCTATAAAGACTTCAGCTGCGAAGAAGCGTTGCTATTACGGACTGGGAAGGGCAGACTGTGGAAGCTCCACTCTTTTCAAGACTATCCTTGACACACAAGCCCATGTAGAGTTTGCAAATTTACCTTGGATGTCAACTCTACTGAAGTCATATCACATTTTACAGGACTAAAATAAAATATTAGAAAACTGCAAAAGGATATTTTAGCAACAGCAAAATGAATTCAAATTATACAAAGTCAGACTGCTATTTGCTATGTGTTTTGACCATTATCTTTTTTTTTTTTAAATCATCTGGTTAGCTTTGTTTTTTAATTACATTTTCCTATCAATGTAACATATACATATGGCTCTTCCTTTTCTGGGTTTTTTTTTGGTCACAATTCTTAATTAAACTTTTGGAAAAGCGATTGTAAACAAGATCACGTTTGTTTTGTCTCCAGTAACTTGAATGAGACTATGATTCTGCTTCATTGATAATGTAAAAAAAAGCAGCTCCTTATTTTTTATTCAAAGCGAACAAAGCAAGTTCTGTTAAAATTGCATTTTCCCAGATTTAAAATCTTAATGACTCGTTGCAAAAATGTTATAATCTGTTTTGCAAATAATAGTTTCCTGTTAATTACAATTTAATTAAATCAATTTAACTTCACTCGCCGTTTGCGTTCGCTTTGAATTAAAAATAAGGAGCTACCTTTTTTTTACATTATCAATGAAACAGAATCATAGTCTCAATCAAGTTACGGGAGAACAAAACTAAAGTGAACTTGTTTCACAATCAACACTTTTCCAAGAGTTTAATTGACATAAACAAAGAGCCCTACATATACTGTGTATACACACATACACATAAACAAAGAGCCCTACATATACTGTGTATACACACATACACATAAACAAAGAGCCCTACACATACTGTGCATACACACATACACATAAACAAAGAGCCCTACATATACTGTGTATACACACATACACATAAACAAAGAGCCCTACACATACTGTGTATACACACATACACATAAACAAAGAGCCCTACACATACTGTGTATACACACATACACATAAACAAAGAGCCCTACACATACTGTGTATACACACATACACATAAACATACTGTGTATACACACATTCACATAAACAAAGAGCCCTACACATACTGAGTATACACACATACTCATAAACAAAGAGCCCTACATATACTGTGTATACGCACATACACATAAACAAAGAGCCCTACATATACTGTGTATACACACATGCACATAAACAAAGAGCCCTACATATACTGTGTATACACACATGCACATAAACAAAGAGCCCTACATATACTGTGTATACACACATGCACATAAACAAAGAGCCCTACATATACTGTGTATACACACATGCACATAAACAAAGAGCCCTACATATACTGTGTATACACACATACACATAAACAAAGAGCCCTACATATACTGTATGCACACACATAAAAGTACAAGCACTGGACGTGCACCTAATACTTAAAATAACAACTTTCTGATATGCTGGTGGTTGCCGTGGGATACACCATGAAAGAGCAGTATATCAAACACTAACGTGGCCATGGCCATGTCACAAACACCATTTGATTACTGCCCTTACACGACCCGACAAGGCTAAACACTGACTTGTTCATTGACTGCACTGTCAACTGCGGGTGATAAATGATTTCCTTTATGAAGCTAAAAAAAAAAGTCCTACTTGTTTGTTTGTGGATTTGGACGTGTTATGTACTGATCCTCCAAATCTTCTTTAAATGAAGGTTAACTAAATGTAGTCTTGTACATCTTTATCAATTAATATTGTGAGGCTTCAGGTTTTAAGGAGTTTTAAAAATGGAAAGGGAAGGTGGTACAGTTTCCCAAAGAAGCATGGTAGTACTTTACATGAAGTGTCTCTAATAACTGTGCATTTATATTTTGATAGAACCCTAATTCTAACCCTAACCCTTACCCTTTTCTGATACAATTGTGCACTTACATCGGGCAAAAAGATTTAGATGTTAAGTACATTGTAACTATGCATACTGACATTGTAATTATGTCTAAATACACATGTATTTCCTAAGTAACTACTATATAAATACACAGTAATTAGAGACACTCAATGTAAAATGTTACCAGAAGTATTTGGTAACTGAGGTTTCAATTTCATAAACACAAAAGGAAAATTCATCCAAATGTACAAAATGTTGTTTTTTTTTAAATATATATTAAAGCTATATTTTATAAAGGTTCTACTGAGTACCCTAGGATAACTAAACTCCAACAACAACTACCTGACCTCATCTATGCGTACAATTAAACAGTTCTAGTATGGTATTGTGATTTCACTTGAGGGGGCAGCTGGTCTGTCTGGCCATATACTGCACTGTACCCAGAAACCCAACTGAGAAGCCTACTACTTAGTGGTTGAAATGGGTTATGCCGACTTATTTTAAGTCTGAAATGAATGTCTGCTATAGTACATTTATGGCCAAAATAATTAACCTTAATCATTCCCGGAGGCGAGTGCCTGCAAAGAACATAAAGCCAGTTAAATACATTACTTTACCCTGGAGTAATCCTGCAGACCCCCCTATGCTACCAATTGGCATGATGAAATAAATGGGACTGCCATGGACAGAATTGTGTCTGTATATAGTATTACACAGCAAGGGCACTGGTGTTGTATGTTAAAATGTCATTTTTAATGTTTTCTACCAGCTGAGGCTCTGCCCTTTTTCATGTCAAGAGAGCTTCCCTGCTTACATTATGGCTGCGTCCTGTCATGTATTGGAAAAGTTGCTACTGGTAAATAAAGTCTGGACATGATGGATGCACTCCAGTGTAAAACGACATTTTGAGTGTAGCAGGGCTGTGCGATTCGTATCACCCGATGCCCGGGACAACAAGATTTGTGGGACGGACAAGTTTTGCCGTTATACTTTGCCCGTCGGACAAGTCGTTTTTATTTATTTATATTGTTCTGTTGCTAGAAAGACACTCCAGGTATATTTGTAGAGAGCGACGCAAGTTTCTGAAAACGGAATTTTGGAAGTCTATCACATACACAAACATTTTAAAAAGTGTTTATGTCCCACCCCTATTACTTCTGATTGGCTAGCTGTGGAAGAAGCTGGTCTTCTGTTGGTTACAAAGAGACCTAGAAATGGCTGCCTGAGTGGAAGCACCTCTGTCAAGACACAGTCTAATCTTTTAAACTTAAGGTATAGGCCAATTTCAAGTGATGTATGCATACACAATTAGGTAGGTATGTATACTGGGTGCAAAACTGTAACTTGTGAATCGACATTTAGCATAACTTTAGCATAGCTCTTACAGTGTTCATTTATCAAAAATAAACAAAAATGTCTTCCTGTAGGTATGTATACTGGGTGCAAAACTGTAACTTGTGAATCGACATTTAGCATAACTTTAGCATAGCTCTTACAGTGTTCATTTATCAAAAATAAACAAAAATGTCTTCCTGTAGTACTGTTGGATGTGAAAATAGAAGCACAAGTAATCCAAACCTCAAATTTTATCAGATACCGGCTGGTGCACATCCATTTCAACAAAACAGAAGACGGCTTTGGTTAGCAGCTGTCAACTGAGCAAACTGGTCGGAAGAACAAATACGGAATGCACGGCTTTGTAGTGCCCATTTTATATCTGGTAAGCCTGTAAAGATTCAGTTAATGGTACTTAGACGAGTAATATTTTTGGCTGTGCATGGCACAGAAGTCTGTTTTACTTCAGTAAAGTGGATGTTACTATGAGCGATGTCCTCGGCTCACCTCGCACCAGCGACCCCTGTAGTCTGGCCGGGTGCCTGCGGGCTTGCCTGTAAGCTGCCCGAGAGCTGCGTGGTCCTCCGACGCTGTAGCTCTTGGGTGGCTGCATGGTGAGTCCGCAGTCGGCTGACGGCACACACTTCGGAGGACAGCGTGTGTTCGTCTTTGCCCTCCCGAGTCAGTGCAGGGGTGGTAGCGATGAGCTGAGCTTAAAAAAAAAAAAAAAATTGGCCATTCCAAATTGGGAGAAAATAATAAAAATAATTGGCAACGTCTAAATTAAAAAAAAAAAAAAGGATTGTGACAGCCCAGACCTTGTGCCTTCTGTCTTCGTACACAAGTAGTGCAACCCCACAACAGAAGCTTGACGGATTTCAACGAAAACGAAAACACATACACCATAGTCAAGCTGATATGCTGACACCTTGGGATCCTTCAAGAAGCTACTTGATGAGATTCTGGGATCAATAAGCTACTAACAACCAAACGAGCAAGATGGGCTGAATGGCCTCCTCTCGTTTGTAAACTTTCTTATGTTCTCCCAATTTGGAATGGCCCTTTAAATGCAGAGCTGCTTTGTGGAATGTGCTCTCTTCTGAACTCTGGCTGTGCACAGATGTGAATTCTGTTCTAAACACACATACAATCGGTGTGTCATTTGTTTGTAAATCCATTTTTAGAAACAGTTTATATAATTACAATGCTGCTGCGTTAGTACGTTTTAGGTCTTGACCATCGCATGTCAAGACCTAAAACTTATTTACAGCAGCATTCATACTGCTGCAGTGTGGTATTGTAAATGCTAATGAAGAGCTCTGTCTAAGGGATTATCTGTTTATTGATCAGAATTCTTGGTATACCTTGGATTTCTGAATAATGAGGTGACACCTGCACACCTCTCCCTGGGATCAGTAGATTCTATACATTAATAACTAACAATAAAAAAGAATGTACAGTACTGTGCAAAAGTTTTAAGCAGGTGTGAAAAAATGCTGTAAAGTAAGAATGCTTTCAAAAATAGACATGTTAATAGATTATATTTATCAATTAACTAAATGCAAAGTGAGTGAACAGAAGAAAAATCTAAATCAAATCCATATTTGGTGTGACCACCCTTTGCCTTCAAAACAGCATCAATTCTTCTAAGTACACTTGCACAAAGTCAGGGATTTTGTAGGCATATAGTCAGGTGTATGATTAAACAATTATACCAAACAGGTGCTAATGATCATCAATTCAATATGTAGGTTGAAACACAATCATTAACTGAAACAGAAACAGCTGTGTAGGAGGAATAAAACGGGGTGAGGAACAGCCAAACTCAGCTAACAAGGTGAGGTTGCTGAAGACAGTTACTGTCAAAAGTCATACACCATGGCAAGACTGAGCACAGCAACAAGACACAAGGTAGTTATACTGCATCAGCAAAGGTCTCTCCCAGGCAGAAATTTCAAGGCAGACAGGGGTTTCCAGATGTGCTGTCCAAGCTCTTTTGAAGAAGCACAAAGAAACGGGCAACGTTGAGGACCGTAGACGCAGTGGTCGGCCGAGGAAACTTACTGCAGCAGATGAAAGACACATCATGCTTACTTCCCTTCGCAATCGGAAGATGTCCAGCAGTGCCATCAGCTCAGAATTGGCAGAAAACAGTGGGACTTGCGGCCAAAAAGCCATACCTCCGACGTGGAAACAAGGCCAAGCGACTCAACTATGCACGAAAACACAGGAACTGGGGTGCAGAAAAATGGCAGCAGGTGCTCTGGACTGATGAGTCAAAATTTGAAATATTTGGCTGTAGCAGAAGGCAGTTTGTTCGCCGAAGGGCTGGAGAGCGTATCTGAATGAGTGTCTGCAGGCAACAGTGAAGCATGGTGGAGGTTCCTTGCAAGTTTGGGGCTGCATTTCTGCAAATGGAGTTGGGGATTTGGTCAGAATTAATGGTCTCCTCAATGCTGAGAAGTACAGGCAGATACTTATCCATCATGCAATACCATCAGGGAGGCATCTGATTGGCCCCAAATATATTCTGCAGCATGACAACGACCCCAAACATACAGCGAAAGTCATTAAGAACTATCTTCAGCGTAAAGAAGAACAAGGAGTCCTGGAAGTGATGGTATGGCCCCACAGAGCCCTGATCTCAACATCATCGAGTCTGTCTGGGATTACATGAAGAGAGAGAAGCAACTGAGGCTGCCTAAATCCACAGAAGAACTGTGGTTAGTTCTCCAAGATGTTTGGGCCAACCTACCTGCTGAGTTCCTTCAAAAACTGTGTGCAAGTGTACTTAGAAGAATTGATGCTTGATGCTGTTTTGAAGGCAAAGGGTGGTCACAACAAATATGGATTTGATTTAGATTTTTCTTCTGTTCACTCACTTTGCATTTAGTTAATTGATAAATATGATCTATTAACATGTCTATTTTTGAAAGCATTCTTACTTTACAGCATTTTTTCACACCTGCCTAAAACTTTTGCACAGTACTGTATATATAACAAATCCTGGCCTGTGATTGGTTAAAACCTCATCATAGGAGGAAAAATAGATTAAACTATTGCCTGACATCCTTACACCACTGGTTAATAGTCTTCATCTGTCATGTGATTGGTTCACATCGCTGTCAGTCCCGCCCCTTTTCAAAGGAATGCCTTTCTCCCCTGCACTTTCCACAACAGAAAATGGCTTAACACGAATTCTGTGAGTTAATAGAAAACAAATTACAAAACATACTACAAAAGAAAGATGCTCCAAACACTAAAATGGTGATTAAAACGTCACTGTCACTGTTTTCAGACTTTCTGAATTTCAAACAAATTCAACTCGACGAAAACAAATGTGACAGGTGGGATATAAACTGGATTATGCAGCAGTCAGTAAACCAGACAGAGACAGAGTAAAAGTTTTCTAACTATATGGTATGAACTTCAAAAACATTTTCTGGTATTAGGCTTCCAGGCCCATAGGGCTGGGAAGCCTATTGTTATTGCTGTGTTTATTAGGCTTTCAGGCCCGTAGGGCTGGGAAGCCTATTGTTATTGCTGGGATTCTTCTACTTCTTCTTCTTCTTCTTCTTCTTCTTGTTTCTGCCAAAAGTTACTCGAAAACTGAAGAAATTCAGTAGGGTGGTAGATGCTTATGGAAAGTTGGTAAATGTTAATTGAACATATGTCATAGGTGACATGGTTTGGCCGCCATATTGATTTTGAAAAAAAAACCAAAAACATTTTGCCTAAATGTAAAAATGCATCTTTCGAAAGCTACTTATTGCAGAGTGCTGAAAGTTGGTATAGTTGTTGAGGGATAGTCCAAGATTAACTGGTGTTCGTAAGAAGCTGATAGGTTGTGTGGTATGGCGGCTATGCTGCATGACGTCAAAATCTCAGGGTACAGATGTCATAATCACAAACTACAAATATCTTCTTCTCCCAAACCGCTAGTCTGATTGAACCAAAAATTGGCACACATGATCCTAGTATGGTTGTCTTTAAGATTTGGTCAAGGGAAGTTGCTACAATAAAAAACATGGCGGCCATGTTGGATGACATCATCAACATACAAAACTGGCTTACAAAAACCTTCATCTCTGAAACCACTAGTCCGATTGAACCAAAAATTGGCACACATGATCCTAGTACAGTTATCTTTAATTTTTGTTCAAGGGAAGTTGCTACAATAAAAAAACATGGCAGCCATGTCGGATGACATCATCAACTTACAAAACTGGCTAATAACTCCTTGCAGAGTGCAGATAGGGCCAAGGTTACTATGGAACACATATAATAACCCATGTATGCTCTATCAAAAAATGTAATTGCCTGTGACCTTTGACCTCTCCTAAAGGTCAAATGTAAAACTGGCTTATAACTCCTGAGAGAGTGCAGATACAGTCATGGTTACTATGGAACGCATATAGTAATCCATGTATGCATTCTGCACTATTTGTTAAAGTGTTTGGTACTGGTACTGGTACTGGAAGCTGTAAAGTTGCTTGCAACACTAGTTTATTCATGTTATTTATTTACTCATGCTGTATCACCTATATTTATCAAAATATATTAATCAATATTTATTTACATATGCTGTATCAGCTATATTTAATCAAAATATATAAAGTCGTATTTACTATCCAACCTTGCCTCACTTGTTTTCTTGACTGATTCATATATTAAATATGTACTGCAGACTCAGCCATAGTGGAAAATTAAATGCCGCTCGGGAAGACTATTGCTGCTTCAGGCATTATAGCCCCCTGTCGGTAACAAGAGTCTTCCCTCTGGTCAATAATTTTCTACTATAGCCCTCCTCTCCAGTCCATATATATTTTTTCTAACACTGCATGAGTTAATTGCTCTTATTGTATTATTACCTGTACTGTAACACTTGAAATGTATTTGCTTACGATTGTAAGTAGCCCTGGACAAGGGCGTCTGCTAAGAAATAAATAATAATAATAATAATAAAAGATCATCTTCATTAAAGTGGTTACCTGATGACAGATGAAGCATTAAACCATTTATATAAGTGTTAAGTTCCAGCGTTCAGTAGCTTATTTGTATTCAGTGCTACAGAGTGAATATTTTTGTTTTACATGATCTAATTTTGAAACCTATCTTGCATTCATTCAAACCCAAGAACAGAACGAATGAATGAATTACACTGTGCCAAACGAGGCCACATCGCTAATCAGACACAGAGTTTGGTTTAAGGCACGCAATTCTCGAAACACAGCTGTTTACTTTAGGTTTAAACATGCTTTATGTTCTATAACTGTTCTAAATTGCAACACAAAGCTTACATTACACGGATTAACCTAACAAACACTCATGCTGTCTAAGGTCCTGAAGACATATAAAACAGTCATGGTAAGGCCAGGTCAGCCAATTAAGTTTTCAACCTTATTTTGAAGATATTCAGTGAATCAGATGGATATTCTCTGACAGAGAGTTCCACAATCTGGGTGCCTAGTTATTATTATTTATTTTTTAGCAGACACTCTTATCTAGGGCGACTTACAATTGTTACAAGATATCACATTATTTTTTACATACAATTACCCATTTATACAGTTGAGTTTTTTATTGGAGCAATCTAGGTAAAGTACCTTGCTCAAGGGTACAGCCGCACTGTTCCCCAGCTGGGATTGAACCCCGACCCTCCGGTCAATAGTCCAGAGCCCTAACCACTACTCCACACTGCTGCATATATAAACTTCCACCTTACAATCAAACTATAGGATCCACAAGCAAGATGTTGCTTATGTAATATTCATACAGACTAAATAAATGCATATGAATATTTTTTTTTAATAAAACTTATCGATTGTATATATGTATTGTTTTCCTTGATGCTAAGATCATCCTCGTATCATTAAAGCAGTAACATGTTACTGTATATTGAAACCATGGATGTTTGTACAAACGGACATTCATATTTTAAAGCTATAAACATAAAGTAGTTTGTGTTTAACACAGTTAAAAAGACTGTAATTGTAAAAGTCACTGCTCATTTGACAATTCTTGGCACATAATTATTATTCAATCATTTAACATTTTAATAACTTATGCAAAACTGAACAATCTAATCCTAGTGTTTGCTGAACTGTAAATCAGACAAGCTCTTTTTTGGCAACAGATGAAAATAAATGAGTTATCTGCTTTTTGAAAATCCCCCAGAATGAATTATTTGAAATATTTTCATAAGGAAGATGGAAATGTAGTGAGAGTTTGGTTCTTTCCATTTGTTCTAAAAGATTCATCTTAGTCCTGTTCAAACTGATAAAGATTTTAAAAAATATTCTGGGACATACAGTACTTCAGGAAGCACATATTGCAGTCCTAAAACTAAAACAGATATTTGAAATGAACAAAGAAACAAAAACAAAACATGTCTGTAATTTTTGAAATGTACCTAGTTTATTGATATATAATGCATTCTAAATACAAAAAATACTGACCATCACTGTATTCATTTTTTTATTGAAAATGTGTCCGATAGTTGAAACAGTAAAGAGTCCTTCACACAAAGGTTTATACGTTTCATCTGTTAAAATTTAAGATGTACAACTTTAAATACGAATGAACTAGGAGGACCTGGGAAAGCCCCCAGAACCCTTACTTCATGTGAGAAACATGAAACAGGCTTACATTCCCTAAAAAATAATTGCATTTTCTCATAAGCACTTTTGAAATTGCTGGACCTGAAACCCCTGTCTGTGTTTACTGCACTGCTCTATGCCTATATAAACACTTTAACTACAATGGACCACGCGTTTGAGGTAGGGCCTGAAATAAATAGAACCATCATATCACACCACTTCAGAACGAAAAAAAAAAATCATCATTATATCATTAAACCAACTATTACACCTGACTGATTTAATGTGTAGGCTGTTTCAACATAAAGTATGTCAATGTGTGTTTAAAAACAGCTTCTCATCTTTTACTTTTCTATGCAGTCTAACAGCACTCATGGGGACCCTAATCTAAGCAGTAGATTAAAAGCCTGTTAAATGGTTACTTTCTGCTCGGCAGAGCATTAAAGAA
This sequence comes from Acipenser oxyrinchus oxyrinchus, assembly GCA_030684275.1. Lineage (NCBI taxonomy): Eukaryota > Metazoa > Chordata > Actinopteri > Acipenseriformes > Acipenseridae > Acipenser > Acipenser oxyrinchus. Next base: position 93,715,836 of record CM060249.1, read on the forward strand.
TCTCACGTGCTATATGGCAACATGTTCTTTGGAATAAGTTGCATTATCTGCAAAAGCACTCCAGAAATCTAAAACACATTAGATACAGTTGTTAATCAGGCTGATTTATATGCTGCCTCAGTTTGAAAAAGAAAAAAAATGCAAGGAACAAAAAACAACAAAAACAATGACTTTCTAAAATGACAGGCCTATTGCATGTTACTGTACTATAAGTACATTCAAGTGCTGTATAAATCTGAACTGATTTCTCTAGTATGCTCAGTATTGCTACAGACAGCCATGATGTTTTCAGACACTCTAAATCTGTACCATCCTGTACAGCGGTGCAACCCAAATGAACTGAATTCCTTAAGGAAAAAAAATAAATTCTGCTGTGTCTCAGTGATGATGATGATGATGATGATGATGACAGGAGCTCTTGTAAAAGGCAAGTGAAATGACTTTAGAGACCCCTCATGCCAGTTAGCTTGAATTTCAGTTCCTCGTGACTCACCCTGCTCACCTGGGATAGTCATTGGGGGAGTCTCCATGCGTGGTTATTTACACATGGTTATTTAATCCTAATTCTAATTCTCTGCCGGTTTTCAGCCATGATGATCTGCAATAGCTGGGTTGTTCAGTTTCATTATATACCTTTGGGTTAATTTTTTTCTTTTTTATTTAATTAATAAGTTGTGTGATAAATTAGTTGAAATATTATTCACTACTAACGATATGCCATCCCTCCAATGGACATTTGAAAAACAGTTTGGGCAAGAGCAGTAAAACACATTATTAAACAACCAGGGACGATGCATTTACAAAATCACAGCTTTATTACAAGAGCTTAACACTGTGTTTTAAACGGTTTCACTCAAGCAAGATGTCACCTGACAACCATGGTTTTCCAGGTGAGATTCTCTCGTGTACCTGTTCTCTGTGCATGGAAATCACATTTTCCCGAGCTGTCTGCGAAAAACAGCACAATAATTTGCATATCGACCCCCTCCTTTCTCCTTCATTTGCATGACGTTGGGTGAAAAGATGGTCATCTCGAGTAAAATAAACCATGGAAACCTGAAATGTATAGGGCCATTTTTCATTTGACTCGAGCACAATGTCTCGAGAAAAATTAGAACACACGTGGAAACTCCCCCATTGATGCTCTCTCTATCACAAGGGCTGCCTATCTTGTCTGAAATTACTACATAGACCAGGTTTTAATATGAATATCAAGAACTTTCGGGCACTTAAAGGAATACTTTTATATCATTTACATTTCCCCAACATTCCTGTTTAATATTCATATTTATAAAATAGCATTGGTAAATGGAGCTCAGAGATTGGCTGCCTAGGCACTCTAATCATGTAGGCCTTTCCCCAACAACAATTAACTGTATTTATACATTAAAACCAAAGCACGGGCGTCAGTGTCAACTGCTCTGAAAAGTGAATTTCGGCACCATTATTGCACTATAGGGATGTCTTTAGAATCTCGATCTGGTGGGCTGTGCAGAACGTGCCTCTGGAGCTCCGGGCTTTTGTAACGAATACACCCAGTCAGTGTCTAATACCGGGGTTGAGTGAGGTTGCATTGGTCCTTGACAAAACAAAACAAAAATTAGCTTCACATTTTAATGTCAGCGCAAGAGGAATTCCCATAAACAACAGTACAGTAATTGCAGACATCAGTGTGTATTAAAGTGTAGTAAGCTGCTGTGCTTGCGCCGATTACAAGTGCCACCCAGCAACCTGCCTGCCTCTTTGAGCTGAGCTGAGCTGAAGCACTGAGCCTGAGAGACTGGTGGACTGGTGGAGAGATTCAATGTAATATTTACTTCATTCATTTATTACGGCTTCATACCCTATCAGTGTTTACATTAAAGACACTGGAACGCACCAGAGACAGTACGTCACTTACGGATATATGACAAATCCTTCAGCATTTTTGTACTGATAAATGCTGATGTGGATTTACAAAGCAGCCAATAGAAGGTCACTGAAATATAGATTATATTTGTGAACAAGCTAGGGTGCATCAGATAGGATTTCTATGAACAGCCTGAAATATCCTAGGTGACTACAATAAGATACTCCCCCAGTTAAAAGGCTCTTTCTGGGTACAGACTTTTACAATATTTCAATTCTGTAGTCTTCGGTAATCTTGTTTCCTAAAGAAATTGCCCACATGTTGACAACATATCTTGCCCTCAGTTCCCTGTGCGCTCTTATCTGTCTACTGCTGAAGCCAGAAATTGAATGAGTCCCAAATACATGTTCTATTTACTTTCTTGTTCAAGGGCAGTGCTTTGTTACATTAGTTCATTTGCTTCTTTGTACATCCAATGCCTGCTGTACAGGTTGTGTAAAGTATCGTATCACAATATAACCCTTGTCAGAGGTACAAGGATACTTATATAAATATAGGAGCCAATTGATAAGTTAGCCTTTATCTAAAGGAAGAAAACAACAAGAGCTCTGATAAAAGGCAGAAAAGTAATAAGACAAATGTTAATTACCACGCATCGCACAAGTCTGAGTTCAGTGAAAAGTCAAGGCTTTCACTGGACCGTCATTGGAGGATGTACTGTACTCTATAACCCTACGGACAGATGAACCTGAAGAAGGACCCGTTTGCCTCCTCTTGTACTCTGTTCCTTTAGAAATCCACACAGTCAAACAACATTACACCTGGTCTGATGCACACATTTGATGTTACTTTTGAGCTAAATCAACTGCAAGGCACAGTATCGATGGCCAGCTAGTCCCTTTTTTGATGGAAACCTTTCCTTATTCCATTTAAATGTATGATCCTTGTATTAATGTGCAAGAGTCCATTCAGAAAATAGTTACTCTAAAGATCCTATGATATTTTAGTCTTTGGTTGCTTAAGTTTAACATAGCACTAGCTTGTACTTTAAAACATGTTATGCCTATTTAAGCAAATTAGAAAAACAGTCAGGATAACAAGCTGCACTGTTTTTTTTTAAACATTTAAATCTGTTAACCTGTTCTGCAGTCCTACAGTACCTACACTAATTTCTAACACCATTTCCATCACTTCACACCAATTTAATAATAAAATTATTAATACTGACTATTAACCTTCTAAACACACACTTACTATTGTACTTATAATCATGGGGCATTCAACGTATTTCATAAGGTGCATTTTCACAAAAAAAAAAACTGCACTCTTACCGTAAACTTTCGACTATCCATATGGGAAGAATGAACCTGCTAAGCATTGTCTCCTTGAATGACATTGAAATGCAACTAAATAATGTGTTTTGGACTTTGGTGATACTGCAACAGGTTTTCTGCTTTCCTTGCAGACAATTTTTCATAAGTTAAAAGACCCCGCTTTCACTGAAAATCTAAAGAAAAAAACTTCAGAAACATTCATAATCTGGCACCACAAACAGTGTACTGAAATGTGGCATTTGTTCAAACATTCGAAGGAAGTATGTTCTGACCTTAGCGTCACAGTTATCCTATTCTTACAAAATGGTGGTGCATGAAAACAGACAGTATGCTACGAAAATATTTTGCCACAAGTTCTGTAAAAATCAGATTCGGATCAAGCAGTGCTGTTTTTTTTTTAACCCAAAATCACAATTATTTATATTTGTTTAAAAAAAGGCAGCATTTGCCTATGCTTGTCTCAGTAAATTCATTGCAAATGTTTTTAAATTATTAAATCGTAGTGATCGCTACGTTTTGGTTGTTACGTTCCACTAGCTGTCTGATTGTGAGATAAGACATTTGTTAATAATAAGTTAAACTAATAATTTCTTACGATGTTCTGCTACTGTAACTCTTTATAATAATAGATTGTGTCTTTTGTTTGATATTTGTGCTGCTTTCTCTGCATTGTAATCGTTTGATATTTAAAAAAGAAAAACTTTTTACATTATTGTTCATTCCACTTTGTTGTTAATGGTTACTGTAAATAGTTCTATTGTTTTTAGTAGATCTTTGTAGAAAGTGCAGTAAACTGGACAGACCTGCAAGTGTATATATTGTAAATTTTGCTTGCACGCATGCAGAGATATTGGTTTGCATCAGTGCTTAATTTGTAAAGAAAGAGGACTGCAGAAGGACGACAATCAGTACGTTTACATGGTTTTCGGAAAACATAATCAGAAAACTGATTTTCTTAAAACGTCACTTTTCTGTGTTTACATGATTAACGATACACAATCCAATTAGAATTCAACTGTATACATGGATTTAAGTTTTCGGAAAACGCAGGATATTTTCGCATGCAAAATACTGTAGTAGCCTACGTGCGATTTGAAGACCAGACATTTCTGCGATAGAATGGAGACCAATCAAATATATTGCTTTATCGAAGTGTCAGGTCTTAAATTCAAAGATTCAAAGATTAGGTGCTGTTTTCCCAAAAAAATGACTTTCAGAATATTCTGATACATTTTCCGAAATCTGTGGTTACATGACTTTTGATATTGGAATTAGTTTTCCAAAAACTTAATTTTCCGCAAAATATCGGAATTCTTATGCTCATGTAAATGCAGATTGATTAAAAAAAATAAACTACCCCCAACGCGAGCATTGGTTTAACTGACGGTCTGCACTATTATCAGTGATGTGTAGATTACAAAAATAATTAATAAGCTTAGGCTAGGTAGTTGTTATCTTAGTATGTTTTTATTCTCTATTAATTAAATTATATTAATTGAAAAAAGATTTAATATAAATTGCTGTGGCCACTGACTGTGTACGAGGTTTCTTTGACAACAGTAAAGAAGCTGGAAGCTTTAATCAGTTCACACATCAGGAAATGGTTGGGAGTTCCACGCTGCCTCAGCAGAGTGGGACTTTATGGTAAAGGAATACTGCAGCTACCTGTCTCCGCTCTAACCGAGGAGTTTAAGTGCGCCAAGGTCCGACTGGAAATGACATTAGTAGAGTCACGCGATAAATGCGTAAGGGAGGCAGCACCTGTGTTGAAAACTGGAAGAAAGTGGGTGGCAAAGAAAGCTGTGGAGGATGCAAAGGCTGCCCTTCGAATTGGTGATATCATGGGGCAAGTTCAGCATGGAAGAGGGGTCTTGGTCTCAGTTCAGCTCCTCCTACATGGCACAAGGCAGCCCCAGCGCAACGGAGGAAGCTTGTTGTCAACGAGGTGCAAAAGCAGGAGGAGAGGATGAGGTGTATAAAGGCCATTTCCCAGGGCAAGCAGGGAGAATGGATGAGATGGGAGAGTGTGGAACAACGCAAGATTGGCTGGCAAGACCTATGGTCAATGGAACAGAGCAGGATCAGTTTCCTTATAAGGTCAACATATGATGTTCTCCCATCACCACAGAACCTAAACCTCTGGGTAGGAGAGGATCCCTCATGTCCTTTGTGTTCATCACCTGCAACATTAAGGCACATTTTGACAGGATGTAAGGTGGCTCTTAGCCAAGGACGGTTTACTTGGCGCCATGACCAGGTGCTGCGATGTTTGGCCTTAGCATTGGAAGACAAGCGTAACATGACCAATAAGTTGCCACCTGTTCCATCAAAACATTACACACAAAGACAACATTCCTCCGCCCAGGAGAGCAACCACCAAGAAAAGGTGTTAAAACCAATCCTCGCCCAGGACAACTGGAAGCTGCTAGAGACTGGAAAATGCTGGCGGATGTTGGTCAACGGCTTATTTTTCCACCTGAGATTGCCACCACAAACCTTCGACCAGATATTGTCTTGTGGTCTGGATCAGCACGCCTTGTTCACCTGGTGGAGTTAACAGTGCCATGGGAGGATGCTGTAGATGAGGCGTATGAGAGGAAGAAACTGCGGTATGCTCAACTAGCCACTGAAGCGGAACAGCGAGGATGGAGAGTCTGGGTTTACCCAGTGGAAGTGGGATGTCGAGGATTTGTGGCACACTCTACAACCCGGTTTCTCAGAGATGTCGGATTCAATGGCCAAGAGTTGCGTCGCACAGTGAAGAACTTATCTGAAGCAGCAGAGAGGAGCAGCAACTGGCTGTGGTTGAGACGGAAAGATTCTGGCTGGGGATCTCAAGCACAATAGAAAGAAAGAAAGGCTGATATACAGGTAAGTAAGCTGGGCTGAGTTGAGTGGGGACGGAGGGGGTGATGCTGGGACGCCAGAATCACCGTCGAGCCCTCTTGAGGTGTCGTGGGCTAGTCGACGAAACACCGAGGATGGAAGGTGCCCACTTGAAGACCCCAGAGATGTACCCTACTTAGCTCAATCCAGGCGGTTGTCATGCTGATGCGCTGGGGAGACCGCACTATGGTTGATCCCGGAGCCAGCATCGCAGCCGTTGTGTGTGCTGATGCGCTAGGGAGGCAAAATAAGCTGATCCCTGGAGCCAGCATTACACTTCAGCCATCAACACCAGACAGAAGGATATCTACATCATCATATGGAAGGAAGCGCAAATGGATGGAGACACATATGGATCACATTAGTTTACTGTGAAGCTACGTCTTAGTTGGTGCTTATCTTGGCGAGAGCCAAGTTCAAATCAGCATGAAGTTTTAACATCTACTCTCATGTAATGGAAATCATGAAGATCTGGATACGTCCAGTGACTGCTGTGAATAGTGCAGCTGGCAACAAGGGAAAGACCTCGTGACAGCCTGGAGAGACAGCTGACTGGAGGAAAGAGACCCCATTGGGGCTGGCAAGGGTTAGCTACCCTTGTCGGCAGTATCCAGCTCTGTGTTTACAGGATGCTGGAGACACCGCCCAAGGCTTCAAAGAAATTAAACAGAAAAATACCCTAGAGTCTGCGAGGCGGGGCGGAAGATGACTCAACGTTGGACAACACGGTTAAGGACTTAGGAGCGGAAGCGGATATGAGTATGGAGAGTACTTCACAAAAGACTAGTTCAAGATCTGCAGTTAGCAAAGACATGGAACTCCAGGTTTGTGTCTGCGGCTGGAGCAAGGCGACAACAGTCAGGGGTTTGAAGATTCATCAAGGGAGAATGAAATGCTTGAGGGAGAAGGGACAAGGGCCTCGCATTGATCAGTACTTCTTACGAAGTCAGTCAAGTCAGTCGAATGAAATCCAGCGACAGGAAGCAAACCACAGTTCGCAGGATATCAGCACCCCTGTCATAGATGTGAGGAGGACTTGCATGGACACAGTTAGTGATGAACCTAATGATCCTTGTGAACCGGGCAGACAAACCAGCGTAAGAGAAAAAGAACCTCAACGGGCACAAGCCTGGAGTTAAATGGCCAAGAGCTTGTGAGAAAACTGCATGGGACACAGTAAACACAGATCTCTGCTTTGCATTGGAAAGGTTAAGTGGAACAGTTGAAAAGAAACTGGATAAATTTGGGGACATCATCTACGCATATGGAAGCGAGAGGTTTGGAGTTGAAAAAAGGAAGGAAAAAGTACAAACTATTCCTGGAAAGTCTAGGCGGCAGCAGGAGATTGAGCAGCTTAGTTAGAGAAAGGAGACAGCTGAGGAAGCAATGGAGAAGAGCAGAAGAAAGTCAGAAGGAGGGACTCAATCTCTTACAAAGGGTCATAAAACATAAGCTTGCAACATTGCGCAGAGCTGGCGCCTCTGAAACGCTACAAAAGAAGGAGCGTGCGAGAACTAACTTTTATAAAGACCCATTCAAATTTGTAAAGAAGTTATTCACCAGTGAGAAGAATGGCACACTAAAAGCATCTAAGTTTGAGTTGGAGAGATATTTGGAGGAAGCATACAGATTCAAAAGGCAGGAGCCTATGTCAATTCCTTCAGACATCCCACCTATCAATCCACCAGAATACCAAATGGAGGACTGTGCACCTAAGTGGAAAGAAGTAGAGCAAGCTGTGAAAAAAGCAAGGGCTTCATCATCTCCAGGGCCTAATGGAGTTCCGTACAGAGTGTACAAGAGTGCTTCAGGAGTTCTACGAATCCTGTGGAAACTGATGAAAGTAGCATGGGAAAAACAGGTTGTACCAAGAGCATGGCGCCGAGCAGGTGGAGTCTTTATACCTAAAGAAAAAGATTCTAGCAGCATCAGTCAGTTTCAGCCCTATTTCCCTATTAAGCGTAGAAGGCAAGATTTTCTTCAGCATTATTGCTCAGAGATTGTCAACTTACCTATTAAAGAACTGCTTCATTGACACTTCAATACAAAAGCGGGCATTCCAGGTTTCCCAGGATGCTTAGAACACATCAATGTGATCTGGCAACAAATTCAATCAGCTAAAAAGGAGAGGAAGGAGCTCCATGTGACATTCCTGGATTTGGCTAATGCATATGGTTCAGTGCCACATGAACTTCTTTGGGCAGCATTTGATTTTTCAGTGTACCAATGACAATAACAAATCTAGTCAAAGCCTACTTTGGAGATTTGCAATTTAGTTTTCAACTTCAGAATTCAGCACTACATGGCAATGCCTAGAAGTTGGAATAATGGCAGGATGCACCATTTCTCCACTGGCTTTTACCATGGCAATGGAAGTAATCATTAGGGCATCAAAATGGGTAGTGGGAGGAGGGCTTGGCTTCTGGAATACGACTACCACCAATTCGAGCATACATGGATGACATGACAACCATGACTACAACAGTAGCCTGCACTAATCGGTTATTGGGCAAATTAACCAATAACATTGAATGGGCACGAATGCAATTCAAGCCCACTAAATCAAGGAGCATCTCTATAATTAAAGGTAAAGTAGTAGATAAAACGTTCTTCATTAATGGTGAGGCAATACCAACAGTGTCTGAGAAGCCAGTGAAGAGCCTTGGGAGATGGTGCGACGGGGATCTAAAGGACACAGTTCGTGTGGGAGAAGTTAGACAACAAGCTGTGGAAGGGTTGAAGAGCATAGACAGCAGCGCTTTACCAGGCAAACTAAAACTCTGGTGCTTTCAGTTTGGCCTACTGCCAAGGTTGCTGTGGCCACTGACTGTGTACGAGGTTTCTTTGACAACAGTAGAGAAGCTGGAAGCTTTAATCAGTTCACACATCAGGAAATGGTTGGGAGTTCCACGCTGCCTCAGCAGAGTGGGACTTTATGGTAAAGGAATACTGCAGCTACCTGTCTCCGCTCTAACCGAGGAGTTTAAGTGCGCCAAGGTCCGACTGGAAATGACATTAGTAGAGTCACGCGACAAATGCGTAAGGGAGGCAGCACCTGTGTTGAAAACTGGAAGAAAGTGGGTGGCAAAGAAAGCTGTGGAGGATGCAAAGGCTGCCCTTCGAATTGGTGATATCATGGGGCAAGTTCAGCATGGAAGAGGGGTCTTGGTCTCAGTTCAGCTCCTCCTACATGGCACAAGGCAGCCCCAGCGCAGCGGAGGAAGCTTGTAGTCAACGAGGTGCAAAAGCAGGAGGAGAGGATGAGGTGTATAAAGGCCATTTCCCAGGGCAAGCAGGGAGAATGGATGAGATGGGAGAGTGTGGAACAACGCAAGATTGGCTGGCAAGACCTATGGTCAATGGAACAGAGCAGGATCAGTTTCCTTATAAGGTCAACATATGATGTTCTCCCATCACCACAGAACCTAAACCTCTGGGTAGGAGAGGATCCCTCATGTCCTTTGTGTTCATCACCTGCAACATTAAGGCACATTTTGACAGGATGTAAGGTGGCTCTTAGCCAAGGGCGGTTTACTTGGCGCCATGACCAGGTGCTGCGATGTTTGGCCTTAGCATTGGAAGACAAGCGTAACATGACCAATAAGTTGCCACCTGTTCCATCAAAACATTACACACAAAGACAACATTCCTCCGCCCAGGAGAGCAACCACCAAGAAAAGGTGTTAAAACCAATCCTCGCCCAGGACAACTGGAAGCTGCTAGAGACTGGAAAATGCTGGCGGATGTTGGTCAGCGGCTTATTTTTCCACCTGAGATTGCCACCACAAACCTTCGACCAGATATTGTCTTGTGGTCTGGATCAGCACGCCTTGTTCACCTGGTGGAGTTAACAGTGCCATGGGAGGATGCTGTAGATGAGGCGTATGAGAGGAAGAAACTGCGGTATGCTCAACTAGCCACTGAAGCGGAACAGCGAGGATGGAGAGTCTGGGTTTACCCAGTGGAAGTGGGATGTCGAGGATTTGTGGCACACTCTACAACCCGGTTTCTCAGAGATGTCGGATTCAATGGCCAAGAGTTGCGTCGCACAGTGAAGAACTTATCTGAAGCAGCAGAGAGGAGCAGCAACTGGCTGTGGTTGAGACGGAAAGATTCTGGCTGGGGATCTCAAGCACAATAGAAAGAAAGAAAGGCTGATATACAGGTAAGTAAGCTGGGCTGAGTTGAGTGGGGGCGGAGGGGTGATGCTGGGGCGCCAGAATCACCGTCGAGCCCTCTTGAGGTGTCGTGGGCTAGTCGACGAAACACCGAGGATGGAAGGTGCCCACTTGAAGACCCCAGAGATGTACCCTACTTAGCTCAATCCAGGCGGTTGTCATGCTGATGCGCTGGGGAGACCGCACTATGGTTGATCCCGGAGCCAGCATCGCAGCCGTTGTGTGTGCTGATGCGCTAGGGAGGCAAAATAAGCTGATCCCTGGAGCCAGCATTACACTTCAGCCATCAACACCAGACAGAAGGATATCTACATCATCATATGGAAGGAAGCGCAAATGGATGGAGACACATATGGATCACATTAGTTTACTGTGAAGCTACGTCTTAGTTGGTGCTTATCTTGGCGAGAGCCAAGTTCAAATCAGCATGAAGTTTTAACATCTACTCTCATGTAATGGAAATCATTTTTAGCAGGCTAATGTTCCTATTGAAGTAGGCTACAATATGTTTTTTTCATTAAAAAGTTGTAGTTCTTTGTTGAAATTAATGTTGAGCTTTCATATTTTGTTGTATACTACTCATGTAATCAAACCAAGTAGTGTAAGAAGTTGCTAGTATCGTTCATGACGTTTTTCAAATCAAGTAAGCTTATTTGTGTATAAAAAATGACAATAGAGTTGCAGCCAGTGTCATCTTACTTAAATGCACTGAAGCTGAAATTGTAAAGTAATTAAAGTAGGCTACAAACGTGGCAGCCGACTGTCTCTCTTTAGCGCGCACGCAAGAACTTGTAGACTACACTGGAGCCACATTATAAAGTTTGGCTGTATAACGTGGATCAGGCTTGGATTCCACTCACCCGTCATTGTCATCCAACAGTAGTGCTGTACGCACTGTAGCAAAGGCAAATTAACCAATGAAAATCAACTACGTCAACGTTGTCACGAATTCTGCGTGTTCAGATTTCTTCACGTACTCTTTTTATTTGCTCAGCACACACTCTTATCTCAGGGGAGACGTTAGGAGGACAGAGATGTTATTACTCCTAGTGGGGTATTGTTCATGCACTGGACCCATAATATATCCAGATGACTAATGTAGTACCCAAGAAATTCACAGACTCATGTATTTAAAGTGTTTTTTTACGAATCAGAGTATGATCAGTACTCATTCGGTTTATTAACGGTTAAATATTGGATTGAGTAGCTACAGGCTACTTCATATCCCCAGCTGACAGACGTTCTGGGCAGTCCAGTGTCTTAACAGATATTAACGTTAACACTTTAGTACATTTAAATGTATTCGCAAGGCCGGCAAGCAGGCCAAGAACACACCACCCAAAGCACCCAATGGTATATTTCAGCACATTCAACAAAATACTCTCCTAATTCTAAAACATAGTGTGAGTCCTCTATAGCAATGCATGCAATACATGTGAGATAAAATAATAATTGATTAATGCTTACCCTCTAATATAAATCGTAAAAGAATATGACTGTCTTCACCAGGCAAATGAAACTGAGTTCAATCAGCTCAGCTGTGTAGGTCTGCAGACAATGGACCACATCACCCTGTCAGGTATGAGTGTGGTGCTCCATTGTAATTACTTAGGAGTTATATAGGTTTTTCGTCTTATTGGAATACATGGGACGCCTCAATTAAATCCTATCATTAATCTGTTGAGACAGCTCTTATCCTCTTTACAAATAATAGTTTTCAAAAAGATCCGGACCAACTTTTCAGAACTAATTTATGTACCAATAAATTCAAGACTTCATATTTGTCCAACTCCAAACCTATGCTCTCATTCCTTGTTCTCCTCCGAACCCCTCCTTTATCTCAAAAGTCAAGTGAACCACGGTTCCCAGGATCTTGGTTTATAATATAATATAAGAACACTACTGTTATATGTGCATGCAAACACTATTTTTTATATCTGTTATATATCAGAGATGTTCTTAATATGTGACATCAACTTCTAATTGATTATATTTTGCTAAATTAAAGGTATGTGTTTCTTTTAATCTCATATTGTGTTTCATCATGTTTTTAATGAGTCAGTTTTGATTCCATACACTATTGTCTAACAGAGCATTTGGCAAAAGATTGTCTCATACAATATTCAAGTCAATTAGTTTCACTAAGTTTAAGTGGTAATAATTTTCATTACAATTATTTATCCCTTAAAAGATGCACTAACCAGGCTCTGACCTGTACCTGACTCTGAGAATATGCTATTCAAGCGATTTCCACAGTCTCTTGTTTCTTCAAGGCCAAAGTCTGTGCAAACACTTTTTTAGATATATGACCTATCCATGTCTGTTATGCCATAATTTTTGTATATTATTCCAAGATATATTCTTATCTGTGCTAAACCACTAATTCCATAAACCTTAACACTCCCAATCTATAAGACTTGCAGCTTTGCTGGAGTGGAATGTAAGAAGAACCCTCCTTTCTCTACAGCCCATACATTTTGATAAGGAGAGAGGCCCCTTTTTCAAGACAGCAGTTTCAAAGAACCACATTATAATGACTCTATTTACCATCATTAGACAATAGTATAGTGGATTAATAACAAGGTACATTATAGTATATTATTACAAACTAACACAAAAACATGGCATAATACCTTTTATATTCTGTAATTCAATGGATATTATAATGTTTAAAGGTCTTTTTGTTTAATAGAAGGAGAAAGAAACTGTACCACTTCCCAAATTAATTAAATCGAATACTGCTTCAGCTTTTAATCTTTTTTATCACTACAGTAAAGTCATGAACAAGCAATAACACTCGTCAGTTTAAATAATATGTTTTCTTATTATAGCAAATACTTAAAACATATTATTAATCTTACGAAATCAAATATATATTTTTAGTTTCAAATATCGTGCTCTCTAGAAAAGGGGTTAATCATTTATTTTACAAACCTGTAATACCTGGCTTTTGTGTCTAATTTCTATTTTTCTTTGACCATTATAAACTATAAACAGTGTCAATTAGCACTGAACCTTTTTTAACTATAAATGTGGCATTATAAGATAATCTTTTAATTAATTTACTTCAGTTTAACAGTTGCTCCTAGAATTTATAATATCACTTTATTTCTTTGATGATTCCCTCTAAGATTTAAATCCAAATACAGGCCAGTATAAATGCATTCAACTTGAATATATTCTATAATGACTGAACTAAGCTTGACCCTGTCCTTTGTTCATACAAAATCTAGCCGAAACAGGCTTTTTCTTAAGACCTTGGCTGCTAAGTTTTAATGTTAATTTATATGTTGCAAAGAATCCCTTTCTTATCTTGTTTTTGGAAACATAAATTTATAGGTGTGGTTAACATCCACTTTTTAGCCGGAATGGTGCTGTTTATCAAGCGTCATGCTTTCTGAAGATTTGATATACCAACAGTAAATCGTTCATTATATATCTTCTTAGAAATTCCCAGACTACTAAATACTTAATTAAATGACCTTGAACTTACCCACCGAGTCACCTGCTGAGCAGAGTGGAAAAAAGGCCAAGATTATCAACAATTAACTCCTGCAGATTAAGCTGTTAAAATATGGATGTTGTATTATGTTCCCTTTATTGTTGTTACACTCTGTTCAGTTATCAATGAGGTTATGTGCAACAATTCAAGTACTTGTCATGAATGTGATTTAACATTGTTTGAGCTGCTGTAATGTAGGTAGTTTTTGGTATTGCCTTTTGATACTGTACATACATGCCAACAATCCCTATATGGTCAGGACAGTACCGATTTACCAGCAAATGTCCCTCCTCCCGATGCATAAGAAGAAAGTCCTGATATTTACCCATAGAAAAAAAAAAAAAATGTATTCTGCACAGTAGAGTTAGGGAAAACCACACACTGTGCTCTTCATGCGGCTGACACATCTGCTGATCACTAATTTATACAAAGGTAAGAATGCTTCATTATGTCTATTTTTACTGTCATGATTGTTGTGTGGTGTTGAGTTGAGGGGATAAGTCTATTTTATGATAATATGTATGATCAGCGTCCCGCTGAACAGTTTCCAAATGTTATCAAGTATGACTGTATCCATAAAAAACAACTGCATTTATCCTGCATGATGGCAGATTTGGCAAATGTTTGATTCCTAAAGATTTTTTTAGCAGTTGATTCGGTATAATAAATAAGTTGCTTAGTGATTCTCTTAACTGTTTAAATTGTGTACTACAGATGTATCAAGGCGTGCCATGATGTTTGTCTATTTTATCCACCCCCCCCCCTGGAAATTTGACAAATCGCACCCTGTATGTATATGTGTATATATATATAATCTCCTGGGTTTGAATTCACCCAATTCGAATTCGACTAAGACCTTACTCTGAAGTTCATAATTGTTAATAATAATAATTGTACATAATTTCAAACACAGCAATTCAATGATTTAGCATTTCCTAAGCACATGTTGTATGTAACGGTAAATGATTTGTAAAGCCTGAAAACACGTTGCTACAGGGGATCACTAATATGCTTTTATTATTTTACTGTCACAGGCAATGCTATTACTGAGTCTGATGAAGTATTCTTCAGAGGTCTCCTATTCATTTTTTATACCATCACAGGGGAATGTAAACGGTAAATTTAGTTTAATGCCTTCCCACTATTAACTAACTCTGAGTGGGTCCTCTAGGGCTCCCAGGACTACAAACACTTCAAAGGATTTTTCTGTGATATTGAAAATTATATTCGCCTTGAGACAAAGGTTTAAGTACTGATCCGCTACTGTTTTCTATACGATTAGAACTGCAACAGAGCAAAGTGCCATTTAGTCAAACGGTTAACTACAGGATTTGGAGCACTGTTTGCATTCTGAATTAATTAACCTGATCTCATGAATAAAAGCAAAGAAGAAAGAGCTTGGATTTTCTATCAAATCAGGACCCTGCTTGACTTGTGCTGAAAACTCCAGGACCAAAACCAGAAACAGACAGCTGTACCCAGTTCATACCCAGTGAATGAGAATAGGGTGTGCTATATGGGCAGCAGTGTGGAGTAGTGGTTAGGGCTCTGGACTCCTGACCAGAGGGTTGTGGGTTCAATCCCAGGTGGGGGACACTGCTGCTGTATCCTTGAGCAAGGTACTTTACCTAGATTGCTCCAGTGAAAACCCAACTGTATAAATGGGTAATTGTATGTAAAAAATAATGTGATATCTTGTAACAATATAAGTCGCCATGGATAAGGGTGTCTGCTAAGAAATAAATAATAATAATTTAATCCTTAGCATTTAAATAGAAGCCACTGAGGCCCTATATGCATTTGATATAATTTTTACTATAAATAGAACAACCACTGGGCCCCAATGGGTTAAGGTTAGCTGTGGACCCATGAAATATATGCAGATAAACCATTTTAAGATACCCACCATTAACTACTCTCATATTTCGCACTTTCATAAACAAATTAGGCCCTTCGTCAGATGAGTTCCTTTCACACTCGAATAGCTCAATATTGCAGTGACTGGCACTTGGGATTTAAACACACGCCAAGAAGATTAGCATGTGTCGGTTCAATGTCAATGTCATTGGAAATGAACGAAGATACCATTTTTCTGTCTTCTACAGACATTATAAACACTCAGTGATCAATATCACTCGGCATTCAATGTGATCAATGACTTAAAAGACAACATGCAGCTGAGAACCATTATTGTACTACCACTAAATATTTTTAACATTACACACACACACACACACACACACACACATATATATATATATATATATATATATATATATGCTATACGAATAATTAAACAGTGCAGTTGCATAAATGATCTACTGGGATTTGAGAACAGAAAGATATGGGCTGAATGTATAATTGTGAAGTAAAACATGAACTGATTCATTATACAGGTGAAATAGTTTTAAAAATATGTGTTTCACATTAGAGCAGGCAGGGGTGACAACATTGTGAATTTATTCTGTATTTCGGGTTAAAGGATGCCCTCATGAAAACAATTGAACAGCAGCTATGCCTTGTTAGTTCCAGCACCTCTTTGACAGAATCTTCAGGTCAATCAGAGGTCAAGTAATCTCCAGGGTTCCGAGTGATCATCACTCGACCTTTAGAAATGCATTTGTTTTTATTTGTCTGACAGGCAAGACTGGTTACAGTGAACTATTACATCTGGCAAGGAGAGAAATACATGTAAAGTGGACTGTGCAATAAAAGAAGCTAAATTGAGTATATAAAATGATTCTCCTCATTTATTAAATGAGGCCACTATATGTAATATGCCCTTTTTGGTACCCCTTATCCTTGGGATTGTATTTTCTGTTTGAGTGAATTAGGTGATCATTTCTGTCTTGTGCGCAGCCAGGGATCGTGGAGTTCACTTGAAGGAAAATAAAATGTTTAAATTGATCTCATTCTGGAGTTAATCTCCTTTATATAAATTAAGGGATTTCTTCAGGAAATGGACTGCAAATTCATAACTTCAATAATTCATTTTAACACTCATAAAACCTGGACTGCTTTAGTGTACAATGATAATAAACAATTGCTACCATTTCCATATCTAAAGAGCCCAGTACCTCATATAATATTTTTTTTTTAAATAGATACCTTCACAGCTAACTCACTTATATTTCTATTAAAATATAACACATGTATTCAGCTTTCAATATTTTATAATTCATTTTTTACTTTTTTCCAGTGTTCTCTCTTTCAGCTTCCCACAACCCCCACCCCCCCTCTCCCCCCAGACATATTTCAAAACTTATTTCAAAATATTCAGCGTGCTGTTATCTTTCAGAAACAATGATTAAATATTGAATGTGTATAGTGATCACCATAGCAACATCTGTTGACCGTTACACAAGTAAAAGTAAATTCAATGAATAAAAATGCCTGCCTGGAAAGGTCAGTTTTATGTGAAACCACATGTACAGTACTGTACATTTTAAATGGCTTTTACAACATGACATTACTTAAACAAAATGCTCCAAATCATAGATTATGTCACACTCCAAAAGCCTTAACAACTACAAACAATTATTATTATTTTTTTTTTTTTATGGTTCCTGTAACCATAATGTGAATTGTTAGGTCATCATGACAGTAAAAATCAATGCAACAGAGATATGAATGACAGGAAGTAATTCCGTTATTATTTTTAATTTTTAATTTTGCAGTAGTACCCTAACTGTGATGCTTTATACCCACTACTTTGTTGTTTTACTGATGAAGCACAACGTGAATGCTTCCTATATAGTGAGCCTGATCTTTCTAATACGGGGAATGATAAGACCCTTCTCTTCCCGACATGGAGCTTGTAACTTTTTATACAAAATGACTCTATAGTATAGACCTGTTCACACTAGTCTGGAAACCCCAGTGTTCAATACCAGTGCATGCCAGAGGCACACTGAGCAGTCAGCTACCTGTGCTAAGCACCCACCAATGCTAAGCCCCTTTGGTGCTGTTGTCAGTTTAAAGGTTTTTTATGCTGACAAACAGATTTAAAACATATTTCCAGGCAGAGAGGATTGAGGACTGGGCATCACATACCAGCTCATTCATGAGTCACTCGAGTGCTGCCAAAGATGTCCAGAATGTCAAATGAGATGAGCAACGGACAATACGAGCAAAAGCACATTATTGTGTCTGAAATCTCTGTAAACACAATATACCGACCCAGATGATGCCATGCTTGGTTTCCTCAGCTTAAATATATTGCATTCCACAGATTTATACTGGCACTTTATGGCTTTTGCAAATGACTGTCTCAGTGCTGCAAAGTAATTCCACCCTGTCATATTTGTCTTTGGAAATTGTAACAAATTATAGTGATTTATAATATCAAACTCTTCTCCTCCATTTTTTCGCCAGATGAGACTGTCGCTGATGGCAAGATTCTAGACCATCCATTTATTCCGCGTGGCAGCTGACAGCGAGACATGTTTCATCTCGTCCACGTGACACTCTCCTTCCCTTTGAGGGGAGGCTGTCAACATAACTCAAGCTATCAATGCGCCTTTGTTAGGGGCCTGAGACAAATCGGAGGCCTCCATTACCTGCAAACCGGCTAACGAGGTGTGACTTGTCTGTCGGATGCCTGGACCCGCTGAATCTCTGTGGCTCTGCCCCCTCCTGCTCTCTTCGAGTCAATATAAGTTACTGAGCTATCTGCCAAGATTAGAGACTGGTTGGACTATAAAATTCTCAAAATTCACATGTGCTATAGCAACAGCAGTGGCATTAGTAGCAAGCTCACCTCTCTAAAAATTTCTCACAAACTTCACATGTGCTATATATATATATATATATATATATATATATATATATATATATATATATATATATATATATATATATCTCCACACATTATTGTTTTTAAAGGGATAGGGTATGGATTTACAACAGAGGCTTTTGTTGCCTTCCCCGAAATTATGAATCTCTGCCCCGACCTATTACTGTATGATATGTCTGAAAAGGAAAGTAGCAGCCACTCATTTTGTTGTCAGGTTTGGTACAACATTCAATTACAGAACCACTTTTAAATCAACTGAAAGGAATGTGTCGGGTATTATTACCAGCAGGCATGCTGTAAACATGTATTAATTCAAAAAGGCTATTCCTATAATATACATATTCCTACGTCATGACGCTCCCTGGTCGGCAGCTAAAACAAACTGTCACCATTATCACTCTCGCTACAACAAGCACAGAACAGCAGAGAAGAAATTATACATTCAAAATAAAGACGTGGACAACCAAACAATGACAAGAGCTCGGAAACAACGCCATTCAGATCAATGCGCTTTTTGATCAAAAAAAAAAAAATGATGACATTTTTATATTACTTAAAATATTCACATGCCTTCCTGCAAAAGAACTGTAGACACCAGAGATGTCATTCTTGTCACAGTTCATTATATTTTACTTTTGGTTGAGAAAAAGAATCCTCTAATTAGCACATTTCCTTTCCAGCGCACAAGTATAGAATCCTGCCTGTCACACAATACTACTCGGTTTCATTGCAAAATCAGATTCGAAAATGAGACATATTTCTTGCAATGTTTCTTTAGTTGCTAAAATACAATAAACTAATTAGGGCTACAATAATACAATCCCATTTGACACAAATATGTGTGTTTCAATATAAATAGTAAGCACACTTATGTGTTGAGGGACTTGAAATTAAATCTACTTTAAATTTACTTTAAAATGACACAGAAAAAGGATAACGTTTTAACCACTTTGGAAATCCATGAGCTAATTAAGTTACAGATTATGATCCTCTTGCGAGTCACAGAGAGAACAAGATTATTATCAAATGTAGAACCAGTGCTCAAATTCTGCAATATACGATACAGTAAACCAGTTTTATTTATTTTCTATACTGGGTGACTTGAACCCTCATGTATTATATCAATTATATATATATATATATATATATATATATCGGTATTGCATAAGAGAGGCGTGTCTAATGAGAACTGCAGGATGGCCTACACTCCTAACTTAGCATATAATGTCCTATAAATGCCCTCTCTGGTCCTTGAAAGAGATTATTAATGAACTGCCTTTCCTTCAGCAAATCATTAGAAACTAGAGAAGGATTCATCATTTCAGTGAGCACAGAAATTCCCTGTTGTGTCTTTAAGCTATTCAGGGGAACTTCAAGGAAAATGTTTAGCATTTTCAAGGAAAGTGTTTTGTTTTTAGTAGGGATGTAAATATAACCATTGCCGTTGTTCATGTACATATTTGTTTGCTTAATTTTATGATGTTGAGGTAAAAGTCTCTACACAGTATTCTCTTCTAATGTCATGGTCCGATCATTCACAGTTAGTGAAGGGTAAGGACCCTCCACTAATTCAATGCCCTTGATTTTTCACTATTTAAATGCATATTCATATGTAGCTTTAGAATACCCTTTAGTTGCAGTGGAAAGACTATAATTTTCAGTATAGCCCCAAACATTTGCCACAGCTTGTCAGGTAGCTACAGGGGCTGTATTCAAGTTGGAGAGAGATACTATTTTATTTAAATGCATTTGTATTAATCTGAACTATTTGTGAACGTGTGTAATATCATTTCAGGAACGAGTTAATAAATCTAATAAATATTTACTGACTTTACCTTTCTTCAGAGTCATGACCAACAAACATCCTTACAGTGCAGAACCAAACCAGCAGTACTGTATCTTAAAGTGAATATGGTACTGCATTGCGGGGCAAATTAAACCAAAGAAAGATTTCTGAGAAAGAGTTTAATTTGTCAGAGCTAACCTGAATTACTCAACCACCCTTCCACAGTAAAATAAATAGGCACCGCAGCAACTGCTTCACAGTCAGGATGATATATAACAACCAGGTTTATGTTTAGGATACACATGTACAATTCGAGCGAGTAGAGGTCAGCAGCTCAGTGTGAATCCTGCTGTAATTAGCTGTGAACCTCGTGCTTGTTCCTGTAGCTATACTGTGGTCCAATAGAGCTCCTGATTTACAAACTGATTCAGGGACAGGGATAATCTTCATACACTAGTATACTGTTTACGTTGTGTTCAGTTGATACTTGTGAAATATGCTGGGGAACACTCCTTCATTTTGAATAACAGCACAGTTTGGATAAAGGGGGTTCTACGGTACAAGTTGGACCCTGTGCATTAAGTAATATGCCATTGGAAAGCTTTGTTTCACTGTAGCTGCAGTGCAATCTTTAAAATCTTCCTGTGCTAACGCAGTACATCATGCTACAAGTATTTCCATCAGAAAACATCTCATCAAGAGTAATTCCCTATACACAAAGTTTACAATTGCACAATGTAACACAATTATTTTTCAAAGAACTTCCACTTCCCTAAGCTGTCTTAAAATAGGTACACAATTGTAAAGTTAAAATGATGGAAGTGGAATCATTTGTATTCCCCTAACCTTGAACATCCCTCAGGGCGCGACACATTAATATTAATTAATGGCAATGCTTATTTTCAGTTCACTAATTTACAGCTGTACCACCCGTTCTGGTGCTTTTAATTGTGCTCTTGTCTTTCTGGCTCCAAGTCAGAGAAAACCACAAAACCCCAGGGACCTTTTGATCAGTAATAGCAGTGTGCATTCAATTCAAACAGGAAACATGACATGAAAGGCCAAGCTGGCAGATTTATTGATTACATTTCACCAGCAACCATCAAGAGATAAACACTCTGAAAATCCCCAATGGTGATTATTACCACTGAGCAACTGTGTCACTAAACATTAGCACCACCAATGCACTACAACTAAAGGGAGAGTGGGTATTTAAGAATGGGCGCACCAGTTTCATTACCTTTGGGATTGTAAATACATCCAGTATGGAGACTGAACAAAAAACATTAACTGCAAGACTGGGTTTAATTTAGGGAGTGTGAGTGCTCTGCATGCTTGTTCATGGTCACAGGGGCAGCAGTGTGGAGTAGTGGTTAGTGCTCTGGACTCTTGACCGGAGGGTTGTGGGTTCAATCCCAGGTAGGGGACACTGCTGCTGTACCCTTGAGCAAGGCAACTGTATAAATGGGTAATTGTATGTAAAAATAATGTGATGTCTTGTAACAATTGTAAGTCGCCCTGGATGAGGGCGTCTGTTAATAAACAAATAATAATAATAATAATGATAATAATAATAATGGTCAAACCCAATAAGAGGGCGTGGAGATGAGAGCAATGTGACATCACATATTATGCTTTTTCTGTTACTACCTTTGCATAGATACCATTTTAGATTTAAATAGGTTTATTTGATAAAAATCAATGTAGCATTTCAGATCACAATAAATGCAGAGAAATAATACACTCACAAAAAATGCACAGATGTCTTTCATATACCCAATGAGGTCTATTTGGATGAACTAAAATACCCTCACAATGGTAGTTGCCCCAAGGATGGTTCTTTGACTTTCTGAACATCCCTAAGTACAATCACGTATGAGCAGGTTTAATATAGGCTGGCCGTATTCTGTGTGGATTATTAATAAAGAGCTCAGTGTAATTACACATTGTTAGAAATGACTGCAATGCCAACAGTGGTTTTAAACTGATCAGAGCTGGGCTGATTGGATTTTATTAGGGGCTGGATCACTGGTGTGAGATTTATTAATAAAGTTACTTGTTGTGAAGCTGTTATCAAAACAATAAACGGGTGTTTTCAATCAGGGTAATTAGCCCTACAGGTTCTACTGCAGTGGCACTATGCTACCCTGTCTCTTCACTCCCCAGTCCCCTTTTGCTTCACCCCAGAAACCGACAGAAATAAAAAGTGGACTGATATTATTAGGAGAGACACAGGCCTCAGGCAATAAGCAAGGCAGACTGCTTATTTGTTCACTGACTGGATTAGTTTGTGTTACTGGTATGTGTGGCCATCTGCATGCTTAGTGAAGGAAATTCTGTAGTGGTTAGAGATATCTGCTGTGAAGTTTGCAGCTTCTGAGTACAAGATTTCAGTAGGTGAATACTAGGCTCCCTTTCGGCTGAACAAGTCAATACGACGGATCAATTTGATCCACCGATAACTGCTGGGACAGGCCTCAGATGAATGTTATTGGAGCATTTTACAGCACTGGAGAATCACCCTGGATTCCATCTATCACATTTAACCCTAAAAATACATGTTGGATGCAATCCACGTGGATTCTGTGGTACTGTCAGATGCTCTTAGAAATCCAGGTGTGGCTTATCCCATCACAATATAGGTGGATCAAGTCAACCCCAGCAATTTTTTACATAACACACCCTGTCCAGAACCAGGTTTTGTACAGATTAATGCCAGTGACCATTAGTTATCAAGGTTTCTGAGCCACCAGAAACCTTTGATTCCTGGTGTATCAGAAATGTGATAAGTAGTTAATTTAGCCAGAAGCCATCTCTCTAGGATCCCATAAACCACAAAGGCAGGCTTCTCTCACTGTACAAGCCCCTGGACATCTTCATTTAAGTGACACATACAAATGTATTTCTTTTTCTCTTATATATTTTTTACTCTTATTTTGAATGATATCTGTTACTCTTGACAGTTTTATGATATTTCACCCTGAATGAACGGTCTTACTGTTCTTTTTTGTTAATGGGCAGTTGGTACAGAAAATCATATAACGCAAGTCATCTACCACTCCATACAGTATTCTGAAAATTTGGAACATTTCTTACAGTACTGACAAGTACAATCTTTGCTGCAGTACCAACAAAAAGTGAGGCATGTTTATATATATATATATATATATATATATATATATATATATATATATATATATATATATATATATGAATATGACCATGAAACTAATAGAAAATTGTTGAGTAAAAGGGTTTAGCACTCATATGATGGGCCTAGTACAGCATACTGACAGGGGTTTGCGAGCTATAGTGTGTCAAGCTCTGTGAGATAAACTCTCCTCCGAACATGACAGTAGCTATTGTACCATCTATAAAAACCTTAGCATGCAGGGCGCGAAAGGGAGAACAGATTAAAATGCATATAATAGCAACAAATAAAATAGGCAGAGGCATTTAAGATTCCTGCGACAACTTACTGTAATGCATGTAGCAATGCTTTAGAGGAACAATGTGTGGGGTTTGGAGATACTGAGGCTTTAAATGGGTTATACTGTAGTAAATGAAATAAATATATATAAACAGGAAAGAAGGTGTTACAGAAATGACCTTGTTGCTGTCCAAGCACTTCCTTCTGCTGCTGGAATACTTACCTCCACATGCTCAGGACCTACCCCAGAGCTACACCCTAATCCTAACCCAAACCCTAACCCTACCCCAGAGTCACACCCTAATCCTAACTCGAAACCTAACTCTAAACTAAACTAATCTTGGAACCTCGTCAAAGCCGTACCCTAACCTTTATCCAAACCTTATTCTAATTTTAAACCATGTCTATTGCTGAGCCTGTGCCAGTATCAAAGACAAATGTGTCTTGAGAGCCCTGACACCTGCCTATATATACAGTATATAGGAAACAAGGTACCTGTAAACCCAGGCAAGTCAGGGTATATAGCACTGACTGGAACAGTGATAGCGAGGTAGCTGAGCGTGGCAGGTCTGTTCTGCGTGAAAACGACAACACCATCATTCACCAGCACTTACCCTTGGGCAGGCTGGGCACGCCCCCTTTTTCATTTACTGTAGTCCTGATTGTGACAGGCAGTTAGTCAGTCCCTTTTTCATACAATATTACAATACAAAATCCTTTCCATTTTTCTTTAGCAATTCCATTTTAAGTACTGTTGCTATCACACTCTGTGCATATAGAACAGATTATAATATATATTATTTCAGCGACTCTACTGTACTTTGCTTTATGGAAAGAGCCCACAGCACCATCTTTCAAAGATGGAAAAGAGGTGGTAGACAACCTTCCCGTGCACTGATTAAGAGTGGTCACCAAGGGTTTGCAATCCATTTCTTACCATTAATTCAATATTCGTTTCCTTTTCTTCTGTTGAATATCTTTCGGCTCTTTGCTTGTATGTTTTAATAATATCTGAAAGGTAAGTATAACAGTAGAAGTTCCTGCTACGTCCTAGAATCATGTCCAGTGTTGTTGCTCAGTATCATCCCAATGGTCTAGCAACATTCAGGAAGGAAACGTTTTCATTTGATCTTGAAAAAATATGAAAGCTTACATTTTAGAGAGGTAAGAGAAAGTAAATATAACGGTTGGTTGGCACTTTTTTAAAATTCTGGACTTCTCCTACCCATATAAAAAAATCCATGAAAATGTGATATTTTAGTGGATCTGACCTGTATAAATAACTACATTCATTAAATATTTGCTCCTATAATAACATCTACTCCACAGAATCATGGAACAACCAAACATACTGTGACTGGCTGAGAATGCACACAACAAGAACAAACATAAGGGAAGGCATGCTTCCAGCAGCTCAGAATAATATAGATACAGTAGGCTTGTTGGAAAATAAGACAGGTCTGGAATTCCCTTTGGCTAGTTCCTGAAGAGTCAGGCACTATATAGGGCATTCTATTTACCCAGCTGCAACACAAACACGTCCCTTTGTGGCATTGCAATCACTGCTGAGCGTTCCCCAGATGTGGCTGTCAAAGTGGTGGAATTATGCCTGAGCGATTAGAATGCGTTTATTCCACAGGTTAGACAACTGGGTCCTCAGCAGGTTCTTTTGGGGTATTGCTTTGTCTCAGACAATGCAATCCCTTGCAGCGTGATGATAAAAGTGGGGCTCCTATTATTATTATTATTATTGACTCCCTTATCTAAGGAACATTTGAATAAATCAGTGCTGGTTTACTATATTGCAAATGTACATTGTATTACACATACAGTATTTCTGTATCTTTTTTAAATATATATCATTGTAATGTTGGTTCCTTTTATGATGTGTTAACATGTGGCTTGAGTCTTGCCCTCAGTGTTTTCAATCATGCATCTGAGTGGTAAAATAACAAGAAAACGATAATTTCCAAATAATAATAATAATTCTATTTACAGGAGGACAAGTGGTACATTATATTTCACTTTTTTACCACAGTATTTGGTTGCCATTCAACAAATTGTTTTCCAGATTTATGTTTTTCATGATGCATCTTGTAAACGTCTTTAAAACACATGGGAAACTAAGGGCAGGATTTTCAAAAACCAGTGTTATTGTATCAAGCTCGTGTTATAGTAACGAGAGCTTTTGTAGCAAGTGATTTTCAAACTAAATGTGTTAAATAAATCAATCCGTTAATGCTTTGAAATTGAGTAAATCAGGTCGTTAATGAACGCATTTCTCATTAAAAAGCTTAATTGTCGCAGGTCACGCACAACACTTCCGGTCTCAGCGACTAAATAATGGGAACTCGTTAATCAAAATGCATGTTAACGAAATTAAGAAAAATGAATGGAAGCATAATTCGCTGTTATGGAAACTACCAGCGTACAGGCAGATAGCGAGCAGCAGCCAAATGGAAAAAAAAATAATAATGGGAATATCGATTTTGTGTATAATTTGTAAACATTTAAAATTGTGCATTTTATCATGCAGAATGTACATTTATTTAGAACACATATAAAATGCTGATTTGCGATTATCTGGCATGTGGGTAAAAATCGGACGTCATGGATAAAAAAAATATAATTATAATATAATATAATATAATTAATATAATATAATTAAAAAATGAAACCCCATTAGTCATTTACCCTCATTCGGGGGGATATTTTGCCACATCTTACTACATACAACTCTTTTAATATCCATTTTGCAATCTTATTTTGGTTAAAAAGAACAAAATACTGTAAGCTATCTATGTACATGTATATTGGTTGGAATTTATTTTGTATGTATTTTAGTATGTACGATTGCAGGCAATAAATACATATGTTTCAAGCACCATTGGTGTTTGTAGTTGTTAGTCATTATACATGTATACTATGTATGTAACACTTCATTATATATTTATTAAAGCTTTTGAAATTACAATAGAACTCCCAAACCCAATACACAATTTGTTTATAGGTGAATTCCTCTAATCATGCCTTTTCTCTGGTACTTGCTTGCCTTCGCGATAAATAAACTCAACATAAATGGAAGTAGCCACCGAACACTTACAGTATTATAAGAACATTTTATATGCATATCGTGTGAAGGTGAAAGTGTACATTGTACATCGCAAATACGTTTAGGTAAAATCCATGTCAATGATCTCGATCACATTCCTAGTGCATCGCTACTGTATGTATCCTTGACGCCTGTTCTTCGTTCGTGTGTGGATAAGACACAGGTGTTAAAAGCCAAGGACGCATTGCAAATCCACAATCACCTAAGGAAACTTTATTGTAATATGTAATATGCTATTTTCTATACCAAGATTTCAATTGTATAATTCAAATAAAATCTACAGTAGATGTCAGCTGTCATATATGTACGTATGCAGAATTCAAATAGGCTGTATAGTTGCATTGATAATTTCTTGGTCATAACATTACACTGTGTGCAAATAACGTTATATCATTTTAGCAATACAACAAACATTCTGTAAGGTTACACATGGTTAAAATAAGTGAATACATTTTATTAATAACCACAAGTATAGAAAAGGCTAAAATATTTTCATAACTACAAATATTGAATTTTTGAGGTAAGAAATTAACTCTGGTCCTGAACTCTCTCTCTCTGTATCGTCACAAACACGGTCTGTTAAATGTCTGTTTCAAGGTGAGTTATATACTCTTTCATTAATTAAAACCCTGTTTTTCCAAGTGCAAATTAACTCCTGATAAATGATGACAATTAACATAAATTTGCTTTTAAATTCCCACGTAAACAAAATAAATAGTCGCAAGAAGCACAACTAGTGTGGATATTAACATTATTTTGTAAATCAACATAATTTCGGAAATCACATTAGGACGATTAATAACGAAATAGGCATAACAACCACTTGAAAATGCCAAAATCAATGCTACATACCGATTTCTTGATTAACACTGGAGTTAACATTTACAAACTTTTGAAAATCTGGCCCTAAGTGTTTAGCTAAGTGTTACAGTTACATAAGTAAACATTTATTTTGTATTTTTGTTCTTTCTACTTACTGAAAGATTAAACAGGAATCACAGCCTTCTTCTCAACGAACAGTAATTAATTATGATCTTGATAACAGGGTAGCATCTTAAAAGGGTAAGAGATTATATTTAAACATGTTATCTTTCTGTAGACAAGCAAACAAACACAAAACATTTGGCCATATACTTAAATCTATATAAACCGTATTTAAGCCAAAGGAAAAACTGAGCATAATCTACAGCATCCATCACTTCTTTCTAGCACGAAGAAAACACAAACTGCAAAGCAAATCAATTACAGTAAAAAAAAGCCATGTTTGCTGTCAAATGCACACTCCATTATTTATGCACTTATTTTTAATACACCATAAAATCTCATATTGAATTCTGAAAACCTTATACATTATTAAGTCTTGATGTGCTCCATCAATTTCTCACAATACTTGTTTTTATGTAGGGTGTGGGACATAAAACACTTTTGTTAGTTTTCTAATACTCAAAAGCTGTGTCCGGAAGTCATGTTTATTGCCAATAAATAAACCCTTAAGAGCACTGTAAAACTCCAAAGTAGATGACAATTTATACTGAACTCTATAACAAGCACTACAGTAAACCCTATCTTAGAACCACAGTCAAATACAGGGATAGACCAAGGATTGGAAATGTCATCCTCTACACACTTTAAGAATAAATAAAGCTTGCTTCTCAATATTGTTATGTTTCTGTATACTTGGTTATAAAGCACGGTTGTTAGGGGCAACATAGTAGAGCTTACTTAATCGTGGGCACCACGGTATACCGGTGGACATTTATTTTCTTGTTCTAGCATGATATCCCATCCCATGTATACTGCACCAAAGTAGTGCACAATGTCTAAGACAAGATGCAACTGTTATTTCATCATAAAAAGGAATACAGCATTTATTACACTGTGATAACACTTTACAAATCAGTGGTGTAGTCTTAAATCTGAATATGCTGGCATGCTGTCAGGGCAAATTTTAAAATTTCTAAACAATAATTATTATACAAATTCACATTTTATTTGTATACTGAACTTCTGGTATGCTTTACTTTACATGTCTGTATGGCAGTGGCTTTGTTTGTGTTTGTGTCCACAGTCGTAGTCGATGCACTGTTGCTGTCGTTTTTTTCAGCATTTTAAGCCTTCGTAATAGAAGAATTTCCTAATGCTCTTTTCTACATCAAGAGGACTGACTGAATCACACAGTTGTGTGGGAGATGGGAGTCATGTGACTTGGCTTGCCTATTATGCGTGTTCCGGCTCGACTACATCACTGCTAACCATCGAGCCAGGATCATCACTGCAGCCAATAGAAAACAGTACTGGAACGACATTCCAGCAAGTTTAGGCTCAACTACATCCCTGTTTATAATATTCAAATGTTTACAATATGCATTGAGGACACATTTCTGTGTTTAGGAGGGATTTATCTACATATACTAACATGTGCATGTAAAAGCGCTTGCACTTAGTGCCTACTACAGTGAAGTTAATATCATGTACCTGCATATTGCAGAGCTCCCTAGTGGCTGATGCTGTATTTACAGGATTATCGTACATGGAAAATTAAAAATGAGTTTTTTGCACAGCCTTAATGTTTCTAGCAAAGACCATTATGACTACAACAATTTTCTATTTATAATGCCCATAATTACTATGTTATTATTTATTTCTTAGCAGACGCCCTTATCCAGGGCGGCTTACAATAGTTACAAGATATCACATTATTTTTACATTCCATTACCCATTTATACAGTTGGGTTTTTACTGGAGCAATCTAGGTAATGTATCTTGCTCAAGGGTACAGCAGCAGCGTCCCCCACCTGGGATTGAACCCACAACCCTCCGGTCAAGAGTCCAGAGCTCTAACCACTACTCCACACTTCTATATACAATGTTGCTTGTTTAATGAACTGAAACTGAAGCACAACAATTTGGCTCATGATATTTCCCCCCTGGCATCATAGATGTGTGTCAAATGCGGACAAGGCATAATCAGCAGCTTAAACAAAGTACCAGGCAGCTCCTAGAGTAGAGCCCCCAGCATACTACTAAATGGCAAGAAATGTCTGAAAAGACAAGGCTAGACTTTATTTTTTACCAGCCATTTCACACCTTGTAATCACTCCATATAGCTAAATCAGTCTTTAAAAGCTTCACACACGCTTTTAATTGAGTTATACAGTCAGAAGATTAATCCTTGTTAATTAATTGGCGGAAAGACTGTAATCCGACAACTCCCCAAAAAAAAAGAGAAGAAAAAAACATCTTGTTAAAAAGAGCCCTCAGCTTAGTCGTTATTGCTCTTTTTCTATTCCGCTTTCTTCTTAATGTGAACTAACGCCTGAAAATGTAACGGCCAGCCTTACAAATTGGCAGCCCTTTAATGTCAGCAGAAAACACCCACTCAGCAGTGAGAAAGGGGCAATGCTGTGGCTGGGAGAGAAGTAGAGGTGTCTCTTCATCACTGACTACATGAAATAAGAGCGGCAGCTATAAACAGCTGGCAGTTTTGATTTGGAAACAGGACAGTGCAAGATAGTGATAAGTGGAAGATGAGGTCTGCAGAGAATTACTGGGCTGTTATTTAGTTTAATGGAGTCAATTTCTATATATGCTACACCCATTAAAGATACACTTCTGGCAGGTGCAGGAGATCAGAGAAGGTGTGTATGATTGCAGAGTACGTTACCCTACAAGAGGGTATGAACCCTGATGGATAAATACATAAGGGAGTCATTGTATGTAGCGATTGAAACGCTGCAAGCTAAATACTTTTCATGATAAACGGAAAAATTAAACCCAACAGTCGTTTGTGCATAGTATCATACTTATAAACGTATTTGCATATTTCCATAATAAAACAGGTGCATGCATATTGGGTACGGCTGATTTTTTTTTTCAACAAATAAAACCACATACGGTGCACTTGAGGGAGGAGTGAAACGTATCAATTCCACAGGGCACTGCAGGGTTCACAGTAGTGATATTTATTGTTAAGGAAGGATCCCAAATGTTTTCTATTTGACTGAGCTCTGGAGCCTAATCAGAACACACAGTGTATTTGGCAGGTGAATCGAGTGAACAGACCTGACTCTCAAACGGCTGGGTTTTTTTGATTTTTGCCTTAAGAATGCATTGTGTGTGAGGGACTGTTATTTTAGCGAGCTAGACAAGTCAGGTTTTACCCCACAAGACAGTGTTCATATAAAAACATACCGATTTTTTATTATGTTCTATTCAGAATTGTTGGCTTTTTAAAGAAAAATGCGTTTATCAGCACTTTGTGCTAGGTCAGTTGCAGCGTACCAGTGGTTTACTCTACTTCAAGTGGATTGACTGCAAGTAGAATATATATATATATATATATATATATATATATATATATATATATATATATATATATATATATATATATATATATATATATATATATATATATATATATATATATATATATATATATATATATATATATATATATATATATATATATATATATATATATATATATTAGGCAGGTGTGAAAAAATGCTGTAAAGTAAGAATGCTTTCAAAATAGACATGTTAATAGATTATATTTATCAATTAACTAAATGCAAAGTGAGTGAACGAAGAAAAATCTAAATCAAATCCATATTTGGTGTGACCACCCTTTGCCTTCAAAACAGCATCAACCATCAATTCTTCTAGGTACACTTGCACACAGTTTTGAAGGAACTCGGCAGGTAGGTTGGCCCAAACATCTTGGAGAACTAACCACAGTTCTTCTGTGGATTTAGGCAGCCTCAGTTGCTTCTCTCTCTTCATGTAATCCCAGACAGACTCGATGATGTTGAGATCAGGGCTCTGTGGGGGCCATACCATCACTTCCAGGACTCCTTGTTCTTCTTTACGCTGAAGATAGTTCTTAATGTCTTTCGCTGTATGTTTGGGGTCGTTGTCATGCTGCAGAATAAATTTGGGGCCAATCAGATGCCTCCCTGATGGTATTGCATGATGGATAAGTATCTGCCTGTACTCAGCATTGAGGAGACCATTAATTCTGACCAAATCCCCAACTCCATTTGCAGAAATGCAGCCCCAAACTTGCAAGGAACCTCCACCATGCTTCACTCTTGCCTGCAGACACTCATTCGCGTACGCTCTCCAGCCCTTGGCGAACAAACTGCCTTCTGCTACAGCCAAATATTTCAAATTTTGACTCATCAGTCCAGAGCACCTGCTGCCATTTTTCTGCACCCCAGTTCCTGTGTTTTCGTGCATAGTTGAGTCGCTTGGCCTTGTTTCCACGTCGGAGGTATGGCTTTTTGGCCGCAAGTCTTCCATGAAGGCCACTTCTGACCAGACTTCTCGGATAGTAGATGGGTGTACCAGGGTCCCACTGTTTTCTGCCAGTTCTGAGCTGATGGCACTGCTGGACATCTTCCGAATGCGAAGGGAAGTAAGCATGATGTGTCTTTCATCTGCTGCAGTAAGTTTCCTTGGCCGACCACTGCGTCTACGGTCCTCAAGCGTTGCCCGTTTCTTTGTGCTTCTTCAAAGAGCTTGGACAGCACATCTGGAAACCCCTGTCTGCCTTGAAATTTCTGCCTGGGAGAGACCTTGCTGATGCAGTATAACTACCTTGTGTCTTGTTGCTGTGCTCAGTCTTGCCATGGTGTATGACTTTTGACAGTAAACTGTCTTCAGCAACCTCATCTTGTTAGCTGAGTTTGGCTGTTCCTCACCCAGTTTTATTCCTCCTACACAGCTGTTTCTGTTTCAGTTAATGATTGTGTTTCAACCTACATATTGAATTGATGATCATTAGCACCTGTTTGGTATAATTGTTTAATCATACACCTGACTAACTGCCTACAAAATCCCTGACTTTGTGCAAGTGTACCTAGAAGAATTGATGCTGTTTTGAAGGCAAAGGGTTGTCACACCAAATATGGATTTGATTTAGATTTTTCTTCTGTTCACTCACTTTGCATTTAGTTAATTGATAAATATAATCTATTAACATTCTATTTTTGAAAGCATTCTTACTTTACAGCATTTTTTCACACCTGCCTAAAACTTTTGCACAGTACTGTATATATATAACAAACTTAATAGGAATTAACTACTTGGTTATAAGAAAAGGGAATAGAGGGTTAAGAGAGTCCCATTAATAATTACATATTCAAAATGATTACATATTCATTTCAAAAATTGTTTTTACATATACTTTATAATTCAGAAAAAAGAAAAAGAAAATCTCTGAAAGCACCGACAGTAACTTTTAGAAGGGTTGCAAATTTGGCTGACATTTTAGTCCACAGTAAATATAAAGGGATCATAAATACATGAAGGGACATTGAAACCTGTAAAAGCACATGTAAAGTGTGCAAATATATAAATAAAGATAAAAGTGAAATCACAAATAAAGAAAATAAATATTTAGTCTTAAAAAATCCATCATGCAAGGATAGCAGCCTTGTATATGGTATATTTTGTATAAAAAGTAATACAATAAAATACGTAGGAGAGACAGGTACATCATTATATATAAAGTAAATGAAGCAATAATTCAGCACTTTACAAGGAACAGACACACCATGGATAAAGTTTGTGGTTTTAGGAAAAATAAAATTAGATAATGTACAGTAGAAGAATAAAAGAAAATAAATTGATCTGTAGACTAGATACCATCATGCCTGAAGGTTTAAATAGAAAGGAACAGTAGACTGTTACATCGTTAGCTATATAGTGAATGACATCACAAAGACATTAGATTTAAAGTGAAATAAATATGTGGTTACCATGGCATCAAAAGCCTATAAATACCTCCAATGTTGGAGCAAAAATGTATATATATATATATATATATGGCTCCCTTGAGAAAGATATGTACAACATATCGAAACGTTGGGCATTTATATATATATAATCGAGAGAGAAAGAGATGATAAAGAATACAATTAATTGATGCAATCTGAAAAAGGAGGAAGCCGAAACATCATAGGTAATTATTAAAATAGTGAGTTTTCAGTAAGTCAGTTAATTTCCTTCTTCATTAAATATTTCTAGTAAGTGATAAGTATCCTGCTGTATCCCGAGTCTACTTGGATATAGACTGGTTGCTGTTTTGGAATGTTGTTTTTGACCAGGCAGATATACCAACTGCTACAATTTGTCCTACTATATTATATTTTGTATTATACAGTTCTAAAAACTGTTGTTGGAAAAGGAATGAAGAAAAAAAGAATTTCTAGCATGAAAACGGGGGAGGGATCTTAAACATGCAGTGTCAATTACCTTGTTAATTATACTCCACTGTCAGCTCCATGAGCAGCACTGCTTCCTGATTACAGGGTACCTCTATCGGAGGCTTTAATAACTAATTACTACCTGTAAAGAACAGACAGCAGCATCCGAGAGAGGTTTATACAGAGCAGGCTCAGGTTCCAGTGTCACTTCTCACAATCTCACTCGGCTCTGCTGCCTGCCTCAGTGAACACCACAAGGAATCCAGTGTCACTTCTCATGATCTCACTGGGCTCTGCTGCCTGCCAGTGAACATCACAAGGAATCCAGTGTCACTTTTTATGATCTCACTGGGCTCTGCTGCCTGCCTCAGGGAACACCACAAGGAATCCAGTGTCACTTCTCATGATCTCGCTGGGCTCTGCTGCCTGCCTCAGTGAACACCACAAGGAATCCAGTGTCACTTCTCATGATCTCACTGGGCTCTGCTGCCTGCCTCAGTGAACACCACAAGGAATCCAGTGTCACTTCTCATGATCTCACTGGGCTCTGCTGCCTCAGTGAACACCACAAAGAATCCAGTGTCACTTCTCATGATCACACTGGGCTCTGCTGCCTGCCTCAGTGAACACCACAAGGAATCCAGTGTCACTTCTCATGATCTCGCTGGGCTCTGCTGCCTGCCTCAGTGAACACCACAAGGAATCCAGTGTCACTTCTCATGATCTCACTGGGCTCTGCTGCCTCAGTGAACACCACAAGGAATCCAGTGTCACTTCTCATGATCTCACTGGGCTCTGCTGCCTCAGTGAACACCACAAGGAATCCAGTGTCACTTCTCATGATCTCACTGGGCTCTGCTGCTTGCCTCAGTGAACACCACAAGGAATCCAGTGTCACTTCTCATGATCTCACTGGGCTCTGCTGCCTGCCTCAGTGAACACCACAAGGAATCCAGTGTCACTTCTCATGATCTCACTGGGCTCTGCTGCCTCAGTGAACACCACAAGGAATCCAGTGTCACTTCTCATGATCTCACTGGGCTCTGCTGCCTCAGTGAACACCACAAGGAATCCAGTGTCACTTCTCATGATCTCACTGGGCTCTGCTGCCTGCCTCAGTGAACACCACAAGGAATCCAGTGTCACTTCTCATGATCTCGCTGGGCTCTGCTGCCTGCCTCAGTGAACACCACAAGGAATCCAGTGTCACTTCTCATGATCTCACTGGGCTCTGCTGCCTCAGTGAACACCACAAGGAATCCAGTGTCACTTCTCATGATCTCACTGGGCTCTGCTGCCTCAGTGAACACCACAAGGAATCCAGTGTCACTTCTCATGATCTCGCTGGGCTCTGCTGCCCTCAGTGAACACCACAAGGAATCCAGTGTCACTTCTCATGATCTCACTGGGCTCTGCTGCCTGCCTCAGTGAACACCACAAGGAATCCAGTGTCACTTCTCATGATCTCACTGGGCTCTGCTGCCTGCCTCAGTGAACACCACAAGGAATCCAGTGTCACTTCTCATGATCTCACTGGGCTCTGCTGCCTCAGTGAACACCACAAGGAATCCAGTGTCACTTCTCATGATCTCACTGGGCTCTGCTGCCTCAGTGAACACCACAAAGAATCCAGTGTCACTTCTCATGATCTCACTGGGCTCTGCTGCCTGCCTCAGTGAACACCACAAGGAATCCAGTGTCACTTCTCATGATCTCACTGGGCTCTGCTGCCTGCCTCAGTGAACACCACAAGGAATCCAGTGTCACTTCTCATGATCTCACTGGGCTCTGCTGCCTCAGTGAACACCACAAGGAATCCAGTGTCACTTCTCATGATCTCACTGGGCTCTGCTGCCTCAGTGAACACCACAAAGAATCCAGTGTCACTTCTCATGATCTCGCTGGGCTCTGCTGCCTGCCTCAGTGAACACCACAAGGAATCCAGTGTCACTTCTCATGATCTCACTGGGCTCTGCTGCCTGCCTCAGTGAACACCACAAGGAATCCAGTGTCACTTCTCATGATCTCACTGGGCTCTGCTGCCTCAGTGAACACCACAAAGAATCCAGTGTCACTTCTCATGATCTCACTGGGCTCTGCTGCCTCAGTGAACACCACAAAGAATCCAGTGTCACTTCTCATGATCTCACTGGGCTCTGCTGCCTGCCTCAGTGAACACCACAAGGAATCCAGTGTCACTTCTCATGATCTCACTGGGCTCTGCTGCCTGCCTCAGTGAACACCACAAGGAATCCAGTGTCACTTCTCATGATCTCACTGGGCTCTGCTGCCTCAGTGAACACCACAAAGAATCCAGTGTCACTTCTCATGATCTCGCTGGGCTCTGCTGCTGCCTCAGTGAACACCACAAAGAATCCAGTGTCACTTCTCATGATCTCGCTGGGCTCTGCTGCCTGCCTCAGTGAACACCACAAGGAATCCAGTGTCACTTCTCATGATCTCACTGGGCTCTGCTGCCTGCCTCAGTGAACACCACAAGGAATCCAGTGTCACTTCTCATGATCTCACTGGGCTCTGCTGCCTCAGTGAACACCACAAGGAATCCAGTGTCACTTCTCATGATCTCGCTGGGCTCTGCTGCCTGCCTCAGTGAACACCACAAGGAATCCAGTGTCACTTCTCATGATCTCACTGGGCTCTGCTGCTGCCTCAGTGAACACCACAAGGAATCCAGTGTCACTTCTCATGATCTCACTGGGCTCTGCTGCCTCAGTGAACACCACAAAGAATCCAGTGTCACTTCTCATGATCTCGCTGGGCTCTGCTGCTGCCTCAGTGAACACCACAAAGAATCCAGTGTCACTTCTCATGATCTCGCTGGGCTCTGCTGCCTGCCTCAGTGAACACCACAAGGAATCCAGTGTCACTTCTCATGATCTCACTGGGCTCTGCTGCCTCAGTGAACACCACAAGGAATCCAGTGTCACTTCTCATGATCTCACTGGGCTCTGCTGCCTCAGTGAACACCACAAGGAATCCAGTGTCACTTCTCATGATCTCACTGGGCTCTGCTGCCTGCCTCAGTGAACACCACAAGGAATCCAGTGTCACTTCTCATGATCTCGCTGGGCTCTGCTGCCTGCCTCAGTGAACACCACAAGGAATCCAGTGTCACTTCTCATGATCTCACTGGGCTCTGCTGCCTCAGTGAACACCACAAGGAATCCAGTGTCACTTCTCATGATCTCACTGGGCTCTGCTGCCTCAGTGAACACCACAAAGAATCCAGTGTCACTTCTCATGATCTCACTGGGCTCTGCTGCCTGCCTCAGTGAACACCACAAGGAATCCAGTGTCACTTCTCATGATCTCACTGGGCTCTGCTGCCTGCCTCAGTGAACACCACAAGGAATCCAGTGTCACTTCTCATGATCTCACTGGGCTCTGCTGCCTCAGTGAACACCACAAGGAATCCAGTGTCACTTCTCATGATCTCACTGGGCTCTGCTGCCTCAGTGAACACCACAAGGAATCCAGTGTCACTTCTCATGATCTCGCTGGGCTCTGCTGCCTGCCTCAGTGAACACCACAAGGAATCCAGTGTCACTTCTCATGATCTCGCTGGGCTCTGCTGCCTGCCTCAGTGAACACCACAAGGAATCCAGTGTCACTTCTCATGATCTCACTGGGCTCTGCTGCCTCAGTGAACACCACAAGGAATCCAGTGTCACTTCTCATGATCTCACTGGGCTCTGCTGCCTCAGTGAACACCACAAAGAATCCAGTGTCACTTCTCATGATCACACTGGGCTCTGCTGCCTGCCTCAGTGAACACCACAAGGAATCCAGTGTCACTTCTCATGATCTCGCTGGGCTCTGCTGCCTGCCTCAGTGAACACCACAAGGAATCCAGTGTCACTTTTCATGATCTCACTGGGCTCTGCTGCCTCAGTGAACACCACAAGGATTCCAGTGTCACTTCTCATGATCTCGCTGGGCTCTGCTGCCTCAGTGAACACCACAAAGAATCCAGTGTCACTTCTCATGATCTCGCTGGGCTCTGCTGCTTGCCTCAGTGAACACCACAAGGAATCCAGTGTCACTTCTCATGATCTCGCTGGGCTCTGCTGCCTGCCTCAGTGAACACCACAAGGAATCCAGTGTCACTTCTCATGATCTCACTGGGCTCTGCTGCCTCAGTGAACACCACAAAGAATCCAGTGTCACTTCTCATGATCTCACTGGGCTCTGCTGCCTCAGTGAACACCACAAAGAATCCAGTGTCACTTCTCATGATCACACTGGGCTCTGCTGCCTGCCTCAGTGAACACCACAAGGAATCCAGTGTCACTTCTCATGATCTCGCTGGGCTCTGCTGCCTGCCTCAGTGAACACCACAAGGAATCCAGTGTCACTTTTTATGATCTCACTGGGCTCTGCTGCCTCAGTGAACACCACAAGGATTCCAGTGTCACTTCTCATGATCTCGCTGGGCTCTGCTGCCTCAGTGAACACCACAAAGAATCCAGTGTCACTTCTCATGATCTCGCTGGGCTCTGCTGCTTGCCTCAGTGAACACCACAAGGAATCCAGTGTCACTTCTCATGATCTCGCTGGGCTCTGCTGCCTGCCTCAGTGAACACCACAAGGAATCCAGTGTCACTTCTCATGATCTCACTGGGCTCTGCTGCCTCAGTGAACACCACAAGGAATCCAGTGTCACTTCTCATGATCTCACTGGGCTCTGCTGCCTCAGTGAACACCACAAAGAATCCACTGTCACTTCTCATGATCTTGCTGGGCTCTGCTGCTTGCCTCAGTGAACACCACAAGGAATCCAGTGTCACTTCTCATGATCTCACTGGGCTCTCAGTGAACACCACAAGGAATCGATTGTCACTTCTCATGATCTCACTGGGCTCTGCTGCCTCAGTGAACACCACACCACAAGGAATCCAGTGTCACTTCTCATGATCTCACTGGGCTCTGCTGCCTCAGTCAACATCACAATAAATTTTCACTTAACTTCAAAAAAAGCTTTACTCATTCTTATTATAATTAAATGTTTGATGAGTGAATATGTCAAAAGCAAAACTTTGCCAGAAAACTGCCAGCTGGTATATTAAGTGGCTATGGTCTATAGTCCAGAATCATTAGCATTGCCCCTTTTGCAGTGCAATCCTGTTCACCATTATCAAAAGAGAACAGGGAATTTCTCATAGTACAGTGCTGAATATAATTATAAGGTGTGCTATATAAGTTTCCCTACCTAAATTAATGACATAGGAACAGTGAAAGACTAATATTATACATTGTCCATGATGTAAAATCTGACAGCATGTGCTTTCTGTCTCATATTCTGTGCATTGCAGATTAAGACTTCTGCAAATTCACAGGAGCAATTAAGTGTGAGCCAATTGCTTCAGCCTTTTCTCCAAGATAATGTTAAAAATATCTAATTTACATTTAGAGTATTTTGTGGGTGGATTTTGATCATTTTCCGTTAAAACAGAAAGTGGACTTTTTACTTCAGGCTAAATTGACTTGTACAAGAAGAAAACAAAATAAGCAAATCAACCCTTCAATATAGATTTAACATGGAATGTGTCCCATTAAATATTCAGAATACTGATTGGTAAAACATTTGTTTCAAACACAAACAAATATTTAAAAGCAAAAACAATTTGTATTATTATCTATCAGGGTTGGCTGATTTAAATCAAGTCGATTTAAATCACTGATTTAAATCACTTGATTAAAAAAACACACCCTGATTTAAATCATTTTCTCATTTACTACCTATTTTATATAGTTTCTCAAGGAAAACCTTTCATTAATACAATCCTAAAAACCTTTTATTAACACAAACATCTTAAACTGTCTATAAACTAAAACTCTTAGGGCTGTATTCTGATCACAGCTCATATGTGAGTGCAAGTGTGAACAGTTATTGCCCCTGATTCTGTGGTGGATAAATGGAGTGAAGATGTAAAAATAAACTACTGCACTGAAATGGTATTCTGAAGACCTGTCTTACCCCATTATATATCGCCTGCCCCATCATTAACATTGCTGCTCTAGAAAGAGTGCAAAGAAGAGTGACCAGAATTATTCCGGGTTTAAAAGGCATTTCATATGCAGGCAGGCTAAAATAAATGAATCTGTTCAGTATTGAACAAAGAAGACTGCGCAGCAATCTGATTCAAGCATTCAAAATCCTAAAAGGTATAGACAATGTTGACCCAGGGGACTTTTTCGACCTGAAAAAAGAAACAAGGACCAGGGGTCACAAATGGAGATTAGATAAATGGGCATTTAGAGCAGAAAATAGGAGGCACTTTTTTACACAGAGAATTGTGAGGGTCTGGAACCAACTCCCCTGTAATGTTGTTGAAGCTGACACCCTGGGATCCTTCAAGAAGCTGCTTGATGAGATTCTGGGATTAATAAGCTACTAATGACCAAACAAGCAAGATGGGCTGAATGGCCTACTGAAAACATATTTGCCACATTTAATACAAATACTATTACGACTACTACTATGACTACTACGACTACTACTACGACTACTACCAATAATAATATATTCAATATAAAAAAATATTCACTTAAACATATGGTATACATTTATTGAAATGCATGGACTGTAATTTATGATCCCCTGGTAATTTTACTACTACACATGTTGAGATACAAGATAGCTGAATTAAAGATAGAAAAGTAACTACACCTGTAAAGATACCCAAGATGAAAAAGGGTTAACATAACATAGATGTATATCAAGACACACAGTCCAATAAATGAGTCAAGTCTTTCTTGGGAGGTTTATACAGTAGATCAAAACTGTAACAGGACAGTTTCTGTAGCTGCTTAAATCCACTTCCATACTGTTGCATTTCCTTTCAGACTGCTTGAAGTAACCCTCAAATTCAATCTGGAAGGGAAGCAGTAGTTCTATTATATTCTTTTCTGCTCGTGTGCAGTCAACTCATCTTGAACTTGGTTCAATCGACAGCAGCTTTATAAGAGTGATTTTTTTATAATGTGCGTTTTTTTCAGGTATTTGGTGGTGCTAAAAATGCACATCCTGGCTGTGTTCTACACCCGTTCGAATAATGTCTAGTGACTTCACAATGGCAGATACATTTCAAGCTGTTATATTAGACGTATTCCTGTATAAATAACATCTTTGGAGTACTGTAATCTGTCACAAGTGTTATTTAATCTGTAGTATTTTGTATTGAATTATATCCTGATGTAACTATCCCTGACACTGTTATCTGCTCCGTTATTGAATCGTATTTTGTCATATACTTGTACTTGCTAGAACTGAAGTCATTGTATTTTACCTTGCTCTTAATTGTATTAATACTTGTACTGTGATTCTTGAAATGTA
The DNA here is from genome assembly GCA_030684275.1 of Acipenser oxyrinchus oxyrinchus. Classification (NCBI taxonomy): domain Eukaryota; kingdom Metazoa; phylum Chordata; class Actinopteri; order Acipenseriformes; family Acipenseridae; genus Acipenser; species Acipenser oxyrinchus. The sequence continues at coordinate 93,757,273 of CM060249.1, forward strand.
TTTTTGTTTAAGACTGTAAGTCGCCCTGGATAAGGGTTTCTGCTAAGAAATAAATAATAATAATAATAATAATAATAATAATAATAATAATAATAATAATAATAATAATAATGTGCAATCCGTAGCAGATACAACAAAGAGAAATTGTACAGAACATAGTAAAGGCTATATAATGAGGTTTGTGTTGATGGTAAAATAACTCAATGTTGCAGCAGCATCCTTTTTTTAAAATTAACTATATTAAGTACCTTTTTTTACTGTGGCTGATGTTCATGGTTTTGTGAAATAATGAATTAAACATGCCTATACAGTGTAAAAAAAGAGTAATAAATAAATTAATCGCATTCTTCAAATAAAATACTTTACCATTTTAATGGGTTTGTATGATGTTTGGTTATAAATGTGCTGTACAAAATGTATTTTGAAGAGGCACTATTGCATGCAGGGTGGCATGGTGGCATAGTGGTTAGCACTGCTGCCTCACAGCGCCAGGGTCCTAGGTTCGAATCCGGCCTAGGGTACTGTCTGTGTGGAGTTTACACAGTCCAAAGACATACTGTCCAGGTTGATTGGTCACTCTAAATTGCCCTGTGTGTGTGGTGCCCTGCGATGGACTGGTGTCCCGTCCAGGGTGTAGTCTAGCCTTGTGCCCTGTGTATGCCGGGTTAGGCTCCGGCTCACCGCGACCCTGTAAAGGAGTAAACGGTTAATGATGATGGATGGATGGACTATTGCATGCAGACAGAAATTCAGATTTGATTGTCCCTTTTATCTAACAGCAACATTTTAAAATAATAGTGTAATTACAAGTACAGGGCCACTAGGGGTGCAATCTACTAAAATAAAATAAAATGTCTAATTGGAACGGAATCAAAACAAAATTTGAATTCCCCACGCTTCGTATATGAAGGTGGAAGACCCTGAATTGGTACAGGGTGGAAGATATCTTTTGCCAGTCATGCCTGACCATTTTTCTGATTTGTTCAGGTCATAAGTGGGATGAAAATGAGCCTCTGTGCTGCTTCTTCACACATCTGGATTTAATAGACTTTTTCAACTGATAAAAGACCTCTAATTAGTTCATTTTTAAGCTATTAAATTGGCTGTAATAGCTAGTCCTGCTGGTTACAGTGCATTTTTGTCTTCTTTAACTGTTTGACAGCCTTCCTTTACTCTTTATTTGCACCATTTAAGATATACTGTATGCTAATGAATACTAGTGTTTCAGTCACAAAACTCATGCGATAGATTATTTATTAAAACATAGACTAGACAACACTACTACATTATATATATATTTTACACTACATTATTTGGCTTTTGGCCTCCCCTTTTGAGGATAGCTGCCCTCCCCGTTAGACAAAGCCAAAAAGCACATGGACTCTGGGGAGGGGAACTCTGGCACACAGCAGGGATGTAACGGATTGAGGTAAAATATAAATCCTTTCCTTGCTGATCTTTGGGCGCATTATTGAAGGACAAATACGATACTAGTCATTCGACTGACGATTTGATCTAGTATTGGAAGCATCTAAAATATGCTTGAAGTTTACGTGATTTGATCTGTTCCCTGCCTGAATCACCACTTTGCTTGATTTATGGGGGGAATAACATTTTACAAACCTGTATTTACTGCCAGATTCAAAATACAGTATAAAATACAATCCATCCATTACAACTACCAAAAAGGGAGTCTTTTAGAGTACCTATTACCCAAGGTACCGTGGACACATTCACACTCATTTCCAGAGTAACATTCTTCCCTCAGGTGCATTGCACCTCTTTATAGTACTGGACATGTGAACACTGAGGGTGTAGTAAGTTACACTAGGATACATTGGCAACTGTTTTCTTTCTCTTCACATTCATTTCTTCAATTCTAAATATATATAAACAGAATGACTTGTGAATGGGAAGTTTTTTAAAACTTTCTGATGGTTCATTGGATAGAAAGAGGGTTACTTGTATCTACTGTCAAAGTCAGTTCCAGTATCACAGAAGTGCATCTAGTCTGCTGTACCACCTGTATGCTAAACATGCTTTCACTTCCCAAAATACACTTTCTAGTAGTTTTTACAGACAACAACAATACAACAACAGGATCTCTGCAACCCATGAATCAAGCTAAGTACGATACTAAACCAGTGCTGTTGGATAGCTACTGACTGCAGACCCATTAACATTGTAGCTTTGTTTTATTTCAATAACCACATTTATTTTTAAATTATATTATTTACAATTATAAAGGATATAATCATTACTCAGTGAATGTTTTATTTTATTTAGGCAATTTCAAGTTATTAATAAAATAATTAATTTACAATTATTATTATTATTATTATTATTATTATTATTATTATTATTATTATTATTATTATTATTATTATTAAGGTTTATGAGTAAAGGAAACTGATAACTGATAATGCAGTAAGGTGAGTAATAAACTGACTCCATTGTGATTTAGCAGTTGGTTCAAACAATTTAACAAAAATGCTGGATTGTAAATACATATAAAACTGTAGATGATGATAATAATAATAATAATAATAATACCATCAGTAATAAAACAAACTTAAATCAGATGGATGCAATAATTGCATCAATTAAATATGTGATTAAAACCAAGATTAACTGAGATTATTTTTTTAATATTTTTTTATATATATATATATATATAAACAGTAGTTTATTTCTCCAGCTATTAAAGCTATAAACATATGACCTTTCTGTACTCTACTTCTTGGCTAGACGCCAAAATAACTTGTGTTGACCGTTAGCTTGATGGGATGTTTCTGCTGTTAGAAGAAAACATTTTATGTATTTTTAATATTTTTTTTACAAGAAATCAAGTGTCTCATCTACACTATACATGCTAAACAAGCCTGCACACTTGAAAACATTACTTCAGCACGTCAGGTGTAATAGAGACATTGCTGTGTTAACAATTCAGCTGTACCCTCTAGTAATATGGTCACTGACAACTACACATTCAGGGCTTTATCTTACGCTGAAAAATGCCTGCAGAAGTCCATTGGATAAAATAAGAGCTGGTGTACATCATAGACGGCAGTTAATTTCCAACTGGTGATAGAAAACGTTATAAGAAGGTGAATTTGTATTAAACAAATAATTAATATTTTTCATGTGCTATTCCTGTCAATATGGATTGCACCTGTAACTAACACACAACAGACTACATTATTCATTTTGTTATGCTGATGTCATTTGTTCAGTGGCCAACTAATCAGTGCTGTAAATGAGCCACTTCATCCAGTATTCACATTATTATCTATTTATTTTTGTTACATTACATTTGCAAAATCATAGCACACCTATTTTTTCTTTTTAAACCAAACTAGTCCAGCATGCTAAATATAGTAGGTTGACTTATGAACTGTGGTAGAGGTCATTCAAGTCACAATAGACCAGGAATGCTGGAATAAGCTCTTTTAAAAGTCCAGCAATATTGCAGTTTTTTTCACCCTGTCTGTGAATGCATGTTTCTATTCATAAAAACATTTTAATTAGGGGTTCTATTGTTAATATAAAATATGTGTGCTGGTCTATGATCTTTACACACCCCTGGTATTTCACAATACCAAGAGGACTGCAGGACCAGAAACGCAGAATGAGGCAAAGGCTGCACAAAAGAGAAATAAATTCACTTCAGCTGAAGCGCACAGCATTATTTTACATTCTATTATAGCTTCAAAATGTCATGATCTGATTTGAAGTGAACCATGCTGCTCCAATAATTCAGAATCAAATTGGATCCAGCCATTATTTCTTTTAAAAGGAGCCGCTTCACTATAAAACAACCCTATTTACCAGCCAGAACAAAACAGAACCAAATGAACAATAAACATCTTTCAATTATATTGATATATAATGTGCATTTCAGGTATAGCTAACAGTGTATCAGCAGTCGAAGAAAGCTAGGTAAAAAGGAAGACGAAGAAAAAAACAAAAAAGCTGTCTACCAGTTTAGCCCAGCCTGCCCCTTTTTCGCGAAGGATAAAAACCAGCATGCTTATACATGATTGTTGCTCTGGGACTAGTAAGATATAGTGAACGTTGTCATATCAGTTACAGAGATTAAAAGGATGTGATGCTGCTAGTACCCTGTGAGAGTACCAGGCAGTAAATTCGCACAGCAGCGATAGTAAGCATATTACACCAACTCTCAGAGCATATTTTCTTCAGCATGTTGAGGAAAGAGACTCCTAATGCTTACATGGCGAAGGATCAAGAGGGGAGCTCATCAGTGCTTTAAGATAACTGTGAATAAATCCTAAGCTGTAGGAGTAATATTCCTAATTAACTGCATTCACCAGACATTAGACAGAATTATTATCAGCTGCTTACTGCTCGGCGCTTGCTATGATGTTAATTATTGTTGTGTCGCTCCAAGGGATATTTTGAAAACATATTTTTTGAATCTGTCTCTGTCACAGTGTGTGGAACATCTTAATAAGTCAGATTTCTATATCAGGGGGAAGTGTGAAAAAGAAAGAATGATTCACTTCCTGTACAGAGATGCTCACTTACAGTAAACTTATACAGTACACTACAGAATATTCAGTGCTTATATAAGCAGCAGTGAGAGTGACTGGTGGATATTATCAGCAGACATGTCATCTTCATCTTCGTACACAGTTATTAGGTGTCTTTACATGCAGTATTATTCAAGTGATTTCAACATTAAATGATGCACAGCAATTTAAGAGAGCATGTCTTACAGCAAACACACATGTTCTTACCAGTATACTGTGTGCTTTTGTTGACTACTGTCTGTTCATCATTACAAGCTACAGAACTGTGTAGATACTGAACTAGACCTGCTTCTCGGTCCAAACACACAGCTCACCTAAGAAATGTACACTTGCATTCTGGCATTAGACATTAGACTAATGTACCAGCTGAGGGTTGTTTACTCGCTAAGCCTTGGATTGAATTCCAGCCATGTCTTGTTTTGTTGTCATGCATTACTTTGTACACTGAGGGGTTTTAGAGGCAAACAATATTTGACTAGGTTTAAAAAATGGCAGTGTCCATTTATTTATTTCAGACATTATCAAAGTGTGAACCCTTTAGCATATCTACTTAGATTTTTGTATTATTTGATCTTTATTATTATTTACCTTTCTTACAGTATTCTGCAATTGGGGGAGCTATTCAAAGTACAGTATACTTTTTTTTTTTTAAGAGACACCAGAGACAAATAAGTGGAATTTCCTGGAGTCACTGGTGCAAATGTGGTTTGCTGTGCATGCGAAACATAATTTGTAGCTGTGACAGGCCCAAGTTTCTGGTCTGCATGCACAGATGTCTGCTATGTAGGATCAAATTAAAAGCACACTAAATGGGTGATGGAAGTTGTGAGTCATGCCGACTAATCCAGCAAACGATTTTACCTTAACATCTATAGCCCAAAAATACTCAAAACATTATATTTTAGTGACATACTATAGGCATGGACTCCCCCCCACCCCTTTCTCTTAATAAGTCGTGTTGAAAATGCATCATCCAAGTTAAATATCCCATTTTAAGGGGCATGCAAAAGAAAATATGAAACAAGTAATTACAGAAAGTATGATTATAGTGTAGTAATTTTTTTTTGAACTCACTGAATTAAATAATGTAATTTGTGCCATATCATTACAGCACAGTGGAGAATTGATGATGTATGTATCCAGTGTATTTAACATGTTATTGATGCAGACATAACTAGGGGTAAATGGAAAACTGATGCCTGGATTTAAAACCTGTAAATCACTAAACATCTTGAAAACAACGCACTACTCTGTAGGAGCTAAACACAAATACCAGCTGCAATTGTTGTGAGTTTCTCTTTTATTGTCACAATGTGCCGGTAGTTATACGGTTTGTACACACTGGTGAGCGACTCTTGTAATTATTATTATTTATTTCTTAGCAGACGCCCTCATCCTGGGCGACTTACAATTGCTACAAGATATCACATTATTTTACTAGAGCAATCTAGGTAAAGTACCTTGCTCAAGGGTACAGCAGCAGTTTCCCCCACCTGGGATTGAACCCACAACTCTCTGGTTAAGAGTCCAGAGCCCTAACCACTACTCCACACTTCTGCCCAATTCACACATCTAGGACCCAGTCCTGCTACGGTTGTATTTGCATGAGTCTGGCTGTGCAGTCCTGTTCCTCATTTGCTGTGCCAGAGGCGGCTCTCCATCATAGATCCTGAGCTACCACCACAATCTTTTCTTTTTTTTTTTGCCTCCCTGTCCCAAAGCTGCTTGCTTAAAGCACACAATGATGCACTTCCTTGTTTGTAACACACATATACACGTACAAATGCTATTGTTACCAACCTGCCCCTATCACAGTAGGTTCTAGTCGATGCTTCCAGGAAGATTGCACAAGCCTTTTCTTTAAAAAACACTTCAGGGGCTGACAGGGCCGAGGGTTATCAAGAGCATGACACAGAGCTGTGCTGGCTGTTCACAGAGCTGTCATTTTTGCTTGGTCTTCTCTTGTGAAGGGATGATGCTGAGTGGACAGCTGATCATCACGCTGGTGTGAGTGCATTAGTCCTGATGGGCTTCAGCATTGAGGGATTTCCGGCTGTGTGACATTCAAGTTCTTCAGGTTTCTTTCACACTGGTGGCACCGGGTGAGTTTCACTCTGTTTTAATTTTTAATTAGTAAAAACATAACACTGAGCTGATGTAGGATCTGCGCTCAAGAGTCAACCCATCTGCAGCGGGTAAAGGTTTCTTGATTTTCCCTTTTCGTTTTTGAATGACCTGATTTCGTAATCTCTCTTCACGGTGTTGCTGCTTCAATTAGTAGCACACCCGTCTGTGGACTGGAAGGTCACAGAATCACATGCTGCCTGGGGATTATCTGGATTTACTCAGACATTCACGGCTGGTATGAAGGGATGCAGAACCAATGTGCCAAAAAGTCAAGCTTGGTGGCTGAGGGGACTGACAGTGGTACAGAGAGCCAGCTCAATAGGACAATAGCAATGTGGAAAGAGCTGTTGTGGTGTTCTGACCCCTGTTCCAAGTAGACGGGTATCCATGTAAAAAAAAAAAACCAACAAAAAAAAACCACAATCACAATTAGCACAAATGGGCACCTTTGCAGATGCTCTCCCAGGGAGGCCAGTGATAAGATGGACATGAAGACTGAAATACCCTGTGACCGAAAAACATGTAGTAGTTGTGTGAACGAGGTGTGAGGCTCATTGGTGGGGCAAACTATGGGGATGAATAGATTTATTTTCAAGCACTATCAATTAAGCACTAAAAATAAGAAAACTTTTTTATTTACTGAATGAGTGGCATGCTGTACTTTATTATTTGTCTGTTAATTATTTTAGTGTTTTTTTTTTTTAAATTGGAGAAGTCATTGTTTAATCTTGCATTAATGTTGTTTATTATGAGTGGCTCTTGCTAATAGCTTGGCTTTTTTTCACATAAGCACTTAAAGGAGTGCTAACCAATGCTTTCAAATCAATTTTCTTAGCCCTTATTATTACTGGTGTCCATTTAATTGTTCTGAGAATATCGTTTGTTATTTTTTAAAACTTTTTGTACAATAGTTAAGGATGTGCAAATGTTTAAAAAACATCTTCATATACTGAATGAACCTTGGTAAGTACTCTGTTAAATGCACTATAGTACTGTTGCTGTGATATAAATCACTTGGTTACTGCACTTAGGCTCCAGTTTGAGTTAGGGGGGGTAGCTATTCTGTCAGGCCTAGGCAGTGATTGCAAATAATGTTTTATGACATCTTTAGATGAAGAGGGGTGAGGGGAGTGTATACTGTCAAGAATACAGGCATCAAACAATATCATTTATTGTTGTACAGTACAATTAAATAAACCTTTTGTTTAAATAAAGTGAACTTTCTTTGTTTGACACTGTCAAATCTATATACAACAGGCAATTGATTAGATTGCCTTATACAAACAAATAGTCCAGACCAGGGTAGTGGAATGTCCAAAATCTTCAGAGCGCAGGCTCCAAAACTTCTACAAATTTCAGGCCTTCCAGAACCAAATGATTCTACATTTATAATTAACAAAAGACAAAAGTTATAGACTAGGCTTAATATTTCTATTTCACTTCATATCTGATAAGAGATTTGATTAGCTGTGTAAAACATAGCTAAGATGGGGGTTTCCGGCGGCAGCTGATGCTGATGCCGACATGAGAATGGTCCTGTCGGCTTTCAGACAATTATAGATAAAAAATCTTCCGGTCCCGACCAAATTCTTCAGTGCACATTGTGCACGTGTGCACAACTATTCTGCAGTGCACATTGTGCACGTGTGCGCAACTATTCTGCAGTGCACATTGTACACATGTGTGCAACTATTCTGCAGTTCGCCATCGCCTGGGGATGCCAGCCTCGCACCGCTCAGGAATGCCAGCCTCGCACCGCTCAGGGATGCCAGCTTCGCACCGCTCAGGGATGCCAGCCTCGCACCGCTCAGGGATGCCAGCCTCGCACCGCCCAAGGATGCCAGCCTCGCACCGCCCAAGGATGCCAGCCTCGCACCGCCCAAAGATGCCAGCCTCGCACCGCCCAAAGATGCCAGCCTCGCACCGCCCAAAGATGCCTGCCTCGCACCGCCCAAGGATGCCTGCCTCGCACCGCCCAAGGATGCCTGCCTCGCACCGCCCAAGGATGCCTGCCTCGCACCGCCCAAGGATGCCTGTTGATCCGCATCGCCTGGGGCTGCCTGTTGCTCCCCATCGCCTGGGGCTGCATGTTGCTCCGCATCACCCGGGGCTGCCTGTTGCTCCGCATCGCCCGGGGCTGCCTGTTGCTCCGCATCGCCCGGGGCTGCCTGTTGCTCCGCATCGCCCGGGGCTGCCTGTTGCTCCACATTGCCCGGGGCTGCCAGGTGCTCCATCCCAGTTATAGGGTACGAGGGAGAAGTGGAGCTACCGCTGCCGCCTCCATGGCCAGGGGCTCTCCTCCTGAGTTCGTCTCCCGAGGGTCCGCCGCTGCTGCCGTAGCCTCCCGAGGGTCCGCCGCTGCTGTCGTCGCCTCCCGAGGGTCTGCCGCTGCTGCCGTCGCCTGGGGTCGTCGCCAGCTCTGCTGCTTCTAGGGTTGCTACCTGTCCTGCTTGGCCTGGGGTCGCTGAAGGTCCTGCTTCGCCTGGGGTCGTCGCCGGGGGCTCTGCTTCACTGGGGTCGCTGCCGGTCCTGCCATGCAGCAGGAGGTACTGTGGCTGGAGCCCCATGAAGGGGAGCTGCCGGCTATGAAGAAAGGGGGGGAGGTCAGGAGACCAGCTCCCCCAGCCGCATTTTCACGGCAGGTAACACTGTGGCCAGAGCCCCACGGAGGGGAGCTGCCAGCCACAAAGAAGGGGGGGGGAGGTCAGGAGACCAGCTCCCCCCGCAGCAGTTTCGCTGCCGGAAATTGGGTGGCCGGAGCCCCATGAAGGGGAACTGCCGGCCATTAAGAAGGGGGGGAGGTCAGGAGACCAGCTCCCCTAGCCACACTGAAGCCCCAGAAGAGGGAGTTTCTAGCCACGAAGAAGTGTGAGGTGGAGGACATTCCACCATGGCCACCCCCAAAAACACCTTGCTTCCCCCTCTTCCGGGACTTTGAGACTGAGGGGGGAGGTGGCCGTTGGAGCCAAGTGTGCGTTGCACAAGGGGGGGTGGATATGTAGCAGGGCGGTTGTAAGCCCTGCTGATTTAAATGTATTTGTTTATTTTTAGAATGGGGTCTCCCCCTCCACCCCTGTGCAGATTATTGTTTTGTATTTGTTTATGATTTATTTATTGTAAATATGTTTTGTTATTGTTTTGTTTATGTATTTAGGACGGCGTAGCCGATTGTTTTGTTTGTTATTATTTAGTAGCGTGGATGGGAAGCCCCATCCACACAGTAATTAATAAACTCGTGCAGATTGTGGCCGAGGGGTAATAGAATAATTACTAGCCAGTTAAACCCCTCGGCCATGATATAAAAGCCTGCAGCTCGCTGCACTCAGGGTGGGTGTTAGAGAGGAGAGAGCGAGCAGAGAGAGTGAAAACGAAACTGAATAAAAATATACAGGAACAGTGACAGCGACTGCCCAGCCTGACCTGTATGGTTTATTTATTATTTTGTGTTCGAGATTTGTTTTGTTTACACCTTTTATTTTGCTTTGTGAGCACAGTCTTTTTTGTTAATACCTTTTATTTTATTTTTGCTTAATAAAAACGGCGCTGCTGCGTCTTTCATTTCTTTTGGAACTGCCTGGTGTCAGTGTTTTAGTTCCTGCTTCTGTCTGACATCACCGCCCAGCCACCCTGCCACAATTATTATAATCATAAGGGACGACAAAAATGCAGAGTGAAAAAGAAGTGGTGAACAATCTTATTAGTGTTTCAAATAAACCGTTTTTTTAAAATTATATCTGTATTGAAGATATTTGAGCCTTTACAGTTTTTCACATCCATGTTATTATTATTATTATTATTATTATTATTATTATTATTATTATTAGTAGTCGTAGGAGTCGTAGTAGTGGTATTATTATTATTATATTTGCAGTCACCTGCAGAGAGCCATAATGATATTTTAATGCAATACATTCAATTGAAAAACATAGCAAAAATCAGGGATCAAGTACTCTAGTTGAAAATAAAGCGTTGTTTTAATGTGCCACTTGACAGTCATCAGATTTATTTTTTAATTAATCTGGTGGAATTTTTGTCTCAAGTGATATCACAATCCCCAGTAACAGCCCACTGTACATCCAGCACAGCTTGAAATCCATCTTCAGCAACACAGATGAGGGGCTCTTAATCACTGCTGACAGATGACTCCATCTCAAGTCAAACATACACAACAACACAAAACCAGCATGGACATCTCCGGGTCAAACTAAACATAGGAGCATTTCACAGAGATACAGAAACATCAGAAACATTTCAAATACACAAGACAGGATCATTTCTTTTACACCTGTATTTCTAACATTCTTAACTATTTATTTGTGGTCTGCATTATTATACATTACCCGTTAACAAACCAAGCATGGGCTAAGATCATTTAATACATATTAAAATTGAACTCTTACCATACAGTTAAAATACACGCAGAGTTAATCCAATTCAAATAAATACTGCTATAGATTTGTTTAAATTTAAATTTTGCTAAACCACGTATTATTTAAAACGTGACTCAAGTTTAAAACCAGGAATACTGGCGTGCTGTGCTAACTGTGCTGCTATATTTCATAGCAGAGCAGGTAGACAAAAAGACTGGCAGAGTACCCATTTAACATGTGAGACAATGACTGTGGAGAAAGATACAGTGTTAACTTAGTAAGAAATGAAAGATTATAAAAGTGTATGTGCTGTAAAACTGCCATCTTTTAGGTCAGCGGATATGAACCCCAACATTTTTACTGTGAACATTTGTATTACAAGAAGCTTTTTAATTGAATGTCAAACATCCGGTGAATTCTAATCGCTGCAGTGCAGATTTAATGGTAAAAACAAAAAAAAGCGAAGCTTTCTCAACAAATTGATAGAATCCCAATCTCCCTAAAAATGAAAATAATCTGAACCCATTAGCTTTCACCTGACCCAGAAACAAAATGTATTATGGAATGCCAAAAGAATAAATCAGAACTCAGAAAATACTTATAAAAGCCATCAAATCACTGACATTGGCACTACATCTTTAGCTGCGCTCAGGTGTGACTGTATGTGTGTATCAGGTACTAAATTTGGAATTAGCTGCTCCCTGACTAACAACACATACATCATACTAATTGAGTTCTGTCATCTTCTGCATTCCCTTAATCAGCGAGCATCTGTGCTCCATTGCTTCACTACGGTGAAAATAGAATGTACACATTAAGTCCAGACAACAAATTATTTGCACTGGGGAAAAAAAAAAAAAATATATATATATATATATATATATATATATATATATATATATATATATATATATATATATATATATATATATATATATATATATATATATATATATATACAGTGCTCACCCTTTATAACGCTATGGAGCAAATGGGAGCCACGACCCTACCGTGTTATAACTGATTCCGCACTATAACGAGGCGTGTTTATATATGCATGATATAATAAAAATCAAAAGTTGTGCATGCTGATGCGCTGGGGAGGCCAAATCTAGACTGATCCTCAGAGCCAGCATTGCATGATATAATAAAAATCAAAAGTTGTGCATGCTGATGCGCTGGGGAGGCCAAATCTAGACTGATCCTCAGAGCCAGCATTGCATGATATAATAAAAATCAAAAGTTGTGCATGCTGATGCGCTGGGGAGGCCAAATCTAGACTGATCCTCAGAGCCAGCATTGCATGATATAATAAAAATATAAATTTATATAAAGTAATGTTAATTAGAATTAATACAGATTCAAAGATAGAAGTAAAAAATGATGTCATAATATATAGAACAGCTTTACATCATGTAAGAATAAATCATAGATTTGAATGTAAACAACAACAAGTAGTTGTCATGCTGTCAAAAACCTATAAATACCTCCAATGTTTTGATTCAAACACAGGCTCCCTTGAGAAAGATATGTGCAACATATCGAAACGTTGGGCAGCTGGCTCTTTGAGCTAAAATATATATATATATATATATATTAGGCAGTCAATTAAGCCTTCAAATAGTAATCTATTAATTGGGCACACAAAATCGAATCGTTTGAATAAATATCAGTGATTGTACCGCCCACATACATTTTCGCTTACAACCACCCCCATTAAGTAAAAGCTTGTGTACAAAAATTAATTAACTGTTATATTGTGGTACTGTAGGAGTACCCGAATAAAAATGCTTTATCTAGTAATGTGCAAACCGGTTCCTTTGAAACCGGGTAACCAGTTCCTGCTTTGGAACAGACGAACTGGACATGTTCATACTTAGAAGAAAAAAAACACGTAGGCTACTTAGCTAGACTATATATTTGTGTTTTGTTGTTCTTGGTGTCCGATTGCAGCTGTGATGAGTTTAGACTTATTTTTGCTCTATGGTTGTTGTGGTCTTTCTAAAGTTTTCTATGCTGACTGTAGCACTCGTGCTTGTTTATGTCATGTATATAAGATGCCACCCCCCTCCCCCTCCTTCTGCTCCAACATTGACATGCAGACATGTTTTTCAAAATAGTTTGGGAACTCAAAATACCCGGTTCCAATGACACATACCCGGTTCCAATGACACATACCCGGTTCAGACCCGATTCCAAAAATCTCCTCAATTGCACATCATTATATACAGTACTGTGCAAAGGTTTTAGGCGGGTGTGAAAAAATGCTGTAAAGTAAGAATGCTTTCAAAAATAGACATGTTAATAGATTATATTTATCAATTAACTAAATGCAAAGTGAGTGAACAGAAGAAAAATCTAAATCAAATCCATATTTGGTGTGACCATCTTTTGCCTTCAAAACAGCATCAATTCTTCTAGGTACACTTGCACAAAGTCAGGGATTTTGTAGGCATATAGTCAGGTGTATGATTAAACAATTATACCAAACAGGTGCTAATGATCATCAATTCAATATGTAGGTTGGAACACAATCATTAACTGAAACAGAAACAGCTGTGTAGGAGGAATAAAACTGGGTGAGGAACAGCCAAACTCAGCTAACAAGGTGAGGTTGCTGAAGTCAGTTTACTGTCAAAAGTCATACACCATGGCAAGACTGAGCACAGCAACAAGACACAAGGTAGTTATACTGCATCAGCAAGGTCTCTCCCAGGCAGAAATTTCAAGGCAGACAGGGGTTTCCAGATGTGCTGTCCAAGCTCTTTGAAGAAGCACAAAGAAACGGGCAACATTGAGGACCGTAGACGCAGTGGTCGGCCAAAGAAACTTACTGCAGCAGATGAAAGACACATCATGCTTACTTCCGCCAATCGGAAGATGTCCAGCAGTGCCATCAGCTCAGAACTGGCAGAAAACAGTGGGACCCTGGTACACCCATCTACTGTCCGGAGAAGTCTGGTCAGAAGTGGCCTTCATGGAAGACTTGCGGCCAAAAAGCCATACCTCCGGCGTGGAAACAAGGCCAAGCGACTCAACTATGCACAAAAACACAGGAACTGGGGTGCAGAAAAATGGCAGCAGGTGCTCTGGACTGATGAGTCAAAATTTGAAATATTTGGCTGTAGCAGAAGGCAGTTTGTTCGCCGAAGGGCTGGAGAGCATACACGAATGAGTGTCTGCAGGCAACAGTGAAGCATGGTGGAGGTTCCTTGCAAGTTTGGGGCTGCATTTCTGCAAATGGAGTTGGGGATTTGGTCAGAATTAATGGTCTCCTCAATGCTGAGAAGTACAGGCAGATACTTATCCATCATGCAATACCATCAGGGAGGCATCTGATTGGCCCCAAATTTATTCTGCAGCATGACAACGACCCCAAACATACAGCGAAAGTCATTAAGAACTATCTTCAGCGTAAAGAAGAACAAGGAGTCCTGGAAGTGATGGTATGGCCCCCACAGAGCCCTGATCTCAACATCATCGAGTCTGTCTGGGATTACATGAAGAGAGAAGCAACTGAGGCTGCCTAAATCCACAGAAGAACTGTGGTTAGTTCTCCAAGATGTTTGGGCCAACCTACCTGCCGAGTTCCTTCAAAACTGTGTGCAAGTGTACCTAGGAGAATTGATGCTTGATGCTGTTTTGAAGGCAAAGGGTGGTCACACCAAATATGGATTTGATGTCGATTTTTCTTCTGTTCACTCACTTTGCATTTTGTTAATTGATAAATATAAACTATTAACATGTCTATTTTGAAAGCATTCTTACTTTACAGCATTTTTCACAGCTGCCTAAAACTTTTGCACAGTACTGTATATATATATATATATATATATATATATATATATATATATATATATATATATATATATATATACACACACACACAGATATTTCATGGCTCAGAATATTGTTGGTGGATTAAATGTCTTTTTGCTCCCTCATAGTAAAGGCTTGTTTCCAAATATGGTGTACAATATTGCTATTGATTGCTAACTGCCACAGGGTATCTGCTATTCTCGGGTTTTAGTTCTGCCACTAATGTGACTTCCAACAATGCTGTAATAGGTAGTAAATGCAATAATGTGAAATGCTTTGACTTCATTTATCTACATTACAGTGCCCTAGGACAGTACACACACTGTAAAAACCAACACACATTATAATACGAATGACTAATAAAATAACTCTTGGTTTAACAACACATTAACACAGCAGTCAAACAAAGTAATACAATGAAGAAGATACAAAATGTTGGCATCCATTCGTATTTTTTTAAAATTATTTATTATTCTTATTATTCTTATTATTAGGCTTCCAGGCCATAGGGCTGGGAAGCCTATTGTTATTGCTGGGAATATTCTTATACTTCTTATTATTTTTCTTTCCGCCAGGGTCACTCGAAAACTCACGAAAATCGGAAGGTTGGTAGAAGCCTATGAGAAAGTGTCGGGGAAGAAAAACATATGTCGTAGGTCACATAGTTTGGCCGCCATATTGGATTACTTGAAAAATGGGTTGCCTAAATGTAAAAATTCGCCTTTTGAAAAACACTTATTGCAGAGTGCTGAAACTGGGTATACTTGTTGAGGGATAGTCCAAGATTAACTGGTGTTCATAAGAAGCTGATGGGTTGTGTGCTATGGCAGCTATGTTGGATGATATCATAATCACACTTGGATGACGGCATAATCACAAATTATGAAGATCTTCTCCCAAACCGCTGGTCCGATTGAACCAAAAATTGGTAAAAACTTGGCTAGTGTGGTTGTCTTTAAAGGGTGTTGAAGGTAAGTTGCTACAAAAAAAACCAAACAAAAAACAAACAAACATGGCGGCCACATTGGATTACATCATAAACATACAAAACTAACAGATAGGGTCATGGTTAATATGTAACACATATAGTAACCCATGTATGCTCTATCAAAAATTGTCATTGCTCATGACCTTTGACCTCTCCAGAAAGTTCAAATGTAAAACTGGCTTATAACTCCTTAGAGAATGCAGATACGGTCATGGTTACTATGGAACACATATAGTAACCCATGTATACTCTATAAAAAATGTCATTGTCCGTGATCTTGGTCATGGTTACTATGTAAAATGGCATTCTGCACTATTTGCTAAAGTGTTTGGTAAAGGTACTGGCATTCTGCACTATTTGCTAAAGTGTCTGGTACTGGTACTGGAAGTTGCTGGCAACTCTAGTTATTATTATTATTATTATTATTACCGTACTGAACCGTACTGTATAATTAAGGTTAAGTGTGTAAAGGGAATATCTAGCAGATAAGGTGACCTATATGGATCTTTGGGGCCTATTGCAGTTTGCTTTTTATTGTATTTTATTGTAATGCTCTGTATATCCTCATACAATTCCAAACCATATTATAGCAGCTCAAAAATATTACTAGCCAAGAGAAGACAGGAGAGGAAAGGATTCCAGTTCCTGCACAGCTTGTGCCTATCGGCTCCAGGTATTTCTCCAGTAAAGATGCCTCAAGTGCTGTTTTCCCCCACCAATGATCACTGCAGAGATGAAGAAATTTACATTAACAAAATGCTGCCAGAACTCCAACTTACACCGATAGGGTGCGCGGTGTGTTAAGACTAGCAGTGAATGTGGTGTAAGTCCAAATCATTAATACACTTGACCTCTTTCTGATCATCAAAGTGTATGTTACTGCACCACTGCAGATAGAAGCCTTTTGGAAGGACACATAGGATCAGACCGTAACTGTAAGCACTGGCATATACCCAGAGCTTACTCTCTCTCTCTCTCTCTCTCTCTCTCTCTCTCTCTCTCTCTCTCTCTGCTCTCTCTATATATATATATATATATATATATATATATATATATATATATATATATATATGTCAGAAAATGCTTTGCTCGTATGATATATAAAGTCAGCATTCATCTTATAAGATTTAAAAATGCATTCTCAACGGACACAGTAACTCCCTTGGGATTTTATATAACCCAGAGTGTGCCACCCCATAGGGAATTGCATAATATGTCTACCCATATGTACCAGTATGATGCATATCATATGGAAACCAAAAGTGACAGATGCATAATTACCTAAAAAGACTTGAAGTCCCAATTTAATAATAATAGCCCCAATGTAGGATTTAAGTGACAGGGGTGGAGGGGGGAAATGCAGTAATTGTGAACTAAACGAAGTAATGATTTGTCACCACTTCTGCCTACTCACACTACCTACATAATGTGCGATCACCTCCTTCTGCAATCATAGTTTTTTTTTTAATTTAGTCGTTGCCAATTATTTTTATTATTTTCTCCCAATTTGGAATGGCCAATTATCTTTAGGCTCAGCTAACCGCAACCACCAACACGCTGACTCGGGAGGGCGAAGACGAACACACGCTGTCCTCTGAAGCGTGTGCCGTCAGCCGACCGCTTTTTTTCACACTGCGGACTCACCATGCAGCCACCCAAGAGCTATAGCGTTGGAGGACAACGCAGCTCTCGGGCAGCTTACAGGCAAGCCCGCAGGCACCCGGCCAGACTACAGGGGTCGCTCTGTAATCATAGTTTTGCATGAAGTGAATGTGAATCACGTAGTTTCAAAACATATTGATAGCACATTATTTACAGTAAGTGTCGATGAGACAGTGTACCTGTGGATACGTAGCAATAATGACCTCTTGCATACATCGGTAAGTCTCTAATATTTCATACCAAAAAGTGGGAACACATAGTCAGTCAAAAAGTGGGAACACACAGACAGTCATTTAAAGATTACTTCATTGCATTTATTTCTTTAGTTATCAACTGTGCAAGGTATGAATTTATATGAATTTTTCATTCAATGACCATTCTACTATTCACCATCTTTATTTCTGTGAACCCGACGTTTCAAATCTACCGATGTAACAATGTTGGAAACCAATGAGAAAAATGCTCACGTAAAAAAAGATTCCTGCTTTGAGAAAATACTGAAGACACAATTAAAAAAAAAAAAAAAAAAAACAAACTGGTAATTGTGGTAAAACACTGGATTCCAATAATTAAGAAAAGTTTGTATATTTTCAACACAATCTGCTGTTCCTATGTTACATATCCTGATATTGACTCCAAGGTGGAGCAGGCCAATAAAATGTTCTTATTTTGAATTTGAATATGTTGTGTTTGATTAGAACTCAAAACGTGCATATTGCATAAAATAATTTAAAGAAGTAATTCATTCTGAATGTACAGATATTTACACTTAGCAAATAAATTTGGATTTTTCTTGTAGTGTAATTATTGACACCATATGTAACACGCGAAACCCGCTTTTTGATGATCTGTAATTCCAACATGCAAGAAACAAACACCAACAGCGTAGTTTAAACGTTTTTAAAATGCATTTTCAGTAAAATAACACATTGAAAACTTATATAACAAAGGAGTTTCTTAATTGACTGATGACTGCACCAATCATGTCACAAATACCAGTTGTTTTTCGTGACATGCACTGCTTTGGTCAAGTAAAACATACGTCAAGTAAAAATAATGCACTTATGTTTTTTTTTGTGTGTGTGTATAACGTACCAAACATTTTAAAACATTTACCTTATAAGATAAGGTTTCATAATAAAGATCAACTTGAACAAATGCTACAGTGCCTATTGGTACCAAGTATTGGAGACTGACCCACATGTCAACTGATTTGATTCAGGTCCAAAGGCAGAAGGCAACAAATAAATATGAACACAAAAAACTCTGAGGCTTGTTCACACTAGGTATTGAAAATGTCACTAAAAATCATTAACCATAACGGCATACACTATATAATATAACATAAATGAAAAAACATTGGATGTACACAAAAGGTTTTTTTGAATCATGTTTTCAATTTTATACACTGCAGTTATACAGTATTATTTATTTTTTAGCAGACGCCTTTATCCAGGGCGACTTACAATTGTTATAAGATATCACATTATTTTTACATACAATTACATTATTTTTTTTACATACAACTACCCATTTATACAGTTGGGTTTTTACTGGAGCAATCTAGGTAAAGTACCTTGCTCAAGGGTACAACAGCAGTGTCCCCCCCACCAGGGATTGAACCCATGACCCTCAGAGCCCTAACCACTACTCCACACTGCTGCCCTCCTTTCAAACAGACACACACATATAGCTTATATAGTTTTACACTAATATGATCTCTAAATTAAGCTTAAATACATTTGTAAATGTGTAAAGAGTAAATAATGTATTCGAGGAAATCCATGCCGGTTTCTGCTAGTACCTAATTTACATTTCCATTAGCCATTTCTCATTAAGGTTTCATTAGAAAAACATGTTATTGTAGATACTCTGCAAACAGCTGCAAAATAGTTTTTACAACCAAAAAAATGATAATTCTAATAATTTCACCCTTTTCTTTTCTTGGCTTGAGTTCTACTTCTCAGATACTGTAACACAGCTCTTCATAAAAGACGTCACGCATTGCATATAAACCCTGTAATAGTACTGTACCTCTCAATATTTTATAAAGCCAGGAATGATGAACAACATGAGCAAGGCAAATCACAGACACCTTTGTTTAGTTTATACATTTTTAAAACACATGTTCCTTCTTCAGGATTACTGTAAAACAGGATTTTTTTTGTGGCAACTTAACTTCGCTAATGGCCTTCAAGGTCCATTTTTGCTGCAGTAAATGTTTGCGTTTCTTTTTCTTTTAATGTAAGGCACGTGTATGAATAACACATTTCACGACACATTAATTTTGCGGATTTTTAATAAACGTGAAATTAGCAAACATTTGTTGCTCGTGAAATGCTCTTGGTTTATAGTAGTTGGAAAACTTCCCACAGTTTATTTTAGTTAGTCAACACCCATTTCTGTACAGCCATTTCAGTATAATGAGATGAGTATATACAGCACCATTTACCTTTAATATTGAGATATTAATATTGTTCTTGCTTGTGTAAACTTACAGTAGTAACTAAATTAAGTTTAGGTTATTTTATATTTCTAGGGTTTTACTGGTTAAGAATTATACAGCTAGTTCCACAGACCCTGATTAGCACTAATCTTATGTTATATTATGTAAGACAGCCCAAGATTAGTGCTAATTTGGGCCTGTAAAACCAGCCATAAGTCATTGAAATCCATACATTTGACAGGAATTTTAACTATGAAATCCATTTAGCGGTAGAAATAAAACTAAAATATATATATATATATATATATATATATATATATATATATATATATATATATATATATATATATATATATATATATAAATTTACACCAAAAAGGGTCGACAAATACGTAGTGAGAAAAAGAGTGTGAAAAATCATATTCATGTTTGAAATGAAACTGTTTTTTATTATATCTGTATTGAAGATATTTGAGCCTTTACAGTTTTTCACATTATTATTATTATTATTATTATTATTATTATTATTATTATTATTATTATTATTATTATTATTATTATTAATACATGGTTTTCTTGGTGTCAGTGTAATATCAATAGTTTAGTTTATGACTGTCATTGAAAGTTTCTTGCTATCAAAATGTAGTTCAAATTAGACTACTAAATTTTACAAAAATACTTGAAACTTGAAAACTTTTAAAAGCAAGTAGTTCCATCTCCAAGTTGTACATCCAGAGGCAACATAATCAAACCAGTCGAGACCCAGTTATATTTGCACAGAGTACCTAAACAGCACTTGCTATGGATTGAAAATGTACAGGCACTTTAAGTACCCCAAGAATGGCTGAATAACCCCTGAAGAAGAGTTGCTAATTATATGCACTTGCTCTTCACAGGAGACCGTGACGGCTTCATGTACTATAGCAGCTATTATGGCATGGTACTTCGAGCTGCACAGGCCGATATGACTTTGGACCAATAGGATGACAAGTGCTGCTTTGTTCAGGAAGGTTTCGGCTGTACTCATATCTTTTACAGCATACTTTTTAAACAATGGTCCTTGGTGGAAATGAGATGCGTGTGTTTAAATGTCGCAGTAGCTTTCAAACTGAACAAAACTTTCAGTGCTATAATGACCACAAGCTCCATAAAACGTCACAGTATACTAAAACTGGGTTAAAACAGTCTATGCCTTGCATTTCAAAGAAGTACCTAGCATGCCTACCTGCTCCTACTTAACGCATCAAGACAAAAAAACAAAAGCAAGTGGAGCAACAGCAACATGATGGCATTTCAACAGAGCAGAAAATCGGAACCACATCTGCTCTTGTCTTGTAATACTAGATTACATTCAGGTAATCAGGTGAGATCCCCGGAATTTCTACCATAAACCTACCTGAGGTTCCCTGAGGTGCTCACATGAGAGAGAAGAGTTTTCCTGGCACACAGCCACAGACAATGAGAGACAGCCTGCCAAGGCACTGCCTGAGTTTAGAGAAGTCAGCCTGCTGGTCTAGGCTGCGGAATGACAAATGACATCCTTGCCAACATCAGAGAGAGAAGGTTTCTCTCCACAGCCCCTCCAGATGGGCCTAATTAAACTATTAGCCAATGAGTAAAGGCTGATAGCTCCATTAGGAACCATTCACCGCCTAAATAAACAGCACAAATAAACAGTTTTCTCAACTAAAGCTTTTCACATGCACAATTTGATAGTATTTTGAAGCAGCCGATTCAAAGTAATGTTCTCAGTTGGCTTGCAGGAAGGAACTTGGTGTACAGCGAGTGGCTCTTCAGCAGAAAGACTGCAGTTTAAAAATAAATACACAGAGATGCGGTGAGAAGTGTACCTGTTGGCCACTGTTCATTAGGACACACATGTAATATTCTTCTCTTACAGTTTCATCTCAATATTCTGTAGGATAAAAATATTTTGCCTTTCCCCCCAGCAAGCCCCCTAACCCTAACTCCAATGTTGTGGAAACCTGACATTCTGAGTCACACAGAACAGTGTTTAGCCAAATGGAAAAGTGCAGAGCGTGATTATTGTAGGGGAACAGTACATTTCAAACATCAGATTTACATACCAATGTGTAGAAAACCTACAAGCACACGTTTCATTTTCAGAAAAAAAAACATGGCCCTGGAGATCTGGAACATGTATGTGCAGATCCTAGCTAACAGACAAGGGTTTGAGTCAATGATGGTCTGATTCAGAGGGGCAATAAGAAAGTGCACCACTGAGACAGAAAAGAGCTCCTGGATTTTTAGATTATTGCAATGTAGATGGTAATGTTTACTTTTCCCAAAAATAAACACTATCTAAATAAATAATTACGTATCATTGTAAAAATCTTAGGTGAAAATGCTACCATTTTGGAGATACAGTACTGTAGATACTGTACATGGGATATGTAATTTTATTCCATTATATCAGTTCAATTGATATATAATCGTATTTATTCCACAATGGACCGTTTGTAAGGCCAAGTTGATGATGCACCTGTAACAGCCAAACAATTAGGCTTTCCACCACATTCTGAAGTTTTGGATTAATGTTTTTTGTTTTTAACTCAGTAGCTACTGTATGTACCTTTCAAAGGATCTCTTTGGGTAATTATATTATGGATACTTATACCTGTTTTGTTTTTTTTGGAAAAAGGAACTATATTATTCTCTTAATTCTGTTTTCTTCATGATATCAATCACAATAAACAGAAACAAATTGTATTACTCAGTATATCTGCTAGAAGATGACTGGTAGAGTCACACTGCTAACTAACTCATGCTACATAATACTTGGCTTTGCTGTCGATGCTGACAATGGCTTCTGAATTGGAGACAGCACTGCTGTTAAAGGAATCAAAATCGGTGGAACATGGAAATACCTGCTAAGCTCCATTTGAATCAGACCCAGAAGTGTGTGAAGGTGCCAAACAAACACAGTTGGGGTAATGCATAGTGCTATCTATATACTGTTAGAGCATATTAATCAATGGTGCCAACTTGGTAAGAATCTCAAAATGAGAAGTGTGAAATGGTATGGATAGTGGACCAGGGCACAGCAGGTTGATTCAAGTCTGTTAGTGCTACATTCTTGTCAATTGTACATGCAGATGCTGCCAACAAACTCTTTGACTGTGGAAATCAGCAGCAAAGTCTGTTCTCCATAATGGCACATAGAGTCCATCTTCTGAAGCTTCAGTACCAAGCTCTTAAAAACAGCCCTATTAACACATTTCTAAAGCCCAGGACAGAAATTGAGAGATGCAGATTTTATATATATTTTATCTTGCATGACAAGAAGCATTACACAGCATTATATAAAATAATACAGAATCACCTGCCAAACACAAGAAATGAACCAATGGGTCAACACTTTACTGAAAATGAATATGTCACTGTAACGAGGGAGGGGCAGGGGAGATCTGTGCTGACTATCTGGCGCATGCGTGGTACTGCAGGAAGGGGGAAGCAGCCTCGTAGATCCACCTGTCAGTCATGGCAGTGACACGGAGAGGTGGGGAAGAGGGTGTGTTGGCTTTCCCTCTCTCTGAGTGGCTGAGAGGCGGGCCTTGGGGGATTGCTCAGCCCATAAGTACTGCGCTTGGTTGTGCATTCGGGTGGCCGGAGAGAGGATACCCAGTGACGCTGGCGGAAGACGTCAGTGTAAACAAAGACCAGACAAGCACGGCTGATTGAGACAGCCTGCCTTAAAAGAAACTAAAAAGTAAAATAAATAATTACGTACCCAAGGGGACGTGTGTAGTTATACGGGGAACTCTGGCCACCCCAGTGTACAGAAAATATCTGAGGCCCGTACTGACCGGCTTAGCGGCAGTGGGGGCACTGCGTAAGCAGCACTTTTGTTTTGTAGCTTTATTACTGTGTTTTATTTTCCCTTTTCATTTCGCCTTTTGTTTTCATTATTATTTTGAGCACCTGTGAGTGCGCCAGCTTTAAACTGTTTACCAGTATTGGTATTCCTGTGGTCCTGTGTAACGTTGCCAGTACTCAGGCCACGGACAACAGCGCCCTCTGCGCGCCAAAAGAAAAAAAACAAACAAACACCTAAAATAATACAACTGGGCACCAGTGCAGCGTTTTCAAATAAAACGTCTGTCTCCTGTGTGTGTCAGTGAATTGCCCACCACCCTTCCACAGTCACAAATGACGTACAATTTGAGGTTTTTGAAGAAATAAAATCAGATAATGTACAGATAATGTAAACATACCGAAACATTGGGAAGTTGGCTCTTTTGAGCAAAAACCTTTTCACATTACAAGCCTGCAACTTGGGACTGCTCATTTACAGTAAAATGTGTGTTTCTAATGTTCTGTCCAACCCCTGTTTACATACAGTATTTGTTTTAGGCGAGTATGTGCATATAGCTGTGTGTGATTTTGGAAACGTATTTCTTACTTAAGAGTCCCAGTAAATCACAGATAACTGTAAAGGGAGACAGATCCCTAAAGATTGATTTTCCTCAGACAATGTGGTCTAGCTCATTGGAAATCATTCAAGTAGTGGTTAACAAAACACCACAGAGAGGGAGGCATGTCAAATTAGCGACTTCTTAAATCTCCTGGTAATTGTCAGTCTAATTAAAAAATTGTTAATTATAATGTTTGTAACTTCAAATAACTGCTCAGCTATAAAGTTCTGTCTGTCAGGTGAAAACAAGACACACAACAGCAGAAGAGGAAAATCAATCAGCATCTGTTCATTTATCACAGGCAGTACACTAAATTGAAAAACAGATTACCTAGTGTGCTGCAAATCTGCATTACGATAAAAGAGCAATGCATTTCAACACCTGCTTAATAAATGATAATGGGCATCTTTATTTGTTAGCCGCAGGGCTTAGTTTGCCAATCAGAATACAATTGCTATCTTTACTCGCTGTGGATTGTTCACAGCGAGTAAAGTTGCTCAAATTAAAGTGTAAACAAGACTCTGCAGAAAAGTGCTTCTGTTCTTATATTAACTGCTCCTCTGGTAGCAAAATACCATATTACTTTTAATTACCACTGCCCACCCCGCACTCAGATATCCGATTTGTAATAGATACCGCCCTCGAATTAACATCGCTCTCAATAATGAAGCATGTACTTTTTTTTCTTAGCCCAGCTCAAATAAATGCAGCAGTTAATAGAAGAAACGCATAAAAAAGACAGCATGGCAAAACATTACAAATAGAAACAAAATTAATTGAATAAACGTGAATTAAATGTATTTAAAATAGTACAATTACACACTGGAGCATAGCGGTATTTTACTGTAAAGTTTATGGAACCCAAACAAAAAGAATAGGTACACAGCACTACGTACTGATACTGGTGCAGAAGTAAATGCAGCAGCACAAAATTATATATATATATATATATATATATATATATATATATATATATATATATATATAATATATATATATATATATATATATATATATATATATATATATATATATATATATATATATATATATAATTGACATTTCTCTCTCATTATTACTTCCCTCTCCACGTTACACTGGTATGTGTCCTCACCTAGTCCAACACTGATCTGATCTGTGAGCTCAACAGCTTTCAGTTTAAAGTTGTAGGACTTCTTCACCATCCTGATCAAGTTGTATCCTCAGAAATAAACTTCAATATACACCTCCCTCAAATACCGTAAAAAAAAAAACAATAACCATAGTACTAATTACTGCCGCCCTTGAACAAGTGCCACAGCTGTTTTTAGCAATTTAAAATAAACGCATGCGCCATTAATTCAAAGTAATACGGTAGTAGCTTTCATATTTACAGCAATAATAATTGAACTCCAATAAATGAGCCTACAATGCATTACTATTGCGATACAAAAATATATACTGTATATATTTGTATATACTGTAGCTATCATTGATATTACTACTTGGCACCAGAGGTTCAAAATGGTATTTTAAATACAGCCAAGGTTGATTTATTTTTTACTTAATATACAGCATGTTTAAGTTATCTGGCACAGTATGTATACTCACAATTCTACTGTCATTGAAACGTAGTGAGTTAGTGGTTGACTTTTCATTCAAACCCACAGATCATTATTGTGAGTTTCTTCTACTAACTAGACCAAACCAAACCACAATGAACAGTTCAAATCAAATCACATATTCAGGATTGGTTTGCAAAAGCTAAAGCAAGTTTTGGGGTAAATTTCTGTTTTTCAATTCCATTTTCAATTCCTTTTTAAAATCAATTCTCAATCCCAGTTCCCATTCTTTCAAAGGAATTGGAATTGATATTTTAGAGATATAATAATTGCAGTGATTGTTCAACTGCTTTCATCTGAAGCCAATTTAATTGACTAACGGTGATTTCAAATTAAGTAATTTGTTTTCACTGTGAGAAGCTCATTTTAAAAGAAGCCTGCTAATTGCAATTTTGTTCAATGGTATGTTGGACTTGATTGAAAGGGAAGTGGAAGTGGAATTGGGAATTGATTTTAAAAAGGAATTGAAAATGGAATTAGAATTGAAAAACAGGAATTGACCCCAACCCTGGGTACAGTCATAAATGATTAAAATTCCTGGCAAAGAAGTGACAACAGTTAATCTTAATTCACTTATAAATGTATTAAACAAAAGACTTTTGTAGAGGTTCTCACGTTACGACAGCTATTCTGAAAATAACAGGTATACAACACATTAAAATGAACACACAGTGCAGGCATAGACACATTTATAAAATAATACTCAATATTCAAAACACTGGGATATTGTGCGTGCTGCCTGCATTTATCAATAAGTATGGTTCTAAGTATGACAAGTTGACAACGTGCAGTATATACGGCTGTAAACACACATTGTTTTCTTGCGTCTGCCTACTGCTCAGTGTCAGCAGCTGTCACAAAAACCAACACAAAGAGCAATGATTAGGCCTCTGCTTGCAGAGAAGGTTCTAACGTGGAGAGATGTGCCTCTTCAGACCCTTAGCCTGGGGGCATCACTTCTACCAGCCTGAGCTCTTCATCTTTCTCTGCTCTAAATCACTGAGACCAGTGGGGTTTGTATGTAATCTATCACAGAGCTGGAAGTACAGCTTCCATTGCATAACAGTTCGATCTATTCCAGGTTTTACTTTTTACAGTCTTATTGATAGAGATGTATTTTTTTTTTTCACAGAAAAAAACATCTTATTTTATGGCATTTAACAGTCTAAAAATGTCAAGATATTATTGTCCCCTTCATGTACTGGACAGCGCGATCTTTAGCAGAAACGTTTACGATCTTTGATGCAGCTGGTGTCTTTTTTGTTGAAGATGTTTTAAAGAAATTGTGCACTTCTATGCAGTGTGTTCAGTCATTCACCTAAAGCAAGCAAAACTGTCTGCCAGGTTCCGAAATGCAGCATAACAGATAGTGCATCCATAGCAAACATTTACTGTCTTTACTTTTAAGTGATAGAAAATATTTACACTGTTCTTTCAGAAAGGGGAATTTTCACAGGGAGCTACATATTACACAGCAAGAGGTAGATTTCACGGACATTGTGAAATCTGTGAAAAAAAATACAGCCTTACTTATTAACAAGTAGCTAAAGTGGGTCTGATTAAGCTCATAAAACCAAGAATGGCTTCAACTGCTATGGAATGGGGTCCTTAGTAACCACCCCTTTACCCTTTAGTGTAGGGATTCCTTGTAAAGAATTAGTAATGCATCTATAAATAGGCTATAGTGTATAGTACAAAACAGTATTGTACAGCTGTTATTTATACCAGCACCATCAACTGGGCCAGTTGGTAACACTTTGAAAACCACAAGGACATTCTGAAGCTTTACTGTCTTTTACAGAAAGATACATATTTTGGAACTGGATATGGTAGAAGAAGCATGGATTTGATAAAAAAAAAAAATGGTGCACAGTAAGTTAGAAGTGTTACCTATACAACTGATTATGGACACATCTGAATTATGCTTGCCTAATAGGTAAACCCCAAGTCCCTTTTACATTGCACACTGTGTGCCAACAAACTCTTACCCTTAATAATATAACAAGCCATCTGACAAGTCACCGGCATGCCAAGTCTCCTCAGATCTTTATCTCCATTGTTATCTTTGGTAAAGAGCCATGAGAAAGCGCCAAAAATAAAGTGTACTGTACTGTTAAAAGATATTTAAACTTGTAGGCTGCTACCATGCTGATAGTTCATGAGCACTTACCTATCTGAAGTATCCATGACAAGGAGTATTTTATTACAGAGTATTATTTATAAATCTACCACAGGGATTTTTCAACATGATATCCAGTAAGACACTTACAGATTATGAGTAAAAATTGTCCAATGTACAAGAGTGGTTGGCTTTGTGTCTAAGAGCTAATATGCATACCAAAGGTGTAAAAGCATGCTGAATATATATATATATATATATATATATATATATATATATATATATATATATATATATATATATATATACTAGTGCAAAAGTTTTAGGCAGGTGTGAAAAATGCTGTAAAGTAAGAATGCTTTCAAAAATAGACATGTTAATAGATTATATTTATCAATTAACTAAATGCAAAGTGAGTGAACAGAAGAAAAATCTAAATCAAATCCATATTTAGTGTGACCACCCTTTGCCTTCAAAACAGCATCAAGCATCAATTCTTCTAGGTACACTTGCACACAGTTTTTGAAGGAACTCGGCAGGTAGGTTGGCCCAAACATCTTGGAGAACTAACCACAGTTCTTCTGTGGATTTAGGCAGCCTCAGTTGCTTCTCTCTCTTCATGTAATCCCAGACAGACTCGATGATGTTGAGATCAGGGCTCTGTGGGGGCCATACTATCACTTCCAGGACTCCTTGTTCTTCTTTACGCTGAAGATAGTTCTTAATGACTTTCGCTGTATGTTTGGGGTCGTTGTCATGCTGCAGAATAAATTTGGGGCCAATCAGATGCCTCCCTGATGGTATTGCATGATGGATAAGTATCTGCCTGTACTTCTCAGCATTGAGGAGACCATTAATTCTGACCAAATCCCCAACTCCATTTGCAGAAATGCAGCCCCAAACTTGCAAGGAACCTCCACCATGCTTCACTGTTGCCTGCAGACACTCATTCATATACGCTCTCCAGCCCTTCGTGAACAAACTGCCTTCTACTACAGCCAAATATTTCAAATTTTGACTCATCAGTCCAGAGCACCTGCTGCCATTTTTCTGCACCCCAGTTCCTGTGTTTTCGTGCATAGTTGAGTAAGCTTGGCCTTTTTCCACGTCGGAGGTATGGCTTTTGGCCGCAAGTCTTCCATGAAGGCCACTTCTGACCAGACTTCTCCGGACAGTAGATGGGTGTACCAGGGTCCCACTGTTTTCTGCCAGTTCTGAGCTGATGGCACTGCTGGACATCTTCCGATTGCGAAGGAAGTAAGCATGATGTGTCTTTCATCTGCTGCAGTAAGTTTCCTTGGCCGACCACTGCGTCTACGGTCCTCAACGTTGCCCGTTTCTTTGTGCTTCTTCAAAAGAGCTTGGACAGCACATCTGGAAACCCCTGTCTGCCTTGAAATTTCTGCCTGGGAGAGACCTTGCTGATGCAGTATAACTACCTTGTGTCTTGTTGCTGTGCTCAGTCTTGCCATGGTGTATGACTTTTGACAGTAAACTGTCTTCAGCAACCTCACCTTGTTAGCTGAGTTTGGCTGTTCCTCACCCAGTTTTATTCCTCCTAC
This sequence comes from Acipenser oxyrinchus oxyrinchus, assembly GCA_030684275.1. Taxonomy (NCBI): domain Eukaryota; kingdom Metazoa; phylum Chordata; class Actinopteri; order Acipenseriformes; family Acipenseridae; genus Acipenser; species Acipenser oxyrinchus. The sequence goes on from CM060249.1 coordinate 93,786,956, forward strand.
ACAGCTGTTTCTGTTTCAGTTAATGATTGTGTTTCAACCTACATATTGAATTGATGATCATTAGCACCTGTTTGGTATAATTGTTTAATCATACACCTGACTATATGCCTACAAAATCCCTGACTTTGTGCAAGTGTACCTAGAAGAATTGATGCTGTTTTGAAGGCAAAGGGTGGTCACACCAAATATGGATTTGATTTAGATTTTTCTTCTGTTCACTCACTTTGCATTTAGTTAATTGATAAATATAATCTATTAACATGTCTATTTTTGAAAGCATTCTTACTTTACAGCATTTTTTCACACCTGCCTAAAACTTTTGCACAGTACTGTATATATATATATATTTAGTTTTTTATGAATTTAATTTTTTGGTGCTTATTTTTAGCTATTTTCAAGTTTTATATAAATCTGTTTTTTTGGGGGCTTTCGCTTTCCAAAATGTTTGAGTTTTTTCTGTCAAAATATGTATAGTAATAACTCGACAGTACTTGCACTTAAGTTTTACCTTCGTTCCTTTGCTGTCTTCCACGACAAAATCCTTATTGTCACGGGCACATTCTTCTGGGGGTTTTGTGTGTAGACATTTTTTTACATTTCACCACAATTTACAATTCTGTTTTAAATCCTCGGTATCTTAACTATAATACAGCTTTAAATCCTGTGAACAAGCCTCCATTCCTAATTGTAATATCGTTTCATAAGCGGGTCTCCAATAGAAATGTAGAAATGTGCTACCACTCAGTAGTTGAGGTGGGTTTAAAGTATTCAGAACGAATCAATGATAGATACAAGTATATAATATAGTAGTCCGGCTAAGTGACCACCCCTTGGGAAGCAAGCAAACTGTTCTGTTAGCCGAAGTGTTCTTTAAGACGGAGTTAGCCACCAGACACAATATGAATTAATAAATGAATAAATAAATAAATAAATAAATAAATATGTATTACTTGTCATGACACATGTGCATCAACATATGAAATGAACAGAATAAGAGAAAAGCAATAGGCAAGTGTATGTTAATAAACTATAATAATAAAGCAACAGACAAACTAACATTAATAAACTAATTGGCAAACTAAATTAACACAGCACCCCTACACACGTTATAAAATGCAGCAGCAGATCTAGATTAATTATGAATACCTGTACAGGAGCAATATTCAAGACATGCACCAAATTATTTAACAGAATGGTGAAGCAACTCACCAGAACGGGAAACACCAAGTGGCTCTGCGACTTGTGTCTGATTGAGGTTTTTTTCAGGAGCTCGAACAATTTACTTTCTGTAGCAAGAGAAACAGCGACGCATTTTACTGTTTGTTTACATGCCATTTTGTTGCGATGAGGTGCACTTGTGAAAATCAGAATACAAAACGAGGTAATGCTATGACGGCGGTTCTTGAAAGATTGAATAAACCAATCAGTGTGCCTCAAGACACTCTCACGATGACAGTCACATTTGAAAAGACTGAATAAACCATTTGAATTTAAGTTTGATGATGATGTTATCAGGTTACAAAACGGCGGTGCCAAATAGGTGTTCTTTTAAGCAAAGCACCGGTTCCTTTAGGTGGAGCATTTACAATGGAAAAAATCTGTTACATTACAAGGGTGTTCTCGTAAGGTCTCCATACAGCGGACGCGATGCGACTTGTCCTGCGATAAAATTGTATTTCCGTGATGTGCTAGGCAGCTCTCCTTTGATTGTAAAATCACAGGTATTGTGACCTTCAATGGCGTTTGGATCCTTTTCAGAAATAAGCCACATGAAATCCGGTGTAAAACAAATATATCCACTTTATTAAATGGAAGACCTTTCAAACTATTCACAACAGATTAATCCGAGCTAGAAAATAATAATAATAATCCCTATGACTTGTACAGTGATAAACAAGGAGTTTAGTAATCGCCTTTACTGTACAGCTCCGGGTATTTTGATGCTGCAAGAATGATCTTTTCTTCCACCATTGTTTACTGAAGGCACACAAGGGAAGCAGTTCCTCATTGGTCAGTTTCCTAGCAAAAATCTCAAAATCGCAATCCTATTTTTTTGACGTGGACTGGTGTGTCGCATCGCGTCCGGTGTGTAGAGGCCTTTAGACGAAGTGTTCTCTGAGGAGGTGTTCCTATATGTGGAGACTACTGCATATATATATATATATATATATATATATATATATATATATATATATATATATATATATATATATATGTGACTTAAGGATCTGAGGATTACTATTAAGAGGATTTGAAACCATTAAAATTCAAATCACTGCAGAATTACAAAATGAAATACTGTATCTATTTTTAAAAACTTGTAATTATTGTATATTTAAAGAGCATTTACACCATAACTTACACAAACACTATTCAATTACCGGTACGGAATTTCCTAAATTTGTAGCTTCAGGCTGTACTGTTGAAGTTAATTTAATTGTCATTTTTTGGAAGGATTTTCCTGACGTTTGTGGCTTCAACCACAACATTTTTTTTTTTTTAACAAAGTCTTTTGTAATGAATTGTAAGTGGTGTAATACAACTATTTGTTATGTAAGTAATAACCCACAACGGATTATGTATGGTAAGACATATCTTACCACATGTCTGGCTGCATTGGGCGGCTGTGTTTCTGTGGCCATCTTCATAAAGATGTCAGCGAGCAAAACTAACTGTCTGTGAAAAAATTACAGGTTGCTGTGGGCATGACAGGCAGGCAGGCAGACAGAGAGAGGCACACCGGGTAAACAGGATAACAAAACTCAAATACACAATATCTAGAGCATAATACCTTAGCAACCACGTCCAAAAACAGGGTTCAGAAAATCCAACACCCTGGGAAATGAATAGAGATGGAAGTCTGCACCGGGAGGCCCGCGGCCCAAAATGAGTTCCAGGAGGTCAGCTACAGAAAGCCGATATCCCCAGCATTCTCACACGCCGCCTTGTGTGATGGGCCCCTGTCTTTCTGAGTGGACCTGATGGAAATTAAATCAGTAGAGACCGCCACCTCTGCACTGCGTACTCTGGATGTAGCTGTTAGTTATTTCTCGCACTGTACACACTTTTGACCCCCCACCCCTTTTATCTTTTAAAATACCAATCCTATTGAAAGAATGTTTATAGAGACAATGTCTCAACGTGTTTCCGTACATCATCACTCTACACCTGTGACAGGGATGGCTGAGTGGTGATGTCAGGCCAGAGAGAAAACAAAAGTACTGCAGGGCAAAAGACGCGGCATGTGCCTTTTATTTAAACAATAACAAAAATAAAAGGTTTAACAAAAAAATCACACTTGCTTACAGAGTAAAATAAAGGTTTTAACAAAAACAAAAATCGAACACAAAACACCCAGGTCAGGCTGGGCAGATGCTGTCCCTGATCCTGTATAGGCCTACTTGTCATACAAATACTGCCACCCTGTCAGTGGAGGAGAACGACACTCGGGTTAGCTAAATTAATAGTGATCCAATGTTTGTTATAAACATGAATTATTATTTATTAATAGTTTATTACATTATTTATTATCTCAAGTGAGTTTTCTATGACCCGTGGTTATTTTCTAAACATGTCCTAAAGTCCAGTACCAAGTTCAGAATCAAACAAAAAAAAGTGGTTTACCTAAACAAACTTTGTATAATCATCTCCATCAGAGAAGGCTCCAAATAAATAAAAACGATAGCCTAACACAAGTCTTGCATTACACAACAATACAAATGACCAGTTGCCTAATGTTAAAGAACAGAGGAAATAGGCTAAATAAAATATTTAAAAGGATGTCTAGTTTACACCTACGCTAATTACAGGGGCAGCTATTATAATGTACTGACCCTTTAACCATCGGCAAAGATATGCATGTTAAATATACAGTACTGTGCAAAAGTTTTAGGCAGGTGTGAAAAAATGCTGTAAAGTAAGAATGCTTTCAAAAATAGACATGTTAATAGATTATATTTATCAATTAACTAAATGCAAAGTGAGTGAACAGAAGAAAAATCTAAATCAAATCCATATTTGGTGTGACCACCCTTTGCCTTCAAAACAGCATCAAGCATCAATTCTTCTAGGTACACTTGCACACAGTTTTGAAGGAACTCGGCAGGTAGGTTGGCCCAAACATCTTGGAGAACTAACCACAGTTCTTCTGTGGATTTAGGCAGCCTCAGTTGCTTCTCTCTCTTCATGTAATCCCAGACAGACTCGATGATGTTGAGATCAGGGCTCTGTGGGGCCATACCATCACTTCCAGGACTCCTTGTTCTTCTTTATGCTGAAGATAGTTCTTAATGACTTTCGCTGTATGTTTGGGGTCGTTGTCATGCTGCAGAATAAATTTGGGGCCAATCAGATGCCTCCCTGATGGTATTGCATGATGGATAAGTATCTGCCTGTACTTCTCAGCATTGAGGGAGACCATTAATTCTGACCAAATCCCCAACTCCATTTGCAGAAATGCAGCCCCAAACTTGCAAGGAACCTCCACCATGCTTCACTGTTGCCTGCAGACACTCATTCGTGTATGCTCTCCAGCCCTTCGCAACAAACTGCCTTCTGCTACAGCCAAATATTTCAAATTTTGACTCATCAGTCCAGAGCACCTGCTGCCATTTTTCTGCACCCCAGTTCCTGTGTTTTCGCGCATAGTTGAGTCGCTTGGCCTTGTTTCCACGCCGGAGGTATGGCTTTTTGGCCGCAAGTCTTCCATGAAGGCCACTTCTGACCAGACTTCTCCGGACAGTAGATGGGTGTACCAGGGTCCCACTGTTTTCTGCCAGTTCTGAGCTGATGGCACTGCTGGACATCTTCCGATTGCGAAGGGAAGTAAGCATGATGTGTCTTTCATCTGCTGCAGTAAGTTTCCTTGGCCGACCACCGCGCTCTCACGGTCCTCAACGCGTTGCCCGTTTCTTTGTGCTTCTTCAAAAGAGCTTGGACAGCACACCTGGAAACCCCTGTCTGCCTTGAAATTTCTGCCTGGGAGAGACCTTTGCTGATGCAGTATAACTACCTTGTGTCTTGTTGCTGTGCTCAGTCTTGCCATGGTGTATGACTTTTGACAGTAAACTGTCTTCAGCAACCTCACCTTGTTAGCTGAGTTTGGCTGTTCCTCACCCAGTTTTATTCCTCCTACACAGCTGTTTCTGTTTCAGTTAATGATTGTGTTTCAACCTACATATTGAATTGATGATCATTAGCACCTGTTTGGTATAATTGTTTAATCATACACCTGACTATATGCCTACAAAATCCCTGACTTTGTGCAAGTGTACCTAGAAGAATTGATGCTGTTTTGAAGGCAAAGGGTTGTCACACTAAATATGGATTTGATTTAGATTTTTCTTCTGTTCACTCACTTTGCATTTAGTTAATTGATAAATATAATCTATTAACATGTCTATTTTTGAAAGCATTCTTACTTTACAGCATTTTTTCTCACCTGCCTAAATACTTTTTGTTGCCCACAGTCCACTTACACGATAGGTGTCAGGTGTATACATACTACACAATACATAGTGAGTACAGGTGTATTTGTTCAAAGCATTTTGATATACACATAAATGTTGTAGACATGTAGTCTCATCCATATTAATGATGCGGTCTGAGGTTCCAAACGTTCCCATTGGTTAAATTTGAAATGTTCAAATGTGTTTAATCCTACAGTTGAACAATAAGAAATTAAACTGAATCTAACTTACCTAAATCAAACATGATGCTATTAACCACAGCTCAGGCCCGTTTGCACAAGCAATAATACAGGTTTTAACCAGCATCTCACTGATACGGTTCAGCACCTTATCTTATGAATTACTTAACTACAGGTTACAAAGCCGATGTTATTGCCTCTACAGAAAATTAGGCAGTGACTGCCATTCTTCAGATACAGGTACTTGCAAGAACATAGCAAGCACAGCCATTAGCTACACTGACACCTATGATCAGCTCTAGCAGCACCGTTTTTTTTTTTTACTACTGTGGGAATATTGGTGATTTCAGTCTTGTTGCTAATAGTGTAGGAGTGCCATTAGCTTGACTATCTGCTGTAAAAATGCTTTAACTTCTATTCCCACTTAAATCCTTCATTAATTTTATCTAAATTGGGAAACCATTCTGGCTGGTGGGTAAGAAAAAAAAAAAAAAACTTTAAGCTGCTTTATCCAATTTGTTCCTACATTTAAAATAAATCTATCAGCATTACCATTTTTGCCTGCCTGTCTCCCAAATCCAGAGCAGTGTATTAAATATAGTTACAATCCTACTAGAGTAAGGGTCACTTGGCTTTTGATGCTTTAAGTTCCAGTGCACTTGCTGTAGAAACGTCTATTGAAATGAATTTCAGTTTTGAACCCCAACCCCTCAGTTTGTCTTACTGGGTTATTTTCACTTATAGGAGGCTGTGTTGTCCAGTGGTTAAAGAAAAGGGCTTGTAACTAGGAGGTCCCGGTTCAAATCCCACCTCAGCCACTGACTCATTGGGTGACCCTGAGCAAGTCACTTAACCTCCTTGTGCTCCGTCTTTCGGATGAGATGTAATTGTAAGTGACTCTGCAGCTGATGCATGGTTCACACACCCTAGTCTCTGTAAGTCGCCTTGGATAAAGGCGTCTGCTAAATAAACAAATAATAATAATAGGACTTTATGGACTATTTGTAAAAAAAAAAAAGGACTATGGTAGGAGATAAAAAGTCCGGCACTAATTGGCACTAGGATGCTTCCGTACACACTGCCTATGCCAACAGGTTTATAGTGAATTGTCCCAAATGTTGATGGCATACAGTAAGCATTTGTAAACAGTGCACATCCAGTCTTTAAATATATGAATGCACAATAATGAATGACAAACATCATGATCAAACAGCAATACAAAGTTTTGCTTCAGCCCTATGCCAAAAAAATGAAATGCATTTCCAATAAGCAACTGCTAATGTCTTACACAGTTTTCTTCGATCAGCAAATCAAGCCAAACATATGCATAATTCTAAGCTAATATGATATATATAAACTGACATAATTATAAAAATGAAATGCTGATTTCATTTTAACACCGTTAAGTGCGCTGAACTAAAGATTACAATATCAATAAACACATATTCAATTAACAAATTTAAATAGTTAAAGGATGACAAAAAGAATAGACTAAAAACATTAAACAAATTTGATTGTTAGGTTCATTATTACATATGAATGTATTATAATGTATATAATGTATTCATTAAAATAATAAAACAATTTACCATTCTCTGTAATTGACAAAAACAGCATATAGACCTGTTTTTATGACAAATATTGAGAGATAGATTTTTTTAAAAAAGAAATGGACAGATTTCATTACCTGCAGAATATTTCATTTTGCAAGCTTTTTTTTTTTTACCTTAACCAGACAATTACCTCAATAGCTCAGCTGTGTTATTGAGACATTTCAGCGTGAAATGTGTTTTCCTCGCTGAACTTTAAGCAGAATTTCAAGTGCCAAGTCTCAAAAGCCAAGAGGGGCTATTAAGAGATAATTACTAATTATGCTAATTTTCAAAGTTGTGCTATTTCTTTCCTTGGTCATTTTGTCTGCAGCTCTCTGGAGAGAACAGTCAACATGCAATGTTAATAACCTTTCCCAGCTAAATGTTCAGTAGAGGACAAAGTGTCCTAAACCGGGGATATTTTACACTTAATCAGACTGTGACTGTGAATTAGAAATCGCTTTTCACAGAATGCAGTGCTTGCTGATGTTAATGACCTTCATTAACCTTTTAAATGCCAGCAGTATTTGGCCACAGTAACGATATATATATATATATATACTGTATATCTACAGTTGATCCAGAACACATACCTTTTAATTCTGCAACAACACACGTTTCCTAAGATATCAATTTTGTAATTAAAATAACAAAAAATCACATTGTGATATACGTCTACAGTTTGCATTTTGGTCTAATCTATTTCAGGCAGGTGTGAAATTCTGCAGGTACCCATCGGTACTCTGTACCGGGACTTACTTTATCTGCTTTTCATCCAACGCACATGCATTCCATTCACTCTCACACAATCCACTAGCACAGCGTTTCTCAAATACGGCCACAGCGGGATTTTGTGCAGCCAAATCAGCCCCCAGTGACTCCTCCCTTAATCAACCTTTAATCGGCACTGCTATACAGCTTTCATTCAGCGCAGTCCATGCTGCTTGCATTTGATTCCTCATGATGCTTCTGTTTCTGTTAGCTGCTATTGGCCGGCATTAAAGTCAGTATAATCACTACATGTTGATTGGCCGAACTTTCATTCTGATCAGCTTTCATTTTGGCATCGTCACAATTCCCTGCCCATTTTGCTCTGTGTCAGTGTTCATTGGTTGATCAACACGAGAAGACTTTAGCAGTGCGACATGAAAACAACAGTATGGTTATTATTATTTTCTTACTGCAGCAGAGAAACTATCTGAATATGGAAACGACCATTGCTGCACATGAATTTGAAGGCAAAAATTCACGTCGGTGTCTGCCATAAATTACACAGTTGATAAATATTAGAAATAATTATCAAAACATGTTTTGCCTTGCACGGATTTACCACATTGCCAGAATTTGCTTGAAGGTTTCTAAAATGGCAAGTGTTGTTTGAGACAGTAGGGAATAACATTAAAAAACAGGATCATGATAGTGCTGCTTCAGATTTGGTAAGCAAGTCAGAACTGGGATACAGATGTAGGTGTGCTTTACATGTTTCAAACACCATCCTAACTTGCAAGATACATGTTAAGTATAGTGATCAACATTTGGCTTTGTTGTGATCCAAGTATTTTCTGTTATGAGGACTGTAATAAACAAAAACAAAACAGTGAGGTGTTTTTTTTGTACAATGCCCCCTTTTCTACATTTTATTTAAGTTTTCACTTGTGTGTACATCTAAAAAAGGCATACGGAAACCACAGTAATGATATTACTTTATGTGTCTTTTGCCACTTTGTTAATTGTGCACAAACCACAATGCCAGGGATAAAAAAAAAAAAAAGCCTGCCTGTTCCTGCCTAAAAAATATTTTTCTGGAAAAGATCATGGTATTAATCTGTACAGAAACACAACAGAGCAAACAGAATATTTATTGTAGGATAAGTAATACGTAAAAAAAGAAAAAAAGAAACAGGGATTTATGTTCTAATCCAAGGCTATCATTGTAGCACAGCCAGGTCCTGTGGTAGGTGAGTACCCAGGGTCTGGAAAGTATGGGGATGATTTCAGATTAAAATGGCCAAGTCACGTACATGCCTGTTACATTCAAAATTAGAGGGGTATTTTAGCCCCTATTGTGTATTGCTTGACTTTGACCTTTTTGTATTATTTGTTCATAAGCACAGTTATTTTATACAATTTTCTTATAACATCATCCTTTTTTTGGAATATCTTGAAACAAAACTCTCTACAGCAGTGTCACAAAGGCGGCCGACAGTGGGTGACGTCAGACCAGAAACAGGAAGTAATACACAGCAGACAGTGGGGTTGTGTGAAGCTGAGCACTTGATTGTGCTCAGCATTTAATAAACAACAGACAGAAAATAACAGGTTTGAACACAACAGCACACGGCACTTTCGCCAAAATAAACAGATAAACAAAGCGGACTATCACTAAACAAAGCGGTGCACGGAGACAAACAAACACGGTGAGTACAAAACACTTATTATTCTTTTTACTATTTTATTTCTCTCCTTCTCCACACCCGTTCTCCACTCTCGAACACCCAACCCGAGTGAGTGAAGCGTGCATCTATATATACTGTTGTGCTGGGATTCAATTACTAATTAATTATTCACTTGAATCCCAGCACGTGAATTAATTATGTGCAACCTCGTGCCTAACTACAATTATACATTTTTAAACACACGTGAAACACAGACCCGCTTATATCCCGTGTACCAATCGCTATACACCAACATTAACACATGCAACATGCAACATATAACACAAACTACGCACAAGGGCGGCCACATCGCCACATATACCCCCTTGTGCGCAGCACACATGGCCTCAACGGCCACCTCCCCATAAAACCCAGCAGTCCAGGACAAAGTCTCGGGCTGGGAAGGGAGGCTTCAGTGGGCCCATGGCTGGCAATGCTGTCAGCACCCCTGCCGGTAGTGGCACGGCTGACAGCATGCTGGTCCACTCCTGCAGCGAAACTGCTGCTGGGGATGCTGGTCTCCTGACCTCTCCCCTTTCTTCGTAGCGGTAGCTCCCTCCTGTGGGGCTCCGGCCACAAGAACTCCTGCAGAGAAACTGCTGCTGGGGAAAGTGGTCTCCTGACCTCTCCCCTGTCTTTGTAGCCGGTAGCTCCCTCCTGTGGGGCTCCGGCCTCAAGAACTCCTGCAGCGAAACTGCTGCTGGGGAAAGTGGTCTCCTGACCTCTCCCCTGTCTTTGTAGCCGGTAGCTCCCCTTTCTGGGGCTCCGGCCACCGTACTCCCTGTGGTGGAGGTGCGGGAAGCGGAGACAGCTCCTGCTCCTCTGCTCCGGGCAGTGGCGGAACCAGCAGGTATTCACCCTCTGCTGGTGGAGGTGGGAGGGGCAAGCAGTCCTCCCACGACAAAGAAGGCGGAACCAGCAGGTACTCACCCTCTGCTGGTGGAGGAGGCAGAGGCAGCTCCTGCTGCTCTGCTCCTGGTAGAAGCAATTGAGGTGGTGGAGGCAGAGGCAGCTCCTGCTGCTCTGCTCCTAGTGGTGTCGGAACCAGCAGGTATTCACCCTCTGCTGGTGGAGGTGGGAGGGGCAAGCAGTCCTCCCACGACAAAGAAGGCGGAACCAGCAGGTACTCACCCTCTGCTGGTGGAGGAGGCAGAGGCAGCTCCTGCTGCTCTGCTCCTGGTGGAAGCGGTTGAGGTGGTGGAGGCAGAGGCAGCTCCTGCTCCTCTGCTCCTAGTGGAGGAAGTGGTGGAGGTGGGAGCAGCGTGTAGTCTCCTGGCGATGGAGGTGCGAGCAGCGTGTAGTCTCCTGGCGATGGAGGTGCGAGCAGCGTGTGGTCTCCTACTGTTGCAGGGGACTGGTGCGGCTCCGCCTCTCTTGCAGGGGACTGGTGCGGCTCTCCCGCTCTTGCAGGGGACTGTGGTGGAGGCAGAGGCAGCTCCTGTTCCTCTCCTCCGGGTGGTGACGGTGGGGAAGTGATACCAGCAGGCGTTCACACTCTGCTGGTGGATGGGAACCCAGCAGGCATTCACCCTCTGCTGGTGGACACGGGGACAGCAGGCATTCACCCTCTGCTGGTGGACACGGGGACAGCAGGCATTCTTCCTCTGCTGGTGGACATGGGGACAGCAGGCATTCTTCCTCTGCTGGTGGAGGTGGAACCAGCAGGCATTCTCCCTCTGCTGGCAGCTTGGGTCCTAGGGCTGTGGAAGCCCGACTTCCCTCTCTTTGGGCTGTGGGCGCACCGACTCCTCCCTTTTGGGCTGTGGGCGCACCGACTCCTCCCTTTTGGGCTGTGGGCGCACCGACTCCTCCCTTTTGGGCTGTGGGCGCACCGACTCCTCCCTTTTGGGCTGTGGGCGCACCGACTCCCCCCTCTTGGGCTGTGGGACGTTCGGGCTCCTCCCACTCAGGCGTGGGGCGTTCGGGCTCCTCCCACTCAGGCGTGGGACGTTCGGGCTCCTCCCACTCAGGCGTGGGACGTTCGGGCTCCTCCCACTCAGGCGTGGGGCGTTCGGGCTCCTCCCACTCAGGCGTGGGGCGTTCGGGCTCCTCCCACTCAGGCGTGGGACGTTCGGGCTCCTCCCACTCAGGCGTGGGACGTTCGGGCTCCTCCCACTCAGGCGTGGGACGTTCGGGCTCCTCCCACTCAGGCGTGGGACGTTCGGGCTCCTCCCCTTTGGGCTAGAGGGACAACAGCCTTGTTAGTAGCGGTGCAGGGCACCTTTTAACACCGCCTGCAACTGCTGCGCTGATGTTACTCTGGGCCCCCTTGCTTCTCCTGATCCAGCAGCCAGTCGATCACCTCCTCTGACACTGGGCTGCAGGATGGGTGCTGCTGTTGCTTCCTCTCTAGCGTCTTTCCTCCCTCCATTTCTCCAAAAAAAATCCATTTTTTTTTTTTTTTCTCTCCAAAAAACACACGGTACTCCTGCTCTGGTCTGAGTCTTGGAGGCGCTGGTAATCCCACGATGACACCACGTGTCACAAAGGCGGCCGACAGTGGGTGACGTCAGACCAGAAACAGGAAGTAATACACAGCAGACTGTGGGGTTGTGGTGAAGCTGAGCGCTTGATCGTGCTCAGCATTTAATAATCAACAGCACAGAAAATAAAAGGTTTGAACACAAAAACACGGCACATTCGCCAAAATAAAAGAGATAAACAAAACGGACTATCCCTAAACAAAACGGTGCACGGAGACAAACAAACACGGTGCGTACAAAACACTTATTATTCTTTTTACTATTTTATTTTCTCTCCTTCTCCACACCCGTTCTCCACTCTCGAACACCCAACCCCGAGTGAGTGAAACGTGCATCTATATATACTGTTGTGCTGGGATTCAATTACTAATTAATTATTCACTTGAATCCCAGCACGTGAATTAATTATGTGCAACCTCGTGCCTAACTACAATTATACATTTTTAAACACACGTGAAACACAGACCCGCTTATATCCCGTGTACCAATCGCTATACACCAACATTAACACATGCAACATGCAACATATAACACAAACTACGCACACGGGCGCGGCCACATCGCCACAAGCAGTTACTACATAGTGTAATATTTCTTAATACTTATTTAAGTTTTAACTTAAGTGTTAAATTACAGTACATGACTGAGTGATACAAGCAGAGGGTACAAAGTTTTCAGTATTTTCAAATTCTTTGTTTATGGTGATTTGGTTATATTTTATCAGTTATTTTTAAGGTTTATTTTGTATTCATAAATGTATCATGTACCGATATGTATACATTTTAAAAGTAATTATTCATTGGCACTCGAATTGTCTGAATTTTTTTAATGTTTTAATGTTTTATTTTAATTATATTGCGTATATGAGTACCTGCACTTTTTTGTTGAGAATTTCACCCCTTAACTTAAGTCGTTGGAAGAATCTAGTTAATTAACTCCACTTTTTTAAACTCAAAGTAAGCTGTTTATATTTTCTTGTTAAGATGTGTTACCAGTACAGAATTGTTAAGAACTTTATTATGTTACTTGTGCACAAGATGGCAATCATAACAGATTTAAGTGTAGTTGCTTTCTACGTTACAGTGGTGGTATAATAATAATAATAATAATAATAATAATAATAATAATAATAATAATAATAACTGAGGAGCCATTCAGTGTATGTATAGAAATGCTGAGGGGGATTTATGTCACACTTTTGCTATTATGATTCAATAGTTCACTGACTACATTCATGCATATGTTTTGTGTGAGTTTGAATCACAGTATAGTAAGTATCAAGTAGTATTTCTTTACAGTGCCACAGTGAGGCGCCACATAGATTCAAGGGCCCTTCTCTGCATGTGGACAGTGCATGCAGACCAGCTCATACTCATTTTTATAAAGAGACAGCATTTGATATTAGAAAATAAACAGAACAACTAAACGCAAAACACAAAGACAAATGTTTCAGACAAAACATTTATAGTGACTCTGGCATCTCCTGTCTCCCCAGACGGCTTCTGGAAATCAATTGTGCCATATTAACACTGAGGGAGTATCTTCAGTTCTCATCCATGTTTACAAGTACAGTTAGTAGTGTGTGTTTTATTCCTGGTACAAACAACACATCAGATTTACTTATCAGTTTTTCATCACTGCTGAAGATATGTTGACCTGGATCCCTGGTTCTGGCAAGCCCAAGGAGATCTTCTCTACAGGAGCGCGTAAACAATAATTGCTACATAAATGATGTGACACATAAATGATGAGACACCTGTAATATCATTTAAAAAAATAATAATAATCTTGCTGCATTGAAAGCAAAAGATGTGTGCTTCATCAAAAGATAGTGCTGACAGAACCGTGCTTTGTAATTTTATCCTACTATTTTTTTATTCCAGTAACGAAATTCTTTTTAACGGGTTAATTCATTTTGCTTTTCAATCATGCATGCATTTAAAACTGTGTTGAAATCAAACATATGTAGAAAATGATTGTATTATTTAAAAAGGGACTCAAGCGCACAGTCAGTCCATAAGGAATCAGCATGAACTGCTGTATAAAACCCTAACGTTTGGCATGTTTTTATTCAGTTTTAATATGGATTATATACAAAGAGAAGGTGATGTGATAGATTTTATTAGACTAAGCAATACTAATTATCATTTAGTTAGTCCAATAAAAGGTATCACATCTCCTTCTCTTTGTCTATCATCTCTGTACTTGTACGGCTACCATTTCATCTATCAACTTATATGGATTATGAAACTTAGTTGGTAATGTGACGCAGTTCTGTGTATTCACAGCTAGGTAAATACCATTTATTGTTACTAAGGGAAGCCAAATCCTTGGGCATGGTTATTATGTGCAAAGGGGGTACTGTGTAAATCACTGTGGAATGATTAATTACGAGAGGAAAACAGGATTGCAGTATTACACATTACTGTAACACTTGTTATGCATAGGATGTTGGACATGTGGGGATTGCTGGCTTTTTTAAACATCACTTGCTGAAATAAAATTAATTTGCTGCTAAGTAAACCTAGAAATGAAAGAAAACTGTTTATAGCAGGTTTTTTGTACATATGTAGATATCGCTTATAATTTCAAATTCAGATGTTTAACGCAGATGCTTCATTGAATACTACAATCGTTGAGGAAAGTATGTGTATCTATTATGGTGGTAATAGTATCATTGTGAATCAGGGCACTCTGCATTGAAAGTACTTCAATGCTTTTGGGTTTGGTACTAAAACTTCCTACCTGGGTGGTGTTGTGTTTTCATCTAACCGATGCCCTACATTGTGATCCAAAAAAAAAAGACAATACCTTGTAAAAAATAATAATAATAATGAAATCAACATAAGATCTGCTTACTGTATATCCTTTGAACATTTTTTAATACAAACCCCATCATAAATTAATCTGCTGCATTTGCTAGGGATTATTCTATCAAATCCCTTGTCTGTGTAATCCTAAAGCACCGACCACTTGCCAAAAGGACTATCAACATAATTGTCTAGGCTTTCAAGAAGATGAAAGGCATTAAAATAACAAACACGAATTCCTGCTTAATCTCCATTTTTAAGGCAGTTGTTAAAACAAGTTGTTGCTAGAAATTCATGGAGCAGACTTCCTTTCGGATTAATAAAATATTGTAGCGATCTCGGTTAACGCAGGCAGGCGCATCACACAGGGCGAGGCAATCCACACACAGGCAGAGGGTGGGGCGCAAACCTGGTAACCCTCGCACTAAAGCATAGTGCCGATACTGCTGTACAAAAGAATCGGCTCATTTGCAAGGAGTGTATATCGGGCTTATGTCTTCATGTGTGAGTATGCCACCTACCAGCCCTGCTGCTGCCTTCCCCCACACACGCTACAATATTATCAGACAATGAAACCATTTTTACCTCTATTTACAAAATATGTTTTAAGTCACTTTAAAATTAATAATAAAAAGAGCATGTTTTAGACATAACCAGGATGTGAAAATGAATCTGTTTAAAAAGAAATGTGC
Organism: Acipenser oxyrinchus oxyrinchus; assembly: GCA_030684275.1. Lineage (NCBI taxonomy): Eukaryota > Metazoa > Chordata > Actinopteri > Acipenseriformes > Acipenseridae > Acipenser > Acipenser oxyrinchus. The sequence continues at coordinate 93,802,615 of CM060249.1, forward strand.
ACACACATGCAGGGGCTGTATACTATATGGAGAGCCTGTACTTATATCTGAAGGATTTCTACTTTTAAAGTGATCACACTTTTTGGTGGGCGAGTGTCACAATTCATTCTCATAAAATACACCTAATACAAGCTTTGATGTCCTAAGATGACATGTACATGCTGTAATTGCAAAAACTGGACATTGTATTGAGTGCTTTACACAATTTTACAGTTTTACTAAGTGGACATCTGGACATCAGCTGTTTTAGAATGACTCAAGACTATACAGCACAGCAGGTTTATTTATTTTAATTAATTCATTCATTTCTGAATTAAAAAAACAAACATAAACTACAATCAATTATTTTGTATACATTTGTTTTGACTATTATTTAGAGTGTACTGAGTAACAGCTGAAAACTACAACAACGAAGGGATCTATTTGACAGGATAACAACACCAATAATTGAACAAAACCAGCCCCAAATATCGAAGTACCAGTAATAGAAATCCTTGTCTTTAGCACTCTTGTGTTTGTTCTGTTAGAACAAACATTAGAAATTCCTCCTTTAAGGGCTAAAGAATGAAGTACTGTAAACACCTTGAACATCGTTTTGACGAATGCGTTCATCAAAGTTCTAGTATAATAGTCGCACTGCTTCTGCAGAATAAACGGCTACTCTATTCAAATTGATCTGAATCAGCAATATTGACAAAAAGATACCATTTCAAAATGTAATGTGACAGCTTGAAGCATATCTCGAGCAAATACACTTTGTGCATCTTGTCTGATTTCCATATGCAATGCCTAATGTTCTGTAACCAATTTTATTATATCCATTATGTAAATATATTTGCCTCTGCTCTGTTTTATTTATTGACCTTCCTCTAAAGTACCTAGTTATTAATATCATCTTTACATAGTGATCGGTTGTAAAAACCTAGGTGTGCATAACAATGTTATACACCGATTTTAAATAGGATTTTAAATAGGTTAATGTGTTGCAACTCTTGTTTCAGAAAGACATGCTTCCACATTTCAAACATCTGTTACAGTAAACGTTAGACAGTAAGCAAACCTTAAAACGATTTATCGACAGAAAAGACCTGATGACATTTTACGAAGACTGGGAATAATAGAAATGCAAATGAACCTGTAAGAAAAAATAGGACAATGTGAATATAGGTAATGTGTCACTGTCTAATTTCTCGCATCATGCTTTTTTATAAGTTACAGCTGTTAAGCACAAACTAGCATAAATGGACCGGGTTAATAGAATATATTTCCCTTACAGATATAGTAACATATAGTTTTGATTAAAATTGGTTCATTGTTAAAAACAACACGATACATCAGAAGCCTCATTTCTACGCTTAATAAAGCTATTCCATTCAATTCATTTCTCTTTGCCCTGCGGCCAGGAAAAGTCCTGTCTGCTATTAACTAATCTGTACCACTTCTGAAATAGACTCATATTTCTATATTCACAATGCAAGTTCTGCTATTGCAGCTAATGGCCTTGTTGCAATTTTAACATGAATGTTATTTCATGGATGGCTAAAAATCTGCAGAAATAATTGAAGAAAAAGAAGAAGAAGAAGAAGAAGAAGAAGAAGAAGAAGAAGAAGAAAAATAGCTAAAGGTTTAACGGAATAAATGTTATCAACAAACCCAGCCATTCTTTTTCATCTATCAGGGAGTGTGATAAGCAAAGCAGGTATTGAAGCACGACACAGGCTTGTCATTGGTAAAGACTTGTGTCCCTGAATCCAGGCAGGATGAAACATGCTAATTTATTATGTTGGCCTTGCAGGGAGATGAAGGGCTATAATGGCTCCCTGTCTCTAGCCCTGTGCAATCTTTCTATTCTGTTCATTTCTCATTAATCCTACTCCACTCATCCACCTGGACTATTTTTTTCATCACACTACTCTTTATTCCCTTCAAAAATAAAATTAAAATAATACAATAAAATAAACTCACCAGTTTTAAAGAAAGCACTACGTTTTTGACAAAACTTATCTTAATTATTCCTCGATCTTCAGATAGATTTTGTTCTGCAACTTTATCATTTACATCTTATCTATCATAACATGTTTAATGTAATGGCTGACTTTCATTATAGATCCAGTATATTGTTTCTAGGTAAGACTAATAGAGAACAAGACAAATGCTGTACATAAAAATCACAAACAAACTAGCGTGTGTCGATGGCAAGCTGCACGCACACATTGCATAAGGACTGAAAGTGAAAAGTTCCTCTCTGTCTAAAACCGTACAGTACAGTTTTAGATCACCTACATTAAAACATGCCTGCATTTTGGTATAATTAGATGGGGAGTAAACACCTCAAAAGGTAAGGCTTAACAAATTTAACAATACACTTATGACCACAATTCAAACAAAATTTGTTCTTTTAGAATAACATACATGCTCTATGACTTCAGGTCTCAGAGTCACTATTGTGTGATGCTTTTTACCATCATGGCTATAAGAACTTACAGTATGTAAAGTTTGTTTTATTGTTCTGGACAAACTATTCAACACGCATGACCTATAGTAGCAGGTTAAACACTCGTCCACCTTAAAGTTTACAGTATATAATTATACCTTGTCTTGACATAGTTTCACATTTTTCCCTCACATCCTATCCCATTTTTACCGTGTGCTTTGATTTTTATTTTCCATACTCTTGAATTATAAAAAACTCTTCAGCAGTTTGCTCTTTTCTCAAATATAGCACTGCATAGCACAGCAGTTGCCCTTCACATGTCAGACTCAACAAAAAGCTGAATGATGCTATATGATATACTGCAATACCAATCTGCTGCAGTGGTAGAAATACTGGAAAACAACATGATGAACAATGTATATTTCTTTAAGCTGTACATCACAAACAAGGTTTGCATCACATACACAAAATGAACCCATCCTTGAAATAATTTGGTACTCACTGAACCAACATATTTAAAAAGGAGCGTATAGTTATAGTATAATATTTACACTTAAGATCATTTGTTTTATTCACTAGGACTCACTTTGGGTGAAAAATAAAACAGAAAATGTAGGGACTATATGAGCGGTGTCAACAAACAGTATGGCATAATATATTGCATGGGCGAATACAAAGAAGACAGACAGATTCAAGTCACACAACACAAATCTGCAAACTACAGAAAATACTTTGGGACAAGTATAAAAAGTAAAGAGGCCTACATTATATATGAATTAACTAATAATCTTCTGAAAGAAAACACATTTTCTGTATAAACTAAATCAGCCATTTTTGGGTAGCAGTATTTCAAATGCACAATATACATATAAAAAATGAATTATATAACCCACCCCTATAGTTTTCAATAATACAACTCCATACATAGTAAACATTTAAAAAGAAGAGAAGATAGAAATGTATCAATTGTCTGGAAGGAATAATACATGTTACCTGCTGTATGCAGCAGTCCCACTACAGATAGTTTTAATTTGAATTTTATCTGACCTTAGTCGTGTGAAAGCAGTGCAGTGTGAAAATGATCGTGTTTTGATTAACGGACTCACCAATTAAGTTATATAGAAAGACAGACATACTTCTGTAGATGCCTTTGTACTGCCACATTGGTCCCCAGCGGAACAAAAAGGACACAATAACAAATAGCCAATTAGGTATCTGCTTGCACAGATTTCTTGGTAAATAACGCAATACTGTAACATTCATATGTAACAACCGATATCGTTAAAAGCCCCCCTCCCCTTTATGTGGAAAACAGCAATATCGAGAAAGGAGGTGGTGAATTGACCAGTAGGTTAGACAGTATTAGGCTGGCATGTGTTCAAAAGACTTGAGGTTAACTGTTTCTAAAGACAACATTCCTTCCAGCTTACGATTTCGATACAAAACAATTCAGAGTATAGACACGCACACACACACACACACACGACATGCCGGTCATTTTAATGTTGCTGTTACAGTAGTCAGTGTATATAGGTTCCTCGTTATGCCTTTAACCGGAGAGTATAACTTTCTATGGTCTATAACTGCACAATATGAATGGAATGTTAAGAAAGCCAAGGTACGACTGGAATGTTAAGAAAGCCAAGGTACGACAGGATAATAATTATCAGTCAAATCTCTAGTACCGTTTTATCTTACTGCAGGACTATGTGACAACATGACTTTCAACTCAGAAAGCACAGCCTCTATTCTCTGACACACGTTTTACATTCAGACGAAATATATATATATATATATATATATATATATATATATATATATATATATATATATATATATATATATATATATATATATATATATATATACATGACTTGCACTTTGATATATTATTTGCTTAAGTAAATGGTGATCAAAATTGTGTACTACGCAATTGAATAAGAATGTCACTTTACACTCCCAGGCGTCCACAAAATACGCTTGATTTCCATTAACGAAATTTAAAAAAAGATCGCTTAAAAAGTTTACCTTTTCTCTTAGACCTCCTTCTCCTCCTTCTCTTGAACTTGCATTTCAGTTGGCTGTTTGGAGTTCCCGGAGCACGGGTGTTGTTTCCAAGGACTGATGCCATTGGGGCTGCTCTGCAGCAACGTTAAGTAAATGTTCTTTTCTCTGTGTTTGTTTTATTCCCTAGGTAAACCTCCTTTTTTTCTCCACCTACACTGTCCCCAGAGCAGTTTTTGGTGTTTTTGTTTTATTTTTTGGAGTTCTCTTTATTGGTTACCCCTTACTGATGCAGCACTGCCTGTGCACAATTATGCATTAAACTTGCGAGCAGCTATGACAGACGGTATTCAGCACCATCACAGCTAGATAGCTCTCAGTAAAAAGGCGCCTTTTTCTCGAAGGGCTGTAAATAAACTGCTTCTAGTTTCTGCACTTCTGCTATTATTTTGGCACCAGCCACTTTGAAGGCAATCATGCAGGAAGCCTATCTATTTGCTGCCGCAAATTCTAATTAGACCCAATCATGGCTGTCTCGTGGCTCTGACATCAGCACCACCACTCCGCGCCCCCAACCCCTCCTCCCCACCTCCCCACCTCCCCCCACCTGTCAGCTTGCAAACTCAGCTCCTATTTAGGTTGAATGATGCCTAAGTCCTGATAGAAAGGAAAGAAACAGCAACATTGTTGGCTTGCAATATATATTAAATTAAACTAGGAGTGTAATAGTAAAAAAACCACCCCATGCTCACATATACTTACAACGATACAGGTATTGTCCCGAGTACTCATTTCTAATTTGTTGTTACTTTAGTACAGTACTTTACGTGACCGGTTTTCAATTCAAAGCGTATTTTAACTGCTTTATTTATGGTCACTTAGCAAATATCGTGCATTTTTAACAATGTCTAGTACAGTAAAGCAATACCGTATGTTTTGTTAAAATATGCACATTGATGAAAATCTGATTTGTAACTTTTCTTTACTATTGAATACAGGAAATAATGTCAATGTACGTGCAGTAGTGCTGTTTTTCAGGAAGTATATAGAGACCAAACTATTTTATTGAGCTTAAAGAAAAAAAAAAAAACGTCCAGACCCCACAAAATGGAATCTATTTTGCTGTTGTTGTTTTTTTGTTTTGTTTTATGTATCTATGGAGCCTGCATGTATTGAAAGTCACATTGCAGAACATGTATGATCGTGATCATGTATGGCATGTATTCATGTCCCTGGGAGCAAATATGTTCTTAGTCTACACTAGTAACTTCTGTGCGGTAGTACCATAGCATATGCTGTGAGCACTAGGTATATCGATGTCTGAGTACCCCTTACTAGCACGCTGTTATCATCATTTACGTTGTGCGAGGTGGCGAGTCATCCAAGGACTCTCATGTGCATTGTTCAGAAATGTGTGGGCATATCCATGAAGCTGATGAAAGGGCTCATTCTCTTTCTTACCCCAGAAAGCATTTCAGCATGATGCACTGAAAGAAAAAACATATGTGCATAATTCAGAAATCGTGTAACGTCAGTTATTCAAACTTAACAAGTCGTGCAAAAAAACTAAAGTTTATAGATAAACGGTTCATTTTTTTCAAAGTTGAGTATAAAGGAATTAGAAGTAATTCCGAATATGAAGCTTTGAATCGGAACCTATGGTTATAGAACTAGTGCATGTTGTTCAGCATAAAATAATAGTTCTCAGTGGAACTCAAAGAAAACAAGACTTCCGGAGAAAGCTTTTTGACATGGATCTGTATGGAACGTCAGGTGACCTTTGTGTGGTGTTAATGATTAACAATTTCTTTCTTTTTTTCAGAAAGTCAAGTTGGGTCTTAAACGTATACGTCAGAATTTTGTAAAGATGTAAACCCGACTACGAAAGTGTAATATGCTAGTCTCTTTATGACCTTTGCTGACAGTTTTGTGACAGTTCGCAAGGAACAGTGCATAGCGCAACCTGACATTCTGACATTTCGCACAAATAAGCATTATGGAGAATTGCGACAAGATTTAGATTGTTTTTGCTTGCTGGTGGTAATGCCTGACCTCTTAACTTAAGACAAACAGACCTGCCGTCGTGCAAATTCTGCCTTATTTGTTCAGAATCATAAGATAACCTAAAAAGGTTTTACACATTAGGCTTTTATATACAAGTTTGAAATAGAAAAAATACTATCCTTTTGTAACGGGGGAGGTTATGAAGCCAAACCAAGAGGTGTGCACAGCTACAGCGGGGGCAACTACGCTCAGGCTAAGCCACCGCCATGCAGTGCAGCAATCTAACTATGCCAGCTCTATAAAAAGAGAGAAACTAAAATGTAATGTTTCCCAATGTGCCCTAGTTTAACAGCAATGGTTATTTTATTGGGAAGGAGCAAGGCACGAGAAAAGCAGAGGACAAGTAAAATTGAGAATTAAATGTTTTTATGCATAAGGTAAAACACGCTTTTCAAATTCACAAAAATAGAATATCAAATGGATCCTTTTTTTCCCAGGGCTTCGTAAAATAGTTGGCACATTAATTAACATCAGATACACAAATTAGACACCTTCGTAAACAAGTCAGGTTGTAAAACACTGAAGGACACATAAGCAGAATAAAATAATCCATTTAGATACATTGATGAATTGGAGATGTGGTTGAGGATTCGGCCAGCAAAACGTTTTCAAATCAAAATAAATCGGAGCGCCAACTAAACAAAGAACAAAACCTAGCGAGTCCTCAATCTCACCTCCAATGGAGTTCAGATACCAAGCATCGGGCAAGTATTCCATTGACTAAACAATCCCATTCTCACAGCTATGAAAGAACGGAACTTGATTTTCATTTTACAGGCTAAACTATCACATAGGAGCCATTCTAGATCTCCCCCTACCCTTCTCACTACAGGCAGAGCCGATGCTGGGCTAAAAATGTAGCAGCAGCGGCAACACTTGAGCTACAATTGCTATATGCGGATACACACCACCACCAGTATACGCCAGTTTATAAACTTCACACATAAAGTGGCCGCTCCTACTTCTCAGCCCTGCATCCATGCTCACACAACCTGCTCGTTATCCTGAACGTCGCCCAGCTCTCCTTAATCAAGCTTTATAAAGTATTCAGCTACAAACAATTGGACTAATTGTTTAATTACAACGCGATTTTCTTACACACATTCACACGCGCTTTAAAAATATCAATATAAAACAAAGTGCACTAAAAACGACACATCTTAAATCATTATAAATACAAAATAAAGTCCAAAGAAAGCTTAACCCCGTTACTCTTTAATTCACTAATTCATTCACTAATTTAAAAACCTGACAATAAAATAGAGTTCATGATCACATTTCTAAGATCCTAGCCCCCTTCAGATAAAATACACATGAAATACGTACTTCTTTCTTAGATTCATTTATGAATAGTTTAGATTCCATTGTCTTTCTATATTTGGCACAAGTCAAGAGGTAACTGACATAATGATAGTCAAGCAATGTGAAGGAAATAACATATGTTCTGAACAATGCCATATTCGCTGACATTAGGGGGTCTAGTCACTTTGATTTTCGTGCGTGCTGCAAAAACAAAACAAACGAACAAAACAAAACAAAACAAAAAACAAAACAAAAACCCTTTTGCATGAAGGCAATTGGTATAGAACAGCAAATCCGACAGAGGGCTGCGAGGACAGTCCAAAATATCCATGGAAATTGCAGTTGAAGAGAAATCAATAGACGTGACGAGCTGTCAATGTCGCTATCTGAGGGCATAATGAAGGTGTGAGCGTGTAAACCGCTAACAGATAACAATGCGGTGGGAAATTACAGGTCAACGCGCTAGCAGTGAATAAGTGTTGTGGAAAATGAGCTGCAGCTCCCGGCTCATGCCTCCTCGCTACTGAAGTGTCGCTGCACTTGTCCTGTGTAATTGTAAGTGGCAGTAGTGCCTTGCTGAATAAGTTGAGGGAATATTCAACCCCCATCTGTTCTGTATTACAGCTGCTCGTGAATAACTCCCAAAAGCGTGCAGCAGATGACCTTGTATTTATTTCAATTTTTTCAATAAATAAATAAATAATAAAACATAAAAAGTTCCTCTTATTAAATACAACTGTTTGCACAAATAGTGAGCAACAGCAGTCAAACCGGAGATACCTATTTGAACTATTTCTCTTAGCATTTCTTAATGGTTTTATTTTCTTGATTTTTTTAATGTGAGTGTTGTCAAGCGATTTCTTGCCTGTGGTGGCACGTGGACTCCAATTGGAATGTGGCTGATGGGTGAAGAAAGGCCAAAGATAACGCAAATTAGTTTATATTGTAGTGTAAAGTGGTGATACACACGCCTGCAGATGCGCTATCCATGGTGCTGATCTGAAAGGTCTGGTGTGCTGCACTGCTGTTCTTGTCAATAGCAGGAACACACGTGGCGCTAGTGCGGCATTTTAATTTTAAGATTAATGAATATTTGTTAGAAGCCCCTGACACAAACACAATATTACGTTGCCTATTGTAAAAAAAAGGCAGAATTAGAAATTATTACTGAAATATTTTTTTTAAATTATGTACTTTCTTTCTTTTTGTCATTAATAAAGCATCTTACAACATTACATTTATTTTTTACGCTATGTAATTATCCTTTCCCCTAGTACTAGAAGTTTAATAGGAGTTCCAAGCAACTCATTTGATATGCTCTCATAAGCCTCTGCCTTTAGAACGAGTGCACACGATTTTTAGTTTTTTTTTAATAGCAGAAAACAGACAAATTAAAGCGGCCCAGCACCACAGAAAATTAGTCAATTTATCAATGTAAGCATACACATTACACGTCGTGGTCTTTGTGTAAGACGTATTTGCATGTTGGTATGCCAATACAAAACTACCAGCAACCTATACGCACATCCCAGTGTATGCATACTAACTTTCATAAAATGCATTATATTTCGGTATATGCATGTTCTCTTCCACTTGCAGCTACAGCTACATTTTCTCAATTTCAACATACACGTTAGCGTTTAATCCTTGAATGCATATTTAATGGTTCACAGGTTACATTGACTACATTGAACAAGAAAGTTTGACATAAAAGTGAAAACCAGTGATCAGATTGGAAGTTAAGCTTTTTTCAATAATAGAGTAGATGCATGCCATTGATAGTTCTCGTCAAACAGTGAATGTTACTTATGACTTAATTTCAAAGGTGGTACTCTTCTGTTTCAGATTGTACTTACAAGTCATTTACATTTTTATTACATTGTAATGAAGATTTACAGCAGATTTATTAACACAGAATCTATGAAAAGGTTGGTCAAAGAACAACCTCTCTCTCTCTCTCTCTCTCTCTCTCTCTCTCTCTCTCTCTCTCTCTCTCTCTCTCTATATATATATATATATATATATATATATATATATATATATATATATACTGTGCAAAAGTTTTAGGCAGGTGTGAAAAAATGCTGTAAAGTAAGAATGCTTTCAAAAATAGACATGTTAATAGATTATATTTATCAATTAACTAAATGCAAAGTGAGTGAACAGAAGAAAAATCTAAATCAAATCCATATTTGGTGTGACCACCCTTTGCCTTCAAAACAGCATCAAGCATCAATTCTTCTAGGTACACTTGCACACAGTTTTGAAGGAACTCGGCAGGTAGGTTGGCCCAAACATCTTGGAGAACTAACCACAGTTCTTCTGTGGATTTAGGCAGCCTCAGTTGCTTCTCTCTCTTCATATAATCCCAGACAGACTCGATGATGTTGAGATCAGGGCTCTGTGGGGCCATACCATCACTTCCAGGACTCCTTGTTCTTCTTTACGCTGAAGATAGTTCTTAATGACTTTCGCTGTATGTTTGGGGTCGTTGTCATGCTGCAGAATAAATTTGGGGCCAATCAGATGCCTCCCTGATGGTATTGCATGATGGATAAGTATCTGCCTGTACTTCTCAGCATTGAGGAGACCATTAATTCTGACCAAATCCCCAACTCCATTTGCAGAAATGCAGCCCCAAACTTGCAAGGAACCTCCACCATGCTTCACTGTTGCCTGCAGACACTCATTAGTGTACGCTCTCCAGCCCTTCAGCGAACAAACTGCCTTCTGCTACAGCCAAATATTTCAAATTTGACTCATCAGTCAGAGCACCTGCTGCCATTTTTCTGCACCCCAGTTCCTGTGTTTTGTGCATAGTTGAGTCGCTTGGCCTTGTTTCCATGTCGGAGGTATGGCATTTTGGCCGCCAAGTCTTCCATGAAGGCCACTTCTGACCAGACTTCTCCGGACAGTAGATGGGTGTACCAGGGTCCCACTGTTTTCTGCCAGTTCTGAGCTGATGGCACTGCTGGACATCTTCGATTGCGAAGGGAAGTAAGCATGATGTGTCTTTCATCTGCTGCAGTAAGTTTCCTTGGCCGACCACTCGTCTCACGGTCCTCAACGTTGCCCGTTTCTTTGTGCTTCTTCAAAGAGCTTGGACAGCACATCTGGAAACCCCGGTCTGCCTGGAAATTTCTGCCTGGGAGAGACCTTGCTGATGCAGTATAACTACCTTGTGTCTTGTTGCTGTGCTCAGTCTTGCCATGGTGTATGACTTTTGACAGTAAACTGTCTTCAGCAACCTCACCTTGTTAGCTGAGTTTGGCTGTTCCTCACCCAGTTTTATTCCTCCTACACAGCTGTTTCTGTTTCAGTTAATGATTGTGTTTCAACCTACATATTGAATTGATGATCATTAGCACCTGTTTGGTATAATTGTTTAATCATACACCTGACTATATGCCTACAAAATCCTGACTTTGTGCAAGTGTACCTAGAAGAATGATGCATGCCATTGATAGTTCTCGTCAAACAGTGAATGTTACTTATGACTTAATTTCAAAGGTGGTACTCTTCTGTTTCAGATTGTACTTACAAGTCATTTACATTTTTATTACATTGTAATGAAGATTTACAGCAGATTTATTAACACAGAATCTATGAAAAGGTTGGTCAAAGAACAACCTCTCTCTCTCTCTCTCTCTCTCTCTCTCTCTCTCTCTCTCTCTCTCTCTCTCTATATATATATATATATATATATATATATATATATATAAAGACTCAAATAATAGTAAGTAAATACACTATTATATTGTGTACATTAGATTAGAATGAAAAGGCGTGAACAAATGCATAATACAGTATATAAGAAATTTCTCTGATCAGTCTAAATCTTAGTAAAGTAGGTTGATGTATTGTATCACACATTTCATTTATAAACATCAGTTTTTTTCAAAATAGGGATATTGATATTGCATAACAATAGGTCCACAACAGTGGGAGCTATTATTTTTTCATGATACAGTAATAACATGTCATGTTGTTTTGTGAAGAAAGCTTAGCATAAATCATATACAAAAGCAGACAGATAAAAATATGTATGTTATAATGTGTGCATTTGATTGAACCTATTCAGTTTGTTAAAATTTTGCTAAGTAGCTTTTTCAGTAATTAATTACTTTGGAATTCTAACAAATGTAACCCTATATAAAAGGGTTCACTGTCAAAAATACATAATCATTTGCAAAAGAGATATGATCTCAGTTACACATGAAATCTGATATTAAAGATGTCAAAGGTCCTGCAATTGACACCTACACTTGACAGAAAAAAATAGATTCAATTAAAGCCATTTCGGCTTGCTAAGTTGCATTCTGGGTATTGCACTGGAAATTAACCTTAGTATAACTTGGGCCTTGTTCTGTCTGTGTGAGACAGCATCGAAAGGGATTTTCTTACTCCTAATTTACTCCCATAAGGAAAACATGCTATACAATTTACAATGTCTAATCTTTGGGGGGAAATAAGATGCTAGTTTCAAAGTATGGTTGAACTAGTGAACTAGTGAGTTATTTGATTTCATTTATTTATTTTAATATTATTTTTTTGCAAGCTATTGTTGGTGTCTTTAACAACATGAATATACAACTTTACTTAATTTACCAAAACAGAAACTAAAAGCAGTCCTTAATTTAGGTTCTTAATTAATGATATATATATATATATATATATATATATATATATATATATATATATATATATATATATATATATATATATATATATATATATATATATATATACATGAGAAAGGAGATAAAGAAGACCTCAAGAACTACAGATCTATTAGCTTACTTCCTATAATCTACAACATTTTTACTTCAAGATAAATTTGACCTGGCACAATCAAATGAGCAAGCAGGATTCAGGAGTGGATTTAGCACAATGGATCTTCTTCAAGTTCTATGGCAAGTGATTCAAACCAGCAATGAGTATGAACTACCACTTTGTTTGGGATTCCAACCAACACAAGAGTATGAAAAAGCCTTTGACTCTGTTTACACAATACCTGTATTAAGCTCTCTAAAAAAAAACAAGGAATTGAGAAAACGTACAGAGACTTAATCAGCACCATATACAAGAATGCAACATCAACAGTAAGACTCCATAAAAACAGCGACAAAATCAAGATTAAAAAGGGGGTTCATCAAGGAGTTACAATTAGCTTGTCAAATTAGACATTTTCAAAATACAGGATTTGGAAAATAAGGGGCTGAAGATCCAGGGAGCCTACTTGAATCACCTTCGATTTGCTGATGACATCCTCATATTTACAACGTGTCAAGAAGAATGACAAACAAGAATACAGGAACTACACAAGGCTAGCATCAAAGCGGGTTTGAAAATTAACCTGAAGAAGACTCAAGTCATGTTTAATAAATATACCACTCCACAGGCAATTGAAGTTCTGAAAGGGAAACTACCCTTATGTCTCAAGAGTAAAGTCTTTGACCAACGCATGCTTCCAGTGCTAACTTACGGATGCGAAACCTGCACCCTCAATGCAAAAATGACTCAAAAATTGCAAACGACTCAATGGAGTATGGAAATACGAATGCTGGGAATAACAACAAGAGACAGGAAAAGGAAGGAATGGATAAGAGCACAAACAAAAGTATGCAATGTTATTATAAGAGCGAAAAAACTGAAATGGCAGTGGGCCTGACATGTAGCAAGAAGAACAGATCATCACTGGATCAAGGAGATACGGGACTGGATCCCAAGAGATATACAGCAACCAAAAAGAAGACCTCCAGGAAGATGGCAAGATGAAATTAGGAAACACGCTGGAGCAATGTGAATGAGGGATGCAGCAGACAGGCTTTGTGGAAGAATCTTGGGGAGGCCTTCATCCAGCATATATATGTGTATATATATATATATATATATATATATATATATATATATATATATATATATATATATATATATATATATATACAGTGTATATATATATATAAATGAGTGAGTCTGTCGGTTCACAAAAACTTGTTGGAGATGATTAATCAAACCTTGTTTCCTTGTGGTCCAGAGTTGTAGGGACAAGCTAGGTCACACACTTAAGGATTGTTCTTCTAGTGATCCACACTACTCAAAGGTTTATCATTCATTTCATTTCATTTTATTGAACAAACATAAAAGGTATAACAACAAACATAGCCACGTCCACGGCGAGTCTTCATGAGGTGGTGAACAAATTAGAAAACAGTTCCTATTTATACATCATCATTAAACACTCAATTATAATTAGCAATATTCAATTAAATAATTCAATTGATTTATCATAAATCGCTAAAATGGTTACAGATATTCATAACCATTTTAACAATTTAGGATATTAAGTTATGTCCTAATAAATCAATTGAATTATTTAATTAATCAAGTATAATTATTTTTCTCTTGCTTCACAGTAAAATTAGCATTTTGACTCCAGTTAGTTTACATCACCTGTAACTTCCAACAAGACACATACATAGACGCCGGGGAACCAATACAAGACTGAAGTATAATTTGTCATTGACATCTCAAATTGATAAACATTATCATATATTTTGTGAAAGACACCATCAAATTACCAAAATGCCAAATACAATTTTCATTGTGTAGAACTGTAGGCCTAACAGTAAATAGCATCCATCAAATCTACAGCATATGTATTGTGTTAAAGAGTGAATGCTCATAGAATAAAAATTTAATTGGCATCTGTATTCATAAGCAAAACATGTTTTTCTGTGTGTTTTTTTAATATTATATTTTAATGAATCCATCCATGTTTGCTTATGTTCTCTGCTGATAAGTAAAAAATCAGTTAAAACCAATGACAGGGTTATGCAGACCTTTCAGTCAATGCAGCTTAGAGTTAAAATGATAAAAAAGTAGGAAATGGATGGCAACCAAACATGATTGGAATGTTAAGTGACCAAGCCATTGGTTTCAGCAAGGGTATGTGATAATGCGCACCAAGGAAATAAACTTACACATAAATAGGCAATCACTATTATTATTATTAGAGCTGCCAACAAAGAACCCTACAAGTGGTCTGATTAATAATGCAAATCTAAATTCCTGATGCGTTTAATATTTACTCTTACTTTTCCTGCATGTCAGTATTATTTAGCCCAGGTTGTACTCTGCCATCCATGTTAAGGAGTAGTTTTAGGTCACTGGCAGAGTTTGGGCTCATTATTTCTGTGAAGATAGGGACTCTTAAGCTTTCAGAGAAGGATTAGGCTGTGGTTTCCTTATCTTCTGTTCAAGCTCATCCCATAGGAATTCTGTTGAGATTCAGATCGACCTTCATCTATCCAGCCAGAGATTTTACTCCACCTCCCGTAATCCTGCAGCTGGGCTTCCTACCTTTATACACCACTGCAGTTATCTATAGTAGTTATCCTTTGTAACAATATTAACAAAAGCTCAGAATATCCTCAATAAACACATGTTTAAACAAAAGCTTTAGACATATACAATGAATCTGTCTTTCTTGTTGATATACACAAGCCCACAGAAAGTGGGCAAAAACTAAAATCCAGTCCTAATATAAATGATCAATCACTTTTGTTAGGGAATCGGTTTTATAAGATGTCAGTTTTAGATATTGTGTACATATTTTTTCAAGAGTTACACTGATAAACGCTGCAGCCACAAAGCATGACAAGCAGAATGCACTAGTCAAATCAATGATCTCCAACGCTCGATATGAAAATATTAGTTGCTATTTGTATATTGCAAAAAATTGAATTAAACGGAAATACACTCAAACAAAGTTAGCAGCTCTGAAAACCCAATCTCAGACTGAGAAAAGTCAATGCCAGTTACCAGTGCTGTCACCGGATCCACTGTCACAAACATTAACCCTTTGCTGTCCTTTGTCGGACTGGGTCCGACATTGCAATTATTCCCATCAGGTCCTTTGTCGGACCCTGTCCGACATCATTTTAAAACGCAAAAACGCAAAAAGTCGGTTTTCAACGGAAAAAGCAGAGAAAACCATTCAATGGCTGAGTGGGAACGAAAGGAGCCGAGACAAGCCGATAAAAAAAAAAGGCGTGTCTCATGAATAGTCATACTACCCCCTTGCATCAGATGGGGCGGTCATATGGAAACAAGCTGGGAGTTACAGTATCAGCGCACAGAGACTATCATGGACATTTGCAGAGCTTTTTTGAGATGTTATAGCAATAAAATAATGACTTGGATTGCATTATTGATGAGTTTGGTGATAAAACGAGTCATCAGGAGACGATTGATCGGTATGTACGACTATTATTATTATTATTTTTTATTTGGTAGCATATGTGAAAGCGATAGCAAATGAAAGGGTGGGGCAGGGCTGGAGATCCCTAGTGAGTGCTTTGTTGATATGCAGGGCCATTTAAACCCGTTTGACTGTGGAAAAAAATACTTTTAAACAGCGCGTCTAAAATTAACTGCGCGTGTGAAAATAAATTGGACCTGGCGAGCCTGACGCAGAATTAATAAATGGACCGCAAAGGGTTAATCTTATCACAAAAGTCTCTAAAGAAGTGTAAAAATGGCCAGTGAGGAGAAAATGAAAGATTCATGAGAGGTTTGATGTTTATATGCAATGTATTTAGGTGCGGTATGTGCTTAGTCCATTGCTAAGCACGTTAAATGGCCCCATCTGGTGTATAGGTACTGCAGCAGAACATATCCAATTCAAAATGTCAGCAGTCTCATTTTTAACCCTGCTTTTTCTGCCAAATTTGAAATGCCCCATTGAACCGTTGCTTCATTGCTGTGACCTACTTACCAAACAGGTGTCGTCCATTTCTGCTGTCAAGCCACCAGACCTAATCAATGGATATAATGTAACCTCTCAACAGAATCTTGGAGGTGGGGCTCAGCCAGGGAAGTCTCTTCCTGGAGCAATCAGCTTAATACACCGGGGGCCCAATTTTGATAACACGGGGGGCAAGCGCAAGGGCAACACTCAAAGTCATTGTGGATAGCGCTTCAGGGAGTGGTCTGTCCCAAGAGAGTGATTTTGATCAGATTTAGCACCCAGCACGAGGGTAATCCGACGCAATGTTGAATTGAGAAAAAAAGATGTTTGTTGAATTGAGAAAAAAGATGTTTGTTATGTAGGTCTGTGGTGGAGTGTCCCGTCCCTATATATATATTTGTATTAGTATTTGTATTATTGTTTGCAGCGCAGATAAAAGCGCTGCTTATTTGTTATTGCTTTTAGATTTTATTTAACTAGCTGACAGTCACGCATCCTTACTAAACTCATGCAGACTGTGGCCAAGGTGTAATAAGATAATTAACAGTTAGTTAACCCCTTGGCCAGAATATAAAAGCCTCCAGCTGTCTGCGCTAGAGCGGAGAGAGAGTCAGAGGTGAGACGGGTTTTTGCGAGGAGATTAGAAGCTAAACAACTGCTAAAACTTATTTGTTTATTTGTTTGGCCAATGCACCTGTTTGTTTTGTGTTTGCTTAAATCTTTTTGCTTGTTTGTTCATTTAATAAAATAGCTGAGCGCCGTAGCGCTCAGTTCCACCACCGCCATTCCATCTATTGTTTGGTTTCTGTTACTTCCTGGTCCGTGATGTCACCACTCATACGCCACTCAACAGCACTTGGTCACAAGGTCCCATTTATTTTTGCTGTATTCAGAATAAAATCAGAAATAGCAACCTAAATATTCTACTTTTTTAATTCTAACAAATAGTAACAGCTTTAGCTTGTGTTTTCAGATGATCTTCTTTAGAACGGGTTCAGGTTAAGTGAATTTTCTGCATCACGATGGGGTCATTTGAAAGACAACCCCAAACCGAACACAAAAAGATTCTGGGGTTCTAAAAATTGTAATTAACCCCTAACATATGCATTCGCTGTCTGATAGGTGTAAAAGTATGGAGCCAGTGAGGAGAAATGAGAGAAAAATACACAGTGGTTTGCAAAAGTATTCACCTCCCTGCAAAGTTTTCACATTTTGTTGAATTACAAAAAATGTATGCACAGTTTTTCAAACAAACTTTTTTATTCAAAGTTGTAGTGGTTAAACTTAACACTGTTATATGAGGAGGAGGTTAAATGTTGGCAAAACTGGCAAAGAAAATGTACAAAATTAAATTTACTGGTTGCATAAGTATTCAGCCCCTTAAGTCAGTAATTGGTAGAAGCACATTTTGCAGCAATTACTGCTATGAGTCTTTTTGGATAGGTCTCTACTAGCTTTGCACAGTAGGATGGTGAAATTTTTGCCATTCTTCATGGGAAAATTGTGCCAGTTCTGATAAGTTTGTTGGGGATTGTCGATGGACTGCAATCTTCAAGTCTCACCATAAATTTTCAATTGGATTTAAGTCAGGACTTTGAATGGGCCACTCTTCTTGTTCAACCACTCCATTGTGGCTTTGTGCTTCGGGGCATTGTCCTGCTGAAATGTGAATTTCCTCCCCAGTTTCAGAGTTTTGGCTGACTCAAACAGGTTTTCCACAAGGATTCGCCTGTACTTTGCACCATCCATTCTCCCCTATATCCTGACAAGCTTCCCAGTCCCTGCTGAAGAGAAGCATCCCCATAACATGATGCTGCCCCCACCATGCTTGACAGTTGGGATGGTGTTGACTGGGTGATGCTCAGTGTTGGGCTTGCGCCAGACGTAATGCTTGGAAATTAGACTGAAAAGTTCAAGTTTTGTCTCGTCTGACCACAAAACCTTTTTCCACATGTCTGCAGTATCATCTACATGCTTTTTCGCAAACTCCATACATGCTTTAAGATGAGGCTTTTTGAGTAGTGGCTTCTTTCTTGCCACCCGTCCATACAGGCCAGCTTTGTGTAGGGACCAGCTAATTGTTGATGTATGAACACTGACTCCCATCTCAGACACAGAACTTTGCAGATCTCTCATGGTCATTGTTGGCTTCAGAGTGACATACCGAACAAGTTTCCTGCTTGCACGGCTGCTCAGTTTGGGAGGGCGACCTGATCTGGGTAGTGTCTGGGTGGTATGATGCATCTTCCATTTCTTAATGATGGACTTCACTGTGCTGAGAGGGATAACCAGTGCCTTTGAAATTTTCTTGTACCCTTCTCCTGCTCTGTGCCTCTCTAGCACTTTATCCCGACTTGTTTCAAAAGCTCCTTGGTCTTCATGGTTGCTTTGTTGGATCACTATGTGAGTTGTAGCTTGAAATATTTTATATTATCTACAAGTTAAACCACTTTGAGTACACACAGGCTGAAACTATTTCACTCATTTTGTGACCTTTCAAACAAATCATTTGCACCTGAACTGATTTAGGGCTGCAGTAGCAAAGGGGTTGAATACTTATGCAACTGAGATTAATCTGTTTTTCTCTGTAAATCTTACTTATTTATATTCTATATGCAGTTTTTAACTTTATCAATGTGGAGTAGTTTGTGTAGATTCTATATGTAAAGTCTAATTTGAAAGAGTTGTGGAGTACGCTCAGGTGCCAACAAAATGTGAAAACTTTGCAGGGGGGTGAATACTTCTGCAAAACACTGTATATCTTTTGAGCACATCTTACTATCTTGTGGCCACGAGATGCCTATGTCGTGGGCACAAGATATTATCTCGTGGCCATGAGATAGTAAAACATGCGCATGATCTATGTTTTTCTCTCATGTCCCCTCCGAGCTCCATAAAAGACACGGTTTGGAAAACTCTATATCTCCTTCTTCTCTCTCTTCGATGCAGAAATGCTAATGCATATTCCATTCTCTACAAAAACAAACACAAAATTAATAAATATTCTATGCAGTTAAAGTGTGCATGCGCCCGTTTATTACACACATAAAAACACTGGAACAAACAAACAGAGGCACAAATTGGCCAAAATAAAAGAATACTAAATACACCCTGATGTCAGGCTGGGCAGTCACCTTCACTGACTGTTACAGAGTATACAAACAGTACAGCATAGGTTACACTCAACTACACCACCACCAAACAAGGGATTTTTATGCTGACCACTGGCGCTAACACTAGCCCTAACCTAAAAGACGACGCAAAGCATGCCCTGACTCCAAAAATCGTGTCCAAACCGCCTTTGAGCCAGCGCCACTACTTTGTGATGTCATGAAAACCGGGCCCCTGGAGAACAATCCCAGGAGAATGTTCATACTCATTGCAGCTTCAGGTAAACTGCAATTTGTGCTTTGCATTTGGGGCAGTTAAATGATTTTGTATTTCCAAATTAGAAAATTATTCCCCAAGACAATGGAGTCTATTTATATATGTATGTGTGTGTGTCTGCATTTTTTAAGGTTAAATACTGTATCATAGACTGAATTAATAAAGAATGCTTAATGCGTCTGCTTAAATATGATTAACTTTTGTTCTGCATTTTCTCTATGTCATATAATAAGTCATTAATCAAAAGGTTCTTGAAAATAATTGTCTACTTCTTAACTGTCCTCAGTGCTTCCAGCATTTGGACGTTTAAGTTAAAGATGTGTTGGCTGCTCTCAAATCCTGCTTTTCAAGATTACCACTCATGGAGGTATGAGCATATTGTCAAAAATGCAAAGCAGTTGACCGAGGTGTCAGGCTATTTGGCTGTGTTTTTACCTCATTAGCTTATTGGAACACAATTGAAACATGTCTTATTTTTATGATTTGTGCTTAAGAATGGATGTTGTTTAATCCATCCCACTAATGAAACTAGTAGTTTATTTTAATGTGTACAATTATTTGTTCTCATTTATCCATAAATATGTGACCATTAAAAACAAATTCTTAGCTGCAATACCATTTACTTTACCCTGAAAAGTTTTAAAGATCATCTGGGGATGGGTATGAAAACTCACAGCTATGCTAACTAATGAATTATTCTTCTTGTTTAGACTTTCTTTGTGCATCATGTACTGTTTCAATAATTATATCCTGGTGATGTTTTAACACCAATACATTTACAGAACCCTTGTGGTCTCAATACAGTTTTCTACCATATCTTCTCCCTCAGTGCAGCTGGCGCACAAAGAGTAGATGTAAGAAATACATTATAGAACACATGTGGTATTTCTTACATTCGATGGGGAAAAGTGTTGCAGAAGGACAGGTTTATTGTTTCACTCTGGTGTACCAGCTGTACCTAGAGAGAAGGTATGTTTGAGAGCTCTACAGAGGTTACAAGGAGGGTTTTAGCCCCTTAAAAGGTCAACAGGAAGTGATGACTGAAGTTAGCAGTAACCAATGATAGGGTGTGCAAAAAGACATATCTTACGCACACCTGGGTGCGCAGTGAGGCACGAGGCCATAGGGCGAGTGACTTCAAACACCCAGAAGTCAGGCTTGTCTGCTTTCATGGTTTTAGAGCTTTTAACCTCATCTCACCAACAGAGGACAGGACAAAATCCGTATTGGCAGTATATCACACAACGCTGCCCATTACATTGGTTTCTTTGTTAGACCAAGTGTCCCTTTCCATGTACAGCTCCACTGTACCATCTGAAAACTGTAAATAACAGTGAGGCACAAATACAAATAAAAAAAAGCTTGAAGGAAATGAAAATGTTTAATTAAATAGGGGGTAATGCAAAAGCTTTTGAAAAATATTTTAAAACTTGAGTTTAAAAAAGAAAGTTATGTGCAGGTATTGCTTCATAAAAACATACAATGTTACAAGTGACTTACACACGTATGTATACAGTCATTTTCTTCAGAATTAAAAAAAAATGTTTACATATGCACAGGTAATGAATCAGGAATGGAATTGATAGACAGTACTGTCTTTAATATTTCTAGAAGTACTTTTGCTATTTTCTGATTTTCTTGTTCAAGAAAAAAGGGGGGAGAAACCAGTTACGCAGAATAATTTATTACTGTGTTTATAATTTATTCCCTTTTTAAAATTCACAGATAAGGGGTTATTCTTATATGGGCCCTTGTTTATTTAAATCAAACTGCCAACCTCATTGCCAATAACATTAGTGACCTTAATGTCATATAACATCATCAGCTCAGTAGTTCTCAACAATGGGCCTATTGTATTCTCTTTTGAAGAGACAGGGATGGAGAAATTGAAGCAGTGAATAGAAATAGGAGGAAAAAAATCCTTGTATTTACCAGAATCATTTAAATAACAACAACTTCTGTGAAAAGTAATACATTCATCCTCGCTGTGTGTGTTGTGTGTGATTTTTAAATGTTTTTTTTTACTTTTCTTTTGGTAAAAGTCTTCCCTAACTTAATAGTTCTATGAAATCTGTTTAGACAGTAAATCTAACTTTAAGCAGTACCGCAGGTGAAAGAGCTTGAACTGCCACTTCTGATCAATGTTGCAGAGGTCAACTCAAGGCATTAGACCTCAGAATGGCATAAAAAAGACCATAGGCAGCATGCAAAGTTAGTTTTATTTTTCCTTCTTTATTATTTTAAGTACAGTATGCATAGCATTTGTCATTGTCAACTGTAATTAGTCATTTACAATATGCAACCACAAAAGGTCAGAAATAATTACAAATAATCTCGATTCTGTCCATGTTCAAATAAAAACTGCATTGATTGCATTGACTTGGAACTTATTGTGCTTGATAGCTTTAAGGTCAAAAAATACTCATTTATTAAACAGGCAGATTGCTTTTAAAGCACCTAGGACCAAGCGGAAATGCCAATCAACTGAGGCAGCTTGAATTATGGGCGATCTCAAGCAGAGAGGAGAAAGCAGAGCCCTGTATTAAATAGCTGTTTTTTTTCTTTTCATTGTAACATTTCTCAATCATGACACCATTTCTGATGTCTATGATCTCTATACTATACATTCTATTTAAATGTTGGGATTTGATTGTTGTAGAGTTGCTGTGAAATACCCCCTCACTGTCCTCCGAAGAGGGAGTTCACGACCGCAAAGGCGCCAATCTGAATGAAATGAACGGTCAATTTTAATTTTATTACTGTATGCCCCAGCTACAGAAACTGTAACCTCGACTTTTGAAACTAAAGTTACACCACTGCCTGTCCTCTAATTCTGCATTGCCAAACAATAGATGCTAGTGGGGGCAGATGGATGCTCAGGTTTATATTGCACAACTCAACCTTGAGCTTCTGTTTCTTTTTGTGGAAATACTGTCAAGTAACATATTGAGGATGTTGTGCTCATCCCTTTTCAACCTTTGAAACGGCTGCTTCTTACAAAGACAATCCCCACTCCTTTCAAACAACAGCTGGTAGGCTGCTTTGTATTTCTTTCACAAGCCAACTAAGGTTGATTTATGTGGACACATGGTTATATTTACTGTAGTTGTGAAAGTCTTTTATCACTAAAAGGTATTCATAAAGACAACAGCATTCCGTAAGCTTCTGATTCCCAATTACTGTGTTTGAACAACATTTAGAAACACATACATTATGTAGCACACTTTTATGAAGATGGGCTGTCGGCATGACTGATTCATTTATTAAATCACATACCTGATGTGTACCATGTAATATGTCAAAGGTCAGTTTCAGTCATAACAGCAGATCTGACAGAAGTATGAATGTGTAAGCACTTAGTTACAGGTGCTTCTGTATCCAAGACAATACAGACTCTTGGTGTTTTTTTATTATTATTATTTGTTTATTTAGCAGACGCCTTTCTCCAAGGCGACTTACTGTGACTAGGGTGTGTGAACTATGCATCAGTTGCAGAGTTACTTACAAGTATGACTCACCTGAAAGACGGAGGTTAAGAGACTTGCTCAGGGTCACATGATGAGTCAGTGGCTGAGGTGGGATTTGAACCGGGGACCTCATGGTTACAAGCCCTTTTCTTTAACCACTGGACCAACAGTCTTCAAAGTTACTACTTTTTTATTTCTAGAGAAAGAATAGATGCTGCAGATTTCCACATGTCCCTTAGCTGAAGGAAAGGGAAGTGGTCGTCATTAAGGGATGCTCATGTACCCCTCAGGAGCAATTTAATCACATTGCAGACTCAGACAGGTACAATTAGTGCCATATTTTGAAGAGGACTGGAATAAGCTTATGAAGTTTGTTACCTTTGTGTTATCCCCATCCCTGGATTCAGAGCTAGACTAGGTAGCGTTGAGTTTGGTGGTCTCTGTCCAATTTCTAGCGGCCAGTCATAAACCACCATTGAAATTTACACTAAAATACATTTTTTGCCCTAAAAAGGGCAGGAATTGGATGGGTATGGAGAATTCACCCCCAAAACTGGTGGGGCAACATGGAGGGGCTACCCTGTGTTGCACCTACTCAGTGATGGTTACATACTCTGTGAATAACAAGTGACCTTCTGAAGTTTAAAAATGTTTTGGTCCACTTGTTTCATATAAGTATTGGACCTAATATATATTTTATTTCCTTTTTGACAGAACATTTGCATCTAAGCCTTTTTTGTTACCGTTTTTATTTTGCCTCTTTGAAAAAAACATGTCCTTAGTATTGTATGTCTAGCCACCCAAACAATAAATAAATAAATAAATAAATAAATAAATCTCAGTACATCCTCTTTGGTGTCTCTGGTGAAGTGAGGGCAGGTCATGCCTGTTTGTCCATCCTCTCCTTAAACCCCAATTTCCACCGTTGTTTCAACCTATTGACATGGCTATTCATGAGTCCAAGACAGAGAAGCCCTTCCTTTTATTTCAAGCTGATCCCACGGGTGGCTGATATAGATCACTGACCATTACAAGGATGAGTGACTTCAGTTAGGCCTGCTAGTACCAACACTAATGACATCATCAATCTCCATTGAGCTCAGTAGAATAGAAAAGAGGAAATTAGCTAAGAATCAAACCTTTTGTTATCAGAGACAGTATCTTGGTTCATTGAATATCGAATGACTGTATGTTTGTACAGTAGATATGCTTAATTACTTTTAAACAGTGTCGGAACAGGAACAACTTCCAATATTTATAAACTCTAAATGATACACAAGAAATGAACGTTATGCTAGATATTGTTGGTAATAGAATATGGAATGGAACACCAGAAGAAAATAACATTGTTTGTGTCTCATAACTGCTTTTGGTTGGAAAGCATGCTGACCCCATTTTAAGAATGCTTCCTGCATACTTTGAATTCAACACGAAATGTTTAAAGATTGTGAATAATCGTCTGCGTTCTGCACCAACAGTAATCCTTAGGGAAATGGCACTCCACTCAGCAAGAAAAGAACTTGAGGAGTTTTAAATGCTATGCTAGCAGGGAGGAAGCTTCCTCGAAGTAAAGGGAAATCAAAGCTACAAGACGGATCTCCTGTCACCCATCTTGGATGTTATTTTTCCCCTCACAATCAACCCTTTGTTGTTGTATGATATAATGGTACACACTGCTGGAGATGACACTGGAAATGAAGAGTATAGATGTATGATAGAGCTGATGTCAAGGTTACATTGGAAATACAGTGGTGCTCCAAGGATCACTGGCTCTCTGTTTAGAG
Organism: Acipenser oxyrinchus oxyrinchus; assembly: GCA_030684275.1. Classification (NCBI taxonomy): domain Eukaryota; kingdom Metazoa; phylum Chordata; class Actinopteri; order Acipenseriformes; family Acipenseridae; genus Acipenser; species Acipenser oxyrinchus. Next base: position 93,827,809 of record CM060249.1, read on the forward strand.
GCAATTAAATAAATCAGAAAGTAAATCAAAGTACCCCCCCCTCACCCCACTCCCCCAATATTATATCATCATACTTTTTTCAACTTGTCTTGTAACAGTTAATTGTGTGATTCTCTTTAACAAAACCCAAAATGAAACTGTTTCCTTTGGTGCCCACACGTATTCAGTTTATCTGAATAAACAGAACTGCAGACCTACCATATGTTTCTTTTTATTTTAATCCTTTAAGCTCTGCAATGAAAACAATAAAATAATGTATTGACAACAGAATGCAGATTATGATCAATCTGGACTTTATTTATACTATAAAAGCTGCATTCTTATGTTTAGAGCACTGGGGGCATTTCATATTCAAATGCTCAAGTTAGAATTTACAATAATAACTTGAAAATGAAAACAAAGGTAAATTATTATAAAAAAATTATTAAATGAAGCTGAAATTCCCCAACTCATTACAGTTATGTACCAGTTGTGGCTTGTTTTATAGAAACATCTGTCACATGTATTATTCTGGGAAGCAGCTTTATCATTTATCTTTTTATATATACAGTAATTACAATATTCACATCCTCAGACCCTAGACTCCCCCCTCCCCAACACATTACTGTCCATCAGCAGCGTCACAACATGAGGTAATAACTGAACATCCCCTTCGATCAAAACTTGAAAAAATAATTCTGAAACTAAAGATGCCTCCAATGGCTTGATGAAGTTCAGCGAAAAGATAGGACTGCTGTTCCATTGTAGTAAACTGTTTATTATGTTTTCTGTTCTTCATGTCTTTAAATAAAATACATATAGGCATTGTAGTTTTTGTTACTTTACCCTTTTGCATGGTTCTCTTATCAGTAGTTAAAATAAAAAAATATCAACTCATATTGTAGTGATCCACAATTAACGAGGGGCCATGTGGTTTATTTTATGTTTCTGGTTTGCTTTAGATTTTGTTTTCTTATAGAGCATACTTGTGTGAGGGTTTAGGAGTGAAGACCATTGGTGGATGGGCCATGACATTGGCTAATTAAGGATGAATACTGTACCGGAGCCAGGTGGGGAGTTAGGTGGTTGTGTTTGTATGGGTCAAAGCAGAGATTATTTAGTTCTGATTGGGTACTCCGCTATGCTGCACACTGCCCTTGAGTACAGAAGGAACCTGGCTTGCAGTCCAGTTGCTCTGAACTTTCCTTGCTGGCGACTCTGATACAATCACATGGTGGGTTGCTGCAAAAAGCTCCCATCCCTGCAACCATACGAATAGCACTTGAAATAAGGCTGGTCATTAGAATGAGTTTGGCATTTGTCGCAGATTAATTATTTTATCATTGGAACTCAAAAGGAAATTATTAATCATTAATTGTAGAAATATAATAATTTTTGAATTCTAATTCAATTAAAAGAGGATATAGTGTACATTCAATGTTACCTTCTCTGGAAATGTTAGGCACGGTCGATGGAATATTATACATTTCTGTTATATGTTTTTTTAAACACTGGCCTATGCAATTATTGTACACAGGTTTCTTTAACTGCAGCTGCTGGTGGCCTTGTATTCTTTGACAGTGTGACCTGCTGTTCAGCTAACCCCTCTTCACACACCTCATTATGCTGACACTGATTACAAGATGCCATTGACTACAAGCTGCCTTGCTTTCCTCTCTGTCACGTATGAATAGTATGTAATCAATCTTTAATCCAATCAGGGGACCCACTGCCTGCCACTGATAAAGAGTCTCTCCAGGGTTCTGATGAGGCCAAAGCCGAAGAATTTCTCAAGGGGCACCTGTATGCTGTGAGGTGAGGGGACTGCAAGAGTTGGACCAAGAAAACAGATTCAGAGCAGCCAGCATACAAAGCCTGTATTAACTACTACAATACCAAGGGCAAAGAGGAATTGTTCTTTAAGTATCAGGGTTCATATTCAGTTTTAGAACTGTGCTGATGTAAAAAAGAAAAGGCACAGATGTATTGAATGCCCTACAAGTTTGCACATTGTTCTATTCTTCAAGTGGATAATCTCAGCTTTTCTGTAAAATACAGAAAGTAATCAAGGAGATCAATACACCTCTGTTAGCTGAAGAAAGCAGCCATATTTTGAACCATTAGGTCTTTTGCTGGGGCAGAATCCCATTAAATTTTTCTCTATGCTGTACAGCAGGAACAGCTGTGTTTAGATTGACAACCATTGTTTGGTGCCTCGCTAGTTTAATCTCAGATTTTGGGACAAATATGTTACCTTTTAGTGCCTTTAACCCTTTCAGCCCTGAATTGTTTTTGTGGAATTATGTTTCACAATTCAAAAAGCAACTCCTTTATTGAGTATACATGAGAAAATATTTTTTACATATATTTATACATTAACTCAGACTGGGACTTAGGAGTCCGACATGGTTTCAGATTTCCGACAACATATGTTAACATACGGCGCTCAGATAAGACGAAACCTTGTGGTCCTCCCGGGACTGAAAGGGTTAAAGACCTTGTGCCGTGGTACCTCTGTGAAATAGTGACCCACAATTCCCTGACTGGCACCCAGAGGTTTTCAACTGAACATTTACAAAATGGCCCCACTGTTCCCATCCTATGAGTCTAATTTTGGAACCCTCTACCAACATAATTACTGGAATCTCGATTCTTATTTTACACTCTTTATAGTCTTGTCACCTGATTATTTAGATTTCTCCTTAATTGGACTACAACTGAACTACTGCAACTTTCACAGTCCATGTTACTTTTTACAGTTTGAAGTACAGGTAGTGGACAAAAAAATGGAAACACCAATGTAAAGTCACTTAATAGGGCTGGGCCACGATGGTATCTCGCTCTGTGGAGTTCTTAGCGGACCGTTTTTGATGAAACTGGCTGCCCCAGGTTGAAATTTGCAGTCAATCGATCTGCACTTGCTCGCCTGTTTTGCCTTGCACTTTAAATTAATGCACGGATATCACAATCCTGGAGTATGCACTTCCACCCACTGTTGCCCTTTGCTGATGATGTCTTTCCCTTGGAGTTTCATGCCGACATCACCTTAGACACCGTTGCTTGTGAAACATCAGTAAGTTGAGCTGTCTTGGTCACTGAAGCTCCTGCCAAATGCGCCGCAACAATCACCCCTCTTTCAAAGTCACTGAGGTCTCCTCTTGCAGCCATGCTAGCCATAATTATAGGCAACCAGTCCTGTCCAGCATTTTTAAACATGACCCTAAACATGCTGGGATGTTATTTGCTTAATTAACACATGAGCCACACCTGTGTGGAAGCCCTTGCTTTCAATATACTTGGTGTCCCTCATTTACCTATGAAATAATTTAGCTATGAAATAATGACAGCAGTTGCCCTGTCTGGGGGATTGGTTCACTGGGTTTTAAAACATTATTGCCTAATTTATGGCATAACTATATTTCTTGAGTAACACCCATTAGTTTTTCAGGGCAATAATATCACTTTTATTTACAATTTTGTTTTATGTTTTAGTTTTAATTTCCATCAGGCCTGTTCAGGGACCACTAGATATTGAATATGACAGGCCCCCTTCACAAGAGAGTGTGTGAAAATACCCTTGCATGTATGTAGAAATCAAAGTGCCTGTGTAGCTGAACTGTAGCTACTGTCTCGAGTACAAATCTCCTTCAACAGTGAATTTCACCCTTTTTACAATCCCACATGATGTAATTCACCACATTTTAATGCTGGGTCAATAAGAAGAAAAATATAGTTTTCTTGACCAAATAACATTCATGGTATGAAAGGGTTACATTACAGACACGAAAGACATCAAAACAAATTAAAATGCATAAAGGAACTGAAATTGGCTGGCATGCCGAGGCAGCAATGGACACCTTATAGCGGTTAAACATGAAGTAAAGGACACTGCTAAAGTTAATTTAACAAATATCATCCCATTCTAATGTATTCCAGATCAGGAGTACTGCTTATTCTCAAAGGTGCAGTTTGTCATTTCAATGGTCTAAAAGAGTTTTCACAGCTGGTTTGCTGTAGTCTTGTTTATTTTCTATATATATTTTTAACATGAAAGATGATAGATTTTCTGCAACATTAACCTTATAAAATAATAAACATTTTAACATAAGCATTAGTTAAGTTATTAATGGGCCTTTTGAGCACTTGATCTTTTTTTTGTATCCCTGCTGTCTCAAGCAAGTGATATGTCATATAATATCTTCACATGCCATTTTAATTGGGGTTGTATCACTGCTGTCTGTAGAACAAGCGATACGTTATATAGCATAGTCATGTGTCGTTTTAGTTGGGTTTGTTTATCCTCTTATGATGTGTGTAATCGCTGTTGTAGGATCTAATGTTCAAATATGGAGTGATTTAAAAATCAGATTGCATCCAATCTTGCTCTAAACCCGCCTTTACCTGACTTGCCTTGAGCTTGTCTGGGACTTCCTCATTCCATTCAAAACAAGTGACCCTCTGTCTGTACAAATACGCAATGGCGCCGGGTTTGTAACATTTTTGGTGGTGCCCAAGGGTGAGGGAACAGATTCCCCTATACTTGGGGTTATAAAAAAAATCTCTTTAAAAGCCTTGTTTTTAAATAACAACATTTAACATTTTCAGTAAACCCAATATCTGTTGGATAAAATGTCAACCTATTGCTTGTCTATGGCACAATGTTTGTATTATAAAATGGTGTAGAGGATAAACGATGACGCCCCATTGAATACGGAAAATATACAACAAACTGGATGGATCCATAACCCATGAAAGCGAAGGTTCTGTGTTGCTGCTCTGGCTGCTGGCTGTGAACACACAAACACGGTGCATTTAAATTAGACCAGTTTTCATTACTGAACGAGCCAGGAGATTCAAGTCACTCACAGTCTGAACGGGTTTAAACAATAACTCAAATAAAATTGTTTTTAAAGTAGCAGCATAGACAGAATAACTCAAAATACAACAATTGTAATGTATCTAATTATCGTAAATAAAACATAAGAATAAAATCAATAAATAACAGAAATATGTATACATTACATGATAATGATTGATTGCATATATACACAGTTGAAGTAAGACAAGTCATGTTTTGTAACTTGGATTATAAATGAAATCGCTTCCCAAACTATAAGGATATTAAAAAAAAAAAAAAAAAAAAAAACGTTTCATACCCTATTGTTACTGTGTAAGTCATATGGACCGGACAGTGCATACAGCCAAACTTCTACACCAAAGTAATTAAGCCAGCAAACCAGGAGAAACAAAATTGGTGCATAATAAAGCATTTATACTAGTGAACTTAATTATACATTCGTGTTCATACAAAGATAGAAGTAATAATTGATTAGTGCATAGACAACTTACTGCTTAGTGAAGAGCAAAAACATTTAGCCACTTTTCAGTTCACAAAATTAAGTCATCAAGGAGATTTTGTCTATTTCATTGGTAAGGTACTTTAGAACACGGCGCTGGCAAGTGATTCAGTTGTTCTTGGCTCATACATAGTGGTTCACAAGTAATTTTGTAGTCTCGGTAGGCAGAATATTGAATATAAAAAAAATACACAAACATAATACTGAATATGGAAATGACAAAGAAACTGGACCCTGACACAATCTGACCCTTTCTGGTTTTGTCACTTTGTGTGAGAGCCGGTGGGCTGTGAAAGGCTTGCGCCAATGACTAGGGCTCTGAATTTTCACTCCTAACGAAGGAGAAACGTCGCTGATTTTCCAGTGAAACTAATCTGATCTGAAATGTTATTCGATAGGTACGCTGTTTCTCGTGTATTTTACCATTATGAGGTGGGATTTTAAAAACATATTGTGTATAAAAATATTGTTCCCATCAAAAGGTACGTACAATTATTATATATCAGCTCAAACATTGGTGGTGCTGGGCCCACAGTCCAGAATATTAGTGGCGCCTATGCAAATACGCTGCATGTGGGGCTGGCATAGTTCAAAGGTCACACTGTGACATCATTATAATGCAATGAAGAAGAATGTAATTGCAGTTAAAATGCTGTTTAAAGGTGTGTACTGAGAATGGACTGGTCATTTCCCCACAGGTAGATGACCTCTAAAAGCTAACAGGAAACTTTCTTTAAAAAGCAACATCATTTTCAAGCAGCCTTAGTGACCCAGAGTCCAAATTAAAACACATTTTTTAGCGAACAAAATACGTTCATAATTCTTATCTATCTTGCATGTCTATTCACTGTAGAGCTTTTAAATGTGCATTTTCTTAGAAAATATGACATTACATAGTTTAATTTCCAAACATACACCTAGTGCTGCACCCATAAAAAAGTATTTTTTTTTTTGGTTTGCTTGCTTTGTCTTCTACGAAATCTATTACACTTGTACTTCCTATGTCATTTTACCATTTCTTAAGGGCCAAACATTTTATTGGTGGCAAAGCATGTCAGTCATTAGGAAAGCAGCTGATTGGTTACTTGTAGGAAAGAAGGCCCTGAAGGGGTGGGGAAAATGTTCCTCATCAGGTGAAATGACCATGAAAGTGCAAGACTATCAGTAGCAAGGTCTCCAAATAGTGATTTCTTTAACCCAGTGCAGTACTAAATAGCATGCTTTAATTGTCTTAAAAAACATGTTTGCTAAAAACATATATTATTTTCAAAACTACACATTTGAGACCTGATTCGTAAACATTTATGGTTACAATTTTTACAATGTTAGCTACAATTGCTTTAAAAACACATGTCATACTCAAAAACAAACTGTTTCCTATAGATTATTGCCCTCACCTTCAATGATCTAGGAGGTAATTTTTCGGGTGAGACGTAGTTGTAAGTGACTCTGCAGCTGATGCATAGTTCACACACCCTAGTCTCTGTAAGTCGCCTTGGATAAAGGTGTCTGCTAAATAAACAAATAATAAATAAATAAATAAATAAATAAATAATGACTGCTGCATTGGGCATACTTTAATACTCAAACCTCAAAAGACCATATAGAAATATTGGAATAAGAGTCAGTTTGTAATTACAGGTATTATATTATGTATAGCTGTGGCCAAAAGTTTTACATCACCTCAATTTTAGGATTAAGACAATACAAATTTAAAATTAAAATATATATGCACATAATTTAGATATTTTATTTAACATCATGTAATCAAGGACACTACAAAATGATATCGCAAAAGTCTAGCGGAAGCCATAATAGTAGTACAATATTTAGATTTTGAAATGTCACATTTTTCAATTTTTTTTTGAAGTATATGGAAAACTACAAAGTGGTATGCAATTCAATATGTTAGCGAAACATTTTTCAGCAGGGTTATGAAGCAAAATTTGCTAATTCTATAGGGTGATGCAAAATGTTGGGCCATAGCTGTACTTATTAAAAAGCATTTCCATCATCAGGCTTGTTATAGCTCTGGAAACAACATGATTCCCATCCCCCAAAAAAAAATGGTGTTATTTGCTATATAGGAATAACATTGTATATAAAATCTCCACAGCTGAGACTTCTGATGTACAATGGGGTTATAAAGTAATAGACTGTGGAAAACAAAAACTGTATTGGACACTAGTTTAAACAGTACAGATAAAAGCATTTCATAGCAAAAAAAAATAAAATAAAAAAACATTAATGTGTGCTTAACAAAGTGCTAAGAACTTCCTGTAAAACGCTTTCCAGTGGGTGGCCCGTGACTGCATCTAACAACAGCGGTTTGCTTATCAATCAGTCTAAATTGAGCCACAGCTCAGCGGTAGAAACAGATTTCTGATTAATCTTCCGAGTATATCTCAGTGGTATTTCATGAAAAAAGAAAAGAAATGCAAGTGGTTTTATAAAATAGATCTCATATCAGGTGATTGTGGGGTTTAAATCTGAGGAGTGAAAGGGTACATTCATTGGTTAAAGATCTATTGACAAAGGCTTTAAAAAATCTTATCTTGTGTTACTATAACTGCATTTAAGTCCCTTACTGGTTTTTTCATTACTTATTTTTACTTGAAGCATACTATGGGCAACTGTACATTTTCTGAGAGGGATAAAACATTTGCAATTGTATAAAACTAGTTGCAGAAAGGGAGGCTTACATTACAGTTCTGTGTAGTTTCATATTACATTTCTACAATCAGGATCCAACAAGATACTCAGAAATCACTCAAATATACTTAAAGAAGAAGAAAAGTAATTGAACCATCAGTCTGTCATAATTACCAAAAAGCTGGATCGACCTGCTGCAAAGCACTTCAACTCTCAAAACCATAGCCTTGCTGACATGAAGATTCTTCCAATAGAGAAAATTTAGAACATTCTAACATTAGATAAAAGGGAACATTTCTGGATTCACAGACTTCAGACTTTATTTCCCCATGGACTAAACCTGGAAGGAATGGAACTCCAACTCAGAACTGGCTATGTCATTGTGCAACCATCAAACTTAAACAACATCAGTCAGCCTTACAGTCTGGGGAAGGCCCTGCCCCTTCAAAGCAATGCTGCAAACAGGAAACGTTATTTATATTTTAAATAGTGAACAGATAGGTTTGTTGATTGTTTGAGTAGTATTGTTCTTTGGGATAACAAAATATTGAGCTTAAGTCATGTGATTTCATAAAAACGCCAGATGCTCAGTGTTTGGTATTTGAGTTAAGTTAAAATTACCAAAATGAGTTGATTAACAATCTGTATAAATATCCATTCGAAAATACATGATTTTAAATAATGCAAGAAGAGTGAAAGATACGACCATGCCCCGCTTGATGAGAGAAGTTGCCTGGAGAATGAGATGTTCTGCTTCAACAATCAGGAGACTAGTCCAGAGAAACCAGGAAACCGGCTCCGTGAGGGACAGGCCACGTCCTGGAAGGCAGAAGGTCACCTCTCCGGCCCAGGATCCGACTGATCCATCTGCGTAATCATTTTCAGACTGCAGTGGCTACAGCATGAGAAATTCCAGGAAGAAATAACCAGCGCATCAGCAGAATGACGGTAGCTCGCTGCCTGCATGAAAATTATTTGCATGCTCGGAGGCCATTCAGGGGTAACATGTTGACAGCTGAGAGACGAAATTGTCATCTTCTGTGGGCCAGAGAACATCTGAGGTGGTGGCAGAGAGAGTGTTGGAGTGTTTTATTCACAGATGAATGCCGTTTTGCCCTTGACAAACCGTACGGAAGACAATATGTGTGGATAAGTCGTGGTGAGCATTATGCTGACTGTTCTGTTTTTCAAGCCAACCGATGGGGTGGTGGAAGTGTGATGATGTGAGAAGGAATCTCCTTTAACACAAGAACACCTTTGGTGCAGTGTGGTCAGGTGCAGTGAATGAATCAGGTCCACACAATCTTTCTCCCAAAAACAGTCTGCGTGTTTTTAATAATAACAAAAATAATAACAACAACACAAATAAGTCCACCCCTTTACCAGCGATGGTAATGGGGGGTACACGGCAGCTCTCTTAATAAAAAGTAAACAAAAACGGGACTTTGTCCGTCCCCACGTTCTCCGTGCACGCAGTGCTCTCGGTCCTGAGAGCGTGGTGCCGTGAAGTGGTGCGGTGCGGTGCTGTGCTGTGCTGTGCTGTGCTGTGCTGTGCAGGGGCGTGCTCTGTATTTTGCCGGTCCGCTGCTCACTCCTCTGCAACACAAAACACACGTAATCCACAAAACAAATCAATACAGGCTCCGGCCGTCTGTTTTCATTCTCAGCGCAAGCGGAGGTTTTGACGTAGCTGCTCCCCTTTGTACCCAGCAAACTCCTCCCTGCAGTCACCGCGTCGCCATGGTTTCTCTAATAGAGAGATGCCCCGCAGCTGACTGCAATGGAATCGTCCTGAGTACTTGCAGCTACGCGCCCCTCCTAATATGGTCACCTTCCGGTTTCCACCTACCACCAAGGTGGCAGCTCTAGGAGGCAGCATACCTTCCCTCTTACACAGCGCCCTTTCTAATCGGGAGGGAGATTTACAGCATCGATCCTTTCTCTCTCTATCACATATCTCACCCCTCAGAGTGATGCCGAAGGAACACTCGGCCAACTCTACATTCCCCAATGGTCCCCCCTCCCTTGAAAAAAAATCTGCATTTTGATGCTCCTTACCCGCACGATGTTTCACTGTATAGTGGAAGGGTAGCAGCGCTAGATACCACCGAGTTATCCGAGCGTTATTGTCCTTCATCGTGTGTAACCACCTTAAAGGAGCATGATCAGTGACAAGAGAGAAAGAATGCCCCAACAAGTAATAGCGAAGAGCGTGAGTAGCCCATTTGATGGCTAAACACTCCTTCTCAATGACGGAGTAGTTAACTTCCCCAGGAGCCATTTTTTTGCTCAAATAAATGATAGGGTGTTCCACTCCGTCAACTTGTTGGGACAGGACCGCCCCCAGACCAATGTGGGAGGCATCAGTCTGAAGGATGAACTCTTTGCTGAAATCTGGTGAAATCAGAGCGGGGGCTTGACAGAGTCGCTTCTTAATCATATCAAATGCTTCCTGACACTGCCCTGTCCAATTAACTAATTTTGGAGCAGCCTTTCGGGTGAGATCGACCAGGGGGTTGACTATGGTGGCATACTCTGGGATAAAACGGCGATAATAGCTGGCTAACCCCAATAGTGATCTCACCTGTGACTTGGTTTTCGGGATCGCCGTCTCCACCAGCGCCTGGACTTTGGAGGCGATAGGCTTTACCCGGCCATTACCCATAATGTAGCCAAGATACTGGGTCTCCTGTTTGCCAAATGCACACTTGCCCAGCTTGGCTGTTAGCCCGGCCCCCCTTAGAGACTGTAGGATGGCTGAAAGCCTAATAATATGCTCCTTCCAGGTGGAGCTAAAAATCACTACATCATCGATGTATGCAGCTGCGTACTGATGATGAGGAGCCAAGACCTGGTCCATCAGTCTCTGAAAGGTGGCGGAGCTCCATGCAACCCAAAGGGCATGGTCCGAAATGGAACAAGCCATCTGGGGTAGAAAGCAGTTTTCTCTTTTGAGCTCTGAGTGAGTGGAATCTGCCAGTATCCCTTCGTCAGATCCAAAGTCGAAATTAACCGCCTTACCCAGTCGGTCGAGGAGCTCATCCACTCGGGGCATTGGATACGCATCAAACTTAGAGATGGCATTAACCTTCCGAAATCCACACAGAACCGAGTGGAGCCGTCCTTCTTGCCCACCATCACGATAGGACTGCACCACTCGCTCGGGAAGGTTCAATGACTCCAAGCCCGAGCATATCCTCCACCTCCTTGCGAACGGGACCCCTGCGACTTTCCGGGATCCGATGCGGTCTCTCTCGGACCCTGAAACCTGGTGGAGTAATAATAGCATGAGAAATAACATTAGTTCTGCCGGGCAAATCAGAAAAACATCACTAAACCTTTCCACCAACTGGAAGAGCTCACGTTTCTGATCCGGAAGTAACTGTTCTCCCATCGGAATGTTAGTTGTAGCTAATGGATTGACAGTGGGACCAAAATCCTCTTCTAAACTGTCACCAGCTATAAACAGGGCCTCCCTTTCATTCCAGGGTTTTAGCAAGTTAATGTGATAAATTTCTGTCTTATTTCGGCCATTGGGTTGTCTAATTTCATAATTCACATTACCAATTCCCGTATCACCTCATATGGCCCCTGCCATTTAGCATACAACTTAGACTCCGATGAAGGAAGTAGCAGCAGTACTTTATCACCTGGCGAAAAGTCCAATTCTTGCTTGTTTGTTGTACTGCTGCTCTTGGCGATGCTGAGCTAGTTTTAGGTTTTCTTGTGCCAAACGACCAACCAATTCCAGGCGGTCTCTTAACAGGATTACGTATTTGACTATGTTTTTGGAAGTTTTTGTTTGCTCCTCCCACCCTTCTTTCACAAGATCAAGAATGCCCGTGGTTGCCTCCCATACAGCAGTTCAAAGGGAGAGAACCGGTCGAGCTCTGAGGCACCTCTCTCACTGCAAACATCAGGTAGGGGAGGAGTTTAGCCCAATGTTTCTGCTCTTGGGTGACAAACCGCTTCAGCATCTGTTTTAAAGTCTGATTAAAACGTTCCACCAAACCGTCCGTCTGCGGGTGATAAACAGAGGTTCGAATGGACTTAATTTGCAACAATTTATACAATTCTTTCAAACACTGTGACATGAAGTTTGTTCCGTGATCAGTGAGGATTTCTTTTGGAATCCCTACTCTCGTTATAATTTGTACTAACTCTCGAGCAACTGCTGCGGCACTAGTGGATCTCAATGGTACTGCCTCTGGATATCTGGTCGCGTAGTCCACCACTACCAAAATGTGCGTATATCCAGAGTCAGACTGGCTCAATGGACCCACTATATCCATAGCAATGCGTTCAAAGGGAACTGAGATTAGGGGCAGTGGGACCAGCGGGGCCGGGCGAACCCGCCCGGCTACTTGCTGACATTCCGGACACTCCGCTACATATCAGCGTCACCTCACTATAGACTCCCATCCAATAAAATCGAGCCAATATTAGTTCCCGAGTCTTATCGCTACCTAAATGGCCCGAACATGGGACATCGTGAGCCAACCGCATGATCTCATGTCGAAAAGACTGAGGAACGAGTAATTGTGTTACAATCTGGCTTGTGCTCGTGGCTTGGGATACCCTATACAGCAAATGCCCGACAATAATGTGGTGAGGATATGTAAGCGGCGGTTACCCTCTACATCCTTCCCTCGATAGACTGAACCTGCCCCCAGATGTGTGCCAGCGAAGGATCATTTTTTGTTCCAACGCTAGGTCCACATCTCGGTCCCAGAACTTCAGGATATCGGCGGAGCTACAGTAGCTTCAGCACTGGGGGCCCCAGTAACCTGCCCCGCAGGTCACACTGAGTCCCAATCCCTTTCCCTTACATTTAACAGACTCTGAAGTTACCCCCACCAAACCCCAGCCTTGTCTCATTGACATTCCTTCCCATTTTTCGACCCTTCGGCTCTTTTTTGTTTTTCGGCGAAATCGGGAATGGAACAAATCAGCTTGCAGCGGGAATATTTTCCCAATAGTTTCCCCGCTGCTCCCATGGTCTTACCGGAGACTGGCGTTACCGTTTTATTAATCATTGTTTCAAAATATGGCCAGTCTCGAACTAAAATAACTGGATATGGCAACTTTGCCCACGATTACGGCGGGTATGACATCCAATCGTCACATCTAATTTAGTGAGGGGTAGTCCTTGTTATCCCGTGAATACAGGAAATGACCACTACCCGCGTGACCACCAAGGTACCCCCGCCAACAGAGCTTCTTCAATTAAAGTCTGCCCACATCCTGAGTCCACTAACGCGTGGGTACTCACATCACCAACCCATACATCAACAATGCAAGGCCCTTCCCAATCATTACCCCTGGACTTACCTGGTGCTGTTGGTAAGTAATGAGAGGCCGCACCACATTCCATCGCCGCCGGACAATTCCGCGCGAGGTGGCCGACCTCATGGCACCGGTAGCACGTGGGATGAAAGGGCGCCCACGGAGCTTGTATGTCCCGCTGCCGGTTTGGCAGTGGGGAGGGTTCTCTGCTCTCACCCGCTGGGGTCGACCTTGCCCTCCATTGGTGTGGAGGAAGGCCGCCCGTGGGGTGTCGATGAGAAGTAGCCCCGTGGGGAGGGTGAAGTGCTGTGGGGGTCCTGTCCTTGGACTTGCCATCCGGGGTCGGTTGGAGGGAGGAGCGGGGGTAACGACCACGGGAGCTGATGCCAACGCATCCTCATACCCCTCAGCCAATCGGACTGCTGCCTCTAGCGTGGTGGGTCGATGCCTGGTGACCCAGTTCTGGGTGTCCGGCCCCAGCACCTTCAAAAACTGCTCTATAGCAATCAGCTCGGTGATCTTCTCGGCATCGTTGGTGCCGGGGCAGAGCCACCGGGTCACATGATCCACTAGTTGCTGGGCCACCACGCGGGGTCGCTGGTACTCCCGGAACCGGCGGCGGTGTGTCTCCTCTGTGATGTCAAGCCGCTGGAGAATGGCCTGCTTCACCTGGTCGTACACCAGGGCTTGCTCATGTGTCAGGGCTTGGTAGGCTGCCTGGGCCTCTCCAATCAAATTGGGGCCCAACCGGGTAGCCCACCACTCCCGAGGCCACTGAGCTGCTGTTGCCTGCCTTTCAAAGGCAACTAAGTAAGCCTCGGGGTCATCCTCCAGCGACATCTTCACTACCCTTACCCTTGGTAAGGGTACTGCTGGTTGAACCGCGGTTCCCTCCCGATTGGCCTCCAGGAACAAGCCATGCATCCTCTCCATCATGGCCGTCAATGATTCCCGATGCCTCCGCTCCTGCGCCTCCAACAGCGCTGCCAATGCGGTTGGGTCCATTGTAATCCCTCTTCTTGACACCAAGTGTGGTCAGGTGCAGTGAATGAATCAGGTCCACACAATCTTTCTCCCAAAAACAGTCTGCGTGTTTTTAATAATAACAAAATAATAACAACAACACAAATAAGTCCACCCCTTTACCAGCGATGGTAATGGGGGTACACGGCTGCTCTCTTAATAAAAGTAAGCAAAAACGGGACTTTGTCCGTCCCCGTTCTCCATGCACGCAGTGCTCTCGGTCCTGAAGCGTGGTGCCGTAAGTGGTGCGGTGCTGTGCTGTGCTGTGCTGTGCTGTGCAGGGACGTGCTCTGTATTTTGCCGGTCCGCGGCTCACTCCTCTGCAACACAAAACACACGTAATCCACAAAACAAATCAATACAGGCTCCGGCCGTCTGTTTTCATTCTCAGCGCAAGCGAGGTTTTGACGTAGCTGCTCCCCTTTGTACCCAGCAAACTCCTCCCTGCAGTCACCGCGTCGCCATGGTTTCTCTAATAGAGAGATGCCCCGCAGCTGACTGCAATGGAATCGTCCTGAGTACTTGCAGCTACGCGCCCCTCCTAATATGGTCACCTTCCGGTTTCCACCTACCACCGAGGTGGCAGCTCTAGGAGGCAGCATACCTTCCCCCTTACACAGCGCCCTTTCTAATCGGGAGGGAGATTTACAGCATCGATCCTTTCTCTCTCTATCACATGCAGATTGAGGGCAACCTTACTGCTCAGCGATACATTGACGAAGTCCTTGAGGCAAAAGTTTTTCTGTTCCTGCAAGCCAATCCGGAAGTGTCAATTTTCCAGCAGGACAATGCAAGGCCACACAGTGCTCGGATTACAATTGCACCACTTCAAGAAAACAATGTCGAGGTCTTGCCGTGGCCAGCTTTTTCTCCTGACCTGAGTCCAACAGAACATCTGTGGGACCAAATCGCCAGTGCCATCCACAGGAGACAACCGCGACCAGCCAACCTTCGCCCGCTGGCTGCAGCTACACAGGAAGAGTGGTGGAACATCCCACAGCAGTCTATCCTAAGGCTGATTAAGTCTCAGGGAGGTCATACCGGATACTAACTTTGTAATGTTTTCATTCTGACAGTGTGTCACATTTCGTACTGAAAACTTATCAGGATTCTTTGATCTGTATTTTTGTTCACATTTTCTGTGATTTTGTTTGATATCTATGTTTAAAATATTTGATTAATAGACCTGAGTGTTGCGTTTCTTTTGTGCATCAGTAAAAATGACCGAGGCAATAATCGATTTGATAGGCTGTTTGACTGTGTTCTGATTTATACTCATGAAGCATTTGATACGCATTTGAGTTCTACTAATGCGATTGGCCAGTTGTGAGGCTCCTTGCAAAACGCAGCCCTATGAACTCGACACAACCCTCAACTCAACTACCAGTGTCAATCACGCACTGTCTGAAATAAACCTTCAAGTGTCCTACTTACTTCAAATGCAAAAAGAGATGAAATGCATTTTAATTTGCGGCAAAGTAATGTGTAAAAGGGCCTTGTAGAGTCTGAACTTGGATATCCGTTACCCAGATACACATCAGTCGCTTTTTACCGTCCTTGTATTAAGAATAAAATCAATCCCCATTATATATATGTAACAAATTAATGCACTTACCTGTCACATGTGATTTCCGACTCTGTCACCAGTTTTCTGATACAAAGCCCATCTTTTCAATGTTACAATTGATCTGAATATCCGTCACAGCCCTCTTTAATGCCAAATCAGTCTGTTTTATATTGTGCAGTTACACAGCGCTTCCTCCAGTTTCACCTGATGAAAATGCAGCCAAAACAAAGCGAACGAGACAAGCTAGGGTAATGTAACAGCTAATCATTAAACAGTTTTACATACTGTGATATTTTCAGAATCATATCATTCTGAATTAAAATACTACTTATGTTAAAAATATAGTACTGTACCAACAAAACCAATAAAGTACATTTAAATGGAAGCCTACTTATTTTAAAACACAGTCCTTTTCAGTATTTTTGATATTGTCCGTTTTTCAGGGAACACAAAGACACAAGGGTTGGAACTAATCAGAAATAATCAGATATGCGTCACATGCTTTTATCCATCACAGAAGTCAAACTTTTATAGTGTCGGATATGTGAGTGCTGACTATATATATATAAATGTAGGTACACAAAATGTGACTATAAGTCCTTCAGCTGATTTATGTTTATCAATTATTCACATTTTTGTGTACCTGCATTACCTTTTTCATTTTGATTTTGCTCCTTTTGGCACACAGCAGTTTTCCTTTTTTCAAATTTAAAATGTTTTTATATATATTGAATCCATTTATTGATTTATTGTTTGCAGTTAGCATTTTATTATTATTATTATTATTATTATTATTATTATTATTATTATTATTATTAATTTTATTTTTTTACCAAGGTCCCCTATGTATTTAAGAACATAAGAACATCAGAAAGTTTACAAACGAGAGAGTAGGTCATTCACCCCATCATAGATTCTTTTTCATAGATTCCTTCTTCAATTTCAGTGTCTCTCATACTTTCCTATATTAAATGTCATTTGCCATGTGTCTGCCCAGTTCTGAATGCTGTCTAGATCATTTTGAATGACCTTTGCTGCTGCAACAGTGTTTGCCACTCCTCCTATTTTTGTGTCGTCTGCAAATTTAACAAGTTCGCTAACTATACCAGAATCTAAATCATTAATGTAGATTAGGAATAGCAGAGGACCTAATACTGATCCCTGTCGTACACCACTGGTTACCTCGCTCCATTTTGAGGTTTTTCCTCTAATCAGTACTTTCTGTTTTTTACTTGCTCCATGAGGAACATGTTTAGGCACATGAAACTTGGCAACAGGTTGCATGTTTCCAGGTTTTCAACTTGGGTTTCCAATCTTTCAAGGTCTTTTTGGCTACAGAACTTAATCAAATCCATGACAGCTGCCTAGCACATTGTGTTAGATTTGGCACCGCTGATGAAGGTTTCACATTTAATTTTTATTTATACAGAAAGCATTATAATTGTGTTGACATAAAAAGATTGTGGGGTTGATGTACTGAAGTGTTACGGCTTTCGCAATAGTCGCAAACCAGTCGGTAGACTTGGGTGAAATATACTAAACATGTGCAATGCTGTTAGCAACGTTTTAGGGAATGCTTTGCCTCAGATGAATATGCAATTATGGGTGTTCCTGCATAAATTCGCAAAAAGGGGGTGGAGATAGTGCAAATGAGAATTGACTGTCCTCCTGTAAGTATAGCTATTGTTATACTTATAGATCTATTGTGTGTTAATTGTCTAGGCTATTAAGTTTAATAATAATAATAATAATAATAATAATAATATAAAAATGCCCATGTAGATTAACTGACCATAACAGTCATTATATATATATATATATATATATATATATATATATATATTATTAGAAATCATGTTATCAAAGTATAATTACCGTAATTTATTTCAAGCAGAGACACAATCCAAATCTCAATTCACATTACCCAATGGCAATGGCATTAATCTTTGTCCATATTAAATGGCAACATAAAAGTGTGATTATTATACAGCAAAACAGAACTTTGATTTAACATTTCATGCCTACTCTAATAATTTCATTTATGACCAATCATGCATAAAAAGCCATTTCATGCCTCTGATGTTCCTCAGCACATTTTAGGACTAATGATTTTCCAGCTTGCAGATAAAGTAAACATGCAAGGGTATCTTTTTGGGTTTGTTCTTTTGGGAATTTTGTAATGAACAAAAATGTCAGATCTTTTTCCATCAAGTATCTGATCATATCTTTGTTTGGTTCTCAATAAAACATTGCAGTAGCCATATCGGGCCCTATTACATACGTAAGTAAATTGACTAGAAGTATGACCGGTCATGGCTGTTCTAGGTATGCCTGTAAACACGGTCGTTCTAGTGTTAAGTGATTGACTAGTATGACAGATACGTGTGTCTGATCATGTATGAAAATGATTCTATTAGCAGATATTCCCTACAATATCATATGCTCTAGAGCATAACAGGAGCTAAAGAGTAAGATTGTAGTTTTATTACCATGCTTATTACAAGCTGAAGCACGTTATTGACAGAGCTATACCTAGCTACTAGTTTCCCCTCATAAGAAGATGGTGTAGCACCTGCCCGCAGAGACAGAGATGGTAGTCTCCTAAGTAGGTTCTTTTATAGGGCGTGGAACTGGGATAGAAATCAGAAGGAGCACACAAACTACAACGATTAAAAATAAATTCCAGGTTTTATTTGGAGAAGACACAGACTCAGAGCATAGATATGCACAATAACAAACAATTACTACCAATCGACAGTATATAACCGTGCAGACGTGACGTAAGTGTTAAAAAAAACACTTATACAGCAACAAATTAACTGTGCAAAAAAACGTGAATAAATATTAATAATAATAATAAAATAAACAAATCAAATACACCAAATACCTCTTTAAATCAGGCATATACAAACCAATAAAAACAAATGTGCAAAGTGCAACACATTGCTATTATAATTAAAGGCGTCTGCTAAATAAACTAATTAACTATTAAATTTGTTTATACACACAAAACAAGTAGGTTATCGTTGACAGTGCAAATCATTCATCAAGTAATGATATTGTGAGCTGGTCTAGTCATTACAGGAAATTAACGAAAACAGTCATAATAAAAACAATAGATAAAAACAAAATAAAACAACCAGGGGGGATATCTAAAAGAACGGAAGCTTAACGCACAAATTTGTTAACTAATCGGGGGAACAGCAGGCTGTTAGGACAAGAGTAGCCGGCCACGTAAAACAAACTTGCTGCTTTGAAACAATAAGTTTTAAACTAGTCAACGAAGGTTGTAGCTAACTAGAAGATCATAATCAAATTGGCTCATTCACGTCTCATACTTCAATGTTACTGCCGCTACTCGCACATCACACACAAAATCATTTTAAACACACCGCCATTGCACAGACTGACGACCACCGCCGTCACGACAGCCTCCCGTTCCCTTGCATCCTGCTTCCTATTTCGTTCTCCCTTGTCTGTAAAACCAGCCTTTTAAATGATCCAGGTAAGGGGAATCATCCTTTGATTGGCGCGGGGAAAAGAACGAAAGGAGTCGTTCTAAAAATGAAAGTAATGAAAACAATAAATCAAACACAAAGTAGCGACCTGCTACAATGGCATTCTGTAGTGTGTGTGTCATAATTACACAAAATATGTTCTTTTGTGCGTTCTTAGCTTTATGCCTGTGTCAGTGTGGTAGGGTGAAAGCCCTGCCAGTGCATGTGTGTGTGTTGGTGTGGGGAATAATGGGTTGGCAGGGAGGGGGTTAAATTTCTCCCTGTTAAAACACGTGGGAATGTGGCTGGAACCGACAATTGATTAAACCCCGGGTGTATAAGCTACGGGTGTATAAAACAGGTGTTCACGGTGTTAATGAGAATGAGCTTTGAGAATGTATGTTGGTGTTAGGTGGTGAAGGTGCACTGTGCTGTGCTGTGCTGTGTATATATAAAAATAATGATCGCTGGGGTGTAGAGGGGTTTGTACCGCCGTGATTTATTGAAAGCGGCGGCTCCGTCTACAACCGCGGTCTTTAAAATGATTCATATTCTTTTTGTTCAGCTGTTTGTTTTGGCCACCGTGCCACTGTTGTTTTGTTCCTGTCTTTTGTTTGTTGTTTTGTTATTTGTGTTATTATTAAAAGTGTGCATTTGCGTTTAAGCTGCATTTCCTTGTGTTCTGAGTCTCTCTCCCTGCCAATAACATCCGAACTGTGACACTACCCTGCCACAATGCCTGAAGACCTTCTTTAGTATTTTCAAAAATATCTTCATTTCCATTAAAAATTTAACATCACTATGCTATAACAGTTCAGCCACCGAAAAACAAACTTATAACGGACGTATCATCCATAACTATTAAACACTCAATAGCAGCAGTGTGGAGTAGTGGTTAGGGCTCTGGAGTATTCAGACCCCTGACCAATTCTCTCATATTACTGAATTACAAATGGTACATTGAAATTTCGTTCTGTCTGATATTTTATTTTAAAACACTGAAACTCAAAATCAATTATTGTAAGGTGACATTGGTTTTATGTTGGGAAATATTTTTAAGAAAAATAAAAAACTGAAATATCTTGCTTGCATAAGTATTCAAACCCCCTTACATTAATATTTGGTAGAGCCACCTTTCGTTGCAATAACAGCTTTAAGTCTTTTGGGGTAAGTATGTACCAGCTTTGCACACAGTGTCAGAGTGATTTTGGCCCATTCTTCTTAGTAGATTTGCTCCAGGTTGTTCAGGTTGGTTGGACGACGCTTGTGGACCGCAATTTTCAAATAGTGCCACAGATTCTCAATGGGATTGAGATCAGGACTTTGACTGGGCCACTGTAGGACATTCACCATTTTGTTCTTGAGCCACTCCAATGTTGCTTTGGCCTTGTGCTTGGGATCATTGTCCTGCTGAAAGGTGAATTTCCTCCCAAGCTTCAGTTTTTTAGCGGACTGAAGCAGGTTCTCTTGCAGTATTTCCCTGTATTTTGCTCCATCCATTCTTCCTTCAATTTTAACAAGATGCCTAGTCCCTGCTGATGAGAAGCATCCCCACAGCATGACGCTGCCACCACCATACTTCACTGTAGGGATGGTGTGTCTTGAGGCATGGGCAGTGTTAGGTTTGCGCTACACATAGCGCTTTGAGTTTTGGCCAAAAAGCTCTATCTTGGTCTCATCTGACCACAAAACCTTTTCCCACATCGCAGCTGGGTCACTCTCATGCTTTCTGGCAAACTCCAGACGTGCTTTCAGATGGTACTTTTTGAGTAACGGCTTCTTTCTTGCCACCCTCCCATACAGGCAGTGTTATGCAGAGCTCTTGATATGGTTGACTGGTGCACCATTACTCCACTCCCAGCCACTGAACTCTGTAGCTCCTTCAAAGTGATTGTTGCCTCTCTGTGGCTTCTCTCACAAGTCTCCTTCTTGTTTGAGTGCTGAGTTTTGAGGGACGGCCTTTTCTTAGCAGTGCCTGGGTGGTGTGATGCAGCTTCCACTTCCTGATTATTGATCCATCTGTGCTCACTGGGATATCCAAACACTTGGATATTATTTTGTACCCTTTCCCTAATCTATGCATTTGTATTACTTTATCTCTAACTTCTGTAGAATGCTCTTTGGTCTTCATTTTCCTTCAGATTGACAGTCTGACCAATGATCCTTCAAAAGTGGGGTTTTTATCCAGAAAATGTCACAGGAGGAGGCCAATGGTAAGGTAATTGTGTCCTCGTTAGGGCAATTTCTTTCATCGGTGTAAACTGGGAGCTTCCACAGCACAGGGGTTGAATACTTATGCAAGCAAGATATTTCAGCTTTTCATTTTTCTTAAAAATATTTCCCAACATAAAATCAATGTCACCTTACAATAATTGATTTTGAGTTTCAGTGTTTTAAATAAAATATCAAACAGAACGAAATTTCAATGTACCATTTGTAATTCAGTAATATGAGAGAATTGGTCAGGGGTCTGAATACTTTTGCAAGGCACTGTATATATATATGCAGCTATGGCTGAAAGTTTTTCATCACCCTATAGAATGAACTAATTTGGCTTCATAAAGTCAAATGAAACCTGCTGAATAATGTTACATTAACATATTGCATTACTGTACATACTGCTTTGTATTTTTCCATATACTTAATGCAAAACTGCCAAAAATTGAAAAATGTCACATTTTGAAATCTAACATGAAATACTGTACTACTGGAGTATGTATGGCTTCTGATAAACATTTGTAATATCAGTTTGTAGTTTCTTTGGCCTCTATCCCCACGTGCAACATAAAGAGCCCTAAAGAGCTTCACATTTCCTTCCAATACCAGTGGTATATCTTTCAAGTGTAATAGCTTATGGACCAGTGTGTGTAAAACCCTGAGAGCAGGGCCATAAATATTATGAAGAAGCAGCCCGTCAACTCAGCTATTTGCAGGAGCGTAATAAATCATTCACTGTTACTGAAAAAAACAAAACAAACAAAAAAATAAAAAAATAAGCTGATGGAGCAGCTTGTGGATTTAAATAGTCTGTTCCCTGTTTTAAAAATGTCTGTTTTTTTTAAACATGATAAATGTTGTAAATTCCTTGATAAACTTTGTGTGCATTGTGTGCTGGTGGGTACTAAGGCAACATTTCAGCTGGAATTCACCTAACCATACAACCTTATTACAACTAGGCCCAGAAATACGCTTGCTACAGTTTTCCATGCAAATGTACAATAAAAGGATGCTGCGAGCAAATAATAAACCCACTTTTGCTGAGGAAGCTAGTCATGCGAGTAACAAGTCAAATTAAATGGTTTTCCATATCAGTTGCTTTTTCGGAGAGTTTGTTTGCATAGGTAAGTTTTAGCATGTAAAAAATATGGCTGGAAAAACCTCAAATAAATCAAGCTGGTTCTATCAAAGAGCCATGCATCTCTGCCACATACACCTTTCACTTGAAAAAGGTGTTCACACCTTGTACAAGGGAGGAAGGGTTTTAGTGGCTCTCGTGACATATCTCGTGACTTATGGCTAATAGAACCAGTACCAGATCCAGAGTATGTGTTGGAGGCCAGACTGTAATGTTTATACTGGCAATAGTTAATTTTTAGCTTGTACATATGCCCCTTTCTATTAATTCCAGGGGACATTTATAATGACTTAGTCATTTCACATTAACATTTCCTCTATTATTACTTCAAATATTAACACGTTTCCAAAATCCTTTCTGCTTTATGAAATGGATGTTTGTCATTCCCCACACCCGGGAGTCACATAAATATATTTCTTTCTATACAATAAGATCTGCTGGAAAGGTATTTAAAGATCATCCTATGTAAATTAATCCCCGTAAAATGCTGGAGCATTAGGAACCTATTCAGCAAATTCCACTGCTCATGTTCTGGGTACTTGTTTATTTATTTTATTTTATTATATCATTTTTAATGTATTATTATTATTATTATTATTATTATTATTATTATTATTATTATTATTATTATTATCTGGGAACACATACCTCATGCAGCAGTTTGTAACAGAGAAGAATGTTCCAAAAACC
Source organism: Acipenser oxyrinchus oxyrinchus (assembly GCA_030684275.1). Taxonomy (NCBI): domain Eukaryota; kingdom Metazoa; phylum Chordata; class Actinopteri; order Acipenseriformes; family Acipenseridae; genus Acipenser; species Acipenser oxyrinchus. Next base: position 93,851,215 of record CM060249.1, read on the forward strand.
CATAGGTCTTAACCAACTGTATATAATCACTGAAGTCAAGACAGACAGCTGTCTTTGAAGTAATTTGTTTCTTCAAACTTATAGCTTCTCTTATTGCTTACAATAGCATACCTAATTAGCTGCTTCCACTGTACCTAAGAAGTCAAAGTTGGATTCCAGCTGGCTTGCTTCCTCCTTCAAGCTTGTCCTCGTTACAAACTTGCAAGATTCAATACATATACATTTAAAACACAGAGATTAAACTTATCTCCTTCATTTGGCAAAATGCCCAGAACACATCAAAATTGAATTTAAGAAAGTGTTAAAAGAAAAACTGTTCATTGTACTCTCCCCTTTTCTTTTTCCTTTTTTGAAAATATTTTTTCAATATACAAGCTGCCTGCTGTATTTCAAGAGGAAAGTACGTATTAACAAACTTTCTCAATAAAGTCATATGCATTTTGTACCTTCCAAACTGCTCTCTTAAATCCCTATTATTTTTTCTTTTATACTGTTTTGCATTATTCTTTAAGTCAAGACAATAATTCTGTTACATTCCTTTTACAAAAGCAAAACATAAAAGTGTTTGCTTATATTACTGTTAACATTTATTACTAATAATTTGTATTTTAAAGTGTAATTTATTTATTTATTTATTTATTTTCAATTAATGTAATAAAATAAAATAAAATCATGCTAGGCTTTACTTATAATCATTACAGAATTGCCAGTAAACTGCAATAACATATTATTTTCAATTGTTATTAACAGAATTTCATTTATTTAATTTATACTCTAGAGTTAAATAGTGTAATGTGTACTTTTTCTTACGGATATCATTTTAGCCAAATTAATAACATGCCTTTGATCTTTCATGCAATCTATAATCCAAATATTTATTTGTGATTCTTAAAAACATACAACTTGTACACAAACATACACTTCAATCACAACATTAACATTCAATCACGAAAATATTTTTTAATAAAATATTTCCGGGTATATATCTTAATTTGTTCCATTTGCAGTCACCTTATCAAACAGAGGTCTCTCCCACTTACCTCTGCCTGCCTGCATGTAATGGTTCAGCAAAGTGCTGGCAGAGTAGATATTCTCTGTACATCTTTGTGGTTTCAGCATGCAGCTCTGGGCACCAGTATTCTCTTAGCTGATGCAGGATCCCTTTAAGTGCACTATGTAGTGCTCCTAATCCTTGGTGAGCTGCCGCCAGTATGGTCTGTCTACTTGTTTTAGGGGGTATTACTTTTTTACTGGTTTTAAACGGTCTATATAATACTCCCTGATCCAACTGGTATCTGTCTCTGTCTGGTGGAAATTCAAATAGCAATTAGCTGTCAGTAAGCAAATTAAACACTCTGTCAGTTGCTGCCTGAAAGGTTAAATTTTGGTGGCCCTGTACTGCTTCTTGTGCTAATTCATCAGCACGATTGTTACCTCTAATCGTAACCTCTTTCCCTCCCTTTGGTGGCCAGCTGCATGCTGAACACTGGTTCTGTTCCCCCTCAACCTTATCAATGTCTCTCCATATACTGGCATGTGCTATAGGTTTGCCCATACGGTCAGAGTAACCATTCTCTTTCCTGGCTAGAGATTGAATATTGTATGCTTGGGCGCAATAGCTGGAGTCTGTCACTAGTAACACAATCTGGGCATCCCCATAGTTTGAGAGGGCCTTAGCTTGTGCTATTTAAGCAGATCGACCTGACAACATTTCAGTGGTGTTGAGTTTCCTCATAAATTCCATTATTATTTTTTCCAACGAATATTCCTATGTCCAAGGGCAGTCTGAGCTGTGGCAGTCCAAGCGAGGACAGGTAGAGTGAGGACCTTTTCCAAATCTCTCCTAGTGGCTACTAGAGGCCTCATTCCAACTCTTAACATTAGCTATATTTAAGTAACATTGTTAAGGTGGTGTTTTAATTGGGTGATCCAGTGTTATGCTTAGTACCAGGTGAGTGTGGTTAAATTGAATATAGGTTGATTTGCAATTTGATTGGTTTCCACACAGCTTTTTGTAGTTGTGTGATCACATTGAAGTGCATTGAAGCTATTGTATTGCTTAGCGAACCTAGCAGTGCTCTGGAAGATGCCAACTACTACACAGATCTGCACCCTCCCACTACTACTGTACCTCTCTGTCTCACCGGTCCTGCTATAACTGTCTCTCAAATCCCTGCTATTCTGTTCTATCGCTCCTGTCCTCTGTCCTCACTCTGTCGTTACTCCCCTAACCCCTCTAACCTCATCCCTCTGCCTCTCTCCCTCCTCCCACTCTCTCCCTCTCTGCATGTCAAGTCTCAAGGTTTACCCGTGAAACTCATGGTTTTTCACAATTTTGAGAGTCTCCCTGCCGTGCAATGGATTCTCACATTTGTGCATATTAAGTTTGTTATTGTTTGCGAGGCTGCGAAATACAACTGTCCAAGCGTATTATTCCATTTTTTTGGAGGGTGGGGGGGTCACCATGAAGAGGTGTACATTACCATTCTATATTCCTGTAGCTGCTACGCAAACTCCCCCCTTACTCCAAAGATGGGTTGTCTGGCAAGCCTTCTAAGTTTCTGTACACAACAGGTCATTACTCGGACAGAGTCGAAGGAGAGGCTGTCAGACTGTTCACTGTGTCGTTCACGGAGAAATTACCACAGAAATAAAAGACAAATGGACATCAATGGGATTGTAATTATTAAAGTAAAAAATATAATGTTCTTTATGATGCCAGTGTCAGTGGTTATAAAGACAATACAAAGACGCCATATGGTAAGAAATAACAGAACAATTCGAAACTGATGGTATGACTATCTCTTTATTTCACCTTAATTTTGGTAAAAGTGACGGAGAGCGCCACACACTGGTTTCGTATTTCTGTAAAATAACGCGTCTTTGTTTTAATAATGTTGACCAATAATAATAATAATCACATTCACACACTAACTGAAGTTTTTATTAAAACTGAAAATCAATAAAAAAATAGTATATTAAACTAATTTTCTCAGTATTTACAAAGACATATGTGTAGATGTATTCATTTTGAATGATTTACATGTTAAACCAGATCACATATAAACATTCACTGGTAAATGTGGTTTTTTTTAGTGTGTGTTGTACCCAGACTATTTCTTTGTTGTATTTATTTGATTTCATCTCCACAAAAGCAGCAAAAGCAGACAGTATTTTATTTTCATGACTAGCTACAGTTGTGTGTGTGTGTGTGTTTTTTATGTACTCGTGCTGTATTCGTGTCGTTTGCTTCGCTCCCGGTGTGCATAGCCCTTAAGTCTAGGTCAGTGGCATAGCTGTCAGCCATGTGCAAAAATCTTGATCCGTCACCAGCGCCCCCAAAAACAAACAAACAAACAAACAAACAAAATCTAGTGGTCTAAGTTAGGTTTTTCATTAATCCCAAGGTTTTTCAGCAGGGGTCTCACATGTGTGCTTGACTGAGATCTTTTCTAGAACTCTTTCTCCACTTCACACATCAGAAGTCTTTATTAAATCTAGACATTAATCTGCCTATACAGCTCTCCTTTTCATGTGAACAATACATTCAGAAAAACTCTGGTAACTTCTTCTATGTTATATTCTTTGTTTCATATATATATATATATATATATATATATATATATATATATATATATATATATATATATATATATATATATATTATCAAAATAATATTGAATGAAGACTGTTAGAAGGTTCATGACAAACTTCTAAGTCTGTAGTTATAGATTCAGAAATATAGTTAAATGTAAGTCTCATGTTAGCTTTTTAACTTCTAAAACTAAGCTTGACATCTCACTCTGTTTCTTCAACATCCTGCTCAGGCAAGTTTCAGACAACCTGCTTTCCTGCCAAGGTCAGTTTTTTTAAATGTAATTCTACTGTAAGCATTTTCTCCAATTGATTACACTCATACTGGATCTCGGAATCTGTCCCACACGATTATTCCCTTTTCCTTGTTACCTGAAGGTACTTTTTCATTAGTTCATATTAAAAGATCAATCATTATGAAGACCTTGGCTTCAAACTGCTGATGACCAGTGAGTCTTGCTTCTGCTTTTCTCTCAAGGTTATAAGCCTTGGTACTGGTAGCTCTCAGTTAATGAGAGTTTAGCTCATTTCACAGTTATTTCTGGTCAGCACGACCCCAACACAGATCCTTCTTTACTCAGACTTACAATGATTTCTATAATAATAATTTCTACTGTTACACTAGAATAAACAGGACTATAGACTCCTACAATATTCTCATAGACTAATACAGAGTACATTATAACATTTTTCTGAACAGTGTGTTTTAACAGTTTGTTTAGTATATCTACTGGCTTTATATTCTTTAAAACATATAGTGCAGTTATTACAATATATTAACATTATTGCAATTTCACAAATGTTCAATTTGTATCCCAGAAATCAGCCTGTTTCCAGTAGCGGTGACAGTCTTGGGTCAGTTTCTGCTCTCAGTGAGTTTGTCAAAGCCACCACAGGTGTGGGTGACAGTCTTTAAAAGTCTGATATCTGCAAAAAAAAAAAATCTTACCCAGGCTGATATGGTCCAAAGCTTTGCTGCCAGTTACTGTACCACTAGGGAACATGAAGACTTCAATTTCAATTCAATTCAATTTCTATATGAATAAGATAACGTGAGATCTATAAGCAAAGGTACATCAAAGGTTTTTAACATTGTTTATTATGATCAATTGAATGGGTATACTGGAGTATGAAGAAACTTTCAGTTTGCTTTACACTTTTCATCCGAATAAGACATTTTTTCCAAACTACTGTATTTTACACACACACACACACACACACATATATATATATATATATATATATATATATATATATATATATATATATATATATATATACAGTGACTATAGAAAGTCTACACCCCCTTGAACTTTTTTCACATTTTGTTGTGTCAGTGTGTGTGCATTTCTGTGTTATATGTTGTGTGTGGTGTGTTAATGTTGGTGTATAGATATGGCTGCATGGGATATAAATGGGTGTGTGCAGCACGAGTTATTTAAAATGTATAATTGTATTTGGGCACGGGGATTGCACTTCACTTCATGTGCATTTAAAGTATTTAATATGTGAGCATGGGGTTGCACATAATTAGTTCACGTGCTGGGATTCAAGTGAATAATTAATTAGTAATTGAATCCCAGCACAACAGTATATATAGATGCACGTTTTACTCACTCGGGGTTGTGTGTTCGGTGAGTGGAGAACGGGTGTGGAGAAGGAGAAAATAAAAAGTAAAACTAAGGAAAAAGTAAATATAAGTTTGTTTGACTCACCGTGTTTTGTTTGTCTGTCCGTCCATTGTTTGATTAGTGTTAATCCGTTTTGTTTGTCTGTTTTATTTGGCCTCAAGTGCCGTGTCCTGTTTTCTGTTTAAAACTTGTATTTGTTTATTAAACCTACTGAGCGCAGCCATTGGGTTTTCAGTTTCAACCCCAGTACTGCCTGTCTGTGTGATTCTTTCTGGCCTGACGTCATCCCTGCAGCTAGTCTGTCACACAGTGCCTCATGCATTTAAATGAGGATTTTTTCCCACTTATCTACACACCATACTCCACACTGTTAAGGGGAAAAAAGTTTTTATTGAGAAAAAATATATATATTAAAAATACAAAACTGAAAGATCATAATTGGATAAGTCTCCACCCCCCTGAGTTAATACTTGGTGGAAGCACCTTTGGCAGCAATTACAGCTGTGAGTCTGCTGGGATAGGTCTCTACCAACTTTGCACACCTAGATTAGGCAATATTTGACCATTCTTCTTTACAAAACTGTTCAAGCTCTGTCAAGTCATGCCACAAATGTTCGATTGAATTTAGGTCGGGGCTTTGACTGGGTCACTCAAGGACATTTACCTTTTTGTTCCTTAGCCACTCCAGTGTAGCTTTGGCTGTGTGCTTTGGGTCGTTGTCATGCTGAAAGGCGAACTTCCTTCCCAGTTTCAGCTTTCTTGCAGAGGGCAGCAGGTTTTCTTCAAGGACTTCTCTGTACTTTGCTCCATTCATTTTCCCTTCTATCCTGACAAGTGCCCCAGTCCCTGCCGATGAGAAACATCCCCATAACATGATGCTGCCACCACCATGTTTCACAGTAGGGATGGTGTTCTTCGGGTGATGCGCTGTGTTGGGTTTGCGCCAAACATAACGCTTTGCATTTAGGCCAAAAAGTTCCATTTTAGTTTCGTCAGACAACAAAACTTTTTGCCACATGGCTACAGAATCTCCTGAGTGTTTTTTTGCATACTTCAAACGGGATTCAAGGTGGGCTTTCTTGAGTAATGGCTGCCTTCTTGCCATCCTACCATACAGGCCAGATTTCTGGAGTGCTTGGAATATTGTTGTCACATGCACACTTTGACCAGTCTTGGCCATAAAAGCCTGTAGCTCTTGCAAAGTTGCCATTGGCCTCTTGGTAGCCTCTGATCAGTCTCCTATTTGCTCGGTCATCCAGTTTGGAGGGACGGCCTGATCTAGGCACGGTCTTGGTGGTGCCATACACCTTCCACTTCTTAATAATCGTCTTTACCGTGCTCCAAGGGATATTCAAGGCCTTTGATATTATTTATACCTGTCCCCTGATCTGTGCCATTCAACAACTTTGTCCTGGAATTCTTTTGAAAGCGCCTTGGTGCTCATGGTTGAGTCTTTGCTTTGAAATGCACTACACAGCAGAGGGAACCTACAGGAACTGCTAAATTTATCCTTAAATCATGTGAGTCACTACAGTTTAACACAGGTGGAGGCCACTTAACTTGGTGTGTGATTTTGAAGGCGATTGGTTACACCTGAGCTAATTTAGGATTCCTATTACAAGGGGGGTGGGCACTTATCCAACCAAGCTATTTCAGTTTTTATTTTTAATTAATTTTCTACAAATTTCTAGAATATTTTTTTCACTTGGAAGTTGTGGCGTAGGATGTGTAAATAAAAGAAAAAATATATATTTTGATGCATTTCAAGGCTATAAGGCACAAAAGGTGAACATTTTGGAAGGGGGTGTAGACTTTCTATAGGCACTGTATATATATTGTAACCGAGCTGCAACTCACTCGGGTTCGTTGCCCCTTTAAAACACCGACCCAGGACACAGAAATGGAGTTTAAAGCGCTGATGTGCTATTTTTAATAATCACACAAAAACAAAACTAAACAAAACAAACACCTAGCTCTATACGAGCACTAACTAGACCCACGGAACCTACAATAAATGGCAGGATGGCTAAGTCGTTTACCTGCTACACAAACTGCAACAAAACCACCCAGGTTTACACTGTACACACTTTACGACTGCTTGGAAGCAGAGCATCTTTTCTGCCGCCTTCTCCTCAGCAGCCCTGAGCAAACTGACTGCCGTCTTTAAATACCCTGCACCTGGTTCTAATTTAACAATAATTACCAGGTGCAGGGGATAATTAATAATAAAACAAATAACAAATTAAATTAAACAATAAAACAAAACAATTAAATTAAAACAAATGTGCATTTACACATGTTTTTTCCATGCAGGGAGGATTAATCCCTCCTGCTGTGTTATATATATATATATATATATATATATATATATATATATATATATATATATATAATTATTTATTTCTTAGCAGGCCCTTATCCAGGGTGACTTGCAGTCAAATAACAAATACATTTCAAGAATCACAGTACAAGTAATAATACAATTAAGAACAAGATAAATACAATGACTTTGGTTCAAGCAAGTACAAGTGTGACAAAATATGATTCAATAATACAGCAGATAACAGTGTCAGTGATAGTTACATCAGGATATAATTAAATACAAAATACTACAGATTAAACACTTGGCAGATTACAGTACTCTGAAGTACAGGATTAATTGCAGTAAAATAGGGGGCAGATAAGAGCAAGTAAAGTGCATTTAAGGAAGGGTAATATATATATATATATATATATATATATATATATATATATATATATATATATATATACCCAGAAAAAACCAAACACTTTGTTGTACATGATGTTTCCTATTTGAGAAAATGTTGCAGCAGAGCATAGCACCTGTGCAATTGCTATTTTGCTATTTAATATTTCTGCTAAGATAAGAAGTTTCAGAGCTCAGTTGCAATACATACCTTGTGCTTTTGATTATTCATTTGGGAGACCTACTTGCATTCTAGATGTGTCCCTCCTTTCTGTATAAGTAACAGCAGAAACTTGACTGTAGGAATCCATACATTTGTGCTTCGTTACGTTTGGACAATGTATATCTTTTTAATTAATGATTTGCATTTTTTTACATTTATTTTATACAAATGCCATATCAGAAATACCTATTTATAATATTTATAATGTAGATACAACATTTATTTACAACCAGGAAGCAACCATCACTAACACTGATGTCAGACCGTGACCCTCCATTAGCATAGATATTGAATTAGTGCTGTGCAGATACTCACATTTTCAGAGTAATGTTTTTGGATGGCAGGTATAAAATGCAACAGAAAAAAGCCTATTAATTAATGTGCTAATTTCACAACAAGAAAAGTTGTCTTCACTGCCCTTTACCTTTACAATTCAGTGTCAATCAATGGCAATTACCTTCCTCATTGTGTAAGTTCAAAAGCTGCTTGAAAGCGAATTCTCCATTCACCTGGGTGCTGATATTTTTACTGCTGTACAAAGGCTGTAAACTGGCAATGAATATATGAACTTGCAAATGCATCTGATTTGTCACAGACATGAGACCTTTCTTTAGCTCTTCCTTAATAGCTGCCTCTGAGCATACTGGGATATGTCAAGTTTAATCCAAAGTTAAATCTTGCCCAGGACTACAATCCCACAATTCACTGCAGAGACGCCACATTTCTAAAAAGAAAAGTTAAGACAATTAACAGATAGAATAGGTTAAGGTAGTTTGATCACAACATGAAATCACACTGATTGGGATAACAAGGGCTGCTGGGGGGAATGCTTTGTTTTGTGTTGAGTAATTAAGTTTTATTCCATTTAATTAATACCTAACAACTTAAAACATGTTAAAGGAGATGCAGCAGGGCGGTTGCCCTGCACATGTGTAAATTAGTGTTGGTATAATTTTATATGGGGAAATGGGTTTATTGTGTGTCTTTTTGGAGTTGATTTGTATGATTGAATTATTGTTTACAGATGGGCGCTCGATTGAGACTTGCTGCAGGCTAGGCCTGGTTGAGGGGAAGGGCAGCAAGTGATTGGCTGTGCTGGTCCTCAATCAGCAGGTGGGCGGGTCTTGACCGAGTGTCCGTCAGTTTAAAAACCTCCACCGGGAGATGGCTCAGGACGACTGCAACGCCATGCCAGAGGGGAGCGGCGTATACTCGGGAGGAGAGGGTGCGCTCTGCAGGAACGACAGCTACGCAACTCTGAGACTGCAAGCAGTGCTTGTGAAGGTAATGCCCAGCTAAGGCCGTATGAAGCAGCAGGAGTCGTTGTATGAATACCGGCTCATCAGTAGGTTAGTTTAGGGCAGGGGTGGACCTCCTGGATTTTGTTCTAACTTTGCCCTTAATTACTTAATTGGACCAATTATTACCAATTATTGGTCTAATTAAGTAATTTAGAGCACAGTTGGAACAAAAGCCAGGAGGGACACAACTCTCTAGGACCGGAATTGCCCACCCCTGGTTTAGGGGATAGTGATCCCATGTGATGTATAGCGAGGGTTACGTAGTGAGGCCGGTTCCTGGAGCGGGACGCCTTGTTTTATAAGGCTCGCCCTCTGTGGCACCTTTTATTTGTAGTTTTTGTACTTTGTTTTATTTTGTATTTTTGTACAGCTTGCTGTATGTGTCCTCTGTGTGTTACCATGGCTGGTAATGTCACATGACCACTTTTATTTACTTTTGTTTTTGTTTTTTAAAAAATCCTGCGCGCCTGTGCCCAGCTGTCTCTCTGTATTGCTTGAACAGCGGTAATCCACACATGTGACACAAGCAAGACCCTGTCACAGGAGATTATCTAAGCATCTGCACAGCCCTATACTCAACAAGGTCTTGGCTTTTGATACATAGGCAAGTCACATGCTATATTAAGAATAGTTTGGGTGGGCTGCCACCTCTGATCTATATTACCAATAAGGTAAATTAAAAACTGTAAATATCCTGTTTAAAAGAACCTGGCAAATTGATCAACTCACAAAATATTTTGATTAATGTTCCTTTCCTCTCTCCCTTATAAATAATGAACATTTTACTTCAAGGTGAGGAATACATTTGCAAGTTTAAATGTGTTTTTCGGTGGTAAACCTTTGTTTTAAACAGTGTCTAGCTGTGGTGCTTTCGATACAAGCTTGACTTTAACTTCACAAAGAAAGTGTGCTGAACTGTCTACATTTAATTATTTGTAGCAGAATATGCTACACAAGTGTGTATCAGTGACTGATACAATTAAAAAAATGAGTTTTTCAGTTTCTCCAAATTTAAAATGCTTCTGCATTGTCATTTTGTCACTAGCCTTCATCTGTTTTCAAAAAGGCTTCATAACTACTTATTAGTTTTTTAAAATAAGTTTTACCCTGTGTTTTGAATTTCCATTTTTGTTTTGCAGATTAAAATAGAGATCAAACACATGGCTCAGATCAGTTGAGTTCAGTCTTGTTAAATTGGCTATACTATGACAGCAGCAAATTAGACAGCCTCTGAGGGCATTGTTTTTATAAGTGGCCTGAGAGACATGTACACTTGCATAGGCAGCATTCGATTTCAAGGGAGAAATCATCTAAAGAACCATCATAGCTCTGCAGTAAATCACATTTTAATTTGTGCAGAAATACTGTGGTTTAAGGGAATATGTTATTCACTTCTTGACAATCCTAACTTTGCATGCAGCTAATTTGGGTCTGCCTAATTCATCAGTCTGAAAACATAGTCCTTGTTTTGGCAAGACAATACTTTAAAGATAATGGATCTCACTGTCTTGTTTTAAGCAGAAAGACCATTTGTTACTTTCTAGAAACACATGGCTGATTTCAATCTGATGACCTTTGTGCACTCTGTTTGCCAAATTCTTTTCATGGTTACTTGTCAGACTGTGGCTTGAAACAAGACTAGCAAAGCAAGGTCTCTGAAATAAAGAGCAGCCACATTTCTTCAGACTCGAGACTGTAAAAGTACATAATTGCTGATTATGTAACACCACTACTGTATCTGAAGCTGAAAAAGCTACAAGTCAATCTTTACTAAATGTGCAGCCTGATTTCTAAATGTGGCGCTGGGAAGAATATCCATGTATGACACAATTGATGGATAGTCCAACTATGGCAAAAAGTTTTGTATTCCCTAGAATTTTTGGACTGAAACATAATTAAGAAAAAAAGCTATCTAAATGTAATTTAGATATTTTATGTAACGTCATGTAATCAAAGAAACTATAAAATGATATTGCAAAAAGTTTACCGGAAGCCATAATAGTAGTACTGTATTTCATGTTAGATTTCGAAATGTCACATTTTCAATTGTTGTCAGTTTTTCAATAAGTATATGGAAAACTACAAAATGGTATGTTAACGTAACGTATTATTCAGCAGGTTTCATTTGACTATGAAGCAAAATTAGTTAATGCTATAGGGTGATGCAAATCTGTTGGTCATAGCTGTAGGTTTAATAAGGGGCTTACTCGCTGCCAATATTTCAGATTATTCTGATCCGCAATACTCTAAGATAAAAAAAAACAACTGAAGAACAATTGTCACAAGTGACAAATTTTAAATGGGTTTTTGTGTACTGTCAGTGCGAGGTCCAGGGAGCGTGGTGAGAGAGAGAGGAGAGAAACGTGGGGTTACAGACCGGTCGAAGGGAAGTGACCAGAACCTCTGGGTGCAAGGTGTAGTTTACTTACCTGTGTGTCAGTCCCTGACGGCCCTTTTCTTTGCCCCGCTCTCCTGTCTCAGGTCCTTGAGGCTGACTGCCAGCAGGGGTGGTGGTTACCGCATCCATAGGAGAAAACGGCAGCGGACCCGAGCGAGTCAGGGGAGCCCGGCAGTGTGGGGTCTACCCTCCTGGATTATTTATTTTTCCTTGTTTGTTTTGTTGAACAGTAATTGTCCATGTGCATGAACATTTTTTCTTTTTCTGAGTCCGTGACCAACAGGAGGGACTGCCTAGTGTCTTGGTGTTGTTTTTTTTTTGGGGGTCACTCAGTTTTGAAATTAACTTATTTTTTTGTATTGTTTGGTTTTAACAATTTTTACCCTGTTGAGAACAATGCAATTTATTTTACCAGATGCTCCAGATGTTCCAGTGTGTGTGTGGGAACCTGGGGAACAAAGAACCTACACGGGGGAATGCAATAACTATTTGGTTACTAAGGTCCTTGCCTTACCAAAAACAAGGTGGCGTAGTCGTCAGCTACATAGGTACATTAGCAAGGTTATCTCAGGTCACCCTACCCGTGACACAATCATTAGCAAAACCCACAAATTTCTCTTTATCACTACAAAGAATTACAGTCAAATCTGTCCAAGGACTGCCTTAAGACGGTGAGAAAAAAGTTACATTTTATAATTGTTGACATGGCAAAAACAAAAGAAAACAATGAGAAGCGAGCAGGAAATAAGCTCATAAAGTACTTCCTGAAGGACAGGATCCCGCAAAAGCATTCTAAGAAGGAGTATTGATACTAGAAGTACAGGTAGTGGACAAAAAAATTGAAACACCTGGGTAAATGAGGGACACCAAGTATATTGAAAGCAAGGGCTTCCACACAGGTGTGGCTCGTGTGTTAATTAAGCAAATAACATCCCAGCATGCTTAGGGTCATGTATACAAATGCTAGACAGGACTGGTTGCCTATAATTATGGCTAGCATAGTTGCAAGAGGAGACCTCAGTGACTTTGAAAAAGGGGTGATTGTTGGGGCGCGTGTGGCTGGATCTTCAGTGACCAAGACAGCTCAATTTGTTGATGTTTCACGAGCAACGGTGTCTAAGGTGATGTCGGCATGGAACTCCGAGGGAAAGACATCATCAGCAAAGGGCAACAGTGGGCGGAAGTGCATACTCCAAGATCGTGATATCCGTGCATTAATTCGAAGTGCAAGGCAAAACAGGCAAGCAACTGCAGATCAATTGACTGCAAATTTCAACCTGGGACATGAGCAGCCAGTTTCATGAAAAACGGTCCGCCGAGAACTCCATGAGGCGGGATACCATAATGGCCCAACGATCTATTAAGTGACTTTACATTTGTGTTTCCATTTTTTTGTTCACTACCCGTACTTTCTACAAAATAGTTGGCACCAATGTGGAAAACAGCTCCAGCACCTGCTACAAGAAGGAACACAGCCACAAGATTATTTTTCATCTGAATGTCACTGGATGTTAATCAGCAGTAAATATTTTATGAGATGCTACTGCTCTTAATCAACTGCAGGCATACTTGTTGACTTACCATGAGGTCTTTCATTGTGTTGCCCAAACTGGAGGGAAAGTAGAAGGGCCCTGGGAAACTTTCAACAATTCTCTGGCAAGCATAGCCACTCGTAAAAAAGTGTAATGCATCAAAATAAAAGCGATTGATAAGATACTGGACTGCAGAAGACATTCCAGGTCTTCATTAACATCCAAGCTGAGCAATGCTGGAATTCTGTGTTAGCTGCTTCAAGTCCTTTGTAGACCTGTAAGTTGTGTTAGCTGCTTGGGTTTTTGGAGTAGCTGTGACACAAAGTGTTCCATGACAGCATATCTATGAAAATGATCTTTAAACTGAGAAGAACAATGTAAGCCACTGTGTCAGTAAATTGTCTTAATAATGTTAAATGTTGTACAAGTATGCATTAAATGTTTATATTATAGTAGCAGTTTGAGAATTCTTTAATGGAAACAGTTGAGATCTGTGACTTTATTGCTGTTACTTCTCAGTTTTTAGAAACTTTTCATTCTTCTGGAGTAGTGCAAAATTGTAGACAGGTTTTGTTTCATTGTGTGAGCTTCATTGGGAGAAAATGGGGTTTGGTTTGAGTGAGAGGAGCTACAGTTAAGAACCAGTATCATGACAGATGTCAAGGAGAAAGAAATGTAGTAAATACAATACTTTTGATTTGTATTTAAACATAAGAAAACATGCATTAATTGTAATATAACGCTAACAATAAAATAACTATGTTTAAAACAATATATATAAGTAACACATACATATTACACTTTAAAAGGGAATGTCTTAACTAGCAGCTCATTGCCTGTATTTAGTTTTTTTTTTGTATCCATGGCAACTGGTATCTGGCACTGAGAGAGTCACTGAAGTGGTATTCTATTTTTGATTCTATCGTGGTAAAATATTGCTTATAAAAACTAACAAAAAGACCAGATAACTGCCTTTGCCATGTGACATAATTTCTGTACTTGTAAATGGAATGTAACTTGCATTTCTCTAGCACTTTTCAGCCACGCGAGATGAGCTGAATCACTGGAGCACCACTGAACGGCTGCCACATTTGGGGTAGAATGTGGCAGGTATTTTATTATTATTATTATTATTTATTTCTTAGCAGACACCCTTATCCAGGGTGACTTACAATCGTAAGCAAATACATTTCAAGTGTTACAGTACAGGTAATAATACAATAAGAGCAAGATAAATACAATTTTGCTCCTGCACATTACACAACAGGCTTCCACACTTTTGTGTTCTTTTCTGGGAACACCAGAAACCATTGCACCTTGGTGTTGTAGGGGTCAGTAAAGGTTAAACACATACTGTGAGCACACTTGAGAGCGCTGTGCTCAAGCTCAGCTAAGAGGTGGGAGGATGTTTCCCAACTCAACCAACCCAGAATACAGAGGAACAAGTAATCGATAAAGTGGGGTACATTTGACCTGTAACTCGCGCCAAGAAATTGATTGTGTTTTGGATATTGTTAGAAAAACAGAGTGTAAGCAGAGTTCACAAAGTGCAGCTTCACCCACACACAGTTAGGCAAGATATATAAGACAGGCACTTGAGAGTGCGAGTGAGAAAAGCTACCTGAATCCTCTCCTGACGACAGACCATCTCTGTACTTGAGCTTTCTCCCAGAACATCAGGTCATTGATCACTATCTGATTTCTGTTTATAACTAGGTGCTACATTGTTGTGTGTAACTCATTTGAACTATATGTCTGTAACTTCTGAACATTGGAATCAATAAACAGAAACTTAACATAGCTATTGGTATTGTACCCACTCATTTACAGACATCAAATGAGTTTCCTTACAATGTCAAAACCAAACTTGGGTCCCAGAAGTAAGAATACTAGTACCCACTACAACCTACACACCATTGTATACAATGACAAGTCACTCTCACAGTGCGTATGGCTCTAGGGTGGGATAGTAATATATTACAGTAATTCTCTCTCTGTCCTTGGAAGACTCACACATTGCAGCCAAACTCAAGATATATCTCAGGACATCTGTATTGTCGTGCCGTAGTAGATTTTTTTTATCACATAGTGAACAGAAGAAAGTTTACAAACGAGGGGAGGCCATTCGGCCCATCTTGCTCATTTGGTTGTTTGTAGCTTATTGATCCCAGAATCTCATCAAGCAGCTTCTTGAACGATCCTAGGGTGTCATCTTCAACAACATTACTGGGGAGTTGGTTCCAGACCCTCACAATTCCTTATTCAATTTCAGTATCTCTCCATATGATATTTATAATGCACATTTTTATTGCCTGCATGCAGTACCTTATACTTTTCTCTATTAAATGTCCTTTGCCATGTGTCTGCCCAGTTCTAAATGCTGTCCAGATCATTTTGAATGACCTTTGCTGCTGCTCCTGAAATGGAGTGTTACTGCATTTCAAACCCCTCTCAGGAGATACACTCACTGTCTGTTTAAATTGAGTGCATTCAGATTTATTTTTTGTAAATAATTTCCCTATTCTCAGTGCTATTTAATTGTACACCTAAACTACACAAACTCATCCAGTTTACATTTTTTCAATAGATTAAGAGATACTGTTTGTAAGCACTTGTTTAATAATATGTCCATGAGTTTTGGAGACCTACAAAAAACTAAAAAAAACTAAAAAAAACAGACACCAACCAGTTTTTCCAGCCCATGATAAAGAACTGAGAAATACTGCACCCTGTTGTTTTTTTTTAAATAAACAGGATAAATGGCAACAGGAAGAAAAATACCACTTTAGAATATCAAATGTCAATCTGAGAAAAACATCAGCATGAGCTGGCAATATGCTTGCTTCATTTACCAATTATGATTTTGTGTTTATTCTTTTCTCTATTGATTTTAATCAAATGCAGTTCTGGTCTAAAGCTCAAGATGATAACTGTCTGTAAATTTAGCATTTTAAGCACAAAACAGAAAGTATAGAAAATGATGGGTGTAAAAAGTGGGACAGCTGAAGAATCTTGCTTTACTCATTACAACAACAACAAAAAAAAAACACTGATAGAAATCTTCACTTTAGACATACATAAATAATACCATTGAAATGTGCTGTGCTCTTTATTAGATGAAGTCTTTGTATGAGGTGGGTCTGTTTTTTATGAAAATGTTGTTAAATGAATTTAAATACACAAGGCCTAAGTAATTGATCTAAAAAAGGCAGATCTAAATACCAGCGTCATTTGAAGTATTTCAGTACTAACCCAGTATAAAACCCAATAGTTTAATGTTGTAATTGTGAGAATGCTCTACATGTACTGAGTTTTAGAATACCTTGGCATGAAAGGGGCTTTGTAAATATAAACTCCATAGCTGGAACTCACCTCTTTCAAGCTGCTGCTCCTGCTCTACTTCCCTTCATCTCCTCCCTTCTCAACACATCTCTCCTTTCTGGTCTCTTTCCCTCTGCCTTCAAACAAGCCTCTATCACTCCCCTCCTCAAAAAACTTACCCTCGACCACACCTCCCTCCAGAGCTACCGTCCTGTCTCCCTCCTACCCTTCTTCTCCATAACCATCGAGCGGGCTGTACACTGCCAGCTCTCTGCTTTCCTGTCCAACCACTCTCTGCTCGACCCTCTCCAACCTGGCTTCCACTCTGCTCACTCCACTGAAACCACCCTCCTGTCTGTCACTAACTCACTAAACTCTGCCCGAGCTGCCTCTCTCTCCTCTGTCCTAATCCTTCTTGACCTCTCTGCTGCCTTTGACACTGTTGATCACTCTATTCTACTATCCTTTCTCGCTGACCTGGGAATCTCTGGCACTGCTCTGGCCTGGTTCTCATCCTACCTCTCCAACCGCACTTATCAGGTAACCTGGCGTGGAGCAACCACCACACCTCACCCTCTCTCAACACGAGTCCCCCAAGGGTCAGTCTTGGGTCCTCTCCTGTTCTCTCTCTACACCCGCTCCCTGGGTCCCCTCATCGCATCCTATGATTTCTCATACCATTTCTATGCGGATGATGCTCAGATTTTCCTCTCCTTCCCCACCTCTGACTCCTCCATCCCCTCCCGTATCTCTACTTGTCTGCCTGCTATCTCCTCCTGGATGCACTCGCATCACCTCAAACTCAACCTCTCTAAATCTGAATCGTATTTTGTCATATTCTTGTACTTGCTATAACCGAAGTCATTGTATTTTATCTTGCTCTTAATTGTATTAATACTTGTACTGTGATTCTTGAAATGTATTTTTGTTTACGACTGTAAGTCGCCCTGGATAAGGGTGTCTGCTAAGAAATAAATAATAATAATAATAATAATAATAATAATAATAATAATAATAATAATAATCTCCCTGATTTTTCACAATGTAATTAGTAGACATCATATTTCCTTTATAGCATTACATATCACCACACTACAGTAGATTCCCTTTTTTTGTCTTACAATGTCTCGTTACCCTGAAGCCTTACAACTCACCATGTTCAATGTTTCAGTGCAGCATATTAAAAGACATGCTCCTTGGCTCAGATCATTAGACAAGCTTTAATCCTTTAGAACAAAATTTCAATGCTGTTTACACCTGGGACACACTTGTATAAATCCTCTCTACACAAGACAAGAATAACACAGGAAGGAACTCCTATTTGCCTCTGATCTCTGCAAGGAAGAGCAAACCAAAATCTCCAGGGGGCTTTCCATCACTTAAACTAACCAGGAGGGGATTAGTCAAATGTAGCTTTGGAGCATGATGTACAGTCTGCTTCAGAGCTGCAGCTGCAGTGATGGATGTACAGTATAATAATAATGGTGTCTGCACCACCTAGTTTTTTAGTCATACTGGATCACTGCTGTCTAAAGCAATCTCTCTTCTCTATTAAAGAATGGCAATACACTTACTTCATCTAAACGGTATGTTGATCATGAATGAACTTCAGGCTTGTTGCAGCAGTGTTTAGAAGTGGATGAGGCTAAATGACTTATTGCTTAAAGACAGAACCAAGGAAACTCAATGATTGTTTTGTATTTGTATTTGTGTTTCTCTGTTTGAAGGAGCTCACACAACAAGGATTTAAGCAGAATTGAACAAGTTTCCTTTTATTTATTCAAATATTGAAAAGTTACACACATATTGCTTAAACATTATCATTTAGACATAATAATGTATTCACTTGTACCCTTTCAGTCAAATTCAGAACAGTTCACCCCAGATTTTTCTTTCTAGATTATCTCCACCAGTTATGGCTGAGCTACTGTCTAAATGATCCCACAAGAGACCGTTTTATATATTATCAAGGTAATTCCCATATGTTCAGTGACTAAGAGAAGACAGCTGCCGAAAAGAGGAATACGCGTAGGTGAAATGCAGTTAAGAAGACCAGAATTGGAAGACCTAAGCTGTCTTCCAGGGATGTATGGGCTAAGAAGGTTCATGATGTAAGAAGGACCCTGACCATATAGTGCCTTATATGTAAGCAGCTGAATCTTGAAAGTGACACAGGAACAGACAGGTAGCCAATACACACGCGCAAGAACAGGAGTCATGTGTTCAGCCCGTCTAGTGCCAGTCAAGATTCTAGCTGCTGCATTTTGTACCAACTGTAAACAACGGATAGAGTGAGTGGGTAGACCAATGCCAGTTACCAATGCAGCAAAACAGTACAAACAGTATTAACTTTGTTCCTATTTATCTTGCGTATTAAAAATGGATTTACAATGTGTTTGCACATGTGCCATATGAGTAATATAATACAGTGAAACAATCTATCTATACATAGAACTGTGCATGAGGGAAACTATTTGAAAATGGGGTATATTCATAATTCATTAACATCCTGATAGATTAATAGGATTTAAGCTAATATGTTCATATACTACCCCTGGGGCCCTATGTTAAGGAAAGTGCAAAGGCAATTTTTTAAAGGAATATATATATATATATATATATATATATATATATATATATATATATATATATATATATATATATATATATATACAGTATATACCATATTTATATATTTCACAAAACAAACATTAAACTATACAGCTACAGTGTGCAGTGCAAAAGCACATCATGAAAAAACATGTATAGGTGAAAAAACTGGAATAAAAGACGCTACATTATACTCGGGGGGGTCGACTAATACATGAGCAAGCATATGAACCGATCTATAATTTATAGTAAAAGCCTATATTTACTGATTGCAATGACCGGCGGCAGCTATGGAGGGGCATAATAATAACAATAATAATAACAATAATAATAACAATAATAATAACAATAATAATAACAATAATAATAACAATAATAATAACAATGTTACCTTTTCTATTGCGTGACCCTGCAGCATAGTGCTTGTGGGAAACAGCAGCACCTGCATTGTTGTGGGCAAATCCTTGTTGCCCTCGCTGCCAGAGCAATTGCTTCTAATTTCTCTTAAATCAAAACGGAAACATCTCAAGATTTGGCAATACATTGTCAGATCACCATTATTGTAGAGCTCAGACATGTGATTTAAAGCTTTTCTGTCTTTATAAGTGGACTAAAACGAAACACTAATGACTTACAATTCATAATTGAAGGGAAGTGTTGGATTAATTAGTATATATCATTGGTAACAGTGTAAAACCTCCTAATTAGCTATTACCCAATTTTTATGGTGAGACTTTTCAAAAGGGGTTCCCAGAGAGTACCAATACCTTTATAAAAGCTTCCCATAGTAAAAGCATAGCAAATTGTGATAAAGTATATTAAAAGCATGGCAAAGTATGGGAAAGCATTGGAAAACTGCAAAATAGCTGTGCAAAATTACAGTGATAAACGTAGTATAAAAGTCCAGCTCATGCCTTCAGAATATATACTATACACCATATATGAACTTTCTAGTTTATCCAAATTGTGTAATTATCATGTACCCTCATCTAAAACCATTGTTAAATTATAATTCTCTTAACACATATATTGAAAAGACCACACAAATTTAAAGAGCCAGTGGCACAATACAAACATCATGGTGTTGTACATAAGTTCTTTTTCAATATAAATGATTTTCCTTGCCTGGAAAAGTTCTCATGCTGCATTTTGATATTCTCCTGGTTTAGTATATTGGTGAGACCTACCTGATGCAAGGCTCTCTGAGACCAGAAATCAAAACACACTAAAATCTAAGTGTATCTGAGAAGAAGGGGTGACTTATTTTGTTGAGTCAAGATGCACCTGCTCACCTCAATAGAAGTAACCTGCAAATCAATCTGGTCACTTACAAGGGCTTGATTATTGCAGAATAAGGGGGGGGTTTAATTTGAGGAACGGGGGTGCTTGTGTAACACAGAATTCGAGACATAAAGCTGGAAAGCTTGAGATGAGAAGAGCTGACAAGACAACGACATATAACACTCTGAACTCTCACGTCTCACCGGGTCAGGCAGCCCCCTCTGGCTGCTGGCTGGCTGAAAGAAAGAGACAGAACAAATAAGGACAAAGCTCTCAGTCCAGGTCGGAACCAGGCGGCGTCTCTTAGCTGCTTGACGAACAAGGAGAATGAGAGGACAAACACAGAAGACACTCTCGATGAGAGACATAAAAGACAAAGGGATAGATCCGTCACTACTCAGTGCAGCATCCCCAGGCAGCGTGGCTGGCAGCTGGGTGGCATGGAGAGTTAGGATAAAGAGTCTCGGGTCCGTGTTGGAGAGACGAAAAATAGAGAAACCCCCCCCCCCCCCGTGGCGGGGCCCGGCTCGGCAGGTGGGGACTCGGCCAGCCAGAAGGGGCAGAAAGGTGCTCGGACCTGAAAAGAAACGAGGTAGATGGGATAGCAAGGTTGTGGCCTTGGTGAGGCTAGCGCATGAGCTGTGACAGAATAGTTGTGGCGGGGGTCCCCTCTAGCGGTGAGGAACCGCCGGGACGGCAGTGACTTGGGCATGAGGCCGACCCGGTCGGTCGGGGGAGTGAAAATCACTTCCCCCCCAGAGGGATACCTGTGCGGACGGAGCGGTATTAGAAATAAGAGAAAGTGGAGGAGGAGGAGGGAGGAGAAGGACAAAAAACAAACACAGACAAAGGGCGGAAGCAGTGCTGGGTGTATAAATAAAAAAGAAGGAGAGATTGACATGCAAGCTACCTAATGGGATTGCCCAACTGCTCTGGTCACGCCCTTTCTTTTTACCTGACCAAATAGAGCGGAGTGAGCTATTGGGAGAGAGACTGGGACTTGATTGAAACTGAACTGCCCCCCACCTGAAAGTATTTTGAAGCTAATCTCGCCCCCGCTGAGAGCTGCCAGGGAAGCAAGAGAAGCCAAATACAAACATAAAAATTGGAAGCTCAGCGAGAGAGCGCCCTCTACAGTGTCCACCGAATTACACCTAAAGGTTAACATATATATATTTGTTTATAAATAAACAAATAATAAATAGGGTTTAGAGACTAGGGTGTGTGAACTATGCATCAGCTGCAGAGTCACTTACAATCAGTCTGGTTTTATGAAAGGACGATTGGCTTCTGATAACATTTGCCATCTCCTTCATGTAATTCATTTGTCTGATTCTCACCCTGTAGATTCTGCAGTTCTTTCCTTTGATGCCGAAAAGGCCTTTGATCGGGTGGAATGGGAATATCTCTGGCTAGTTCAGGAGCAATACTGGCTTTATTAGTATTATTATTTGTTTATTTAGCAGACGCCTTTATCCAAGGCAACTTACAGAGACTAGGGCGTGTGAACTATGCATCAGCTGCAGAGTCACTTACAATTACGTCTCACCTGAAAGACGGAGCACAAGGAGGTTAAGTGACTTGCTGAGGGTCACACAATGAGTCAGTGGCTGAGGTGGGATTTGAACCGGAGACCTCCTGGTTATAAGCCCTTTTCTTTAACCACTGGACCACACAAATATATATATATATATATATATATATATATATATATATATATATATATATATATATATATATATATATACAAAATCAAGTCAATCAAACTCCATGAGATTGCCTTCTGAAACGCCTGACATTTAGTCAACAGAAGAAAATTCAGGAGATGCTTAACAAATTCACTTTTTGTGGTAAGTAGGTACTATAACTAAACCAGATACTGTAGATTTTAGAGTTTAAATACTCCCTCCGCTTTAGTTGGATGACAATTATATCTGTGTTTTACTATTTTGTGAATGAATGGATTGGAATGAATGGATTGAATGATCTGTATTTTTTGCTGTACAGTTTCCCTGTACAGAACGCTCTTGAAAATGAAACCTATATATTTTCTTTAAAAACTGCAACATGGGCAAAGCTGAATGCCATGTCTAACTGGATGATAAAAGTCTTCTGACCTTAAGCCTGTATAATTCTGGTTGCCAACTTTACTTCTGATCTTTTTCAGATGCTGACTCCTAATCCAGACAACTGCAAAATGTCCTTTTCATAAAGACTTTCAAGCATGTCGCCTGCATGTGAAAGGGATAATCTTTTAAAAATGCAAATGCACATAATTGCACACATGATTGTTTTGTGCATGTCTTCATAAAAATAGAAATGTTCTGCAAATGACATAGGTATGTCTTTGAGGAGCTGCATTGAAGGCACTTTGAATGGTTCAAATTTATCTTCCTAATTATGTTACCTCAGAACTGTCCAAGGGGATTTTAAGTGTCATCATCATAGAGCAAAATTAGCACTGTAGAAAAAAGGCTTATGCTGTCTGCAGTTACCCAGGGCTTATCTGTTCAAAGTGTCAGCCATCCCTGCCAACAAGGAAGAACCCCACATTCACAAACTGCCTTCTAATTCAAAATGCTTTTCATTTCCGTGTTTTATGGATTAACTTTAAAGGTTAATTCTGCATAAAATATACATGATTAGTGAAAAGCTTCTAAACGGCCCTTGGTTCCTGTGCTCATATTGAAGGATGCATACTAACAATGTTAGTTAAGGTGACAAATGTGATGTAAATCGAAGTTCTGAAAGAAAGTTATTTGAGGGTAGGGTTTAAATTATATATTGCTTTCTAGCAAGGAGCTCTGAGACACAGAATATCCTCATTAACCAGATTACTGGTCAGTTTGAACTTGGATCGTAGCATTTCATGTTCTGGTTTCTTGAGTAACACTTGACATTAACTGTCTCTAATTACTGTGTATTGACATAGTAGTTACTTAGTAAATACATGTGTACTTATACATAATTACAATGTTATTAAGCATAGTTACAATGTACTTAATGAGTAAATATTTTAGGATGATATATATGTAAATACAAAATTGTATCAGAAAGAGGTTAGGTTTAGAGTTTAGGGTTAGGGGGTTAGATTTAGAGAGGGTTAGAGTTAGGGTTATATCATGCAAAACAATGTAAACATTAATACTTTGTGTGAACCCAGAATTCTCTTCAAAGTTATACTGTACATAAAGAAGCTTTATCACAATTTGTAATTTTTTATTTGTAATTATGTTACAGAGTAAGTAGCGGGGTTCCAAAAAATATATTGTTACATGTCTCCATGTGTTGCTACAACTGTTTTTTATTTGTTTTATTTAACAAAAAAGAAAAAAAACAACAAATAATTATATACAAAAGAGCTCATATACACGATATACACATATACAAATTGATATTTCTAGAGCTTAATACCAGCAAAAGGCAGGTCTTGCAACCTGTGAGGTGACACCAAGACCTCTACAGAGTGCCAGAGAACGTGGGAATCCATCCAGGTTCTCAAAACTTTAATCTGAAAAGGCCAATAATAATATTTAAAATTAGGAACTGATAATCCACCTGAGAATTTAGCTTGTTGAAGAGTAGTTAACCTTACTCATGGACGTTCCCCCCCACAAACAAATGTTGATATAATTGAGTGGGCTTCCTTGAAATATTTCAGAGGAGGGGCTAGAGACAACATAGAAAACAAAAAAATAAAATGAGGTAAAACATTCATTTTTATTGTAGCTATCCTACCTTGCAATGAGACCTTGCTAAATCTGCCTTGACCCTCTGAATCAATGAGTTATAATTATTCCTAGAAATCTGATGTAAAGAGGGATACATTTTTATGCCTAACTAAGTAAAACCTTTATCTATAGAAATGTTTGGAGGCAATGTGAAGTTCCTGGCAGCCGAATTTAAAGGAAACAAAGTAGACTTGGTCCAGTTAATTTTGTAACCTGACATCCTTCCAAAAGTCTCAATCAATGTTAAAACATGAGGTATAGATTCCAAAATATTGGAGATGTACAAAAGGACACCATCAGCATAGAGATAAATGGAATGTTTTGTATCTTTAATTTCAATGGGAGCAATAAGAGTGCTTTGTCTAATTGCTTGTGCTAAGGGTTCTAGAGAGAGTGCAAACAGAAGGGGTGACAAAGGACATCCTTGTCGAGTTCCCCTTCCCAGAAAGAAAGGACTAAAACAAGTGCCACCTGTGAGAACTGAAGCCAAATGGGTGTTATACAAGGTTTTGTGGTCCAGTGGTTAAAGAAAAGGTCTTGTAACCAGGAGGTCCCTGGTTCAAATCCCACCTCAGCCACTAACTCATTGTCTGACCCTGAGCAAGTTACTTAACCTCCTTGTGTTCTGTCTCTCAGGTGAGACGTAATTGTAAGTGACTCTGCAGCTGATGCATAGTTCACACGCCCTAGTCTCTGTAAGCCGCCTTGGATAAAGGCGTCTGCTAAATAAACAAATAATAATACTAATAAAGCCAGTAATGCTCTAGAACTAGCCAGAGATATTCCCATTCCACCCGATCAAAGGCCTTTTCGGCATCAAAGGAAAGAACTGCAGAATCTACAGGTTGAGAATCAGACAAATGAATTACATGAAGGAGACGGCGAATGTTATCAGAAGCCAATCGTCCTTTCATAAAACCAGATTGATCAAAATGTATTAACTTTCCTATATATAACTCTAATCTGGTAACAAGCACTTTAGCATACAATTTAAGATCACTGGAAATTAGAGATATAGGTCTATAGTTTGAACATAACAGGGGATCTTTACCTTTCTTTAATAACAAAGATATCAAGGCAGTTTTTTTTTCGGTCTCTGTGAAAGGATCCACTTTTAACTACAAAATGTATGGAGTCTAAAATCAGAGGGCCAACTATATCCCAAATTTCCAGCAATAGTTAAGGGGGGATCCCATCTAACCCAGGGACCTTACCGTTTTTCATTGATTTAATAGCAATTTTAAGTTCATCCAATGTTATTGGAGTATCCATCTGTCTACTATCTTCAGCTTCTAGTTTAGGAAGATCCAAATTATGAAAAAAATGTTTTACAATTATCATGACCAATTTCTATTTCAGATTCATAAATGTTGTGATAGAATGTTCGAAATGCAGCATTTACCTCCTCTGGCTTTGAAACTAAAACATCTTCTTTTGTTTTTATTGCATTGATAGAGATTAATTGTGTCTTAGTCTCAATGCCAACAACCTGCTTAGTCTATCCTCATGAAAATAGTATTTCTGTCGAGTGCGATGCATAATAAATTCAGCCCTAGATTGATATAGTGCATTAAACTCCCCCTTTAATACACTCAGGCCCAGATTTATAAAAGGATTACGCATGTTTTATGACCGTAAAACGGGAGCTGAGGATTCTGAATTCTTGGATGGGATTTATAAAACACACGCAATGGTATAAACATGCAATTAAGACATGATTTGCGAGGGCAATGTCTCTGTGCGCTTCAGCCCTTGATGTATATGTAATTCTGTATATGCATATATAATTCTGGGGCGTTTCTGAATGAAACTGCTAAAATTAGGAGGGGATTTTGCAAATGAGGTCTATTAAATATTCTGTCTAATTTATTAAAGCTGCCAGTAATTGTGGGCATAGTATTTGCTTGATTATTTTAAGAACTCTGAAAAGCAGACGTTAATTTGCGGCAGTCAGACAGTAGGCTATATAAAAGGCAAGGTGATGTGGGAGACGTCGTTTTCAAGGACAAAGACAAATTTAATAACATTTTGCAAAGAGATAATTTTTAACCCTTCTGATCAAGTCAGTTTGTAAATTGCGGTTTATAATACTGTATTGTTTTGCAAACTCCAAATTTCAATACATGTTTCATAGCTTACATGACAAAAAAGAAAGTCTGCAAATAGAGAATATAGAATCCATGTAAAAAAAGGTCTCCCCACAGTGGCAAAGCAAGGTTCTAAGGAGAACCTTTACTTCTAGAGTGTAGGCATTATTATAAGAACGGTGGAGGAGATTAAGAAAAGATGGAATGATATTTGGAGGCGCACTAAAGAAAAAAAGTCTCATATACATGTAATACAATGAGGGCTCATCCTCCACTGTTATTTTAGTAATGCCTACAGCATTTATGTTTTGTAACATGGCATTCTGGTATTTAACAATACTGGTTCAGGCAGAATTGTTAAATTCAAGTTTGAAAGAAAACGGTAAAAAAAGGGACAGAGGGACAGATGACACAATTAGTTTGTAGCTACAGCAAATACAGTACAGACACATCTGAATAATGTAGTTATATTATAGACCATACAGATATGCTTTAAAATCATACATAGAGTCAGAAATACAGACATACATAAGAAATACGAGAGTTGTAAATGCATAAGAATTTAAGAAGATATAAGTCGTACTTAAACTGAAGACTGTTCGTATGAAGCTGTATGGAGTTACTGTTGTTGAACATATTGCTGTACAATGGAATGATTTTCCACCCGTTTGACTGCCATGGATGTAAGTATATAAAACGTATTGTCTATACGCCTGGAATTATTCTATACGAAATAAGAAGTTGAACTAATACACGAAGCACAGTAACTGGATGATGTCTCGTAATGTATAAGCAACCTAGACTACAAACTCTGAAGTGGTACATGTTTTTTATTAAGAAGCCACCACACATACTCCATATTTTATTCCTTTGTCCTGGTGATGTATTTCAAGCTTGTAACACATCTTCATGTGTTACAAGTACTGCCTGTACCAAAATCTCCAATTCCATATTGGTAAATTTTAGTTTTCGCTTCCGAGCGAAAACTGAAATATAATAAAGCATTGTTTTCTGGGCTAAACAGAAAAGAAAAAAAAATTCTACATCAATCATGGTATGAGCTCTAAAACCAACAACATAACAAGAAATATAAACATGAAACAAGAACCACAGGAGGGATAAAAAAACAACTTCCCTGGTTCTTATGTAACCAAACACCTAAGGACCGTGATCTTATAACTGCAACGTAAGCTCAAGCCGAGCTCCCACATGCATTGTAGCCACAGTCAACATTTCTAGAGTAGAGATGAGAATTTTCACTGCAAATTCCACCCGTTATTTAAATTAAATACAGTTCCAAATGGTTTTCTATCCATACAATAACATTACAAAGTACAATATGAGAGAAATAAAGACAGGAAAAAGGTAAGATAAATAGTGCTAAGTGGAAAGGGTAGAAGGTAGGAGAGAAAACATAATAATTAAACAATAAGTAATGCAGTGCACACAATAATAATACATAAAAGATAGATTAGCTTATCCTTAGATCCTTTGCAAGGCTAAGACAGGCCAAAAACCAGTTGGGGGATATATTGCGGTACAACTGTCCACTCCAAAACTGTAAAAATGTGTTCAGGTCAGCAGGTCGTCGCACAATTCAGCCCATCTCCTCCTGATAGTCAGTAGGATGTTCAGAAGAGTCCTCCGAGAATTCGGCAGACTTCAGTGCAGGTGGTTTCATGGTAGCAGGGATGTCCAGCGAAGTCTGATTCCAAACATCACCCCGAAACGATAAGAAATCCTCAGCTGCTTTAGGAGATTTGATAGAATAGAACGGGTTGGCCATCACAGACGGATTTCAGAGTAGCTGGATAGATAAGGAAAGGCCTCAGTCCCACTGCCACCAACCGCTTCCTAATCGGGGCATACTCCTGTCTCTTCTGGGTAGTCGAGATGCTGTAGTCGGGAAAAAACAGCAAATTGTTGTCACCGTGTCTTATGGTGGAAGCACCCTTGTAGTATTAGCTGTCTGTCACTGTATCTAAGCAGATTAAATATCAGTGTACAAGGTCGTTTTCTATCGGCATCTCTAGTACTGTACAGTCTGTGTGCCCTTTCAATTTCAACTGACGACCTGCCAAGGAGGGGATCCATTTTGGTAACCTCAACATCAAAAATCCGATCTGGTCCGAGCCTTCCTCAGATTCAGGCAAACTCACCAACCGTAGATTGTTCCTTCGGCTCCTTTCCTCCATTTCTGCAGCCTTGTCCTGCAGTTGCTCAATCAGTTGCTTACAAAATGTAGTGTCATTTTTATTTGACCTCTGTCAGGCTGTCAAATCTGGAGTACAGTTTCAGTAAGGACTTGAAGTGCGCACCGAAATCTTCCTTAAATGTTTTAATAATGTCGTTTGTGGCTTGCAGAGTGATTTGCAAAAAGCTTATCTGTGGGGTGAACGTATCTTACAGTACCTCACGCACTACTTGCTTGATCAAAGTGGTGTTCGTCAGTGGCTCCTCAGAAAAGACTGGTGTTTCCCTGAATTTTTTTTCAAGGGAGCGCTCCCGTCCCCCTTACTCGCCTTTCCCTTGACTCCTGCCATTGTTGCTAACAACTTTTGCTTAAGCACGCGTCCCATCCCAGTCGGAAGGTCACGTGGTCTCCATCCTGACAACTTTTTACACTTATACAGTCAGCACAGTTACCCAGATACACGTAACTCGCGTTTTACTGCACTTGTATTAAGAATAAAATCAATCCCCATTATATATATATATGGAACAAATTAATGCACTTACCCGTCGCAAACGATTTCCGACTCCATCACCAGTTTTCTGATACAAAGCCTGCACTTCCTCCAGTTTCACCTGAAGAAAATGCAGCCAATACAAAGCAAAGAGACAAGCTACAGTAATGTAACAGTTTTTATACTGTGATTATTATTATTTTTTTTAATCTGTGATCTTAAGTTGTTTTTGTGCATTTTCATTTGCAAGTGAACTGTGACATTAGGGCCTTATCGAGCACTATATTCTGCAATTTGAAATACTGACTTGGGATAATGTTTGAATTCTGGAAACTGTGCTGCTGCTTTTGTTCTTTCTTTTTATCTTTTGTTAAATTGCATTACCTTTTACGTTATACGCAGTTCTGTGCATGGGTAACATTTTGATTTAATTTAGCTGTTGGGACATACTGCTACAATACGTACCAGATTTAAAAGTATGTACTATATTACAGTCCACGTGTCGTCTCATTTGGCAAGTGATATTTTCAGAATCATATCGTTCTGAATTAAAATACTACTTCTGTTGAAAATATAATACTGTACCAACAAAACCAATACAGTACATCTAAATGGAAGCCTACTTATTATGCTCTTAACTGTAAGATATGCAGTGGGTCCCCTGTGGCCAGTGACTATTAATCCTTAATAATGATCTCTGGCATTTTCCTGCCTACACAAGACAACCACTCACCTCATCACTGAGGACCTAGTGAGCTGGGAAAGTATATTCTATGATCTGCTGTGCTAACAACAACACAAGTGTATTATTCAGTCCTAATAATATAGATAAAAAGAAAGGGTTGTTATGGTTAGTTCTCGGTTTATAGAACCAGGGATGTAAAGTATTTAAGGATTTGAAAGACAAAAGGGGTTGTTAGACTGAATTAGGATTAGGCCTGCTACCTTTATATGTTATTTAACTCAAATAAAAGGAAGAAATAGCACAATGGTCAAAGCAGCTCTGGTATTATGCTGCATATTAGGTCTGTTTTGGTGGAAAAGCTGTAAATGAGCTGCAGAAATCTTCCCAGAAAGGTTCATTAAATCCCTAACTAGCTGAACTATATCCTATGGAAATGCAGCTCAATGTGAACTTTAAAGTTCCAATTGTTAGAAACAAAAGTCCATCGTGACTCACTCCTCTATTATTTTAGGACAGACATTGAGTCATTTGTATTAGTTGCACTGTGTTTGAAATGGGTGTCTACACCTTTAAATTACAGGTTTGAACTAATGCATGTTTACATTTAGATGATTAGTCTTCCTGTATATTGATTGTGGTTGACCTTTATAGCATGGTAGGGGATACGAGATGTGAGAACGAGAGTAAAACGTGACTAAACAGCTGCACTATCCCATTTGCTCTGCACACATTCTCATACTGTATACTCTACCAATAAAGCCTTTTGAACCCCCTTATTGCATAGACAATTAATACACATGTCTTACATTATGACTACAAATATACTGCCTTGGGGAAGGACAGAAGGGATTATTAGTGGATGAAAACAAAAAAGAATGTGTACCTGATGTCAATGCAATCTGTATGCTTGTGGTATCAGGTCATGGTAGACTAATATATTTTGTCATCGCCTAAAATCAAGTGATTTTTCAATGAAGAAGACAAATGGGTCAGTGTCCCATGAAGCCTAGTACTGCACTTCTTATAATTCTGAATGAATTAAAAAAAAGATTGTAACATATATGGATTTGTTTAGCGGGAATGCTTCATTTTAATATTGTTTTTATATCTGTGCCACTCTTTAGCATAAATTTAGATCTTGTTTGAAACCTCTCATTTTAGTATTGCTCATTTCTTTTGATTACTGACTGTCAGCTTCCTGAGTTTGACAAGCATATTAGCACATCGTTATCAGTATTGTCTAATTTTAGAAAGCGATTACTTCAATCCTTCATTTGAAAAGAAGTCCCCTCACTCACCTGTCAGTTATTGCCAGCTCAAACATAAAAAAAAAAATCGTGCAACCCAAATGTCCAAATAAAGAACTACAAATAATTAAAGTACATTTGCTTACCAACTTGAACATTTCCATATGGCAAAAATAGTTGTATGGTGCAGCAAGAATCAATGTATCTGACTGCCTGCTGCATGGTGCTGCCCTGGCTGCCCTGCCTCAGGGTGCTGCCCTGGTGTATCTCATCTTCCTGCCAGTACATCCTGATGCTACAGCCTGATGAACTGAAGTGTCCAGCCTACATTCTAAGCACTTAAGCTTTACACTGACATGAAGTTGCTTTATTGGCAGATAGTGATCCGCAGGTGTTTATCTACCAGTTAGGGGCCAACACGAAGTATATTTTCAGTATTTTGTCAAAACAAATCTTTTGGTAGCATGACTTGCCATTACGTAGCATTGTAATACAAGGGTAACTACCAATGGGTCCTGCTACTGCTGTTGTAATTACCGTACATGGGAATTGTTCTCTGAACAACATTTTGTTAATCATGAAATTGCATGGTACTGACCACTTCCATGTACTGTAATTACACACTTGTTCTACCATGTAAGGGCAGTTATTAACCAACCAGGTTAGGCTGTGTGGTCCAGTGGTTAAAGAAAAGGGCTTGTAACCAGGAGATCCCTGGTTCAAATCCCACGTCAGCCACTGACTCACTGTGTGACCCTGAGCAAGTAGCTTAACCTCCTTGTGCTCCGTCTTTCGGGTGAGACGTAATTGTAAGTGACTCTACAGCTGATGCATAGTTCACACACCCTAGTCTCTGTAAGTCGTCTTGGATAAAGGCGTCTGCTAAATAAACAAATAATAATAATAATAACCAGCTGCTTCCCACGGTAACATGCTTTGACCCAGAAGACACAGGTGAAATGACCCAGGAAGTGCAAATGCAAACCTAAGAATATAGAAAGTGTGAAATTCCATTAAAATAAAGCAGCACCAGATATCTGGCCCAATTTTCCAATGTGGGCAAATTGCCCATGTAATACATTTAATATAAAGATTTTTTCCAACTGCGTCTTCCTCTGCTTTGTTCAATAAGATAGATTTGGAATAACCAGGTACAATGTCGCAATACAATATCAGTGGCAGAAGTATGGTTTAAATCAAAGCTTGAGCCATACAATCTGTCTAATTGGTTTGCATGAAACCGTAATCAAATTCTTTTTTGAAATAGGCTTTATTTAATCTTGTGTGTGAGAAGAACATACTGCTTTTTTTAAAGGGTAGCCTAAATTGTGATTACTTTTTTTTAAAGTCACATTTTTCAAATTCTACAAAAAGGTATATTGTCAGCCTAAAAGTACATTTACTTATGAACCTGACTTGTCAAGTTAATTTGCAAACTAGCATCTGATCTTGTTTGTGTTGTTTGCCTGTATATTTCCTTGTTGCGCTGAGATTTGAAATCGAGTTAAGTGTTTGCATTGATCTGTTTGTCAATGAAGATCTTCCGGCAGCTTCACTGCACATTTCTAACTGTGCAAATTAGGTTCCAACAATTAAGAAGAATAAAAACAAGTTACTAAACTCACTAAAAAAAACCCCACCCTGTAAACAACTTTTCTTCTGTGTTATTCCATCTCTGATAAAAAAAGAAAAACGAATGTAATTAGATTTTGGCAGTATGCCCTTCAGTATGTTTCTCTATTTTCACTGCTGTTATCATCATTTTCTCATCACTCAGCAATGTTACTTGGTCTGTCAGTCTGGAAAGAACTTTTTCAAAGACAAACGATGCTAATGAGCCGCAGTGTCGTCTCAGTCAATGTCCTTCTCTCCCAATCTCGATCGGGAATCCTACATGGCAGCTAATTCCACATTAGATTTTTTTTCTTCTATTCTTCAAAGCTCAGAGGCATCCAATGCAGGCCGTTTCCGCAGATATCAAATGGCCCTTTATCAGAGCTCTGCAGAGATGCTGTAGGGCGCTTGGTGACACGGCTGATCACTCCCGGGGGCATGGTTACAGCTGGCACATTCTGATCATAGATTCCAGCTGACAAAGGTCACAGAAAAACAATTCACTCAAATGCTGTTTGAATTACAAGGCTATAAATTACATGACACAGATGCACAAACCCCCCAGTATGTCTACCCTTTTCAAACTTCTTTTCAGTTCCTACTGAGCTGATACTCCTCTTGCTAGAGTTTCTGGATTGTTATTAAAGCATGTCAGACATGTGTTGATACAATAACAAAAAAACAACAGAAAAAAACCATTAGCAAATACATTAGCTTTTTTAATTTATTTTTATTATTATTATTATTATTATATTAATGTTTTTTTAATGGGCTGTTTTTAATTTTACAAACTATTTTTTTTATCTTATTTTTTATTATTTTACAATTAAATTCCTTTTTTTATGCCAATTTTATTAATAATGCCAATTTTATTTTACTCTTAATTGTTCTAGTTCTACAAACTATTTTTTATCTTAGTTTTCTAATTGTACAATTAAAACCACATTTTTTTATCTCTTTTTTAATTTCTGTTTTTATCAAATTCCGTATTAGACTGTTTTTAATTTTCTGGATTTAATTGTTCATTTTTATGTGCATGTGTGTGTGTGTGTGTGTGTGTGTGTGTGTGTGCATGTGTGTGTGCGTGTGTGTATGTGTTTGAAGCACTTTGGGATCCTTGTGCTGAAAGGCGCTATAGAAATGTGAATGATTGTTGTTGTAAATACCTTTAAGAGCATAGGATTGGCGTTTGATCATTAGGCAGGTGAAATAATGAATATTTCATTGTGAAATCACCTTCAAGCACGAGCTAGCATTGCTAGTTTGTAATAGATTAGCTGTTGTTGTGGAGATAAATCTACAGTGCTAAATCTT
Organism: Acipenser oxyrinchus oxyrinchus; assembly: GCA_030684275.1. Taxonomy (NCBI): domain Eukaryota; kingdom Metazoa; phylum Chordata; class Actinopteri; order Acipenseriformes; family Acipenseridae; genus Acipenser; species Acipenser oxyrinchus. Next base: position 93,885,178 of record CM060249.1, read on the forward strand.
ATTTAACTGGTATTGTAACACAGTGGTGTATTTATTAGAATAACAACATTAGCCATGTTATCTTTAAGTTTACAAGTCTTTAATATGTTAACAATGTAAGTAGGTGTCATTTAATTCAAAGACAGCCTTGTTGATAATACTGAAATAAAAATGTAGTGGCATGAAAAGTAAAAGGGTTGCATGAATAGTTTATTTTGTACACTTCCAGGTTGTATTGCGTCTTGGAATTTGTGACATCTGTGACCTGTACAATCTAATCGTGGGCTGCATTTTAGGTGACACAGTGTAGTACGTAAAATCCTGTTTAATAGGAAATGACTGATGACTCCACTAGAATAGCAGTTTCAAGAAGCTTTAATACAATGCACGCAAGGGAAGAGCAGCAGCGGTTACAAGAACACACTCTCTCTTGATTATTGACAATGTAGCACGATATTTATACTTGATTAGCACAGCAACAAATAGGCAAATGAACATGTCATGATTATAGAACTTTCTAGAACTTTCTCAAAGATGAAGACTCCCTTATAAGGGGTTGTTTTTAACTAAGCAGCTTTACCTCAAACTAGACATAACAGCGCCCTAACTATCTTTTGAGAAAAGCATCTCAAGCAGTTCTCACCTGATTGTGCTGTGCTCAGAACACAACATGATAACGCATAGTGCTCACAACACCACACAATCATTTTTAATTTAATTCATTAGATATCACATCACATATTTCCTGCCTCTTCACGCAGTTCTCAATATTTTGCTCTAATTCAGTTTTAAATGATTAAAGTGTAATCTATAGTAATCTGTGTCTCTATGGTAATTCCTCTCAAATACACATTCACCTGTAAGTTTGGTGTCATAAAAATAATTAAAATCATTGTGTTTAATTATTATTTTTTTAAATCTTTGGATACAAAGGATAAGTCACATGTGTAGAACCCAAGTTCACATTTATGCAACCAGAAGATTACAATCAGTTCATAATCAAACATATAGCACTCGCACCCCTGACACTTGTGTTAAAAACAAAATAAAAGACATGGTATAAATGAATGTACCAGATACAGGTCGTGGACAAAAAAATGGAAAAGCCAATATAAAGTCACTTAATAGGGCGTTGGGCCACTATGGTATCCCGCTCTGTGGAGTTCTCGGTGGACCGTTTTTGATGAAACTGGCTGCTCGTGCCCCAGGTTGAAATTTGCAGTCAATTGATCTGCAGTTGCTCGCCTGTTTTGCCTTGCACTTCGAATTAATGCACGGATATCATGATCCTGGAGTATGCGCTTCCGCCCACTGTTGCCCTTTGCTGATGATGTCTTTCCCTCGGAGTTCCATGCCGACATCACCTTAGACACCGTTGCTCGTAAAACATCAGCAAGTTGAGCTGTCTTGGTCACTGAATCTCCTGCCAAACGTGCCCCAAGAATCACCCCTCTTTCAAAGTCACTGAGGTCTCCTCTTGCAGCCATGCTAGCTATAATTATAGGCAACCAGGCATGTCCAGCATTTTTAAACATCACCCTCAGCATGCTGGGATGTTATTTGCTTAATTAATGCATGAGCCACACCTGGGTGGAAGCCCTTGCTTTCAATATACTTGGTGTCCCTCATTTACCCAGGTGTTTCCATTTTTTTGTCAACTACCTGTATTCCCTTGAATCCACAATGGCTTGTTTCAAATTCTTGGTTATGAATGAACCAGCCTTTAGTTCCTGTTTCTGTTTCTAATTTTCAAGTTTTATTTTCCATGTGATATGTGTAGGATAGGGTCTTAACAGCAACAAATCAAACAATGGATCCCATCCCAGAAACAGAATGACTGTGCACTTAAGCTCAGCGTTGGAATTAGCAACACGCCAAGGCTGTTTACAGCTTGAGTGGACACCAACTGAGCATCAGATGGAAAACTCAGAATTGTTTCAATTGGTGTGGAAGAGTGTGATAGAGAGAGAAAGGATCGATGTTGTAAATCTCCCTCCTGATCAGAAAGGATGCTGTGTAAGGGCGGTGGTATGCTGCCTACTAGATGGACTGATGTGTCTTGTAGCAACCATTTCTGCATCTTCAGCAGCTGTTGAACAGAGCTTTTCTTGCCTAAAGCGAATCAAAACATATTCCAGGAATGTCACAGGTCAGGAACGCTTAAGTCTTGTTCTTATTGCAATGGAAAAGGGGATTGTTAAGGCCCTATTAAAAAATCCACGCTGGTATGATGCTGTTATCAACCATTTTGCTGGAGGGAAAGAGGGAAAGTTTTTCTACAAATGACATCACTCAGGATTCATCAATATCAAGTGAGTCCACATTTTTTTTGTTCTATTCAGTTACTTGCCTTATGTGCTGCGTATACTATATTACTGTCTTAAGGGCAGGATTTTCAAAAAACGGTGTTATTGTATCGAACTTGTGGTATAGTAACAAGAGCTTTAGTAGCAAATGATTTTCAAACGAAATGTATTAATTAAATCAATCCGTTAATGCTTTGAAATTGAGTCGATGAAGTGGTTAATGAACGCATCTCATTAAAAAGCTTAATTTTCGCAGGTCACCTACATAACTTCCTGTCTCATCGACTAGATAAGGGGAATTTGTTAATCAAAGTGCATGTTGTTAACGAGATCAAGAAAAATGAAAGGAAGCATAATTTGCTGTTATGGAAACTACTAGTGTACAGGGAGGCGACTCTCCCACCAGTGAGCAGCAGACAAATGGAAATAAAAAATAACGGGAATATATGCTGTGTATAATTTGTAAACTTAATTTTAAAATTGTGAATTTTGTCATGCAGAATGTACATTTATTTAGAACACTTCACATATTAAATGCTGATTTAAGATTATCTGGTGTGTGGGTAAAAATTGGAAGGCACAGATTAAAAATAATAATAAATAAATAAAATTTAAACCCCACTTACCCTCTTTCAGGGGGATATTTTGCCACAGCTTACCATATATAATTCTTTTAATGTGCATTTTGCTTTTTTTTTTTTTGGTTAAAAAGACAAAAAAAATACCGTAAGCCATCTATATATTGGTTGGAATTTATTTTCTTATGTTGACTTCTGCTTTTATCTATATTTTAGTACGTACGATTGTAGGCTACAAATAAATACGTTTGAAGTGCTATTTGTGTTTGTAGTTGTTAGTTATTATACATGTATACCATGTATGTAACACTTCATTATATATTTATTAAGCTTTTAAAATTATGATAGAACTCCCTAACCCAATACACAATTTGTTTATAATTAATTGTTCAGTGAATCTTCTAATCATGCATTTTCTCTGGTACTCTTTGCTCGCCTCCGCGATAAATAAACTCAACATGATTAGAAGTAGCCACGGAACACTTACAGTATTATAAGAACATTTTTTATGCATACAAACGTGTGAAGATGACAGTGTACATTGTTACATAAAGTGTGGAGGGAGTCTGACAACATTGCAAATACGTTTAGGCAAAATCCATGTCAATGATCTCGATCACATTCCTAGTGCATTGCTGTGTGTCCTTCTACGCCTGGTCTTCGTTCTTGTGTGGATAAGACACAGGTGTTAAAAGCCAAGGACGCATTGCAAATCCACAATCACCTAAGGAAACTTTATTGTAATATGTAATATGCCATTTTCTATACCAAGATTTCAATTGTATAATTCAAATAAAATCTACAGTAGATGTCAGCTATCATATAATGTATGTATGCAGAATTTAAACAGGCTACAGTTGCATTGATCATTTCTTGGTAGTAACGTTACACTTTGTGCAAATAACGGTATATCATTTTAGCAATACAACAAACATTCCATAAGGTTACAAATGTTTAAAACAAGTGAATAAATCTCCTTCATAACCACAAGTATAGAAAAGGCTAAAATAGACTACAAATATTGAATGATTGTCTGTAAGAAATTAACTCTGGTCCTGTACACTCTCTCTCTGTATCGTCAGCCGCGGTCTGTTAAATTTCTGTTTCAAGGTGAGTTTATTAAAATCCTCCTTTTCCAAGTGCAAATTAACTCCTGATAAATAATGACAAGTAACACAGATTTGCTTTTAAATTCCCACACAAACAAAATAAATAGTTGCAGAAGCACTGCTCATTAAGATATTAACATTATTTCGGAAATCAACAAAATTTCGGAATTCACATTAGGACTATTATTTTATAATGAAATAGGCAAAGCAACCGCTTGAAAATGCCCAAATCAATGCTACATACCGATTTCTTAATTAACACTGAAGTTATCATTTACGACCCTTTGAAAATCCTGCCCTAAATTTCTTATTAAATTATGAAATATCTTTTGAAACATGCAACGTTTTATTGTGTATAATAAAAAAGTACTTAAAAATAATATTGAAATGCCTTTGCTTATATGTACGTAAGCTAATGCAATAAACAATAAAATGAGGTTTTGTTGTTTAGCCTCCCCACTTATTAAAGTCAGGAGCTGCTACTGATGTATTTTGGGTTAAAAATTGGATATTTGATACAATACACTTCTCAAACTGTAAGTGGTACCTCTTAAGTAATCTGTCAGAAAGTACTCATTACAAACAATATGAATAGAACCTACACAAGTATCTTTCACACCACAGGCAACGTGGGAGCGCCACCAGGGCAGCGGTGGAGCAACGTGTAATAAACAGGATTGAATCCTATTTATTGTGATTTGACGTGTGTCAACTAGGTAGGGCATTGAGCAATCAGAGAACAGCTTCAATGCACGTGGTCCAGAAGGGTGGAGCTGTATCCAAAATGACGGAGGAAACAATAATACTTGCCATTGAAAAAATACCCAGAGCTTTATTATTATTATTATTATTATTATTATTATTATTATTATTATTATTATTATTATTATTATTATTATTTATTTCTTAGCAGACACCCTTATCCAGGGCGACTTAGAGTCGTAAACAAAAATACATTTCAAGGATCACAGTACAAGTAATAATACAGTTAAGAGCAAGATAAATACAATGACTTTGGTTCAAGCAAGTACAAGTGTGACAAAATATGATTCAATAATACAGCAGATAACAGTGTCAGTGATAGTTACATCAGGATATAATTAAATACAAAATACTACAGATATGACAAAGGTCATCTCAATTATAAAGATACAGTTTTGAAAGACAATATATGGGAGTCCATTTCAAAGGAACTGGATAAGCCTGATATATATGATTTATTCTGTTGAAATACCATCAGAGAAGACACTCATAATTACTACTATATCACGTTGATGAATGTGTACAAGTCTTGATCATAGTTTTGTCAATTTTTAACAGTTGCATAGATCTGGCAGTTTTCAAACCTGTCGCATCGCCTCTGTGTTGTTTCTGGTGTGTATGGTCATGTGAATACGAAAGTGTCGTCCACAATTTAAAAAATCATATTGCGTCTGGTGGCTGGAGACCACTCTGTGTCAAGCGTCAGAAGACAGTAAAAACAACCGTGCTGATACAATTGTTATAAAAAGCATAGTAGCAACACAAACCAAGTCAGAATGAAGTGTGAAGAAAAAATTACTGATTCAAAATGTGTTTTTTTTCATGAAAATCAGCAGAGCTGTACAGGTGAACTATGGAATGCAATAATTAATGTCCATGTGTAATGTGATAGTTTGCAATATGATACTTTGTATTGTGATATTTTGTAGATGTAATTCACCCTGGATAAGGGCGCCTGCTAAGAAATAATAATAATAATAATAATAATAATAATAATAATAATAATAATAATAATAATAATAATAATAATAATATGTAAATTGTTTTTACTAATATTGCATTGTTCCTTGAGGCATCTTATCTAAAATGAAATGCAGTTGCCGATAATACTTTTAGATACTCTAACAGAATCAATGTGATTAAGAGGCTTGAGAGGGATATTCTATTCATATCTTAACTAGGGGCCTTCAACAAGAGTGATTCATTAAAATGAATAGGGACACCAGTCTGCCACGTCGAGGATGGTTGTCACCTGTGGCTTTATGATAGCTTGCTGTAAGCTGTTATCAGCAGAATGTAATGTTTTCACAAGGTGCAATGAGCTTCAAGGCTTTGAAAATCTATGCACAGTTAATTGGTGGCATGCTTCAAGCAACAGACCTAATGCTAGCATTTAACACAACTGAAGGTTGCTGTCTAAACAGTTCCAATTGAAATGTTATGCCATTAACTGTCATTTTGCTACATAGCAATGTCCTGTAACATAATACTGGTATGTTACATACTGTAGAGCATGTACTGTTTACATCAGAACACTTCTTTGAGGAAGTGGGGTGAAACTCAGATAGTCCTTAAGTTCAAATACACAAATTCATTTCCTTCTTTCCAGTTACATTACATCATCATTTTACTGATAACTTAAACCTCAAGACTGTGGGGAACAATACTGGAAGAATAGAATTGTCCATGAGAATTCAAAGGAAAAGGCTCTAGGGAGATATAATTAATTAATTAAAGATGTCAGAAAGTGTTAAGTGTCATAGCTGGTCAGCAAGAAAACATCACTGGAAATTGACGACACAGATACACAAATAGTGCTGTGTCATCAGTGCAATGTGTTTCATGGAATATTCCAGCTCAGGAAAATGGGTGCTCCCAATAATGTTGCAGGATGCTGCCGCTTGTTTTAAGGGAATTAGTTTAAATCTCTGACAATGAAACCATTTAAACAAAAGAAGCAGCAGAGGAAATGTCACCACAAACACAGAAAGAAGTAAGGAGAACACTATAGGGCAGGACCATATATCAAGTATACCTAATGGCCAGTTAATGACTGTCTTGTGTATTAAATGCCCTTGGGTATGTCTTCAGCCTTAAAAGTGTTCTAGCCAATCATTAACTCTCAGGTAATAATTACCAGTATAACATCATTCTTCCTCAACACGTCATTAGTAGCACAGACCGACACAAAATAGGAATAAGATCCAAAATGGAAAATGACCTATATGGTAACAATATCCTGGGAGACAGTCAGCATGGTTTTAGGAAAGGGAGATCGTGTCTAACTAACCTACTTGACTTTTTTGAGAATCTACATTAATGATTTAGATTCTGGTATATTAAGCAAACTCGTTAAATTTGCAGACTACACAAAAATAGGAGGAGTGGCAAACACTGTTGCAGCAGCAACGGGCATTCAAAATGATCTAGACAGCATTCAGAACTGGGCAGACACATGGCAAATGAAATTTAATAGAGAAAAGTGTAAAGTATTGCATGCAGGCAATAAAAATGTGCATTATAAATATCATATGGGAGATACTGAAATTGAAGAAGGGAACTATGAAAAAGACCTTGGAGTTTATGTTGACTCAGAAATGTCTTCCTCTAGACAATGTGGGGAAGCTATAAAAAGGCCAACAAGATGCTCGGATATATTGTGAGGAGTGTTGAATTTAAATCAAGGGAAGTAATGTTAAAACTTTACAATGCATTAGTAAGACCTCACCTAGAATATTGTGTTCAGTTCTGGTCACCTCGTTACAAAAAGGATATTGCTGCTCTAGAAAGAGTGCAAAGAAGAGCAACCAGAATTATCCCGGGTTTAAAAGGCATGTCATATGCAGACAAGCTAAAAAAATTGAATCTATTCAGTCTTGAACAAAGAAGACTACGCGTCGATCTGATTCAAACATTCAAAATCCTAAAAGGTATAGACAATGTCGACCCAGGGGACTTCTTTGACCTGAAAAAAGAAACAAGGACCAGGGGTCACAAATGGAGATTAGATAAAGGGGCATTCAGAACAGAAAATAGGAGGCACTTTTTTACACAGAGAATTGTGAGGGTATGGAAACAACTCCCCGGTAATGTTGTTGAAGCTGACACCCTGGGATCCTTCAAGAAGCTGCTTGATGAGATTCTGGGATCAATAAGCTACTAACAACCAAACGAGCAAGATGGGCTGAATGGCCTCCTCTCATTTGTAAACTTTCTTATGTTCTTATGTTCTTAACCTTAAAACATATGTTTATTAAACAATAGGAACTGACTTTAAGTGTTACTGAACAGGCTGTAGGGTTTGAAACACAACACATTACTTTCCCTAATTTTCTGCTTTGTTGTATGCATACCTGCAATGACAACAGGTTTATGAATATGCATGACGGGCCCTGTATAATCACAACATCCTGTTTACAAACCCCGGCCCAGTTAGAACGCAGATGCAAGATGTACAGGGGCCGTACATCCAACCATATCAATATTTATGTTTGTACACAAGACATTGTCATACAGAACACTTTATATCCTAAGCAGCGAATTCTGCTGTCTGTCTAATCGCTGTTGTGTTGCTTAGCGTGTAGAGTTCTCACTTATGGTTTTATTACTGGTTTTTATTTCGATGGTTTTATTACTGGTTCTTATTTCACCCCAACCCACCAAAATTATTTATTTATGGCCATTGTAAAGGTTTTGTCATGCATGTTTATAAACGTGTTGCCGCCCCTCTGAACCTGTCCGTAGCGAGGAGGTAGGGTCCTGGCAAAGATGATGGACAGATGAAACAATCAGAACGCTGAGGAGTAGTGAACCAATGAAATGTTTCTGATTGAATAGGTTGTATTCAACCCATCGATGTTGTGAATGCAGAAGACGTTTTTAATTTTGACGGGAAAACTCAATGCATAACCGATGTAAAATGAATATACCTACTCAAAACTGATTTATGAGCCAGGACTATTTTAAAAGAAATATCAAAACAATTGCGATTATGTTCAAAAAGGTGTTACAGCAATACGTACACAAAGCAGAAAGTTAAAGGATGTAATATGGGTAACACTTTACATTAAGCATCTCTAATTACTGTGTATTTACATAGTAGTTACTTACTCAATACATGTGTGCTTACCCATAATTACAATGTTATGCAGTTACAATGTACTTAATGGTTACATCTATTTGCACTATATATATATATAATGAATGATATATATATATATATATATATATATATATATATATATATATATATATATATATATATATATATATATAGGATAGGTACAGGGTTAGGGTTAGTGTTATTGTTAGTGTTAGGGTTATGGATAGGGTTAAGGTCTGTGGAAACTTGTGTGTTTGTGGAACGAGAGGTAGTTTAACCTTTAAAGCCTGTTCTTTTAAGCTGTCTTCCACAGAAGATGGATTTCTGGGCTTAAAGAAAATGAATGAATCCCCAAAACTTCCCAAATAGATTTTGTTATATAGTATAATGAAAGAGTAGCATGGTAAGTACATTTGTGAATGGGTGGTTCCATTTGTAAACATTTGCTCAAAATCATGAAACAAGTTTAATTCATTCTCGCTGATAGAATAAGCTGTTATAGACTAAGTCTGGCCTTAGTTCACAAGCTTCTTTTCTGTTCTAGTCACCTCCCATACTAGTTTTTTTTCAGTTGCTAAAATCACATTTATGAAACCAAAGGTGCAATTTCAAAACTCTTAACACAAAACTCCAAACTGAGTTGCAAAAATCTAATTGTTTCGGAACCCCAAACACTTTTGCATTTGATTACATACAAATTACAAAATCTAACATGACTTTCACAATTATCTACATTACTTGCTCAGTCAGAAATACATATTTAAAATGTTTATATCTGTTTTTCGAAATGCTTCACTCTAATTGTTATTACCAAGAATGACGTCTCATTGATAATCGCATTCAGATTGTGAAAATGCAAGTAGAATTAATTGACAATCATCTCAGCACCACATAAAAGGCTGTGTAGACCTCATGCAGATTGTGACAACATGGAGCAGGCTGCAGAATAAGATGCTAGGGGAGGACAAGGTCATGGTCGCTGTCGTGGTCGAGGACAGGGACAGGGACCGAGACATGGACAACGTCAAGGAAGACGAGATGAAATACGACCAAAAAGAGCTACCGTGTCGAATGAAATCAGAGCAACAGTTGTTGACCATGTCATCAACAGAGGCTTATAAATGAGAGCAGCTGGGTTGATTGTCCAACCTAATATGAAAAGGTCAACAGTAGCTTCTATCATCCAGACGTTCCATACAGAGAGTCAGTAAAGAGTAACCACAGCATGCATATTGTGCTTTGTTTCCAGAATTGAGAAAAAGGCATGCAGTGGTGGCCGCAGTCGATTACTCCTTGATCAACTGGAAATGGTTGTATTTGAGATGGTCCGTGCAAAAAATGATATTCGCCTCACCGCCAGACAACAATGTTTTCGAAGGCGTGAACACCATCAGTCTACCTACAATTGCTCGTATTCTACAAAGGCACCAAGTAACTATGAAACAAATTTACGTACTTGGTGCCTTTTGAAAGAAATAATCCCAGGGTGAAGCAACTGCGAGCAGAGTACGTTCAGGCAAGAACACTATATTCATGCCTCAGTATACTGCAATAGAAGTGCATACACAGGTACAATAATGTTCTTATGATACTGTTAGCATGTGAGTTAGGTGCAGATACTGTAATACTGTGGTAGTACTGTGAGTTGATATGGATAAGTAAACCCAACTGTGCATCTCTATTTTCAGAAGATAATGGAGCTGGATGAGAAAGTCAATCAGCACAAATACATTTTTGTTGATGAGGCTGGCTTCAGCTTGGCCAAAACACGAAGATGTGGCAGGAATATCAGCGGCCAGTGTGCGACAACTCAAGTCCCAGGGCAGCGTGGGAGCAACATCACCATGTGTGCTGCCATTTCAGATGATGGCATGGCCAGACCATTACTTGGGTCGTACAGTTCCACACATCTACTGAATTTTCTAGATGAGCTGCACAATAACCTTGTTCAAGCTTATCAGGAGGTCACATATGTCATTGTGTGGGACAATGTTAGCTTCCGTCACGCAGCGGTGGTGTGGAAATGGTTCGCAGCAAAGCAGCAATTCATTGTAATGAACCTGCCACCATATTCGCCTTTCCTCAATCCTATTGAGGAGTTCTTCTCTGCTTGGAGGTGGAGGGTTTACAATCGTCAGCCTTATCAGCACCCCACCCATGTTTTTTCCCCAGGTGCATGGCAAATGAAAACATTTTTTGTGATTTCGATGAGAACTTGTGGCCAAATGTACACAAGAGGCGAGATGTACCTTAGTGACCTGGTATGGTTTATGTTTAAATAATTCATTTGCATTCATTCATGATGTGATGGTATTTCATTTATAAATTCTGGTTTGGCGCCAACTATGCTCTTTTGCAAAATGGATTAACTAAACAGAATGCAAAACTCAAGGTTTTGCATGTTTAACAGGCTTCTGCCACTAGAGTTAGTGGTTTTGGTTCTTGTGGTAAGAGTTTTGAAAATTGCGCCAAATGGCTTCATAAACTTGATTTTACCAACTGAAAAAAACTGTAGTATGTAACACAGCCTTGATCAGCCAGATGCTAACATTTACTGTGGATGAAGTTCTTTCGATCTGCTAGAAATATACAGTTCCTTGAAGGAGCTGACTCTTACTACTATAAAGATATTGTGATTGGGCTAGCCTGATAGGCCTCTGATTGGCAACTAGAAGCAGACACCCCCCCCACAAAAAAAAAACTGTATTTGAGTAGCTGCAACAAGGACAACTCAGAAAGGGAAGGTGTCAGTAAATAAAGTAGAACATGTAATTTAAAGCAACTTACTGTTTAACACTAAGGCTGACAGAAATGATTTTATTTCCAAAACGTGTTTTTTGTTGCAGATATTTTCCACTAAACACTAATCTTCCTGTTTTTGGTTTCATAAAAATAAAAAACATGAATTTCCTTTTTTTGTTGAATAATAATGCATTCAGTTAAACATGTAAACAGCAATTGCCAACAATTATGCACTCAATCCCAAGGGATTGTAAAAATAGTGTCTTGGTACATGTCTTGACAGATTTCCATATGAACCACTGCATTCATCAACAACATGAGTCAAAATCTGAACGCATACATTTACTCAATAATTAAAATGCTTTGTGTGACTTCCTTGGCTTGGCATAATTTCTGTAGCGATTACAAGGTATTCATTATTTATGTGGGTAGCTATCAGCAAAAAAGGCATGCAATGTACTTGTCAAAATACTAAATATAATGTGGGATTTCAACCTATACTTTTCACACTATGGATGGAAATCCTGCACTTGTAGGTAGAAAAAGAGTAACTTTGTAATATATTTATAATATTACAGCATTCTTGGATTTTTTTGGCTTTGTTGTGCAAAAGAAAAGGTAGCACTTTAGAGTATGATGCATACATAACCATGCAATAACTTGGTGATAACTGGTAACTACCAATGATCCTTGCTCTTACTTTGTATTGGCTGGGGTAATAAGTGTGCAATTACATGGAAATGGCCTGGACCATGGTGTTCACATGCAATTACATCATGTAACAAGCAGTTACCATGTAAGAGCAGAGAACCATTGGTAATTACTAGGACAACAACAATAACTAGTCGAATAGTTGACAGCTAGTTGATTGGAGGGATATTTGCAAAATCACAGTTGAGTAGTTGGCCTCATTTTTGTAAGTCCCAAGCTAGGAAGGATATGTGTTGTAAATATAAATATGTTGTATATATTGAGACACCAAACAGATGCTTTGTAAACCAAGACCATCAAGCCACAGGGTGTCTCTTGGAGATAGAATTATGAACAATCACAAAGCATCCTCTCCTGCTCTGGCATGAGATCATTGGTTTTAATTAGTGAAATAGAGGAAGTTCAATTGAGATGTTTAATGTTTTAAAAAGGGAAGAAAGAGGGGGTTATAAACCACGGCAAAGTAACTTGGACCAGCCATTCATTCATCTTGCAAAACTTGGATTAACACACTTGAGATCATTTTGTGTTCTCCTGAATGTTTTCACAGACACTGGGAGGACTAGAGCTAAACCATTGAAGGTTTCCTGACAGATGTATTTAGCATTATAATTATGCATTTGTTTCCATTTTTCTTTCATGTAACAAGCATTAGTGTTGCACTGAACTAGTCGTTGCTTTGCAAAACCTTTAGAAGTCCCCACAGTAAGCATTATTTAAAAGCAATAATATCACAGTAATCCATGTCAAGGAGCCTTTTTAGAGGTAATTGCACCAAAATCCCTCTAGAATAAAACTTTAACCATGCGATTATTTACTTTCTCATTTACGTCATTATACATACTATAATGTTGTTATATTTTTCCAGTTATGTCCTTATTGATGTAAAAGTTTGCGATAAATTTTACTATCAAAATGGCTGCCACAAATTTTACTGAAACGCGCCCCCAACAGCAAACTGCGTTTATTTGAAAGCTGCTTGACCAACAAACTCCAAACTTGGTAGGCATTGTCGCGGTGACAATGGAATACAAATATGTCAAAATGGTGATGTTTTGTAAAAACAATATGGCCACCAGACATACATTTACATCTTAAATTGCCTCAGTTGACAAACGGTTTACTTGACTAACTCCAAATTTCACAAGCATCATCCCTGTCACTGTATTAATACAACTGACTCTTTAAAAAATGGTGTTGACCTGAACCAAAATAACCATCTGATGCATTTTTTTTAGAAACCTTTCAAAATCTTCTTCTTGGGAAGCAGTGAAGTGATTGATCTGTCACTTGGCATACATCATCAGCAACCAAACCCACTTCAAGTTTGCGAAGCAGAAGTTGCTGCGATAAAGTTTATATCAAAATGGCTGCCACAAATTCGCTAAAACGCGCACCAAACAGCAAACTACTTCTGCTCGAAAACCATTTAACCAGCTTACTCCCAACTTGGTAGGCATCATCCCGGTGACAATAGAATTCACATATGGCAAAATGGTGTTGTTTTGTTAAACAAGGTGGCTGCCGGACCTACATTTTCAAACATCCCAGAACAGCCCCAAAACAGCCAGTGTCCTTTCCTGATGTTCTTACACGATTGCCGCACATGCTGCCACTCACGCCAGCAGGGAAGATGAATCCATAGCAATTCTTAATCGGAGGCAGTAGAAACAGGTGTGTGATGGACACAGGTGAAAACAACAAAGTCCAGTGATGTGCTATGATGCGCAGAGAACACTTGCAAAGATGTTGTTATTGTTGGAATGAGAACTGAAACAAAAACAAAACAAATCAATAAACAAAACAACACCCCCTTTGCCACCTGTTACCACAGCCCCAAAACAGCCAGTGTCCTTTCCTGATGTCCTTACACGATTTCTGCACGCTCAGCATACTTGCTTGCTGTAAATGACGTCTCTTATTAATAAATTGGTTTTTGACAGCAGCTGAATTAATGAGAAAGGAAATAAAGTAGTTGAAGTACTGCAGTTGGTTTGGTCAAAGTTCCTTCCAGGTTTCTATTATATTATATTGAGCTGCCAAGGCACTTTGTATGCAGCGCGAGAGCTCAATGGCACCACACTCTAGCCATAACATGTGCATGTATTTTACCTGTATAGCCAATTATGCAATTCAGATATTTTATTTGTAAGTGTAACTGGAAGCCCTAATGAAGCTTCCAGTTTAACAGTGTTACGTAGGGACAACATGCTTTGTGCTCTCTCATCTCAACCAGTTCCAAGCAGCGTTCCCCTGCCAAATTAATTGCCAACATAACAACTTAATTGTTTTTTTAAATGTACCAGGAGTCAGGTTTCTGCAATGTGATTAGCTCTTTAAAAGGTGTCTCCAATATGACACGTTTCTATTTAATATAAGTATGGGTTGAGTCCTTACTGTCTTTATTGCATTCGAAATATATACTGTATCTGACACGACACAATTTCTCTTTTTTGTCCATCTGTATTCATTTTATTTTATTATGTTTTATCTTAATAGCCATTTCATTTACTTGGCATATATTCCTGCTTCACAAAAAAGTAAAAGTGAATTCATAGCACCATACACTGTGCAATACTGTAAATACCCTTATATGGGGCCAGTGTCAATGATCTAAACAGCCATGGGTGTTAATGTTGTTGATGTCTCGGCTATTTGGAGCATTTTTATTTGGTCCATTATGTTCCAAGTTTATTCCTAACAGTGAATGCAAGTCAGTTTAGTGTATGCAAGTCTGAAAAATGTATGTTAAACACCAAAGAGGTGCATATTTTGTAAATCACCAAGGGCAACTGTACATTTCCATTGAGACTTGAAAACTGGATTTTACACACTGCTATCAGAAACCTTGATGTGCAACCAAACAGGCTGAGCACTGGCTTTGGCATGAAATGGTTTTCAACTTTTGCAGCTGGCATTCCATGGCCCTAAGGTTTACAAGAAGCAAGTTACTCCATTATGAATCAAAACATGACCGATGCATTTGTGCTGGAACATATTCTGCCTTATTACTATTCTATTTTGTATTCTAGGAGTAGGGAATCTTACAAGACCCTCAAATAACGGCCAGAGTTGTGACTTTACATACAACGGAGAACTTGACTGAATAATGGTGCCTTTGATACCACTTCCTGTGTCGACAACACACTGCTGCTTACCCTGTAGGCAATTACTAGCAAAGGCATTTTAAAACCCCTGGATATGTACCAGCATTTCTGTGTATTTCTTTAACCGTGTCAATGCCCTTTATTAGAAATGATTAGACATGCATGTATCCTTGTCCTTGAGTGAAATAACAACGGCAACAACAACAAAAAGCACTATAACAACATCATAATACAAAATCTATTCTTATTTATTCAGAATGGTCCTTTTTACCTTGCTGTGAGGTCCTCTTATCCCTAACTGCAGTTTACATACTGCAGCAAACTGTATTTTCCCTTGCTCACAGTAGAGCAACACATTGACTAACCTTCATCTACAAGATAGCAGACAATAGTTGCCCTCTTATCTGTCCATACTAACAAGTCCTATGTGTATGGCATCTGTCCAGACATCCATGCTATCTTTGAATACTGCTTTACCCAAAGCCCTGGATAATTCTGGCATGTAACCTGCTATTGATGTGATCCTGTAATATGTGCCACACACTTTTATTGTATAATAATGAAATAGGTTTTGTATTTCAACATGCTGTAAAATAATTGTCTGTTTATCAGTCGGTAATGTAATAATGTTCTAACGATGGTGCTGCTGCCAACAAGCTGCTAATGTGAATAAGATGATTTGCTATCTCCATGAGCCTATCTTGTACAAAGTAAGCTGCCAAAATCATACTGGATGCAAAATACTTTCTGGGTGGCATCCCAGCATTTGAATACAGTTAAATAATGGATCTGTGATAATACACAGTATGTGAAAGGGTAAGCTTGATTAACAACACGAACATACTTTAGAATTGCATTGAGCATTTGAAGCTGTAGTGTCATTGTCAAGTTCAGCTGAAACACAAGCCCTCTCCACCAGCCCCCCTCTTTCTACAAGTGTTATTCACTATAAGTTCAATTGACTTATCTATTTGCATTTATACATAACACATGCTTATCATATTAGTTTGAGTTGTACCCAATGGCCCTGTCATGTATCTGAATCTGCCCTGCACTGTCACTCTAGTATAATAAATAATATAAGCTCAGAAATCAGTTGCTGACAACACACAGTTCTTGACTGCCATTCTCCAGACCAAATTAAAATAACATCAATACAGTTGGCAGTGCCCAATCGGGATACTTATAATCGGGATTTGTGCTTAAATGGGATACAACTCTGGGAGATGGGTGTTCCCAGTGCTATTTATGTTGTTTAATTGGGACGTCACTTCATTTACTTTTTTACGGAGATCACTTTTCAGAGCAAGACAGGTTCGCGTAGCGCAGGGCAGTGAGTACGTGATTAAACTGCGACTTGCGTAAATTGTGTAAACCACTTTGAGCTCTTGAGATTGAGTCTCCTGTGGTTTCTCAGGATGCTGTTGCAAAGAAAGTTGGTGTGTCAACATCGCAGGTGCCTCGCCTTGTGATAAGATGTGTTTCTTTTCTTTTCATGTAGAAATATAAAACAGTGATTAATTTTGTTTAGGAATAAAAAATAAACAAATTGACTCGTTTTTTAATTATTTATTTAACATTTAATCATAATGTAATGTGATTTAATTCCTTTTCTTTTCATGTAGAAACAAAACAGTATGACTAAAGTCGTCTCAAATACCCCTTGTTTAATTGGGACTGCCGCTAATATCAGGATATTTTTACTCCTCCTGAGGTTGTCCCGATACAGTGGTGTCGACTGTATCGCAATTTCACAAAACACAAGCTCACGGTATCATTTATTTTTGGGATAGGTGCTGGCAGAACGCAAATTTAATTTGACAAAATTCCACAGGTTAGACATTATTTTTACAAAATTTGTGTTTTTACAGTTGGCTATATTTTCAGTATTATTTAGGTATACATGTCATATTATTAACGTCCTGTATTTACAATAAGAAAGTAATGCAGGTGAACCAAAGGAATTAAAACAAAACAAACAAACAAAAAAAAATCCATGCACTTTAGTATATATAAAAAAAAGCCCAATAGACTACCTTGTGTAACAATTAAAGACATTTGAGGAAATTCATCAAGTCTTTTACGTATTAACACATAAATAGGGCTTGAATTTTCGGTTTTAACCGATAATAACCGAAGAAAACACCCTGAAGATCTATTTAGAAGTTTGGTTATTATTTTATTAAACCGATAAAAGTTGGCTTTGGCAACATATTTTAAATGTCAATCATGCACTACTCTCTTTCTAAATAAAGAAAGCAGCTTTCAGAAGGCAGGCAGTGTGGAAAAACAATGCAACTGATCAATCATCAATTTTGTGTACTATGTAATACACTTAATTTGCGTCAATGCATGATTTGCTTAGCAACAGGCTTAAACCCAAACAAACTTGTGTACAATGACTGCCTAATTATTTATTATTATTATTAACATTATTATTGCAGCTACCTACATATCAAGCATCAAGTACTATGCTGAATGTTTAATCTTAGGAAAAATGTAAATAGCTTGTTGTATGCATAGATTAATTACTACAGTATGCTATAGTCATACAATGGGGTAGGCAGAAAAAAACATGAACTGTGAAAGATACACGGACGGTAATGAGCGTAAAATAAAATCTGCTATTTCGCACAATTCTATGATTCCAAATGTATACAGAGATACACAAACTACAAAACGAGGTATGACACAGGCCCGGTTTTTGGGATGGAACCGCATAACAGTCTCGCATTTTGATTGGTCCATGTCTGTCACATGAACATGTCGTCACACGAGTGGAAAAGCTTGCAGGCATTTTTAACATTGTGATCAGAGAGAGAGAGAGTGATCTGCTTTCCACAACCTTTCCATTAAAATATAATGTGGTATTACGCTGTACTGATATAACAAACTGTGGGTGATTACTTTATATGAATTATTATGTTATGCACGAATGTAAGAATTGGCTTTCTGTGGCGGTGTACTTTTTTCTTTCAAGTAGGATATATCTATAATCGTTTTTGCGATATGTTTTAATATAAAATGTATACACTATTGCAGTTTTGTTAGAGGATACATTAGTTTATCTCTAATGTAATCACAGTTTTACATATAGACTACCCCTATTTTCATTTACGTCGCAAATTCTGGGCCGCTTTGGTTTGCAGATAACGTCCCAAATTCTGGGCTGCTTTGCATTTTCGAATTCAGCCCAGTTTTGGGGACTCAGCTGATAGCTGAGTTTCTAAGTCATCAATGCAGTTTACCATAAACTGGATCGTGAATTCATTTGAGTCACCCTTAGTACATGAATCAAAGTTAATGTATTTTTTACTCTCTCCAGAAATCTTTTTTTTTTAATGAAAAAACAAATAAAATGTAAATGTTAAAAAAAACGTATTTCTTATTACACGAAGAAACTACATTGCACTGAAATAGATACATGAAAATTAATTAAAGCAGTCGTTTTTCCTTTATTAAACACTAATATTAAAACACATTTTTGGGAAGGAACATCGTATTCCGAAAAAAGGACATCTCATTTTCTTATGTAATGTCCATCAATATATTGTAGTGTTTCAGGTTCTTTTTGGACAGAAATGAGACTGCAACTGTGAGTAGATGACGGCCGTTTATTTTGACAATAATTAAATAATCACAAAATAAAATCATAAAGTGAGGGTAAGGAGACAGTGAAAATAAATGATTGTGTAATTTTTCTTTTACCCTACCCTTCCCAGTCTTTTCCCCGCCCCTCTTTTGCGCAAAACCTGCACTCCAATTCCCCTCCACACACGTGTACCACCATGCAACCCCTGCACACACACACCACCATGCAACCCCTGCACGCATACACCCACCATGCAACCCCTGCACGCATACACCCACCATGCAACCCCTGCACGCATACACCCACCATGCAACCCCGGCACGCACACACCACCATGCAACCCCGGCATGCACACACCACCATGCAACCCCTACACGCATACACCCACCATGCAACCCCTACATGTATATACCCACCATGTGACCCCTGCACGCACACACCACCATGCAACCCCTGCACGCACACACCACCATGCAACCCCTATATGCACACACCACCATGCAACCCCTACATGCACACACCACCATGCAACCCCTATATGCACACACCACCATGCAACCCCTGCACGCACACACCACCATGCAACCCCTATATGCACACACCACCATGCAACCCCTGCACGCACACACCACCATAAGACCCCTGCACACACACACCACCATGCAACCCCTACATGTATATACCCACCATGTGACCCCTGCACGCACACACCACCATGCAACCCCTGCACGCACACACCACCATGCAACCCCTATATGCACACACTACCATGCAACCCCTGCATGCATACACCCAGCGTAGCAATTCTTTGCAAAATATATTTTCGGGTATTCAGCCCCATTCATGTCTATGGCAGTGTTAAAAAACACATTTTCAGTCATATCTCTCGAACCAGAGCACCTACAACCACCGTTCGAAGGGTTCTAGACCAGCCTGAATGTAACATGCCCAGTTTCGTAGCAATTCTTTGCAAAAAATATTTTCAGGGCGTTCAGGGTGTTCAGCCTCATTCATGTCTTTGGCAGGGTTGAAAAACACATTTCAGGCATATCTCTCGAACCCGAGCACATAGAACCACCATACAGTGATATAGACTCAGGGGAGCACCCCAAACCACCCCCTAAAACGGTGTGGTGGTTCACCCAAAAACTCATGTCATGACGAAAAAATTCACTTTGCCAAGCCGTCCTGGCATCTGAACCATGAAAAGGGTGACTCTTTGTGCGGGGCCCCATGGGGCCCCGCTGCAAAAAATAAATCAAGTTCCTAACCCCACAGAACCCGAGATACGCCCTGTCAAAAATGTCCAAAAACTACCCTTTTCGGGGTCATATCTCCATGACCCTGGGGCCTAGAAACTGGGTTGAACTTCCTAGGGTCATGTCTGGGGCCCCTCTTTCACAGGGAGCCACCCGTTTTCAAATGTTACATTTTCAACAAATTTACACATTTTCAGCATGATGGCATGTCAAGGTTGCATTTCCAATAGCTTTTGAGCTCCAGGTTGGCAAAAAAAAGTCTAAACTGGTGTCCTTTCTAGCTGGGGACACGTACCTTGGAGGGATCGACACAGGCCCCGAGGTGGACCTCCGTACCGATTTTCAAGTCTCGGGGACCCCCAGAACCCGAGATATAGCACCCTGAAAAATGTCTATGGGAAATCCCATTATAAAACCCCTTTGGGGCAACGCCCACCATCTGGCGGTGGGGTGGCGTATGAACCCGTGGCCCACGTCCTTCCACCCCCTTCCCTATGGCAAATCCCATTATAAAAACACCATCGGGGTAAGGCTCGGCCAATGGCGGTCGTGGATCGTACGAACTCGAAGGAACCCATTTTTTTTAGCTAAGACTGTTGTGCATCTAAAGAGAGTACTAGCAAGTTTGTTGGCCCAGGATTTGTGGACTCATGGGGTACGACAGGAGGACCCCCGACCGCGATTTCCTATTGCAAAATACATACAAAAAATGTCCATTATATATAAGACCTGAAATGTGCACATTTTGTAGTGTATTTATGCAGCAGAAGCACCAATTTAAGTCCATTCCAAGTGTTTTGTGATCACAGTATCAGCCTGAGTGTATCAGAGCATAGTTTTGCACCAAAAGCGAGCAGAGGCGAAAAAAAGCACTATATACCCTATTCTTTAAAATATCACTTTGCAGTGCAAATTTGAGGAACGCAACCACTTAGCAACTTGCACATTGGTACTGCAATTTAAAGGCCTGTAGTGTCAGACTGGTAGTCCCTAACTGATTAAAGTGTTTTTGGAATGATTCCTGCAAAGACTGATTTATAAGAAAAAAGAGAGATTGACAAACAGCATTTTGCTTTATATGCAGAAACGGGCAACTACAAGAGGGTGTCAAACAAGCTGTGAATGTCCTAGGAGGCTACAGAGTACCTCTGGGTATGAATCCAGATGCTCGCAGTACCTGTTCTTAGATGTCCGAAACCACTGTATCGCTGTATAACTGTATACCCTATAAATATCACTTTTTATTGTGTATTTGAAGAACACAACCAATTACAATCTAAAAACCAGAGTAGCCCAGAAATTGGGATGTTATCAGAGCGGCCGAGAATTTGGGACGTTACCTAAAAACCAAAGCGGCCCAGAATTTGGGACGTTATCTGAAAAGCAAAGCGGGCCAGAATTTGGGACGTGAATGAAAGTCTATATGTACAACTGTGATTACATTAGATCTAAACTAATACATCCTCTAACTGTAATAGTGTGGAAGACATATATTTGATATTAAAATATATCGCGTAAACGATTATAGATATATGCTAAAAAGTACGCCATTACAGAAAGCCAATTCTTACATTCGTGCATAACATGATAATTCATATAAAGTAATTACCCATAGTTTGTTATATCAGTACAGCGTAATACCACATTATATTTTAATGGAAAGGTTGTGGAAAGCAGATCACTCTCTCTCTCTGATCACAATGTTAAAAATGCCTGCAAGCTTTTCCACTCGTGTGACGACATGTTCATGTGACAGACACGGACCAATCAAAATGCGAGACTGTTATGCGGTTCCATCCCAAAAACCGGGCCTGTGTCATACCTCTACAAAACAGTAGGAAAGCCTCTACTAAAGATGCATCACGTTGATACACCACTAATATGCTAACATCTACCACCATGCAAATGTTGTTGTCATTTAACACATTTTATTATTATTATTATTATTATTATTATTGAAAGAAAGACATTGACAGTACAAAATCTATTTTCCCATGCAGGAGATGGAAATTGAAAGAGCAGAGCCCCATCAAATCATACCCTGCTAACATACTTTGCATAACATATTTTCTAAACAAAGTTGTTAGGCAGGAGAAAGGCTGACAAATCTGAAGCACATCTGTAGCAGGGCAGAAGAGCCCTGTGTGTAAATATGAGGCCTGCTAAAAATGTATTATTTTGGGGTTGTATTGTGGTGATTAATTGTGATGTATTGTACAGTTTAAATGCGGTTTGGCAGGGGTGATGTTAGCAGCTTGTCTCTGACAGACATCTTGTGAGAATGCGTGGTGGGCAGCTAGTGATTTACTTGACAAATTGGCTGTCGACCACGCAGGTTAAAACTCTCGTGCAGAAGGTGACCATCTCCCGATTTATTCATTTATTGCTAATTTGGAGATGGACACGTGTATGTAAAGTGGCTTTGTTTGTGTTTTGGGTGGGTGTTCAGAGTAGAGAATGTGAGTGAGATAGAAGGAGGTAAAGATTTATAAAGCGAAGAAAACAATTGCTACTTTGGATATTTGTTTGGGTGTCAGTGGTTTTGTGTTTGAGATTTGTTTTTGTTCAAGCTTTTATTTGGCTCTGAGCTGTGTTTTGTCGGCCTTTTAGATTTATTTTTTAATTTAATAAATACGCTGTAACAGGGGAGATCTGGACTGACTGTCTGGCACATCCGTATTACTGCAGGTAGAGGGCAGCAGTCTCGTGGGATCCGCCTGTCAGTCATGGCGATGACACGGAGAGGTGGGGAAGAGTGTGTGTGTGCTTTCCCTCTCTCTGAGTGGCCGAGGGGCGGGCCTTGGGTGACTGCTCGGCCCATAAGAACTGGCTTGGTTGTTCACTCGGGTGGCCGTGTTGGGGGAAATACAGTGTCGCTGGCAGAAGAGGCCAGCGTGAAACAAGGAGCAGGCGAGCCCGGCTGAGGGGGCAGCCTTTCATGAATAAATAAATACATACCCGAGGGGACGTGTGTAGAGGTACGGGGAACCCTGGCCAACCCCAGTGTATAGGCACGACTGAGTGTAGGACGGAGACCCGTGCTGACCGGCTTAGCGGCATAAGCAGCACTTTTGTTTGTAGTTTTATTACTGGGTTTTATTTTCCCTTTTTCTTTCGCCTTCTGTTTTCATTATTATTTCTGAGCACTTGAAGGTGCACGGATTGGGATACCTGTGTTGGTAACCCCGTGGTCCTGGTTTACTGTCGGCAGTATCCAGACCACGGACAACAGCGCCCTCTGCGGGCTAAACTAAATAAAAAAATAACTAAGTAAAATAAATAAATCTGGGCACCTGTGCGGTGTTTGCCAATAAAATCTTCTGTCTCCCATGTCAGTGAAAACCCCCACCCTTCCACATACGCGTACAGCGCTTCAACCCGCAATACTTGAGTGTCAGTGTCAGCTTCCTGGTCTGTGACGTCACCACCAAGCCATCCTGCCACAACATCCTGTCGACTTACTTTATTCAATGTACATAAATGTTCTGTACCAGTGGTGGCTGGTGACATCTAAATCAGAAGAGGCACTACTAAAACACATTGTCTCATCAATCTGCCAGGCAAAAAAAGAGCTTCATTAATTTCTTTCTTGATCTCTTCTAGCACAGTAAAGGAAATGGATGAAATCAAGCCATTCTGTCTGGTTTTTGACATCCTAGTAAATACAGTTGCTTGTTCAATGTCAGCACCAAGTAACTCCTCATAGCGAGCAATTGTAAATTCCCTGTTGTGCCGCATTTTGCATTACCTTGGAATATGCAAATGCGTCAGCGTTTCATATTAATTTATGCATCGTCATGGTTTCAATGTGAACTTTCGGCATTATAAATGAAATGCACTTTTTAAACATCAAACAGTCTAAAAACACCAAAACACAAAACACATCAAGTGAAATTTTAATGAACACAGTAGTTATTGCTTTCCGTTGTGCCTACTTTTCGATGATATTAGCTTTGAAATATTAAAAGGTAGAAGCATTTAAAATCATCAAAACGTATATATCCTTCTCCGTTTTACATACACTACATGTATGCCTAATACAAGTATTAGTGATAATACTAGCACGGATTCCTAGGTCATTAAATTTCAATATAATAATTTTCAATTATGAACTGTATTTCTTTATTTTTAAACCCAATTGCTTGAAAAGAACATACTTACTGTATTCTACCATTACAAAAGCCTGCAAAATTAAGCACCGATTAGGGTTAACAGCTGTGTTTAAATATGTTGTGTTTTTAAAATTTATTTTTTCTTTTTTCCTGGTCACTTCAGCAGGGGGCAGGAGGGTTTGAGTTGCTCCTCCATTAAAACCAGGGCTCAGACTACATCACCTGTCATTGCTAGTACCGTGGCTATAGAGATAGGAGTTTATAACCGAACCTTGTCTCCTCTGAGGAATTAAATTCTCTGGGCTCCTCCAATTAAATTCTGTGCTCAGATCACATTTATAACAGAGACTTGCCTCCTCCGAGGAGCCAGTACTGCATTAATATAGGCATGTTGAATCTAGGGTTTAGGTTAAAATGTAAATTGTCTTGCATTTTATTTATTTATTTTTAATTTTTTTTAAATTTTACTTATTTATTTATTTATTTATTTATTTTAATTTAGTCGTTGCCAATTATTTTATTATTTTCTCCCAATTTGGAATGGCCAATTATTTTTAGGCTCAGCTCACCGCTACCACCCCTGCGCTGACTCGAGAGGGTGAAGACGAACACGCTGTCCTCCGAAGCGTGTGCCGTCAGCCGACCACTTTTTTTCACACTGCGGACTCACTATGCAGACACCCGAGCCACAGCATCAGAGGACAACACAGCTCTCGGGCAGCTTACATGCAAGCCCGCAGGCGCCCAGCCAGACTACAGGGGTCACTGGTGTGTGGTGAGCTGAGGACACCCTGGCCGTCCTAACCCCCGGGCAGCGCTCACCTCCTGGAAGCTCCTGTCCTCGGTCGGCAAAGGAATAGCCTGGACTCGAACTCGCGACGCCCAGACTATAGGGCACATCCTGCACTCCACACAGAGCTTTACTGGATGCGCCACTCGGGAGCCCCCTGTCTTGCATTTTAGACAATATTTTTGGTTTTGATTAATTGAACATTATTATATTATAATGCTACACAACAATATATAAGGTCATTCTTCCTGCTGACAATGATAGTACATTTAAAAATATTCACAGACTGTGCTACATACTATCTATATCTTTCCAAATGTTTTCCTTTATGAAATAAGTCACATTTAATCAATATTTCATGGATCAAAATATGTTACATATTTTTTTCTCTTTGAAATTTTGAGGAGGCACTATCTCCCTTGCAAGTAGAAGAGCAGAGTTCCTGGTTCCTGGTTTTGGCAAAAGAAAATGTAAACAGCTTCACAAGCAGAGCTTCTAGTAGCGCAAGATAGAGCTGCATTGGTTACCGTGGTAACCTAAACAGGGAAATGAAATTGAACTTTCAGCGTCCCCTATGGAACTCCAAGATCCACCCTCCTTTGCAGAAGGTCTGTGTTATTATCAGGGACTATTCTTTTAGTTCTGTGACCTGCCCCTAGAGTGAAACAAAAGCAATTACGTCTTGACAGAGAGCCACTTGTCCCCATCAAAAGATGTTTATTGAGTCAGTGGCACATCGGAGATGCAACATCTCAAACGAGATGAACTTCTCGCCATGTCTCTATCTTACCAGCTAGGGCGTGAGATAGTGTCTCCCCCTTTCCAATCTGTTAGAAATGTCTGTTTTGTTTGATGGTTTGATGTTTCCGATTAAAATGGTTTCCCTTTTGTATGTTTCAATGTTTAAACACTGGCTTGTAATAAGCAGTTCTGAGGTCTCCTTGTGAAACAATAGTTTTCTTCATAATAGTTGCTTGTTTGTTAAGAAAGGTTTTTTAAGTCAAAATGCATAATAAATTGCTTTTTACCCCATCGCAAAACTAAACGGAGGCATTTACATGTCTAAAGGTGGCAGTCTTACCCAGTGGGGAATAATAATAGTGTCATTCTTCCTGCTTACAATCATAGTGCATTTACTTTACAGAGCACAAAAATATTCAGACTGTGCTACATACAATACATATCTTTTCAAACCTTTTCCTTTTAAAAGAAGTCATATTTGATCAATATTTCATCTGTCAAAGTTTGTTATTTTTTAAGCCAATTGTCCTCCATTTGAAACTGCATTTAGGCAGCAGTATGAAGTTGCATTTTAGTAAAAAAAAAACAAAAAAACAATGGTTTTAGATGTCCTTGCTTCACAGAGGGTGGCTTAGGGAGTCATTATAAAACGAGAGCAAGCCCAACTGCCTCAAACCTTTGTATCCCTGGTAAAATAAAATGTCAATTAGATTCAATTGGGATATTAAAAGTGCAAGGGTTGTTATTTTAAAATGCTTTTCCGTATAATGGGCTTTATAGTTAGAGGTTTTTGTTGGTAAAGTGAGGGGGTGCTAAGAAGCTGATACTGTGAGGACTGAAATAATATTTGGTACTTAGTGGAGAGAGCTATAAGTGTCAGGAGTGTCATTCATTGCCCGCCCATTTTTATAAATTCTACAGTAGCATAATGAACTGACTGTTGGACCTA
Source organism: Acipenser oxyrinchus oxyrinchus (assembly GCA_030684275.1). Taxonomy (NCBI): domain Eukaryota; kingdom Metazoa; phylum Chordata; class Actinopteri; order Acipenseriformes; family Acipenseridae; genus Acipenser; species Acipenser oxyrinchus. Next base: position 93,912,017 of record CM060249.1, read on the forward strand.
TGCCTATAATGTGGCTAACTATGGTGATTGACTGTTATCCAATTACAATTAATGGACTGTTAATGTATATGATAGCTTGGATTGGACATGGCATTATACAGTACATTTTGTTCTAAAGCCTGCTTTGTAATGGCTGCACATGAGGGTTGCATTCTACTTTTGTGAACTTCACAGGTTAGTTACAATCATCTTTGATAACTTTCAATTAATTCTTAGTTGAAACACATGGTGGAGGTCCCTGTCCCTCTCATGTACTGTAACTGTCACTCTGCTTATCTGTAGATGCTGAATATGGTTATTACTGTTTTTTGTTTGAATGTGTCACAGAGGAGAGGCTGGGAGCAAAGTGGTGCAGGCAAGCTTTTTAACAACAATGCAAAAAAGAGGGGCATGTCTGCATTTGTGGTTATTGAGTTTTTAACCTTTAACCTTCTCAACAACAGGGGACAGAATCCTGAATGGCAGTGCAGTACAGTTAGAACACAGTGTTGTTCATAGTGGTTAAGACACTCGTTTGCGGTGTGCAGGGTCACCGGTTTGTGCCCCACCTTTGCCCTGTTACAAATGCCTTGAGCTTTATTGGGTAAACAAGCCTAATATTACCTGTTTTGGAATCCAAGTACAAGACAGATAGGATGCCCATGCAACATGATGGTGGATTAGTCCATTGGACAACTGATACTGGTTAATTTAATGTATTAACAGTAGCACTAGTTACACATTAGACAGTGGCATAATATATGTGATGAAGAGTGACAAAGTGTTTGGAGAATGCTACCAGGCGCTGAAACAACCACCTGGACCTGCCATTTACCAATACACCTTTTTACACTGTCAAAATATATTGCACAATATAATATCCTCCAACTCATTTGCTTTCTAATTGTTAACCTGGATATACAGCATCCACCCTATCACAAGAAGTGGCAAAACCTGAAAAGGTTTCAAGAGGTTTCAGACATTTAAAAGGTGAGTGATTTGTCAAATTACAGTTCAGGGATTTTTTAATTATTCTGTCTGAATAAAACAAGCAATGCGGCAGTGGGTTAAAAGGTTAATTTTTACTGGAAAATGCTGGTAATTGAACTTAAGAAAGAACATCAATGAACACAGCTGTGTACCAAAAATTAAAATAATCAGTCAGTGTACTATCGCGATGCAGTTGTAGCTTCAAAGGTCACATGACCTCAACATGGCAGCCATATTAGGTCAGAGTTCAAATTCATGGTCAGCAACATATTTAGCATGAATGGTTCATATTGCACTGGTGCTGGGGTAGATTTGCAAAAAAAAAAAAAAAAACACACGGTCAGGAAAGGCTTATGTTTTCTTGGCCTATGAAATCACAGAATAGTAACAAGTATGAAGCCAATATCTTGAAGCGCTAGGTAACCAAAAAGTCACATGACCTCATGTGACAGAGAAAGAATGAATCTGAGTTACAAATCTCCCTCCTAACCTGTGAGGGTGCTGTGTAAAGGGAACAGTGTGCCCTGGACTGGATGGTTTGGCAATTCATTCCAGGGAAAGGTGGAAGTCGGCCAACTAGAAAGGGGGCAGAGTCACAGTACACCAAATCGCGCATTGGAGGAAAACAATTGCACTTGCTAACCAAGGGGGCGTGGCTGCTGGTATAAAAGAGGATGTGACGATGTGAACTGTTCCTTTGTTATGATTGCGAGAGAACCGCTGAAGGACCGTGTTTGTACCATGAGTGTTTTTGTATGTGTTTTGTTTGCCGTGTTAATTGTACTGTTTGTCTTTTATAGACGGCTAACAAATCTGGGAGCTGTCGCTTAAGGCCAGCACCCAACCCGGACTTCACTGCACTCGTACTCACTGAATAAATTGTATTTTAGCATTGTGAGCGTGTTTGTGTTCTGTGTGTGTTTAAATACCGTGTCTGTGATTTCGGGACTGAACCCCGTGTTCATTTAACTGCGCAATACACATCGTTGTGTATTGCCAGTCCTCCATTATTTTACAATTGTTAAGTGACGATGGATTTACAAATAAACAACCATTTCACCAGTACTTTGTTTATGTCATTGTCTTGAGCACTGCATCACCTCTACACCTGCACACTGCAAACCACTTTGCCACACCTCAGTATGGTGGCCATCTTAGGTCACAGGTCAAAGTGAAGGGGTGCTGTTTGAAGATTCCTTTTTTAATGGTTTGTAAGTCATTAGTGGTAGTAGATGTGGCGGCAAACTCATACAAACTCGCCAAATGTCTGTTTAAAATATTGTTATCAGTGGAGGATTTCATTTAATTTTAGTTTGATAAATGTTATGTCCTCCAAAATATGGGGTTTGGGCTAGATACATGACAAAAGAATTATACAGTTTTAACATCTACTCTTGTGTAATGGAAATTATAATTTACAACAACAAAATAAGCAAATAAACAGTGACTCTATGCAAGATTTAGATTTGTTGGACAGAGATTCACAGCTTAAAACAGTTTTGACCCAAGGCAGTTTGGATATGCCAATGGAAATAGGGTATTTGCTTATGCCAATGACTTGTAGTCCTGGATGTAGTCATGCTAGGAAATCTATTCTTATTGCGCCCTCTGTCAGGATGAAACTGGAACTAATGCTTCTCTAGATTGTACTGTCTAATTATTTTTCTTATTCCCACTTTCCAAAATTGTATTTGCAAAATATCTTAGATGAAAAAAAAACACTGAGACCTACATGTGTTACAAAAGATTATAATGATTTAATTAAGTTTTACTGAGCAGACATCAGATTCTAATTTATCACATGCAGTAATAAAAAGAGCTCCATTTGGGAAGCATGCAGGATCTGATTTAAAATGACAAATCTCTCCATTTAGCCTGCCTCATCATATTCAATCTACCAGTGCTGTCGCAGAGTGAGTGACAAGCCTGTCTGAGAAAACCCTAATAACAAAGAACATCCCAACTTGAGTTCATAAATCTTCACTCACTGAAGCTAGCATTAATAATGCTTCCGGAATCTTCTCGACAGCTGATGATGAAATAGAACTACACATACATGTTGGGAATACAATTTCCATAACCTATAGTTGCATGCATCCTCGGCTGGTTTCACAGACGCGATTACCACTAATCTTGAATTACCTTACCTAAAGTATCATTAGTCAAAGAGTAGTATTAAGAACAACAACAAACCGAGACACGGACAGTTCATTAGCATTACTCCATTCAGATATCTGGCACTGTATTTATTTATTGTTTAATAAAGTTATTTATTATTATTTCTCTAATTATGTATGTGATCCTTTTCAGGACTATTTTTATCATATGCACTTACATTATGTGATTGTTTTCCAAACAAGACTAACCAAAGCTATTCTATTGTTTAGAAACCTGTCTATTCCTGACACTAGTTGTACACAACAGGCATGACATAAAACCAAAGAACTTCAATGTAAGAATGATGGATCTCTCCATTTAAGATAAGACCCTCTTCTCCATCATGTTCAGTCTGCCACTGCTGTCCCAGTTTCCCTAAGCTATCATGGCAGTGCTGTCTGAGCAAGCTGTGATAACAGAGAACCTAAACTCACAGGTAAATCAATCTCCACCTTCTGCTTGGAGGCTCTTGCCATCATCAGCTCTGCTCTTGCCATCATCATACTCTTTCCCCATTTTTCTTATACAAAATCTTAATAAGATTAGCAAAGCCAGCAGTATTTTACTCAGTTAACTGATTAACAAGATGCTAACCTCTCTTTCAATCAGCCACAGGAGTCATATCCATACATCACCTTTATTCAGGTTATTGGAGTGAGAAGTCACTGACAGCAACCTTCACTGGGGAAAGCAAATCAAGGTGACTGTCAACTACTTACTGAGGCAAAACTGTCATGCAGTTTTTTATTCTGTAGATAACAGCAGTGCCAGTGCAGGCAGAATCTTTGCTTTTATCAGATAATGTATCTACTTAAGCTGCCAGCCCTAGAGCTGTTTTTGGAGGACTTTTTTTCTCCCAGTTTCTATCTTTGTAAATCTTTTCTGTTTATCTTTTATTGATTCATAGATTCTGAAAAAAAGTGGTAATAGCCAAGAGGAAGCAGATATGCATGCTTTCTGACACATGAATATATTTTACTGGTTTTGTTTTAAGTGCTAGTGGGGATTGTCTGAAAGAAATAAGTACACGCTCAATACTTAATCCCATTAAAAAAATAATATATGAAGCATTTTGGCTGGGGTGACAGTTTTGCATTGTGAACGCCTGTTTGTCTTTATTGTCCTCAATTAAATATATAGTTGTCATTTTAGAAACTTTAGGGCATGTGATAATCCATCAATGATGATCACTACACAAAAAAACACATGCTTGCATCCTGTTTTAACAGCAGTGACAAAACAATTAGGTACATTTTAAGACAAAGGTGAGTTTTCAGATAAAAAAAAGGACAAATGTAAGTGAGAAAAGACCTAGGTGTAGGTTTACTAAAGTGTTGCACCTGTCACTATAGTCGCAAACCAGATGCAAACGAGTTGGAAGTCTCAGGTGAAATGTAACTAGACAAGCGCAATGCTATTTGAGACTTTTTAAGGAATGCTTTGCGGCAGCAGTTTCTGTTTGCGGTTCAAGCGTAGATGAATATGTAATTATGGGCGTTCCTGCATACATTCACAAAAAGGGCGTGGATATAGTGCAAATGAGGGTTCTCAAATATTATAATCAGATGTACGAAAGTTGCAAGCAATTGCGACACTTACAATTGCATCAATTTGTTAAGAACTTTTGAAAGCATGTTTTAAACAATTGCTCCTGGCATTTCCCAGTCCACTTTTTCTTGTGCGTTGCCAGCTGTGCTCAATGCATTTTTGAGGTGAACAGACAAACACCTATTCTATTAATGTGCAGGTGGTTTGTAACTGTGCACAATTTAGCACTGCACCCCTGACTAACTAAAATAAAAATGGACAGTATACATTTGGCTTATAGGCTACTAATAATAATACAAATTAGTGGTATAATGCAACATTTGTTGCTGGTCCTTTGAAATTAAGAACATAAGAACATAAGAAAGTTTACAAACGAGAGGAGGCCATTCAGCCCATCTTGCTCGTTTGGTTGTTAGTAGCTTATTGATTCCAGAATCTCATCAAGCAGCTTCTTGAAGGATCCCAGGGTGTCAGCTTCAACAACATTACTGGGGAGTTGGTTCCAGACCCTCACAATTTTCTGTGTAAAAAGTGCCTCCTATTTTCTGTTCTGAATTTTCTGTTCTGAATTGACTTTCCTCTTGTATGTATCATAACTTGTCAATGCGACACCATGGTCTGTTTTGTGTTAATTTGTCTAGGCTGCCAAGTTAATAATAATAATAATAATAATAATAATAATAATAATAATAATAATAATAATAATAATAAAAACACAAATAATTTAGTTTCAATTTTATAATAATCTTTTAAGTTCTTCTTTTGTGGATGAGGAAAAAAAGTTACAAGAAATAGATGTCTACAATTATTTATTTCAGCAATTTTTTTGCAAAACTCCAAAAATGCTAATTCAAAAGTATTCATACCCTTCGGTGTTATGATAGTATTGTCAACATGGTGCTAGAAATTTCAATATGGTAATGCAGAACATAATTCTAGAAAAGTCTAGAAAATGCTAGATTGTAGGTGAACATTCTTACAGAGTATAAAAAAGGTTAGGCATAGGATGATTGCTGTCATTACCAATAAGTCAATATGGGAAAAAGTAAAGAGCTATCTGAAGACCTTAGGCAGAAAATTATTTATTTTCACAAAGCTGGAGAAGGATACAAGAAGATTTCCAAGTATCTGAGTATCCCAATTTCAACTATTGTTTCTATTATCAAGAAGTACAAGACTCATGGTACTGTCACAACGCTCCTTCGGTCTAGAAGAAAGAAGGTTCTTTCACCGAAAACAAGTAGAAGAATTGGGAGGAAGGTTAATAACAATCTGAGATTGACTGGCAAAGATATTCAAAGTGAATTAGCTGCAAGTGGGACTGGGGTTTGCATGGTGAAGGTCTCAATGGTTGCATGCCAAGGATAAAGCCACTCTTAGGAAAACGTCACAAGGACAATCACTTAAAGTTTGCAAAACGGCATTTCAATGATGTGATTTGAGTTCTGGTCAAATTTTTTGTGGAGTGATGAAACAAGAATCAAGCTGTTTGGTCACACTGATAGTTGTTACATTTGGATAAAGTCTGGTGAGAACTGAACTGAACTGAACAGAACTGGCAGAAAGCACAGGTGTCGTTGTCCATCAAATCAACAGTATGAAGGTCACTCTTGAAATCAGGACTTAAAGGATGTGTTGCAGTAAGAATACCTCTGTTAAGAAAGGGGAACAAGACTAAAAGGCTAAAATATGCACAAGAACATAGAAATTGGAACAATGGTCAAAGGTGCTTTGGACTGTGGATGGATGGACAACGACACCTGTACCTTCTGCCAGTTCTTTTGTCAATTCAATGCTTGTCTTCTTTCTATCCCTTAAGGATATTATCTTCAAGTATTGCAGGTCTTCCAGTCCTGGGTTTGTCAATTACAGATGATGTTTCTCTGTTCTTGTTGATTATGCTTCGGATACCACACCTTGAAAATCGAGTGATGCAAGCTATTTCTCTCAATGTTTTCCCTTGTTTTTGCAAGTCAAGATTGTTATAATAGTAGAAAACACTAGTAGAGGCTTTGAGTAAATTGTTGATGCACATAATGCATCAGAGTAGAAAAATGCAACATGTCTAAGACTTTTGCACAGCAGTGTATGTGTGTGACTGGCAGCTGCAGTATCCCTTTACCATACAGTCCCACTCTGCTGAGGCACTGTGGAACTCCTAATGTATAAATTGATTAATGCTTCCAGCTTTTCTACTGTTGTCAAGGAAACCTCATACACAGTGAGTGGCCACAGAAGTCTTGGCAGTAGACCAAACTGAAAGCACCAAAGTTTAAGTTTCCCCGGTTCAACCCTTACACTGCTTGTTGTCTCACTTCTCCCACACAGACTGTGTCCTTTAGGTCCCCATCATACCATCTTCCAAGACTTTCCACATGCTTCTCAGACACTGTTGGTATTGCCTCACCGTTAATGTACAGTAGAACATCTTATCCACTACTTTACCTTTAATTATAGAGATGCCCCTTGACTTAGTGGGCTTGAATTGCATTCGTGCCCATTAACGTTATTGATTAGTTTGCCCAATAACCGATTCGTGCAGGCTACTGTTGTAGTCATGATTCTCATGTCATCCATGTATGCTCTAATTGGTGGCAGTCGCATTCCAGAAGCCAAGCGTTCTCCTCTCACTACTCATTTTGATGCACTAATAATTATTTCTATTGCCATGGTAAAAGTCAGTGGAGAAATGGTGCATCCTGCCATTAAGAACATAAGAAGAACATAAGAAAGTTTACAAACGAGAGGAGGCCATTCAGCCCATCTTGCTCGTTTGGTTGTTAGTAGCTTATTGATCCCAGAATCTCATCAAGCAGCTTCTTGAAGGATCCCAGAGTGTCAGCTTCAACAACATTACTGGGGAGTTGGTTCCAGACCCTCACAATTCTCTGTGTAAAAAAATGCCTCCTATTTTCTGTTCTGAATGCCCCTTTATCTAACCTTCATTTGTGACCCCTGGTCCTTGTTTCTTTTTTCAGGTCAAAGAAGTCCCCTGGGTCGACATTGTCTATACCTTTTAGGATTTTGAATGTTTGAATCAGATCGCCAGTAGTCTTCTTTGTTCAAGACTGAATAGATTCAATTTTTTAGCCTGTCTGCATATGACATGCCTTTTAAACCCGGAATAATTCTGGTTGCTCTTCTTTGCACTCTTTCTAGAGCAGCAATATCCTTTTTGTAACGAGGTGACCAGAACTGAACACAATATTCTAGGTGAGGTCTTACTAATGCATTGTAAAGTTTTAACATTACTTCCCTTGATTTAAATTCAACACTCATCACAACATATCCAAGCATCTTGTTGGCCTTTTTTATAGCTTCCCCACATTGTCTAGAGGAAGACATTTCTGAGTCAACATAAACTCCTAGGTCTTTTTCATAGTTCCCTTCTTCAATTTCAGTATCTCCCATATGATATTTATAATGCACATTTTTATTGTCTGCATGCAATACTTTACACTTTTCTCTATTAAATTTCATTTGCCATGTGTCTGCCCAGTTCTGAATGCTGTCTAGATCATTTTGAATGACCTTTGCTGCTGCAACAGTGTTTGCCACATTTTGTGTCGTCTGCAAATTTAACGAGTTTGCTTACTATACCAGAATCTAAATAATTAGTGTAGATTAGGAATAGCAGAGGACCTAATACTGATCCCTGTGGTACACCACTGGTTACCTCGCTCCATTCTGAGGTTTCTCCTCTAATCAGTACTTTCTGTTTTCTACATGTTAACCACTCCCTAATCCATGTGCATGCATTTTCTTGAATCCCTACTGCGTTCAGTTTGAGAATTAATCTTTTATGCGGGACTTTGTCAAAAGCTTTCTGGAAATCTAAATAAACCATGTCGTATGCTTTGCAATTATCCATTTTCAATGTTGCATCCTCAAAAAAGTCAAATAGCTTAGTTATTCCAATTTCTAGACATTGCCATGTAGTGGTGAATTCTGAAGTTGAAAAACAAAATTAAAAATCTCTGAAGTAGTCTTTCACTAAGTTTGTTATTGTCCTCAGTACACTGAAAAAATCAAATGTTGCCCATGTGGTATTGAACCGTATGCATCAGCTAATTCCAGAAATGTCACATGGAGCTCCTTCCTCTCCTTTTTAACTGTTTGAGTTTGCTGCCAGATCACACTGATGTGCTCTAAGCATCCTGGGAAACCTGGAATACCAGCTTTCTATACTGAAGTGTCAATGAAGCAGTTATTCAATTGGTAAGCTCCAGCCACAGCCACAAACCTTGAGCTCCACGTCTTTGCTAACTGCAAATCTTGAGCTAGTCCTTTGCAAAGTTCTCATATCCATTTCACAATAGAGATCTCGCTAAGAAGATGCAACAGATTTAAATGAGTATATTTTCATAAACATATTTTCTCTTGGTACATACTACAAAATGTTTCCTTTGCTATATATTGCAACGAAAATGCAAACTGCGGTATGTTTTATGCCATGACTTGCCTATCTTAGTACACCTACCCCCTAATGTGCACCATTTGAGATCTTTAAACATACAAAAGCAAAGATGAAAATAAATAATATTTATAATATTTGTACAAATCTATTTAATTCTTCAGAGCAGAGTGTGTCTTTCTTAACACTAGAATTCTGCATGCTTCTCAAATGGACCTCTTGTTATTACTGCATGTGATAAAGTGGAATCTGATGTCTGCTCAGTAAATTAAATCAATATCAACAACAGTGGAAGAGCAAGTAAGGCAGCAACCTTTAGAAGGGCTTAGGTGAATCAATGAATGCTGCTTCTGGACGGCTGTCAATATATATATGATCTCCCCATGACTTCAGTGGAGAAGATTGACAGCCTGATTAGCAGCTTGTCAGGATGAGGTTTGGACTACCAAACTGCATGAAACAGCTGCAGGTTATCACTGTTGAGAAAGAGAAAAGGTGTGCAAAAGCAAGGCTTGTCGAGACCTTCAGTGACTCCCAGGATAAGGTTATAAAAGCTGCAACACCTCCGGTAAGAACAGGTAGGAAGCGACATGCTGCGATGGTGATGGGGGACCAGTTAGCAGAGTGTAGCACAGAGAGGTAATTGGATCAATTCTAGGAAAACGGGACATGATGATGGGCCAAGAACAAGGTGTTAGAATCTGAGAACCACAGAAAAAAGAAGCAGTGGATTGTTGAAGAGGTGCAAAAAACAGCTACAGGTTCCAATGTCATCACTGCTTCTGCACAGCATCAGTCTGTGGTCAGAAAGAAGTAGGACAATCATCACTAGGAGGGAGGCTATGCCAATTCATAGAGGTTTTGATAGCTAACTTTTTTGTAACTGTGGAAGTTGTGTTAGTAATGGGCATGAACTAATGGTGTGTCATAGAGGACATGCAAAAAACAGAGAGCGAGTACAAGGGGTTCTGTGTGGTGAAAAGGAGAAGGGTTGGGAATTAAAGCATAGCTAGGTGGTCAGATATCATGATATTCACTTTTGAGCTATGGTGAGGTGTCATTTGAAAGTACAAATCATAACTATTGGTGGGATGTGCCTGATGAGAAATTTGCCAGCATTCCCTTTTGAACAGAGAAGGCTATGCTAGTTTATGGGAGAAGGTTGCAGCTCTTGGGTTGTGTTCATGCTGTAGTTGGCTAATCATATATTTTACCTCATTGTACAGTTAGTTTTATGGTGGGGGCTCACTGCAACAACTAAGGAGGGATGGTTATCAACTTAAGACTTTTATTGAATCGCCCGTTCATGCATCAATAATGCAAAATACCAGCAGTGCTATATTCTATTTTATGTCTAATGCAAAAAAAATACTATAAAGAGAAGTGTTTTTGTCAACCAAAAGTTCTTATATTGAATTGTTTTTAAAAAATGGGAATAGACTCACCTTTAGAAGTTAGTTTCCCATGACAGACTTATAGTCTCAGGCTGTTATTTCTAAAAAGCAAAGTATTTCCTTCATGCATTCTCCCTAAATCACTTATCAGAATGATTTATATCTCAGGCTACATTCATAAATACTGACTTCAGCTTGATTTATATATGTTTGTATTTGTACAGTCTGTTTGTCACTCTTACAGGGTTTGGATTAATCTGTATTTTGGACATAAATTCTTTATGCTATGATTAATATCAGACAGGTTTTACTTAATTAAAGAGACAGACTGGCAAGAGACACTTTAATCACAGACTTCATAAGCATAAAGTACTACTGTATTTTTAATACAAACCATGTCCATTCAAATGATTTACTTTTTTGGATTTATTGTCACTGGAGGTTGTGCTGCTTTCTGCTCATTACTTTTCATTTTTAAAGGAGAAGTCTGATTTAATATTTTTTTAAGATCAATTATGAGTGTACAATATCCAATTGTAATCTGAAATAAAATATGTGAAATCTGTGCACGTCTATGCTTGTTATAGATATGCTCTGAATGCTGAACAGGAAAGGTATTTGGCATCATGTGTCCCTGATCTCTTGCATTGCAGGCAGAATGACGTTGCAGGATGGTAGAAACCAGGGAGACTGCCTAGGAAAGCCAGCACTGAGGATGTATTTAATTCCTAAATGCAGTTGAATTGTAACCAAACAATATGCCACGTCTGTCAAGAGAGCAGCACCTTCGTGCAGTCAGCATGTTGGAGGCTGGACTAGGGCAGCATACTGTGGCTCGCCGTTGTCGGTGCTCACAGCCAGCAATTTCAAACCTGGCAAGACGACAGATCATTTTGTAGCATCTTCATGATGTCAATTGTTAATCAGCACAATAAAAGTCACTGCACCTGCTCTAAAACAGAGTTTGTCATTTTTCGATCACATCTAGTGTATTTTATCCAAATATAAGTGATGAGTTTCTTTTGATGCTTAAATATAAGTGATACGTTTCTTTTGATGCTCAAATATTATTATTATTTATTTCTTAGCAGACTCCCTTATCCAGGGTGACTTGCAGTCGTAAACAAAAATACATTTCAAGAATCACAGTACAAGTATCAATACAATTAAGAGCAAGATAAAATACAATGACTCCGCAATGGAGCAGAGGGGTCGACTGGGGGTGTAGGGAGAGATGAGGATTTGGAGGTAACTGGGTGCAGTCTGGTCAAGGCATCTGTAGGTGAGTACAAGAGTCTTGAACTGGATGCGAGCGGTGTTCGGAAGCCAGTGAAGTGAGCGGAGCAGTGGTGTTGCATGGGAGAAGCGAGGCAGAGAGAACACCAGGCGAGCCACGGAGTTCTGGATGACATGGAACGGACGGGTGGCGGACGCAGGGAGGCCAGCCAGGAGGGAGTTACAGCAGTCTAGGCGGGAGAGTGCCAGGGCCTAGACCAGGAGCTGGGTGACGTAGCTGGTGAGGAAGGGTCGGACTCTTCGTGTGTTGCTCAGGAAGTATAAATATAAGTGATAAGTTTCTTTTGGTGCTCAGTATACATTGTAACTATGCTTAACACCATTGTAAAGGGAGCACCAGAGCCAATGCGACGATCCCTTTAGAGTCAGTAAAGTATTTTTAAAAGAATATGGAACACAATTTCCTCCGGAGCAAAACTTTGAAAATGTGTCAGTTCATGTTGTCTTTCGGCTGCGAAACACTTACGTAAGCAAGCAGAATACAACAGACTGGTCCTAGTTTATATTTAAGGACACTGACTTGAAGCTTCATTTCACTGCAGACTCCAGTAATTGAAGGTTTGGAAGTTGATTTCTTAACTGTTTTGATGAAAAAGCTTAGGAAGATCTTAACAACCATCCATCTCACAAACAGACCCTTTCACTGTCTGATCATGCATAAGTGAATGTGATGTGGACACATATGTTTCAAGTTCCATAATGCGATTGAGAACAGAACAATAAAATATTGTCAGATACAAACAGGGGCACCTATCTGTCGGCGTGATCAATTATCTAGCAGGTATTGACCTCTACTTTGGGATTGAATGCTTAGATCAAAGATACCATTTTTATGAACATGTGGATTAATATAACATCCACCTTATGTTCATGTAAATATTTAGGTATGACATATTTCCCCATATTCCCTGATTCTGGTGTTCTCAAAACAAATTAGAGAAGCAGTTCTCTAATAATGAGTACACTGATAGCACAAACTTTGCATCCATTTTCTGAATGGGAGCAGCACACCCTGTGCGTATTTTGTGTTTGTATTGTGTATTACTGTATTATGATTGAAATGTTTGTTGTGCACTATTATTTTAGGTCAGCAGGGAAGGGTTAATTGCCAGCCAAATCAGTTCACGTGCAGAATGTGCCTGAGCCCGACTGAATGATTAACAAGCAGTCGAGTTCAGGCACAGCTGCATAAAAGAGGCAGTAACCTCTCAGTCTTGGTTAGGTTGTTCAGAGGAGGAATGTAAGTAAAAAGATCTAAGAAACTTAAAAGAAATATAAACAATTTCTACTTGTGCTGGATTTGGACCAGCACGAAACTTTTGTTCACAGTGTTTTGTAATATCTGTTTGCTTTGGCCAACGTGCCGCTTTCTTTTGCAAAGTGTTTGTTTTCTGCTTAAATATTTTATTTAATTAAATAAAGGCACATCAGCGCTTCATCCCGCAGTCTGTCTATTTCCTGGTCTGACGTCACCACCAAGCCATCCGTGTGACAGGCAACTTTAAAGAATTTCAATCTTCAGTATGTTCTTTAGCGTTATAAGATGTGATAAATATATAAAAACATGATACTGGTTAAAGATGGTGCTCACAATAAAAAAATGAAGCGAATTAGGAAAAAAGGAGATGGAATGACCTAGGCCCGTGAAAGACAGTATGGGTATTCCGCTGAGACATGTGAGCACAGAAGGTTGCTGTTATAACTTCACACAGATGCTCAAGATTTGTTTATTTTATTAAGCACACAAAAAGCCACGGGCCAGATCCCACAATGGCAATGACCAGGCGACAATACATGGAAAAACAGAAATATAAAAATGCAAGAAAACACACTGTGCAAAAGCAACTAAAAACTAAAGGTGCTGTGATTACAGCGTCCGCTACTCTCGCTAGACAGAGAGGTCCCGCTGACACACTCCTGTACTGTTTTTGGGACCTGAAAATCCAGAAACTAGTCCCTGTCCCATGTATGTGTCCGAGAAGCCAGTGACAGAACGTTGTCCCTGTTACAAACTCAAACAGAAAACTCAGAAAAGAGTTAGGGTTAGGGTTAAGGATAGAGTCAGGGTTAGGGTTAAGGTTAAGGTTAGGGGATTAGGTTTCCAGTTAGGGTTAAGGATAGGGATATAGTTATATATTGTAAAATATTACACATTAAGTACATTGTAACTAAGCATCATAACATTGTAATTATGTCGAAGTAAACATGAATTTATTAAGTAACTACTATGTAAATACATAGTAATTAGTGGCACTTAATGTAAAGTGTTACCTATATTGATGTGTATGCGAATATTGATGGATACCTTATTATAATAGAAAATAGAATTTTAGTTCATGCTGTAATTACAATTGGAGTTTTATATCCCTACTGAATTTCTGAGGTGAAGCTGAGTTTCACCGACAATCTGGTAAATGCAACAAAACATTTCCTGGAAATGAACATTGCAGCAGATGTCCACCTCGATGGTTGTCTGAAATGAAATGAGGACCCAAGAGCATTGAAGCAACTAATCAATTTCACAGCAGGTCTGCTAAGACGCAGTGAGTAATTTTTGCTCTCCAGGCTGTGTTGCTCCCTACATCAGGTTTACCGTCACCACTTCTGAATCCCAGTTTTTGAATATCCCTGGGAGGAAAGAAATGTCTGCTGTAACATTTTCGTCTTGACCACAGACCACAAAAGAGGCATCTTTAACAATCTAAACATGGGTGAATTTAAATAATACCGCTGTTTAAACCCTTTATGAGATCCCCACCTCACCTTGTATCCGCTGGACTAATTTAGATTTCCCACTCCAAAATCACCATTTTGTTCTCATTCATTTAACTGTAACTAAACTGAAAGAGTGGAAATAAAAGTTTTAAAGTATTTTTTTCACAGTAAAACAGGTTTAAAAGGCACTGCATATCAACAGTACTGCATCTCCAGCCCCGCCCCACCCCTTGTTCGCTGTATTTATCACATACCTCTACATAGTACTGCATACCGATAAATCATCTCCTGATCACTTGTTTTATCACCAAACTCCTCACTAATGCGATCCAAGTCATTATTTTATTACTATAAGATCCAAAAAAAGCTCTGCAAATGTCTGTGATATTCTTTGAGCGCTGGATGCAGAAGCAGCTATCTTGTTTGTTTATGTCCGTGCTATTTATGTGGTGTTGGGGCTATCTGTATTCATAAGATATGCCCCTTTTTTCTGGCTTCTCTCGGCTCCTATCAGTCTCACTCGGCCATTGAATGGTTTTCTCTGCTTTTTCCGGAGAAAAACGAGCGAGACCTGTTTTTACATCTTTTCGATGATGTCGGACAGGGTCCGACATTGGACCGGAAAGGGAAAATTGCAATGTCGGACCAGGTCATAGGACCGCAAAGGGTTAAAGAGAGGTTTTATTCCATTTAATTAAATCCTAAAAACTTAAAGTATGCACACCATGATGCCATCTGTCCAGGGAGAGAGGCACAATAAAACCGGGATTTGTTACTGAACACCTCTGCTGTCCTGAATTACATTTTAAATACCTGCTGTAAAATTCTGGTACAGGTACAGCTGAGAAAGAGAACAACATCACAGAAGACAGGAGTCAGTAGAAACCTCAATAGTAAAAAGCCACGCATGCTGTATAAAATAATTTTCACAATAGTGGAAGGATAATTTGTTAGAGATGAATATATAGGTACATTTTCTTTTGTTTTGAGGCATATATTGACATCATGCAAAATACCTGTGCAATACAACTTTCTCTGTCAATCAAGATTAGCTCGAGTAAAAAGCGCTTGTCTCAAACTGAACACCCAGCTGACACCGATGCTCAAAAACTTTTATTAGTCAAAAAGAAAATGTAAACAAGTCCAAGAAAAACAAATTTGATTTGGCTCTGGTAAAAACACATCTCCATTTTACTGGTAACGAATAAAGACTGCAGTGAATACAAACGTCTAGTGGGCTGAGCTCCCTAAAAGCCTGCTGCTGTGGAAGCTACAGTCTTTCCTTGCGTTGCTGTCTCCTGTTAGCAACAGTGCTGTAGGGGTGGGGCTCTGATCAGACTGTGATTGAAGCTGGGGATTGGGATTGCTGCAAATAAAGAGCTACATTTCCTTGAGCAATATGCCTTGTATTTTGTTTATAGACCCAGTAGGTGGCATCTTTTTAAAGATTACAATGATGCCATACTAAATTCAACATGTGTTATTGTGCTTATCCATTAGGAAAAAAAGACAGCAGTGAGTAGCCTATGAACCCGGAAAGGTACGTTCTATTCTGAGTACTATTGCTAGATATCTTGAACAACAACATACGTTATCATATTCTGAAAATCCATGTAATATAAAAAATAACATGGGCTGCAGAGCACTAGGAGAAAATGTGTAATCTCCGGGTTCTGTGCCATTCATAAACCACTCGAGCTTTGAAAGCCACAGAAACCCTCGATTAAATATTTTCTCACAATGCATGACAGCCCATATATATATATTTGTTTAATATTACTTTAATTAAATAGCACTTTCATTTTGAAGTAAAGTGTACATAGTACATGTGAGTAACAAGAAAACAGTCTGTAAATCTTGTTCTCATCTTGTTCCAATATAAAACTAAGGCTGTCACTGGTTCTGTCTGCAGTCTATAATCAAATCTGCAATCGGACATTACACAGGTCAAAGATCTCTGCTAAGTTCACCTATAACTAATATTTACCTGATAGTATAAATAATCCACAGCCCTCCATATTGCTTACATGTTTTGTTCTGCAGTCCAAGGTTTAAAACCTGCCTCTAGCATTCTTTGCATTGAATGCTCCTTATGAAACTTCCTAAGAGCCACTAAGCATATTCTCAGTTCCTATTTCAAAAGTGTACTGTTAGAGTCCCAGTCCAAACTACAGTGATGTCGATCTGATGCCAATGGAAACAAAAGTGACCAGCTTTAATTAATTTCAACCTCATTCCACTGGCACATATAAACAAGGTTTCATTTTCCTTTTTGTATGAATGAAACTACAAATGCATCCTCCCAATCTATTCTTTTCTTTCAGGAGCATCTGACAGTTGACTAACACACTTGTTATATGTTGTATAAAGCCACATGTAGATTATGTTAGGATTCCATACAACAAGCAATTAAGAATAATTGTTACAAATTACAGTAACATTTAAACACTACAGCTACAGAAATATAATTAAGATTGGGTAAACAAAGGTGCTTTTCCATTTACAAGCAAAATAACTCGTGATTAGACAATGTGATCTCTAACCTTAACTCTGCACTACCCTGGAAACAAATCTGAAGAAAATAAAAACTCTATGGCATTATAATATTCTTCAACACATATATTTATCTTCAACAAGTCTTGCTGTTTTATAGTATTCCGTTAGAATGTATTTCAGTCTCACAAATGCCTTGGTAGTCATTCAGATTTTGATAATCTGTTTTGCCTTAGAATATTTTGTAGCGTTGTGACAGGCTAGCTGCAGGGATGACGTCAGGCCAGAAAGAATCACACACGCAGACAGGCAGTACTGTGGTTGAAACTGAGACGCTGCGACGTTCAGTGCGTTTAATGAAACAAATAAAAGGTTTAAACAGACAACAGGACACGGCACTTGAGGCTAAAATAAATAGACAAACAAAACAGATTAACACTTAAACAAACGGTGGACTAACAGACAAACAAATACGGTGAGTACAAATAACTTATATTTACTTTATTTTACTTTTATTTACTCCTTCTCCACACCCGTGTTCCACTCACCGAACACACAACCCCGAGTGAGTAAAACGTGCATTTATATATACTGTTGTGCTGGGATTCAATTACTAATTAATTATTCACTTGAATCCCAGCACGTGAACTAATTATGTGCAACCCCGTGCTCACATATTATATACTTTAAATACACGTGAAGTGATCCCCAATACAATTATACATTTTAAACACTCATGCTCATTACCCACATTACATCCCGTGTACCAACTACAATACACCAACATTTACACACTATATGCAACATATAACACACAAATGCACACACGGGCGGGGCACATTGCCACAAGCATATATTATGTTAATTTATGAAGTTAGTAAATCAGTAAACTATGGCACAAACATATTGTATCATTGTGATTAATACATTTTGTTTAACATATCTGTTTGAATTTAGGACTGTTTAATAACATTTAATTGTGTTTTAGGTTAAAAAAAAAAAAAAAAACAACAACAGCAAGATGTCAAGCATGTTGCTATTTAAAGAGCTTGTTGGTGCAATAGACTAAACAATACAATTTCCCCTCTTGAGTCTTGGGTTTGAGTCTGTCCCACAAGTTAATACGTGGGGTGCCCCTACACCACACTATTCATCTCAATCGACTGTGTTTCAGTGTTCTATAAATCCTGTTACCAGGATTTGTTTGTACTGATTACTCAGCACCGCCCTGCTATCTATCTAATAAATGTAAGATAACAGATGGATTGCAAAGTATTAAAGCCTGTAATTCAATGGAGGGGATCAAGTGATATTAACAGTCAAGAGCAACATTTACTACAGTCACCTAAAGTTGGAATACTAAACAGTATTTATGGTCAGTAATGCAGATCTTAGTTCAATACAGGCCATTGCACAACAGATCCAATCCTTCATTTATCGTTTGTTCTCTGCAAGCATTAATGTACTCAAACATTCAGAACAAAGATGACTAAAGTTGTGTCTTTAAGTAGCTCCAGCAGTGACGAAGAAGACAGTAAACCACTAATTCGCGCAGTAGACACCAAAAGCACAATGCAAGGCAAAAAATAAGGAAGCAGCTGATAAAGGGGCTCAGATTGGATGCTGATAGATTTCACGTTTATTTCAGGATGTCAGTGATTCAGTTTGTGGAACTAAAAACTAATACTGGGCTACTTTTATAATATGAACACCAACTACAGACTATCTGCATTGAACAATGTTTGACTATATATATATATATATATATATATATATATATATATATATATATATAATTTATTTCTTAGCAGACGCCCTTATCCAGGGCGACTTACAATTGTTACAAGATATTACATTATTTTTACATACAGTTACATTATTTTTTACACATTATTTTACATACAATTACCCATTAATACAGTTGGGTTTTTACTGGAGCAATCTAGGTAAAGCACCTTGCTCAAGGGTACAGCAGCACTATCCCCCACCTGGGATTGAACCCACGACCCTCCGGTCAAGAGCCCAGAGCCCTAACCACTACTCTACTCACTAACACTGCTGCCACATATATATATATATATTTTTTTTGAAAAGACTTGTCCCAATCTCCTAGGAAATAAGTTGATCGTGAAATAAGTTGATCAAGCTCTAGAATTTAAAGGGGAGGTTCCATTGTTTCTAATGTCTACGAGCTTAGTCTGAGAAATAAGTGGATCGAGCCCAGGAAATAAGTAGATCGAGTCTGGGAAATAAGTTATTAACAAACAATAAATAATTTAAAATTAATTTTGTAAGTATAATTTATATAAATGAGTAGATTGGATGTCTTCGACAGTATGACGCTAGATAAGAGAATGTGAATATCGCTGTAGATCAGATATATTAGCCTAACAAAAAATAAATAATTTAAAATGAATTTTGTAAGTATAATTTATATTAATAAGTAGATTGGATATATTCAACAGTATGATGCTAGATAAAGGAATGTGAATATTGCGGTAATATATATTAGCAACAAATACATAATTTAAAATGAAATTTGTAAGTAGCCTGTGATATTAATGTGTATTTCTGTTTGTGTAACATTAACTAGCAAAATGTGTTACATATTTAACGTTATTTTGTATTTCTGGAGGTGTTCTTGTTTTGGGAAGCACTACTGTATGGACAGGTATGCAAGCGATTTTCCAAAAGTTAAGCATGAGTTTCAGTCATGGAAAAAATTGAGCTCCATGCTGCAATTACTAACTAGGCCACGGTGTACATAAATCACATGATGCACTTGAAAAATGTTGCTTATACAGTATTATTATTTTTGTATTATGTGCTTTGTTGTTTCATTTATTTTTACATACAGTACTTTGTATAATTAGGACAGAAAACTAACAGGAGACTGGTTATCATTATGAGTGTATTTCAATTGCAAGTTTGAGAAGAAACAATACATTACTTAGTTAAAAACTAAAGAGTTAACGTCTTTGCTAAACTGTGGTAAATACCTGTAGTTCAATACCAACCAAAGATAGCTATTGTAAGAAAGAGAGATCATACAGTATACGTAGGCTACTGTCTATCAGCATGATTTTAAAAATGGTAAATTCCTGTAGTGCAACAACCATGTTAGACATATCGATTTGACAGGGTCCTTTTTTAACATAGTACAATTATTATCCCTTAGTAATACTATATATTACTGCAAGGAATACAATTGTCATGTTTACAAAGAATATGGCATTTATGTTAATGTATTGTGTGCAAACAACATGACAGATTTCTTTTAATTCCCAACCTGAGAACACAACACAATTCCTTTCTAAAAAAAAAAAAATTATCTGGCTATTTGTGGTTCATTTTCTTCACCCTATCCTAATTTAAAAACCACAATCCTAAACCTAGAACCTTTTTAAAATATTTGTATGTGTAACAATAAATGTTAATGCTTAAGACATGCAGACAAAACAATGTACTGTATATACTATTTATTTTTTAACTGGCAGAGGTAGGCCTATGTTTTGCCACGTCTAAACTGTAGTAAAGTTACAGCTATACTAATATTAAAAATTAAAAATACGATCTTGTCTTAAAATGATGGATGCGGCATGTCATTAGATTATATTACTGAAACATTTTAATTTTGATTAAAGATAGACAACATTTTGATGTGTAAAATCATTTAATCTAAATAAATCTCTGCAAACACACATAAACTACATCTGGTTGACAACGATGTTTAGAAACATAAAAAGACAGGGGTTTAAAACAATTTACTATATAACGAGTCGTCGATCACACACAGCGGCACGAACACACACCAACATACACAGTCTTGCAAATAAAATGGTCAGATAAAAATAAAAAGCCATGCAGTGAACCTCCCCTTTAATCAAACTGTTGCCCTGCCTTACTTTTGCCTACTTTTGCATTACTGTGCTTGTGTGATCAACTCATTTCCCGGTCAACTTATTTCCTATGACACCGGGATCCAAAATTCCTGGCTGCGGCTCTGATGCCCATTACTGTAGCTACTTATATAGTTATGGTTAATACATTTAAAACATGGAAATGCTTGATTCTCAGTGGTGTATTACACAATAGAAATACATCAGGTGCAGCCTACGTATACTGTGCTTTTAGTTATTACATGCTTGAATGGGATAACAACCTTTTGGAAACAGCAAGGTAAGTGTTGAAAGTATGGCTTGATGTTTCGTGGCCCTGTTATCAGCAGCCTAGTTTCACTGAATCCCTCTTTAGGTTTATGTTTCTGCAGCACAAATAATTGTTAATTATTGTCCTTCTTCGTTATTAAATTATCGATTATCGTCCCGACACTAATTGATATACAGGCACATCCCTTCACATCTGCCTTGCACTTAAAGTTGAAGTGACTGATGTAACTGCCCATGAATTTATAATGTCAGTACTTTTAGGTTGTAAGAAGTCATTTGTGTGTTTTCTATGCTACAATTTATGGAACAAATGCAGTTAAAAAAATAACATCACATCCTTGTTTCTAGGAAGTTAAACAAATTACACCTGCAGCCTTTCATCAGACAAAGAAGGAAAAAAACATCATTTTGATGAAGGATACAAGATTTGTTAAGTTTGTGCCAGAGGCATGCATTACATTATACATAAATAAAAAATAGTTGAAACCTTGAACAATAGATACATATTCTGTCAAATCTTTATTAGCTTTTTTTCCTCACGTACTTCCAGAAATCAATGGAATTCCATTTTTCCAATATTATACAGCCCACTTTGGCACTGCATACTGAAATCAGTCATTTTTATGTTGGATATTTGCTCTGTTCAAGGTTGCAAAATACTGACTCTATTTTATGTTATATCTAGGGCTCTGCTTAATTTGTGATATTCTACCGCAATATCTAGCAATGCACCAGGGCTGCGTTGCAAAACACTGAACCTCAAAATCTCAGGACTGTTTACTTCATGGCACGCACAATCAGCTGCTGGAATTTGCAACATAGTCTGATTATTCTCCCCGACTTCCGTCCTTAACTAGAGTAGTAAGGTACACGTCAGATCTCGCATTGGCATCCTTTACATGTTTCTAGGGAACAGTAGCTTGACCACATGTGCAATTACAGTACAGTCTGCAGTTAAGAGAACACCCCTCGGGAAGCAAGCAAAGTGTTCTTATAGCTGAAGTGTTCTCTAAGACAGTTAACCACCAGACACAATATGAATCAATAAATAAATATGTATTACTTGCAATGATGCGTGCATGAACATATGAAATGAACTGAATAAAAGAAAAGCAATAGGCAAGTGTATGTTAATGAACTATAATAATAAATTAACTGTCAAACTAAATTAACACAGCACCCCTACACACGTTAAAAAATGCAGCTGCAATATAGAAGACATGCAAATTATTTAACAGAATGGTGAAGCAACTCACCAGAACGGGAAACACCAAATTGCTTGGTGACTTGTGTCTGATTCAGATTTTTTTCAAGAGCTCAAACAATTTCAAACTTTTTGTAGCAAGAGAAACAGCAGTGCATTTCGCCGTTTCTTTACATGTCATTTTGTAGTGATGAGGTGCACTCGTGGAAATCAAAATACAAATCAATGATATGACGGCGGTTCTGGAAAGATTTAATAAACCAATCAATGTGCCTCAAGACACTCTCGCAATGACATGTCGCTTTTGAAAAGACTGAATAAACCATTTTAATTTAAGTTTGATGATGATGAGTTATCAAGTTATAAAAGAGTACTGTATCCATAGTGAACAAATCGTTATGGGTGCCAAGAAGGTGTTATTTTAAGCAAAGTTCCTGTTCCTTTAGCTGGAGCATTTACAATGGGAAAAATCAGTTTCACCACAAGAGTGTGAGCATTTACAATGGGAAAAATCAGTTTCACCACAAGAGTGTTCCCTTAGTCAAAGTGTTCTCTTAGTCAAAATGTTCTCTTAGGCGGTATTCCTTTATGCAGAGACTACTGTACTGCAAAACGGCGAATGCTAAAGACTCAAAAACTGCTAAACATGTCAGTGTAGTAATGACTTTCTGCATGAGGTATTAACCCTTTGCGGTCCTATGTTGGACCAGGTCCAACATTACAATTTTCCCTTTCCGGTAAAAGACATAAAGCACAGGTCTCTAGTCGTTTTTTTCTCAGGAAAAAGCCGAGAAAACTATTCAATGGCCGAGGGAGACCGATTAAGTGAGCCGGTTGAGACCGATTAAACAGTGCGTCTAAAATAAACTGCACGTGTGAAAATAAATTGGACCTGACGCGCCTGAAACGCGCTGAATAAATGGACTGCAAAGGGTTAATTATGTTATTAATTATAAGTTTTACATTATGTGTATATGTGTGTTTTTTATAGTTAAGTTGCTTTTAATCATTATGTTTAAATTGTGTGTGAATGTGTTTTTATAGTTGTTTTAATGTGCTTACTAATTCAGTTGCTTTAATATGCTTTTATATTAAGTTTCTATACAGTATTGTGTAAGTTTCAAGTTAAGAATATAAGAACATAAGAAAATTTACAAATGAGAGGAGGCCATTCAGCTCATCTTGCTCGTTTGGTTGTTAGTAGCTTATTGATCCCAGAATCTCATCAAGCAGCTTCTTGAAGGATCCCAGGGTGTCAGCTTCAACAACATTACTGGGGAGTTGGTTCCAGACCCTCACAATTCTCTGTGTAAAAAAGTGCCTCCTATTTTCTATTCTGAATGCCCCTTTATCTAATCTCCATTTGTGTCCCCTGGTCCTTGTTTCTTTATTCAGGTCAAAAAGTCCCCTGGGTCGACAATGTCAATACCTTTTAAAATTTTGAATGCTTGAATCAGATCATCGCGTAGTCTTCTTTGTTCAAGACTGAACAGATTCAATTCTTTGAGCCTGTCTGCATACGACATGCCTTTTAAACCCAGGATAATTCTGGTCGCTCTTCTTTGCACTCTTTCTATAGCAGCAATATCCTTTTTGTAATGAGGTGACCAGAACTGAACACAATATTCTAGGTGAGGTCTTACTAATGCATTGTAAAGTTTTAACATTACTTCCCTTGATTTAAATTCAACACTTTTCACAGTATATCTGAGCAAACATAAACTCCTAGGTCTTTTTCATAGATTCCTTCTTCAATTTCAGTATCTCCCATATGATGTTTTTAATTGCCTGCGTGCAGTACCTTTCACGTTTCTCTATTAAATGTCATTGGCCATGTGTCTGCCCAGTTCTGAGTGCTGTCTAGATCATTTTGAATTACCTTTGCTGCTGCAACAGTGTTTGCCACTCCTCCTATTTTTGTGTCGTCTGCAAATTTAACAAGTTTGCTTACTATACCAGAATCTAAATCATGAATGTAGATTAAGAAGAACAGAGGACCTAATACTGATCCCTGTGGTACACCACTGGTTACCTCGCTCCATTTTGAGGTTTCTCCTCTAATCAGTACTTTCTGTTTTCTACATGTTAACCACTCCCTAATCCATGTGCATGCATTTCCTTGAATCCCTACTGCGTTCAGTTTGAGGATTAATCTTTCATGCGGGACTTTGTCAAAAGCTTTCTGGAAATCTAAATAAACCATGTCATATGCTTTGTAATTATCCATTGTCGATGTTGCATCCTCAAAAAAATTGTAAACCTTAGCTTGATGTGTGTCTGGGCGGATATGGGATTCGGATTCGGCTCGAATCTGAACCCTGCTCAAAAAGTAGATATTCGGGCCGAATCCGAAACCGAATCCTGGATTTGGTGCATCCCTACTAAAACATTAAAAAACAGGCGAAAATAGCTCGGCCCCTAAAGGTAGTTTTTGTTATTGTTGCAATTGTTTAATTGTTTAATTGAATTTGTTTTGCACTTGCTTCCTAAATGGGTCTTATGTGTATATATGCAACAGTATGTTAAAGCGACACGTACCTGCATTTGTGATTATTTAATGTTGGTTTGGCCTTTTTTTCCAGAAAGTTCTCAGTTGAAATCTGATTTTAAGTGTGTAAAAAAAAGCATTCAAAAAGTTTTATAATGGGGTATTTTACTCACACAACAGGAGCTTAATCAGAAAGGCAGTGATTGGTCTGCATTCTATTAAAGAGATGGTTTGGGATAAATGTGAGTGATAGTGAAAAATATCAACCTAATTAACGGTTATCATCAATTATTATTCATTGCCAAGGATAAGGATACAATGCCATTAACTACAACAACAAAAATAAAGTATCTCAGATTGTCATTGTCACCAACATGTACTTATGTAAATCAGTGTAATTGCATAGGCATGTTTTAGAATGGAGAATTGCTGTTGTGGCTTGTAAAGGGTGGGGGGTCCGCTTATAAAAGAGAGAGACCATATGTGGCCTGACAAGCAAACAGATTTATTTTATTCAGCAATATGTAAGCACCCAAGCAATCATACAACAAAGTATAAGTACACACAATACAGAGCAAAACTGTACAAGAAATACTGTAAAACAAAACTAGGAAACAGTTGTCTGTATCTGGCTGTGTTGGTGTTCCCCCTGAAAAGGAAAATCCCACTCTCACTGTAGAATATACGAGCTGGTCTGGTGAAAACGACAGTCCTTGTAAAAACTATCCGCTGGTTTTAGCTCCAGCTTTCTTTACCATTTTTCCATGGTGTTCCTTTTCTCTGTTCAAGACAAAGGGATCTCATCCCTTGCTTTTTTTACTGATTCATATTTTGCGGCTGATCAGATTTCCATAAGGTTTTCTTTAGGTTAAGTGCTGCAGCTGCGTTCTGCGTTATTGTTTTTTTGGGAGGGGTTGGGGGGCTTATTATGAGTCCAGGGTTTATTATGAGCACAAGGGAAAACAGTCCTGCACCAGAGCCCAGTAAATCCTAATTTGCCTTGAGTTTAAAAAAAGGTTAATCCTTCTTTAAAAATGCAGGCTTTGTATGACATTTTGGATCTTCAAACTTTTTGAAACAGGATGGAAATAAATCAATATTTGATTATGAAATGTGTATTTGGTTATCTCCTAGTTCTGGCTATCAGCAGAAAATCTTGTTATCTCTCAGTGTCCATCCTTTCCAAGGTGAGAAAGGATTTGTAGCAGACAGAAGCTTTTTGTAACCCCTTCTCCACCCGCCCCAGACCGCACAATTCTAATTTGGTTGCCAGGGGAAACAGGAAGGAAGCAAAAATTAAGACTAAAAAACCGGGGACTGCAAGCTTTAATAAAGGACATATTTAAGATGGGAACTTGCTCTGAGAATTAGATGATGATTAAAGCTGTGTCAATCTTGATGAGCCGAGCAGGCTATTATAACAACTGTAGTTTCTTTAATCACTACAATACCGACTCATGGTTGTTGTTGTGTTTTTTTATATAAACCAAACTTCTCCCTGTCCTTCATTATCTTTTAAGTTATGGTATTAATAAACCAGGTAATTATGAAGGCAGCTGCCTTTATGAAGAAAACTGATTGATTCTCTGCAGTCTGCCATTAGTATGATTGTTCTCTGGAAGGTCAAAGGCAAGATGTGTAAAAGTCATCCCTGAGTCACACATTCTGCAGATTAAACAGAGGGATAAAAAAGAAGGTTTGAGGATTTTATTAGCAGAGAACGAAAAGTCAGCCTTTCTCCTCTTACAGGGAGTCAGATTCGTGGAGAAGGATTTCAAACAACAGAAGACTTAGTTGTTTAAAGATGTCTGCTCAGTAGAGATAGGAACTAGTTCATTACTGAGACGGTAGGGAACCCATTTCAAGAGTTCTTTGTCACACAGACTTTAATTTCCCTCTTTACCTTTTCCTTGTGCTACAGCTTTAAGTTAAAAATTAAAAGAACAGTCATTTTCTCACATTGCTATCTAAATAGTTTATGTGTGCATTTTAATGATTTTTTTAAATGCATATCCTTCATGGTTGCCTAGTGTCACATACTACAAAATCAGACATTGGTTTCCAGAACATTCTTATAAAATACTTGAAGTGAGATTATGGGTTATTTTTAGCTATTTATTCTTAAGTAATGAAAGTAAAAAAAATGTAATCAACCAACAAAATAATTATTCCCAGAAAAAAAGCCTTGTGCTGTGCCATGTTTCGCTGTTGTTTTAAACTTATCGGACCATATACTTACAAAGCATTTAGCACTATTACGTTTGCACTGTTTTTTTTGTTCATAAATGTTTATAAACTTAACCTTTTCCAATCCATCAAGAGATTTGCCATCTACCATTTGCACAAGCAGTTTTGTACAGTATTTGCCCTGGTTTCCTTTGCATAATCATGATCCTATTTTCAATGTATATACCATGATAGTTATAAAAAAAAACAAAAAAAAACAAAAAAACAACTTGATAGTAATGTATCATCTTGCTTAGACTTACTGTAACTGTTTCTGAAGCTGCTGTTTACCTGCTTCAGCCCATTTGTTCAGCACGTAATAAACGGCAGGCCTGGGTTCATGGCAGTGCTGTGATTGATTACTGGATATGGCCTTTCACAGCAGCAATGTTTGTCTGAGGACACAGAGAGAATTAGCAATAACTACATATTTGGGAATACGACTTTCAGCTGAATCTAGGGCACCATAACCCTTTATTGTTGAAGGATGTAAGCACATGGTCAGAACCACCAGTATCTATCCACTTTGTAAAATAACAAGAAAACTGTAACAGTATTCTAATCTACAGGATATATTTACATGCTGCCTGTTCAAAATAGATCTAATCTCATTCAAATATCCAATCGAGACTGCCTCCAATTCCATTTGCAACCCATATTCTTAACCAGTCTGATCTGTTTGCTGCTAATGCAGACATTAATAACTCCCTCATATTCAATAGCAAATGTTAAAATGCAATATAATACAATGGTTATTTATATTATATTATAATATAGTATTCATCTGACATGTGATTCACATAGTGTTAAATGTTAGGTGCAACTATTCAGCAATGGTTATGGGCAGTAGAATCCCTGTTACTGGGGTATGATAGTGGTTGCCAGGGCTACCGGCTCATCCTACGAATAACGCAGGTGTAACAGCGCGGGGGGCTGGGCGCTAACTGGCGACGCTGCACACCGCAAGCGAGCGTGTAAAACACAATATCTGTGGTTTTGGAGTGTTTAACCTCATCTCATCTCACTGACGGGACTGGACAGAATCCATAAAGGCAGTGCATCACACAACACTGCCCGGTACACAGGGTGTGCCTTGAATGTTGATGTTTGCAGAAAACCAGGTAGCAGGCATGCCACCCACAGTTGTCCAAACGACATAAATCTGCAACACTGGACAAGAAACACCTGTTTTTACTCAAACAATGTGCCTTGAACTATGCTATTAAGGGGATTCTTTAGTTTTCTGCCCAGGCAGTGTGCACAAGAGAATTCTCCAGTCACATAAAACAACCTCAATTATGTTAAGCACTGCTCAAATTATGTTAGTTACCTCATCACCTTTTAGAATTTTAGAATTTTAGAATTTTTCTTTAAACGTAATGAAAATAAACCAAGTAAACTGATGAAATCTAATCATTTAATGAAATCCATTCTCCCTCTGCAAAATGAACCAGAAAGCAGGATGTTACCTAATTGTCTAGACAAGTTATGATGTAGTCATTTTGCGTTTTCCACAAAATACTAAGAAAAGGAAGGAACAAAGCAAAAAGACATGTCACTCTTATTTCTCTTCTATTCATTTATTCTAAGCCATTCTCCATTGCTGCTTCAGGCAGTGTAACATCTGCCAACTAAACATCCATATCTTGCAGAAGAAGAGGTCATTCTGAGCAGCTGTCTGTCTGAAATTAGAGGCACACAGGGTCAGTATATTATCATAATATCCTTATCAGGCAAGATAATGTTTATTACATTGCAAACTTAGGGTATTAACAATACATACGTATTCAATTTTAATACCAATGTGTGTGTGTGTATATATATATATATATATATATATATATATATATGTATATATAGTGAAAGGGATGACGGACACTTAATAAACAGACAGTGGTATTAGATGAAAAGTCCAGGGTTTATTATGAGCACAATGGAAAACAGGCAACACAAAACCATACTAGTCCAGAACACAAATACCACGACACTGGTTCAAAACAGTTCCAAATGAAAACAAGAGATTGTTTTGTTCTATTAAATGCAATGCTACTATTGGTTCATAGAAGGGATCTACAAACAGGTTTCGAAAAAAAAAACAACATTCTATATTTTCTATATATAGAATTCTGCTGCTATTGTATATAACATTTAACAGTTGCTGAACTTTCTAATAAACTAACAAAATCACAGACCCATTAACCCCAGTGGATGTTATATTA
Organism: Acipenser oxyrinchus oxyrinchus; assembly: GCA_030684275.1. NCBI lineage: Eukaryota > Metazoa > Chordata > Actinopteri > Acipenseriformes > Acipenseridae > Acipenser > Acipenser oxyrinchus. The sequence continues at coordinate 93,941,309 of CM060249.1, forward strand.
TGCACTTGATAATGCTTTTGTACTTTACTGCTGTCAGGGGTTTGTTTGCGTGACTTTACAGGTAAGTATACTTTTTGTAATAACCTTTTCTTCTATACCCCACAGGTTGTTTGAATCTCAGACTGACCACCGGACCCCCCACATTCGGTCCTTCCATATGCCCGTTTTCTCCACAATCCTTCTTCTGGAAGGGAGGGAAAGAGAAGGCAAGCCCTGGAGACAGACAAACTACAATGCGTCAGCATTAGTAATACAATAAAGGTATCTTCCAATCCAACAGTATACTTATTCCATTCCCAGTCCCTATGTACTGGAGTCGTGTAATAGTTAACAATAACTAGAACACTAGCATCCATCAGACGGGACGCTTAAGTAAACAACACAAGTTATACTCACAGTCCATTGTGAAGCAGTATTCTCATAATCATTATTTGTTTATTTAGCAGACGCCTTTATCCAAGGCCACTTACAGAGACTAGCTAACTAGAGAACCAGCTAACTACAGACCAATAAGCCTGCCTTCTATTATATGTAAACTTATGGAAAATAATCTCGACAATACAAAGAGTACTTGGCTTTCTTTCCTATAAAGTAGAGTCTTCGCTGCATTTAGTTGTGCCGTTTTGTATCCTTCTGCTTCTCTTCAATGTGTTTGTTGCTTAGACTCCAGTGCTGCTTCTCTTCAATGTATTTGTTGCTTAGGCTCCAGTGCTGCTTCTCTTCAATGTATTTGTTGCTTAGGCTCCAGTGCTGCTTCTCTTCCTTCCACATCCAAAATGGCCCTGGTCCAGTTCCAGTGTGTTCTCCCCTTGTTCTCTCTTTCCTGTTCTTTTAGTTCCAGTTATATAGGGTAACTGTCATGTTGACCTGTTCCTATCCAGTTTTAAATAACTTCAGCATAACTGAGGCAGAAGTGTTAAAGGGACTAGGAACTCTTAAAATAAACAAATCCCCTGGGCCGGATGAGATCCTCCCAATAGTACTCAAAGAAATGAAATAAGTTATTTACAAACCGCTAACCAAGATCATGCAACAGTCTCTTGACACATGGGTTGTACCAACAGACTGGAGAATTGCAAACTTAATACCGATCCACAAAAAGGGAGACAAAACCGAACCAGCTAACTACAGACCAATAAGCCTGCCTTCTATTATATGTAAACTTATGGAAACTAAAATAAGATCCAAAATGGAAAATTACCTATATGGTAACAGTATCCTGGGAGACAGTCAGCATGGTTTTAGGAAAGGGAGATCGTGTCTAACTAACCAGCTTGATTTTTTTGAGGATGCAACATCGACAATGGATAATTGCAAAGCATATGACATGGTTTATTTAGATTTCCAGAAAGCTTTTGACAAAGTCCTATTCTAAACATAATAGTTTCCCTTTTTGATATGCATCTTAAAAACTAAAGCATCAGCAGTATGCACTAAAATGTCAAAAATAAAAGCATTAGATTGATACTTTTTAAAAATCATTGAACATCCCATTGGAAATGCTTTTCCTAAACTGTCGATTTTGCATTAAGGTGTTAGAAATACTTTTGCCCCAAGTACTTCCCCTAGACCTGCTTCTTAATTGCTGTTATTTGGCAGTGTGAAATATTGATGACATTGGTCAGAGAGATTGACAGCTGCATGAATCGTTATTAACCAGCCTGTTGGCCATGGCTTAACGTTCAATAAACACTGTGATATGGCATAAGCCCCAGAGGAGTTGATTTCCTTTTCGAACAAGAGATAATTAACCCTATAAGGCCTGTATTGCAGTCAGGTTATGAAAACACTTGTATAAAGTCGAATAAAAACCGTCTGAACAATGTTACATTAACATATTGAATTACATACCACTTTATAGTTTTCCATATACTTAATGAAAAACTAAAAAAAAAAATTAAAAATGTGACATTTCGAAATCTAACGTGAAATACTGTACTACTATTATGGCTTCCGGTAGACTTTTGAAATATAATTTAGTAGTTTATTTGATTGCATGATGTTAAATAAAATATCTAAATTATGTTCATATAGTTTTTTTTTTTTTTTTTTTTAAACATCCAAAACTTTTGACAAGAGCTGTACATCCGTGTTGGTCCTTTACTGTCAGTAAATGACCTGCAGGATCCATATTGGTCCTTTACTGTCAGTAAATGACCTGCAGGGATGTTTAGCACCCTCAGCCCTTCATGTCGGTCTTAATAACATGTTTCTGTTAAGATTTAATACTGTAGATAATATATCACATTTTCTTAAAATGTGCTTGTTATGTTTACTACCTTGTTCATACGTCACAAATGATGTCTGCTTGTGACATTTTACATCAATGACAACCTTCTCTCTAACTTCTTCCATGTTTCTGTCTGCCACTGCATTAGTCTGTTGAATTGATTGAAATAGTGGCAGATATACTGGCAATTGGGAACTTCTGTCCTATTTTAATGATCTGAATGACAGCAAGTTTTAGACCCACTGCCAATTGTACAGACCCCATTGTTCCTAAAACAACCTGCTAGGCTTAAGTGTGTATGTATCCGGAATAAGACAATCAGAGTATAATGATTAAGCCACTTAAGCTCCTTTTCACTCTTCAGACCCCTTTCTGGAAATCCTTTTTAAAAAAGAGCATCCAATTTATATGTGTCTACTCTCCATAGTAAATGTGTCTTTATTTTTTAACACCAAGTAACAAAAAAAACAAAAAACCCTGCAACTGGATTACTTTCGTTTGATGAGATTACAATTACCAAATGAGATCAAAACAGGAAGCCACATGCCTTAGACATAATTGTTTGTAGATTACACACAGTGCACGACTACCTTTTCTTATATATATATATATATATATATATATATATATATATATATATATATATATATATATATATATATTTGTATTTTTTAATCAACTTAAGGCATCTTGTAGTCCCTTGTAATGGATACATTGAGGGCTCTCACCATGGACATTGGAAAGGTTAGTGCACAACATGAACAAATCAAAACATACACCTTATACTGACAACACTGAAAATATGGCTTTGATTTGGCTCCCAATTCCCCCATGACTGTACCACACTGCACAGAGTAGTTGGCAGCTGCTAGCAAGTTCACGGTTTGGACTAGTGTGGCGGAGTGTCCCGCCTCTATGTATTTATTTATTATTATTTGTATTTGTTTGCGGCGCGGATACAAGCGCCGCGTCTTTTGTTATTATTTGTTTTGTATATTTAAAACCCGTGAGGATGCGTGGCTGATCAGCTACTGATTATTTAACAAGCTGACAGTCACGCATCCTTACCAAACGCGTGCAGACTGTGGCCAAGGGGTAATAAGATAATTAACAGCTAGTTAACCCCTCGGCCAGAGTATAAGAACCTGCAGCTGTCCGTGCCGCGGGGTTGGGTGTACAGAGAGGAGGTACTGGGAGAAAGAGCAGAGACATAGTTTAAAAATAACAATTGCTAAAACGTACTGGATTAGCCAGCACGACACTTACTTGTTTGTTTGTCTGTCTGGTTTGTTTGGCCCTTGTGCCTTTTTGTTTTGTATTATTATTTATTAAAAACGCTGACCGCAGTAGCGTTCAGCTTCACCCGCCCATCCATTGTTGTTTTGGTTCAGTTACTTCCTGGTCCGTGACGTCACCACACCTCACCACTGCAAGCCATCCTGCCACAACTAGCCATTATTATTATTATTATTTATTTCTTAGCAGACACCCTTATCCAGAGCGACTTACAATTGTTACAAGATATAACATTATTTTGACATACAATTACCCATTTATACAGTTGGGTTTTTACTGGAGCAATCTAGGTAAAGTACCTCGCTCAAGGGTACAGCAGCAGTGTCCCCCACCTGGGATTGAACCTATGACCCTCCGGTCAAGAGTCCAGAGCCCTAACCACTACTCCACACTGCTGCCCCATCTTGTGTGTAGGCTACTTTAAGGTGAGTTATTGCTTTGCACATGTAAAGTGGATTACATGGGTGGTGTAAAAATGGCAGGTACTGAATTCAAGCACAGTGCATGTGGGCAAGGGTTGTGGAAATGGCGTCTCAGTTGAGCTGTGGCAATTGAGGAGGCAACATCTACTGTACAAAGTGATGGGATTTGTGCACCCAAGCCCCACATTACCAGTATGTTTCTTGGTCTAGCTATATGCTGTCTGTTTCTGGAGCTTTACTATTTACCTGTTCCTGTTCCTCATTCATTGGTTTGGAGTCATCCTCAAATTGACTCAGCTACACCCCTATTTTTGTTTTGATGGTTTTTAGTTGCATTGTAAAGAGTCTCAAGCTTAATATGTTTGAAGTGAATGATAAATACATGTAAATCATCTGCAGCACTGAAATAAAGTCAAGTTAGTCCTGGCTTAGCAACAAGCGTACTATTATGACAAACCCACTATCGGGCCCAACCAAGGTTATATTGAGCAAGCAACTTCAAGGTAGACGGCTTTATTAAACTTAGTGATGTCTTAAACCCAAATAACATGGTTTATCTAGGAAAATACATTTTCACATGTGTTATATAAATAAAAGATATTTTAAATAATAGTTAGTCCTGCAGCCACTCCATTTTTGTTCTTAGTGTCTGGTATAATTGAACCTGCTGCTTTTAATTGCTGGCACGGTATCGGAGACCTATTATTCTTGTATTCATCAATCTTGTCAGACAGAAAGCAAGCTTGTAAGATAATTGTGTAGCAAAGGGTCCCTAGTTAAGGTCAAAATGCAGTTTGTACATGGGATCAGCATTTAGATTTGTTGTGTTTACAGATCAGTCAATTTCAGTAAATCTTGTTGGTTTAATGTAAGGGTCTAAATTAAGCAATATAATTACTCTTTTATTGGGAGTCTTTCTGAAAGTAGGACAGCACCCATAAACATGCAGTCTTTCAGTTAACCAAAGTATTAATCACACAACAGGAAGAGATTTTGCAAACATCAATCTTTGTAGAACGCGGATGCTATGTTGGTTTCAGTATCTGACAACATAAATAATGTGGTTCAATCAGTGATAGGTCAGTTTGCATTACTGCATGCTATCTATGTTTTTAACATACAATATTAGTAGTACCAATAAGAGTTTGAAAAGAGAAGTAATATCTGTATTTATTAGCTAGGACATTACCAGCACACCCCTAGTTCACAGCAATATTTATTCACTATAACACTAGAGAAATGTACTTAGCACATAAAGACAAATCTAACAGTGCTACAAAACAAAAATAAAACTGCTCCATAATGAAGCAACAGATGCTGTATATGGAATCCAGTACTATCACTCTTGAGTACTAAATCAAGTTATAACCTGTATGACACTTGCCTCTAAAGTTATGGACGTTTTTATGTGGCTGTCATTATATCATCCTGGTTTTCCTAGAGACTCACTGTACACTTGCCATTAAATACTTGGACGTCGATTACTGTTGCCTCTCAGTTTAATGTATTTACAAGGCATAACCTACCTATAAAAACTGAGATTAATTTAATCATGCAAACCCAGAAGTAAAGTGCTCCATGTGAGAGTGTACATATGCCATAGTGGATAACAACCTTGGGGACTAATGAAGCTCTTTGACTTTTTGTAGGATTGAAACAGATTAAAAATTCAAAACAGAAAGAAAGTCAGTATTTGGTGGGCAGTGAAGAATCTGATTGTAAATTTCCACAAGTAAAGCAAGTAAAAATCTATTAGCTGATTAATTTAATTTATTAAAGAACATATACAAGTTATATCTGGAGAATGTCTTAACACCATTTTTTACTGTTATTTTTCCCATGTTTAAAATTTGCTCCTTAATTCTTTTGAGTGGGATGTCTTTTTTTCTTATAATATCTATCTATCTATATATCTATCTATCTATTAACCTAAGATAGATGTCCCTCATTATATTAGAGCCAGGGGCTTCCAATTTTGGCTTAATGGCAACCCCATGGTGTAGGCACAATTGCCTGGAACTAATAACTATTTTTGATATAAGGACATATCTGAACTAATCTTTTGGATTCATTCTTGAACAAGCAGGATGCAGCACAGCATGTGGACTTTTGGCTGGAGAAACTCCTGAAACATCCTGCACAAAGGAGGAGGGGGGTTAATGAGCCGAGAATCGGGGGATTTTAGCTGAACCTAACAGTGAGGGTCTCTACAAGATAATAATTAAATTGGGGCCCGAGATAAGGATTTATTGAGGAAGCAAAAGTTGGAGACGACCGAAGGAAGTCATAAATTAGATAATGAAGTCATCCCATGCAGGGTGAGTCAATCATAGTCCAAAAACAACAGAAGACAGTTGTAGGGGAAATGTATAGGTCTTTGTGTGAAAATTCTATTTCTGAATTGGTTTCAGAGTTGGTCTGACCTGGTTTCTGAGTCTCACATGGCTCATAAGAGAAGACAGCATTAAGCTTATACCTCTTGACAGCAAGAAGATTCTGTACCCTGCAATAAACAAACGTCAAAAAAAGCTCCGTGTTCAGGACTCCTGCTAATAGGAAAAGAGACGTCTGCGAGTCAGTTTATCTATGCGTCGAAACAAACCATTCCCGACTCGCATACAAGCTTCTGTTCCCAGTCGTAACCACAGCATAACAAGACTGTGTCTGCCTGCTAGGCGAAGCATTCAAAGAAGAAAACACACAGCATAACGAGACTGTGTCCTCCTTTGGGGCGAAGTATTCAAAGAAGAAAACACACAGGACGTGTGTGAAACCCCCACTTGTTTTGAAGATAAAGTAGCCCAACTTGGGTTTGAAGAATTGCGGGACTAAGCGAGAATATAACTACAACGGAAGAGGTGTTCAGCAGACATTGGGGTCTTTTTCAAGGAACCGTTTATAATTTCCTTACCTTTCCCTTGTGGAACTAGAGTAATTATTGATAATTACAACACATAGCAATTGATAAAATAGTTATCTTAAATTGCGCTTTTAACGAGCGTATGAAAAACCTGAGTTTGAACCTTGTTAAAAAGTAACTAAGCTGATTAACTCATATTGTCATATGAAGTGTTGCAAAAGTATAGATGTGTAATTGTTAGTAAACAATTGTAGTCCAGCCATAGCTGTGATATGTTATTAGAAGAATTGTAATTGTGAAATTGGTTTTGCATTTCAATAATTAGTGTTTGTGTTTCACGAGATATTTTGCCTGTGAGCAATAAGCGCCGGGCCACTGTCTGTGTAAGTTGAGCTGAGGGAACTGTCTGCAGAGTGACGTCATCACCTGCTGGCAGATCCGCGCAGCCTGTACTGAGATTGAGACAGGGGAGTTGATGTGCGGTGTTAGAATGAGATGTTGAACCTATACTGAATGTTAGGAGAGCAATAGGATTCTACTTGTACTGTAGATTAATTGCATTATTGGAAAACGGCATCTATAGAAGCATATACATTCAAAGAATAGGTGTTGACTTATGCTGCATTGATATGTATGTGAACTGTTACCACATGATGATTTTCTAAGTTTTTCCTTTCTGTACCCTTATTATTATTATCTAATAAACCGCTACAATATTTTAACCTACTTTGTTGTGGTTGAGGTTGTTTTGTGTGTTCATTGTAATTCCTCGATCTTATACACGGCATTAAATAAAATAATATTGATGAGGTCTTAATTAACGTGAATGAATATTCAGATTATTTATTGGATAACTAAGAGATTGTCTGTGTTTTGTCAGTGATCTAATATGGTAATGGTCATACAGTATTCATTCAAGTTGATTAATGCACGTTAATTTGAACTGTATTAATTATACAAGGTAATTAAGTGTTTAAATTAATTATTAAACAAACTAATGTAATTAGCCCCACAATGGTATTCTGGGGGATGTAGTCCCATCACCCGCCAGGACTACCTTTCCTCCCCCTACTCTGCCACATTGCATAGAAGGATCAGAATTCTTAAAACGTACATGTAATCCAATTGAAACTACACAGGATCATTCTGTGTCTCACGGTTATTTAAGTGTACCCACACTGCTGAGGCTCCTGGGTGGCCATGTACATGCTGAGACGCTCTCTGGGTGATGTAGTCCACTCAGACATTTTCGCTGTCTATCTCCCTCCGGCTTTCTTAATGGTAACATTGTATTAATCTAACATGCCAATGAAAGTATTGGATTTCTTTACTCTCCATTTGCCTGCTGATTACCATTTGTGAAGAATGCCTTAGCAACAACCACTAAAAAAAACAAAAACAGAATTGACTAGTGAAAAAAAATCTCTTCCCAAAGAAAGCTGTAGTCAAAGGAATATTACAAGATTGTGTTATTAGGGGAATAATATCAATTTGCAATTGCTGCTAAAAGGTGTTTCAGTATAAAAATGTGCTTTACACCAAAAAGCTGCTACTATGTTAAGAAAATATGCTAATGTACTTTGGATATCATTTCAAAGCCTTATGTGGGTCTGTGGCAATGTGGCCACGCCCTTGTGCGTAGTTTGTGTTGTATGTTACGTGTTGTGTGTAAATGTTGGTGTATAGTCATTGGTACACGGGATATAAGCGGGTAATCACGTGCAACCTCGTGCTCACATATTAAATACTTTAAATGCACGTGCAGTGATGTGCAATCCTCGTGCCTAAATACAATTATACATTTTTAAACACACGTGAAACACAGACCCGCTTATATCCCGTGTACCAATGACTATACACCAACATTTACACACAACACGTAACATACAACACAAACTACGCACAAGGGCGTGGCCACATTGCCACAGGGTCTCACCTTTTTAAATATGCCTCAACACGAAACAGTGTTTTTTTTTCGTACTGGGGTGCAACTCCCATAACATTTGTTCTGCACTGTCCTATTCAGTCTTGTATAGTGTATTAGCTTTTGAGTTGCACATTGTGCTGTAATCAACATTTAGGCCCAATACATTGTATTGCCATATTTGACCAAATTCACTGTTGAGGTAAAACAAATTTACTCTGGGAACTTTGGACTACACAACTTCCCATAAAAATCGCCTCTGCTTTGGAGTAGATTAAGCGGTATAGGAGGCTGTGTGGTCCAGTGGTTAAAGAAAAAGGCTTGTAACCAGGAGGTCCCCGGTTCAAATCCCACCTCACCCACTGACTCATTGTGTGACCCTGAGCAAGTCACTTAACCTCCTTGTGCTCCGTCTTTCGGGTGAGATGTAATTGTAAGTGACTCTGCAGCTGATGCATAGTTCACACACCCTAGTCTCTGTAAGTAGCCTTGGATAAAGGTGTCTGCTAAATAAACAAATAATAATAATAATAGATGTACGTATAGGTGCAGTGCAAATATTAGCAGATGCAAAATTCAAATTGCATTGCGGCCAGGCAATTATTTTGTACTGCGCCCTGTGTAAGCTTAAGAGCAATGCAAATTACTCAACACGCACAAATAATGATCTGCAATTATGATAATGATAATGAGGGTCTCAATGAGCGCATCGATCTATTTAGCGGCCGCACTTGCTGCCCAGAGGTGACGGAGTTAGGAGTACAGAGAGCAGTAGGCGAAGTATGACATTTGTGGAGCACGAAAATTCAAACCAAAAAAAAATATGGCATCAAAGTCCTCTTATTGAACATTTCAATAAATGGCACAGAGCAAGTCGATAATAGCACACGTTTTGATATTTGTTTGATTTTTATTTGATAATTACTATTTACTGATTATTATTGTTATTATTGTTATTAGCAGCGTTTTTGTTTTCATTGTTAAAAAAAATAAAACATACATATGTGTATGTAGTACACAGGAGCATAAAGGGTTCATGAAAAACACAGTTTAGGTCATTTATTTGTGTTTTATTCATCATATGTTAACATTTTATAGCAATTACAGGTTTGAAAACAGTATTATTATTATTTTCAAAATCTGGTACCTGGGAAGGGGTTTCATTTTTAAAACTGGAGTTGAAGTGGTTAATGAGACTTTCTGTAATTACACCTGTTTCAAATTTTCATATTTTGCTTAAGTTATTTATGACAATGCTTTCTTTCTTTGTTGTTGGTTTTATAATAACAACCATACTTAAATGCATCAATAGGTAGAAAGAAAAGTTAAATATATGATTTGTAATGAAACAAAAGTAGTCACATTCTGAGTTGAAAGTGTTTTTTATAAGAAGAGAACACAATTATGAACAATTATGAACTTTCTTGCATGGTTTTAAATTCTTGCCTGAGCTGACTTGAATTAGCAAAAAGAACAGGAAATTATATGTGATCTATCCCAGATTCTGTGAATTATTAATACTTACAAAAAAAAAGAAACTTGAATATAAATTGCTGGGTTCATTCCCATTTCCTTGTGTTTAATGCATTTGAATTGTATTAATTCAGCTGTCCTGATTTCACCAAGTTTTATTACCAGTCCCACAAGCCATCTCTCTTTTAAGTTGCAGGTGTGGAAAGTGTATCTCATCCACGGAGTCCTTCATGCTGTGTTCTGGCTTTATATCACTGAGATATAATTGTGCCATAGGTGACAAGTGCATTATTCCTTCTTGTTACATTCAACTTCCTGTCTTAATTAACAAACTAATTTTTCCCCACACATGCAGCCTTTTCATTACTCATGTTCAATTATATGATACAGACGTCCCCTAGACTTTAATTACTTCTTCTGCTGAGAAGATAAATTCATTTTCTTATTAACCCTCTGACTCCTGGAGAATCTGACATGTGCTGCTAACAAGTACACTATTCTGGGATGTTTTATTGTTGTTGTAGTGGCGTTTGTTTTTTTCAGGACTATTTATAAAGTCAATTTGTATTATATGAATATTGCTAATTCAGCAACATTTACACAATCAGTGTGCACTGTTCTCTTTAGATTAAACAGTTTTTGTGTCACCCTTGCTAGGCTGGGGCATAAAGTAATTGGGGGTGGGGGAAGCTGTAGTCAAAATTTTTTTTAAATCGATCATGTTCAGGATGCCGAATTGAAATTAGCCTTAATATGCATTGTGGTTTAATATAACTGTTAAGAGATAGGGATATGAAAGTCAAGAATTCCTTGTACAGTACATTTCACCTATCTTATTAATTTTATCTGTAGTACTTGAAGACGCATACTAGGGTTGTACCTGGACACAAACGCTTATTCTGTCATTCTTACAAGCTTATATTCTTACTGCCATACTCATACTCAGAAACTAATACTCCTACGAATACTCATACAAGTCACCATAAGTGGGTGGGACTAAAACTGACCATTAGAATGCTTCTGTAGCCCTGATTTTTACTAAGAAAGTGACCATACAGTGTTGTAATGTTTATTTACAATGCATTTTATTGTTTTGGAGTGCTAATTGTTTTTGGAGTCCTAATTGAAAAATGTTTTGGGGTCCTAATTGAAAAATGAAAACTCAATTATTTGCATGGTTGAGCACACGCACAAACTGAAGGACTAGCTTTTAAAAAGGTGAAAATTCCCAAGTTACACAAGATTAACGCAATTTTGTTTTGTATATTTTAAGAAATTATATTTTTTTTATAAAAGTTCTTAAGAAATCCCATTTTAAGTAAAAGTAATATATCTCTGGAAAGAGTTAGATTCTGAGCCAAACGTTCTGTCAGTCCCCCCTGGACTGTCTCTAGACTGTCCTACTAGATCTAGGAGCTGATTTCTTTTAAAAAAATGTCTCTGCATGAGTAATAGCAAAATAACTGTATTGTACTTGGGAAAATGACCATACTCGTTACGAGTACTTGTTTGTACTCATACTCTGGCACATCCCTGGTAAATAATAATATATATAAATACATCTTGCACGCTTTGCAACATGGTCTAAGTGGTCTCCACTGCGACTGCGTACATTAATCACCACCATATCACAGACATCCTATATATGTTGATAAATAATATTAATATGGCTTGTTCAATACGGATTAGACATATTAGGACTTCAAAAAGATTTTAAAAATTCATTGTTAACTACACATTAAAACACTGTGCACAAGTAACAGGCTCTCTTCACAACCCTAATGAGGCTCTGCCCAATATTTTTGGTCTTGGTGTCAAAGTAAAAAATGACACTGTATATGAAATCCCTGTATTTTGAAGGGGATACTATAGCTCTTCAGTGGACATTGCTGTGGCTGAGTTGTCTCCACAGCTTGCAAAGATTACACAAATAAATACTTAAAATGGGACTTTTGAGGTTTTCAGAGGTGGTAAGATATATTTGGATTGCAATGGAAAATCTTGCTTCTTAATTTGATGTTTTCACTTGCAGAAGAAACCATTTGAAGGACTAGCTTGTGCTGATAACAACATTGTGAACTTCTTATCAAAATATAGGCCCAGCTACATTTGTAATTTCTTACACAATGAGATTCACTTTCATTCATAGCAGTTCTTCCCCAGCCTTTCCCCAACTGCTAGACTTCTACACCCCTAATCCCCAATACTATCCACTCGGAGGTGTGGACAGAATACTATGTAGACACTAAACAAGACATGTTTACTACCAACAGCCAATTTAAGGCTATAGATGGTGGGGCTGAAGAATAGTGGGAAATGTTTGTACCAATGATGATTCGTGTGTATGAATGGGATAGGGGTGGGCCAGTGCAAAATATCCACAGTGTGATAACTGTGAAAAATACCTTGGTAACCTTAATATTATGGTATAAATCATGCATGTTCAAAAATGAACACTTTCTAAAAATGGAGAAATACTGTAAACTATTAAGTTGTTTAGGAAGCAAATTTGGAAATGTTTGGTCATATTGCTTAAAACATAAATATTTACTAAAACAGGTTATTATTCAAGAGCAGAGAACCATTATCAAAATACAGTAATCAATTAACACAAAGTGAAAATAAACCAACTGCATTGCATTTAGCAAAGCTGTGAATAAGACGATACACATTGTATTACTGTAGCTTGTATTAGGCAGCATTATAATAAATCATAATAATGCATCACTGACAGTGAAGTTAGCCGTAATACAAGTTATGCAGCTAAAGCTTTGTATCTTTACCTAACTTTTCTTCAGTTCTTTGCAGTGGTTTTTCAATATTTTCTTGATCCACCTGGCTTTTAAGTTATTCAAATGAAAATGACTGTTTCCTTCACATTGTTCATAGGAACAAACACTGCATCATTACATACCATACTTACGATATTTGCGTAGCAGCAAAACAATGTTAATACCCAGCCCTACCCAGCTTTCAAGGCGATCAATTAAAATAGCATGATCAACGGTGTCAAATGCTGCAATTAGATCTAACAGAACCAGAACCGAAGTCTGCACTCATTAGTAGATCATTTAGCACTTTGACTAGAGCAGTCTATGTACTGTGACCAGATGTAAACTTTTCAAGAATTTTTTCTCTAAAACCTTCTCTAAAACCTTAGCGGTAAAAGGTAAATTGGATATAGGTCTAAAATGCTTAAAATAGTAGGATCTAAATTAGGTTTTTTGAGTATGGGCTTAACCAGGGCAGTTTTAAAAGCAACAGGAACTATTCCAGTTGACAAGGATTTATCTATAATTTCCAAAACAAAGGGACACAGATCACAAAAAATGTTCATCTGCATCACTAACTTATTCAGGTCTTGTAACGTAAAGAGAGAATGATTCCATGACATAAATGACTGGTCTATTTGGTACATTCAAGTTAGTGCCATTCTGAGAGATTTGATCCCTAATATTGATCATTTTATTTTGAAAATGATTAAGAAATTATTCACACTTAGAGTTATTATTATTTGCATTAATAATGCTGGAGAAATATAAGCTTCTGACTGCCCTCAGAGCATTATTGAAAATCACCTGGTGCTGTTTCCAGATATCAAAATGGAGAAGCAATTTTGTAGTCCTCCATCTGTGTTCCAATTTAAGGCCTTCCCTTTTCATCTGGCGCAAGTCAGCAGCTACCCAAGGTGAAGTTTGTTTAGAGGGGACAGTGCGAATTTTGACCGGGGCTACAGTATACAAGACAGCCCCCCCTCCCACCTCTAGGCCACATCACTATGTATTTCATTGTGGAATGTGGGATGGTGTGGCATCTTTTTTGACATGCACAGAGTATGGACTGCGGATTACATGTTTTTTTTTTATAGACAATGTCACAGAATCTTTTTCAAGAAATAATGATAAATTATTTTGTTTTATTTGAGAGTAACAAGTACGCCTGGCTTCAGCCAGATATTTGCCTGACTGGATTTGTACAACAATAGCTGCAAGATGGCACTTACCTGGCAACTCACCTGGGAGCTATCAATCTTTCATTTGATACAAGGAATATCAGAAGGAGATATTTCATTTTGGAACTAGCCACAAAGCTTCGGCACAAACATTTTGATCACAATACTGCAAAGCTGCACTCAGTGTACACACGCCAGATAGGTAAACAATAATCAAACTTCTGATGCCCGTGCCCCATATGAAACGGCAGTATGTCTTTCTGCAGAGTCAAAGTACATCTTGTTGGATTGTGTTATTTTGAAAGCACCATGTACATAACAGGAATTGAGTTATATTTTCTTTTTTACATTATATCTGTGTGGATTCAGGGTGTTGTTTGTGAAGTATGTTTCACTCAAAGCATTTGCCTTACACAGCCTATTATTATTATTATTATTATTATTATTATTATTATTATTATTATTATTATTATTATTATTATTTAGCTGACGCCTTTATCCAAAGCGACTTACAAGTATATGAGAAGTGCAAGTTATAAATAAATACAACAAATAAACAAATACAGTAAGAAGACAGACAGCAGGCAGGCAGGCTACAGCAGCCTACAGGCTACATACAGTATAATAGGAACCGACATACGGAAGTAGTGTTATATTTTCTTTTTTATGTTAGTATTAGAAAAAATGATTTCGGTTTTACAGTTTTGTATGTACGTATACTTGTTGACACCTGTTTACACACTAGTTTCTTTTGAAATGTTTATTTTATTATAGTTTTTCATTTTTTGTAGCTGAATGCGCTAATTTTGAAAATAAAGCAGAGTGACAGCAAGTCAGACCGAGTCTCCCTGGCATTCAACGTGGATCCTATGTAAGAAGCAGCTGTGTGTGTGTGTGTGTGTGTGTGTGTGTGTATTACAATCCCAGGCTGAAATACAATTTGAATTATTCTCCAGGGTAGCCCCAAATGTGTAAAACTATAGGCTACATTGGAAATTTACCAAATTAAAAAAAAAGCAAACAAACTAAAAAATAAAAAATAAACGTTACTGCGATGATGCTGAAGTTGGCTAATATGCACAAATGAAAATAAAATTGAATAAATAACTGGGCCCTGGGGTATTTCAGGGGATAAATCGCCTCGGGCTACTAATTTCAAAGTTAATACAAACACAGAGGAACCCCTCTATGTCACCCATATGTATATATCCTAGCCCAAAACAGAATTCGGGACAAAAACAGCGGGCAAACATGGACACAGCAATAATGACATTGGGTTTAGTGCAACATTTCAAAGTAGGCATCCAGAAGTGGAAACCCTGTGTGTGCTCCATATGTAATCTTCCCTGTCTAACATGGAATTTGCTTTCCTGTGTTATCTGTATAATAACCCATTTTTAAGTTTCATGCTTTCCCCGTTTAATATAGAATACTCACAGGGACCCGAACAAGAAAAAGTCAATTTAACAATGACAGGTTCTTTTTAGAGGATCCGTATGGCAGAAGTTACTGTCTGCATTGCGTTACTGTCTGCATTGCATTACTGTCTACATAGTGTTACTGTCTGCATAGTGTTAATGCATGCATTGCGTTACTGTCTGCATAGTGTTACTGTCTGCATTGCGTTACTGTCTGCATTGCATTACTGTCTACATAGTGTTACTGTCTGCATAGCGTTACTGCCTGCATTGCATTACTGTCTACATAGTGTTACTGTCTGCATTGCGTTACTGTCTGCATTGCATTACTGTCTGCATAGTGTTACTGTCTGCATAGCGTTACTGCCTGCATTGCGTTACTGTCTGCATTGCGTTTCTCTGTACATAGTGTAAAATGGAACCCCCTACTAAAAATAACTGTGTGACTCAATGATACAAATTAATTTTATTTGTTTTTGCTACCACAGTATACTTTCTTTTAAATACTCTTCAAATAAATGAGTGAGCATGTTATTTTCAAGGACCAGTGTAACACTAGAACTGCTTCCTAATTCTGCTGTTATTGTTCAAGGTTTTACAGGCACATATTGCATGCCTTTCTAAACAAGATAGCTGTGCCAGGCTTATCTGATGCGTTTTCACAAACAAGACATTCAATTATGAGCTGCAGGTAATTTTTATTTAGCACAGGGGGTGAGCATACCGCTGTTTAGCATTTTTCTCCAACCAATGTGACATCTCTGCTGATTACTCACATTATGGCTAATTTGCAGCTGATAATCAGTCTCAGTTTCCTAATAAATTCCTCATTAAGCTGCTGGAGTTGTCATTTGACATCAGAGTTTGCCATGCCAAGCCTAATCTCTAACTCTCTAACTCTGAAGAAGAAAGAGCTGCCACACGTCACACACATCATGTGTAATCTTGTAAGAAGGCCTGAAAAAGCAGTTGTTGAGTAATAATCCTTCATGTTTCATCATTTCAAATTTGTAGAGCAATTAGATACTATCATTGTAATGGATTAACTGATTAACTGCCAGTTATGGCATCTTTCATAAAATCTACGCTAAAACAAAGCAACCAAAAAGTGAAAACAGGAAAAATACATTCTGTAAAAAAGAAAAATGTAAAAAGGAAATGTCGACATTGTACAATAGTCTAAGTGCCAAATCAAGTAAAAGATCAATCAATCAATCAATCAATCAATATTTATTTTATATAGCGCCTTTCATAGTGGACCACCATCACAAAGCGCTTTACAAGATAGTGAGGAACAATGCATAATACATTAAATACAACATTAAAAAACAATGCAAACACATTAAATATAGGCATAATACATTAAATAAAAGGCTAGGATGTGAATTCCAAACATTGTGGATGTGTGTGTCAAGCAGAATCATATAGATAAGATGGAGTAAAAAACCTGAAATAGCAATTTAGACAACAGCTAATAACAGATACCAGGCTTAGAGAGCATTAAATGCAAGAGAGAACAAGTGGGTCTTGAGAGTTGATTTGAAGCAAGCGATTGTGAGAGCTGCACGCACTAAAACGGGGAGAGAGTCGGGGCCATGAAGTTAAAAGGGCGCTCTGAGTGTGTCATGCTTTTGCTTGGGTAGAATCAGCAGGCCTGAGTCAGAGGACCTCAGCTTGCGTGCAGGGACATAGCGGGTCAGCAGGTTGGAGAGATACTCTGGACCTGTGTGATTAAGGGCCTTGTAGGCAAGCAGGAGAATTTTGAATGTAATCCTGAACTTAACAGGTAGCCAGTGCAGTTGGGCACGACATGGGGTAATGTGATCATGTTTTTTACATCTGGTAACGATCCTAGCAGCGGCATTTTGAACCAGCTGCAGTTGGTTTATGGTGCGTGATGGAAGACCACCGTAGAGAGTTGCAGTATTCGATTCGAGAGGAGATGAAAGCATGACAGAGTATCTCTGCATCCGGCAGGGAAAGGTAGGGACGGACCTTTGAGATGTTTCAGAGGTGGTAGAAGGAGGATTTGACTACAGAGGAGATTTGGGCATCAAAGTAGAGGTTACTATCTAGAAGTACACAAAGGCTTCGTACAGTGGGGGAAGGCAGCAGCAGACAGTTTCTTAGGTTCAAGGCAGCAATATTGAGATTCTTGAGTTGAGGTTTCGATCCTACTAGAAGAAGTTCCGATTTTTTCTTTTGTTGAACTGAAGAAAATTGGCAGACATCCAGGCCTCAATGTCTTGGATGCAAGCTGAGAGCCGAACCATGGCAGAGGGACATCCAGGGTCTAGTTTTAAGTAGAGCTGGGTGTCATCAGCATAGGAGTTAAACATGAGGCTGTCTTAGCAGATAAGGTGACCCAAGGGAAGCATGTAGATGTTGAAGAGAAGAGGCCCGAGAACAGATCCTTGGGGGACACTGCACATGAACGGGTTTGCGGCAGCACTGCTTCCATCATAGAAAACAGACTGCATGCGTCCAGATAAGTAAGAGGACAGCCAGGAGAGATCCCAGCATACTTCTGAAGGCGGTCAAGAAGAATGGTATGATCTATGGTATCAAAAGCAGCAGTTAGGTCAAGGAGGACAAGGACAGAGGGAGCAGCAGCATCAACATTGAGCAGGAGATCATTTACAATCCAGATGCTGTCCAGATCCGATTGCACAATCACTCCAAGTGCAGATAAAGTATGTAATAGTATGTAGCACAGGGATTGCACAAATTAGTTCACGTGCTGGGATTCAAGTGAATAATTAATTAGTAATTGAATCCCAACACAACCGTATATATGGATGCATGTTTCACTCACTCAGGGTTTTTGGGTGTTCGGTGAGTGGAGAACGAGGGAAGGTAGGGAGTAAATTTTAAAGAATCAATAACAATTGCTACCCGTGCTGACCTAGATCAGCATGATACTTGTTGTTTGTTTAGTGTTTGTCTGTTTTGTCTGTCTATTTATTTTGGCTCAAAGTACCATGTGCTGTTTTGTTCAACTGTTTTTATTTTCTGTTACAATAAACCGGCGCATCAGCGCATTTCATTCACAAGTCACTCACCACTCTGTGTGTTTATTAAGCAGCGCATTCACCATATCACCTCGCAGTGCTGCGTTTCTTCCGGGTCTGACGTCACCGCACACAGATGCATAGTAAAATAAAGCAGTGGCAGGAAAATGGCTGCTGTGTGCCTCTAGCCTAGACAAAGACATCCACAAAAAAACCCAAAACAACTGAAACAACAACACAAAAACATCTTTAAAAAACAAAGTATATGCTACAATAGTCGCTTTTTTTCTTCGAATAAACCATGTAAACCTGATATGAACATAATAGTATCTATGGGAATTCCCTTATTCAAAATGAAAGTATGTAAAAATGTGATGCCCTGCTGTACACTGAGTGATCAATGCCTGATGCTTTGCTTAGTTCAGAGAATTTTTCTTTTTTTTACAAGTACAAAAGCATTTTTCCTTTTTGCTTGGCACCAGCTAGTTCTTAGTGGTATGAACACAAACATGGAAAGTGAACGTGCTACAAGCCCTGGTAATTGATACACCATGCATTCACATTTCTAAAGACAAACCCCACGTTCATGATGAAAGTATCTTCTCCAGGTCAATCACACTGACAGAATTATTTATACATTCCACAAAAAAAAAGAAAGACAAATAGTTACTTTGCTTACAGAACTCCTAATGACTCCCAGCAAAATGTTTGTTTGACTAAGCCACTGCCTTGGTCCTTAATTTAGACTTGGCCCCCAACTGGTATTGCATAAAAAATAAATATAGGTATTTCATTACATGCTGACCTCTTCACAAGAATGAATATTCAAACAATGTGAAGTGATCAAACATGCATATATATCTTACATCTTTACTTAAAACAAATCAGTGGAGTTATATAAGTCAGCCTTGTTGCATGATTTAACAATCCCCATTGCACCCATACACATGTTTTATTCATTGTAATTAGCTTTTTTTGTTGGATGATTTATGTACTGTATAGTTAGTTCATTCTATTAACCATGTGGATACAGCTGTCTGGCCCTTGGTGAATTAATGGGGTAGCCGCAGGACAGTTGTACTTAAGTAGCACCATTCATTTTAAATGACATTTTTCCTTCTATAAAATACATTTTCATCAACACCAAATCTCATAAGAGAAACCCTGCTTTATTAAAAATATTTTAATTAAAGGTTATCTCTTTCTGGTTTTCCTGCAGTCTATCCTGCATGTCTGTGTAGTTAATTATTAGTCCAACATTCTAAATGCTAACTTGTGATTTTCTTTGCTTAAAGTCATGGTGCCTTTTGTGGGTAAGGGGCCAAACTAAAGTATGTTTGGGGGCACTGTTCACAGCTCTCTCTATCCCTCAAGTCGATGCTGTTAGTCGAAATTGTCAGTTGTATTGGTCAGACCTTTTCTCCCCCTGTCCCTGTCAAAGATTACATTTGTTTCTTTAACCAACACCCAATGAGAACCAGAATTAGTTTAGATAATTGTCCCAGCAAGAAGACCAATAGGAGACAGCAGTATTTAGACATCACTAAATACATTAATCTCAGACTACCTTAATCATTTCAATCAATGCAATCTTGGACAAATAATGGAATGCATTTGCTCTTCTATTTAAAAGCCATTATCCCTGTCCTTCCTGTAACATGCCAGAGAATATGGCAGCCACCTCTGTGAGACTTATCTTTACAATTTGGTCAAGCACACTGCATTAATAAATACGTCAATCGTTCAGGACAGTAGGTTTAAAGACAGATATTTTCTATACTTTATCTGTAGTCTCCTGCTCACCTGCAATGCCCTTCATCGCACCTGCGTACCTCCTCAACCTGCTGACCCGCTATGTCCCTGCCCGCAGGCTGAGGTTCTCCGACTCTGGCCTGCTTGCTATCCCCAAGTACAAGTGCACCACACTTGGAGAACGCTCGTTTAGCTTCATGGCTCCGACTCTCTGGAACTCTCTCCCAGCTTTGCTGCGTGATGCTCCCACCGTCACTCGCTTTAAATCAACTCTCAAGACCCACCTGTTCTCTCTTGCTTTCCATGCTCTTTAAGTCTGATATCTGCTATTAGCTGCTGTGCTGTTGTTCCTTTTTTTATACGCATCCACAGTGTTTTAGAATTTTCTTTTCACATCCTAGCCTTCTATTTCATGTATTATGCATTGTTTTTCACTGTATTATGTATTATGCTTTTTTTTTTACTGTATCTTGTAAAGTGCTTTGTAATGGTGGTCCACTATGAAAGACACTATATAAAATAAAGATTGATTGATAGCCTTTACTTGTTCATTTACACTAAGGCTAGAATGTCTGTTTATATCATTGACATTCATGGAAACATTGATATCAATATGATATGGACAGTAATGTGCCTTGCAGAAATGATTACAATGCTGATTCTGCAGAAATGCTGTTAAATACTTTCACACATAGGATTTCTTTGTCGTGCAATTTGTATGTACAAAATGCACATGTCACTTTTTGAAAGCAATCAAAGTAAAGATATTTGTCTTAAGTCTGCGATTATTTCCTATGCTGCTCCACTTTTGTGTTTGTATGTGTGTGTACAATACACAACAGATGTAGTTTTACTGGCTGAATGTTACCCCTTGTCCTTACATTCATGAAATAATCTTTCTTTTTTATGCTGTCAGCACAGACTGTCTGTGTGCCAATCTAATTGTGCATTGGAACAAAAAACTGATGAAAGGCATGAAGAGGCAAGTAATCAGACTCCTGTTATTATTATTATTACTGTAATAGCTGCATCTGGAGTTTGCATTTTGCCATGTTCATTTTAATCTTAAAAAAAATGCATTTCACTGCATGATACAAACCCTTTTCTCCCTTTTCTGTATGAAAACATCTTTCTCAAGAAAAACTTAAAATAAACATTTTTGCCTTTACAAGAACTTAAATACACAGAAGCATTTGACGTGTTTTCAATGTCAGCTGTGTTTTGTTTTGCAACTTCTTGGTAGAATACGAATAAGCAATGAAAATGCAGCATTGAATTTAAGTGACATACAAAAAAAATCTTAAATTAACTTTACCATAATGGGTGCTGTTTCATATAGGAAAATGAGAGACCTTCGAAATTAGGGCTTAGGTCGGCCAGGGTGTCCTCGGCTCACTGCGCACCAGCGACCCCTGTAGACTTGTACGGGTGCCTGCGGACCTGCCTGTAAGTTGCACAGAGCTGCATGGTCCTCCAACGCTGTAGCTCTGAGGTGGCTGCATGGCGGACCTGCAGAGTAAAAAGAAGCGGACGGCTGACGGCACACGTTTCGGAGGACGTGTGTGTCTGTCTTCGTCCCTCCCGAGTCAGCGCTGGTGCGGTAGCAGTGAGCCGGGTTGAAATACACAATAATTGGGCTTACCAAATTGGGCAGAAAATAAGAACATGCACAGGCTCCACCATGTCTCTCTCCAGGGACGTTCAGACGAAAAACCCTCTGCATGTCTCACGGTGGATATGTCCACCTGCATGCACAGCCCCTGCATGGCAGTCCGCTCCCAGGGCATAAATCATGCTCCGGTGTATGTGCCTTCAAAGCATAGCCATCAGATTCCAACTTCTCTCTGCTGGATGTCCTGCAGTTTCCACTACAGACTGGTTCTTTTCCACTGCGGTAATCATTGCTCCTTAAAGACACCAACCTGTTGCATCTAAATTTGGTCTTGTGGCTTTGTCAGGATGTGAGTGGTGCAGGAGTGATCAATGTCCACAAATAGAGTGTAGTTTCATTTTTTTCTAAAAGAGTTATTACCGCTACCAACAATGGTGTTGGGGGAGCACAGACAGTAGGATTGCAGTTCCCAAACAAAAGAAGGCAGTTTCAAATAATATACAATAATCACAGTCCAATTCACAAGTGCACACATGGGTTGAAGTGGTGGGGAAGTGCAGGTGCTCCGAGGGAAAGTCCAGGTGGCTGTGCTGTGGTAGTGCAGGTGCTCCGAGGGAAAGTCCAGGTGGCTGTGCTGTGGCAGTGCAGGTGCTCCGAGGGAAAGTCCAGGTGGCAGTGCAGGTGCTCTGAGGGAAAGTCCAGGTGGCTGTGCTGTGGCAGTGCAGGTGCTCCGAGGGAAAGTCCAGGTGGCTGTGCTGTGGCAGTGCAGGTGCTCCGAGGGAAAGTCCAGGTGGCAGTGCAGGTGCTCCGAGGGAAAGTCCAGGTGGCTGTGCTGTGGCAGTGCAGGTGCTCCGAGGGAAAGTCCAGGTGGCTGTGCTGTGGCAGTGCAGGTGCTCGAGGAAAGTCCAGGTGGCTGTGCTGTGGCAGTGCAGGTGCTCCGAGGGAAAGTCCAGGTGGCTGTGCTTTGGCAGTGCAGGTGCTCCCAGGGAAAGTCCAGGTGGCTGTGGTGTGGTAGTGCAGGTGCTCTGGGTGGTTGTGCTGGCTTGGTAGCTTCAGCTCCCGTGGTCTCCATCTGCCTAAACAAAGCAGCACTCCGGCTGGGACACATTTCAGCGTAAGGGGTCGTACTCATGTAGCTGCGTTCCCTTTGTTCTGCTAAACTCCTCCCTGTGATCAGTGTGGCAGCACCCTCACCGCACGCAACACAGTTGATCACTATAGAGTTCAGCAGTCTTACAACTACGCCCTTTCCCCAAGATCGCTAACTTCCGGTTCCATCCTACCATCGAGTCAGCCCATCCCTGTGAAGGCGTACCACCAACCTTACTTAGAGCCCTTCCTGGTCGGGATGTAGATTTGCAGCTCAGATTCCTTCTCTCCCATTTACAGGCTAGTTTCCTCCTCCACCCGGATCTTCCAGCTAAGCGACTGCCATTCTGGATTAAAGAGGGGATACAACATTGACCTTCGTGCTTACGAGCTCAGCTTCTGACAGCTGGAGAGTAGGGTTGTACTGAATGTGTTACTATTTGCAGGTAACAATTTACATGAAGTGTCTCTAATTACTTATTACGAATTATATTTGTGAAAAGTGTTTGTGAGTGTTTTGCTTGTTTTTGTCGCTGTTAGTAATTGTCTTTTGTTTGTAAATTCACTAGACGGCTAACACGTCTCTGGAGCTGTTGCTTTGGGTCAGCACTACCCGGAACAACACTGCACACACCCGGACTGGTGAGCATGTATTGTATTGTGGGGCGGATAATGTGTATTATTATTTTGTCTGAAAACCTTTATCGTTTCCTTCTGAGCTGTACACATTGATGTGTATTGCCGGAGGATTATTATTTTGTCGTCAGACTGGGACTTTTATAAATAAAAGAAGCCCCTTTTCCAAACCGGATTACAGTTTCTTTGTGTGATTATTTCTGCACTGCATCACCTCTGCACCTGTTTCTAATCAGCAGCCACTTTACCACAAGTACCCAGAAGTTGATGGCGGCTAGGTCCAATACACTGTAAAACACCTGAACAGGCCACCATCGGGAGCCAGCTTTCACGGAATACTTCTGTGCCATCTGATCCAAACATCAATTTCATATTTTGTTGCGTTGTAAAAACTCCACGGTCTCTGGTATTTATTTTCACTAGTCCCGATGCTGGCCAAAGCAGCGCAGCAGGCAAGCAGGCACCAGCCTTTCAAAAGGCTGATTGAAAAACAACAGACTGTCAGTCATTCACTCACGCACTCATGCAGAGAGTACAGCTAAACACATTGTGGACTGGTAAATAAAAATAATAAAGTCGAATACTGTTCTGTATAATGAAAATACAATTGTTTTCTGAGTGGCCGTCAATGTGACTGCTCCCGGGGCTTTATGTATAATTTAATATATCTCCTTTATTTCAGCACTCCCGTGTTTCATGCTTTGTGAGAATATTTAATACATATGGACAGAAAGGTACATGAACATGCAGCTCCATATGTGTTACACGACTGGAGAAAATTACATTTTAAAACCAAAAACCGCCAAAATGACTGCCGTGGGGCTTCTAGTGTTAAACCTGTTTTACTGTGAAAAAAAATACTTTTAAAACAGTGCACGAGTCACCCGCAGTATTCTGGTCTGACACCATATGTGGCAAAGTGGTTACCAGTGTGCAGGTGCAGGTGATCAGTAAACAGACAATGATAATCTAGGTGCAATGATGTTATAGCTTATAATCCAATTGCCTGTGGTGAAACAGCAGTAAATAACAACAATGATAAGCAATACAGTGGCGTGTATTGCTTTACTGTAATCCATGGGTTGGTCTCGAAATAATAAACAGTCCCAATCTTTTACTCCCACACGTAACACAAACACAGTGCGTGCTCTAGTGCTCATAGTGTATATACAGTTCTGGTGATACAGAGTATAGTGATGCAATCCCGTGCTCGCATACTATTACATACTCTATCTGCACGTGAAGTGATTGTGCAATCCTCGTGCCTAAATACAACTATATATTTTAAATCAATCATGTTACACAGTGCACCAATACCTATATCCCATTCACCAATTCCTATACACCAACATTAACACACCACACGCAACATATAACACACATGGGCGGTGCACACTGCCACAACCACACACAATTACTGTGTATTTACATAGTAATTACTAAGTAAATACATATGCACTTACACATAATTATAATTTTATTATGTTTCGTTACAATGCACTTCATGTGTAAATCTTTTTGCACAATAAAGGGTTAGCGTTACATCGTGCAAAAATATTTACACATTGAGTATATTGTAATTATGCATAATAACATTGTAGTTATGTGTAAGTGCACATGTATTTACTAAGTAACTACTATGTAAATACATAGTAATTAGAGACATCTAATGTAAAGTGTTACCAGTTTTCTAAAACAAACCAAGCCTGAAAACTGTTAAAACAAATCAAAATTATCGTCAAGAGGATTTTGTTAAATTCGATTATGTCTGAGCTTAAGATAATCAAATGTAAGAAATATTATAGCTACTGACAATGTTCATGTGCGCGCTACACTGCACTTGATGGCTTGATGACAAACATTAATAATGAACTAATGAAAAAAAGAAAAAATATTCAAAAGAAAAAAATATTTATTATGTGTCCAAACCAATTTTTTCTTTAGCTATTTTAATGTCATGTGTGAAGGTGTTAATGTTTGTTTTTATCCCTCTTTAGTAACATTTAGATAAATTAAAGGCATTGGTGGTTAATGCTAAACTGCTGTTACAGAAAACCATTAAATTGAGTTTTTAAAATGTTGTTCACTATTTTTAAACCATTAATGCAATTTATTTTTGAGCTCCCTGAGGACCTTCATTCAATTCAGCCTCTTAAAGTTGAAAAGAAAAGACATAAAGATGATGGTGAATAATGAAACAGCATGTACCACAGTGAATTGGGAATTCGAGCCTTCGTCTACAGCTACAACTGAAAAGAAAATATGAAATATTAGTTAATAACTTATGATGTTATGCAATATTTTGTAAAACCACAATCTTTTAAAAAAATATTACCTAAAATTATCACCCTAAGGAAAATCATAAATAACGTTGTCATGGTTACTGGTGGCAGAGTGGACATTTTGGGTGAAGTGGAGTACTGTGTTAATGTCAATGGGAATTTTGCTACAAGCACCTACATTACTTTACAATGTTAAATATGGGAATACTTCTCACTCTAATGCATTCAACTATGGCCAAAAATTTAACATCACCTAAAATTTTAGGATTGAGACATAATTTAAAAACATAATTTAGATATTTTATTTAACATTGTGTAATCAAAGAAACTATAAAATGATATCGCAAAAGTCTACAGGAAACCACAATAGTAGTACAGTATTTCAGGTAACACTTTATATTACAATGATGCTTATTAATGTTTTATACATGTATAATGTATGTGTAATAACTGTGTTATGGAATGTTAATAAAGCATTATAGGTGGTTTATAACAATTCAGTAGCCATAGACGGAATTACGTTTAAACATCTATATATTTATAAAACATTTATAAAACATTATTAAGCAGCACCTTAATATAAAGTGTTACCATATTTCAAGTTAGATTTAGCAATGTCCCATTTTTCAATTGTTGTCAGTACAACACGGTTTGTAACTTAATATGTTAATGTAACATTATTCACCAGGTTTGTTTTGACTTTAGGAAGCAAAATGAGTTCATTCTGTAGGGTGCAAAACTTTTGGCCATAGCTATAACTCATGGAGTTACAAAAAAAAGATGGAATACATATATTACTGGAGCATATATTTGCAAAACTTTTATTGTGACAAAAAACAAACAAATATATATACTATATATACTGTATATAAAAGTCTGATTTTCTGCATTTTTGCAGAGTTTGACACTGAATGTTATCAGATCTTCAACCAAAACCTAATATAAGATAAAAGGGTCCCTGAGTGAACAAATAACACAAAAACTTGATACATATTTCATTTATTTATTAAAGTTATGCAACACCCAATGCCCCAGTGTGAAAAAGTAATCGCCCCCTTAGACTCAACTGGTTACGCCACCTTTAGCAGCAATAACTGCAACCAAACACTTCCTGTAGTTATTGATTAGTCTCTCACAGCGCCATGGAGGAATTTTGGCCCACTCCTCCATGTAGAACTGCTTCAACTCAGTGACATTTGTGGGGTTTTTGAGCATGAACTGCTCATTTCAGGTCCTGATGCAGCCAAGCATCCCCAAACCATGACACTACCACCACCATGCTTGACCGTTGGTATGAGGTTCTTACTGTGGAATGCAGTGTTTGGTTTTCGCCAGACATGTCAATGTCCAGAATTGTCATGTCCAGAATTGTCTGTTTGCACAAAGGAATTTTTATGACTCAGCTTCACAAAGCTGCATTTGTCTACTTTAACCAAGAGATGGGGGAAAGAGAGAAAACATTAACTTGCAACTTTCTCAAACAAGTTTAAACAGTGTATATTACATCCAGCAATAACCTGATTTGACTGCACTGTCCGCTACAGAGCTGTGTAGCTGAGCTAGTCTCTCAAACTGTTTGGTGTGCTTAATCAATTTTGAAACCCTTTTATCTGCTTCGGACATATCTTTTGTCCTTTGCGCTGTATTAATGTTTAAACTTTGTTGAAGTACTGTAGAAACTAACTTCACTACAATGTCAAATTAAATAAATATTTGGAGTAAATTGTACTCTTTAGATTGGTAATGAGAGGGCAGCAGTTGTTACTGCTACTGGCTCATCTGTATGCTCAGACCTCCATCAATTATGACATGGTTGATTTAGTAAATATTCTTTCCATCAGTATGATTCAAGGTCATCTTGTTAACATTTCTTTGTAATCAATTTGTTGTTTCATAAGGTCTTAAGAAATAACTGTCTGCTTCACTATGGCCATTACCTGTTTTCAAAAGATTATGGAAGCATTTTGCCAGCACTATGTTTGTTATGCAGTTTAGGGTAAGGTGACCATATGGCTCTATGCTCACTGGGACAGTTTGGGACTTTCAGGAATTTCAACTCACATTCTGGTACATTTTACCGGCCTCAGGTACCATTCAATTATCTCTTTTCATTAAGAGAAGCAGGACTACGCTTACCAGAATGCATTGGGTTGTGAGTTGAAAAGCCTAAACTGTCCCAAACTGTCCCACTGAACACGGAGCCATATGATCACCTTAGTTTAGGGTCACACCTTTTTCTTGTTGTATTATTCTTAAAGAGTTGAAGTCAAGCAAATAAATGTATCGTCAGAACAAACACCTAATTATTCCAGATATTTTTAAATCAACAAGTTTTTGTTTTGTTGTTGGGTTTTTTTCAGGTCAGCAAAACCCTCTACAGCTATGGCCAAATGTTTTGCATCACCTACAATTTTAGGATTGAGACATACTTTTAAAAAAATTATATATGGGAGTTGCAAAACTCCAAAAATGCTAATTTCAAAAGTATTCATACCCTGACAAGGAAAATTAAACGAATAGCTAGTTGAGGCACCTTTAGCAATAATAACCTCTTTGAAATGATTAGGATATTTGTTAATGAGCTTTTTGCATGATTCTTTTGTGATTTTTGACCATTCTTCAACGCAAAATTGTTCCAGTTCATTCAAATTCCCAGGACCTCTTGTGCACAGCCTTCTTCAACACATACCAACAATTCTCAATCGGATTTAGGTGGGGACTTTGACTAAGCCATTCCAGAACCTTGATTTTATTCTTTAACCATTCTGAAGTAGATTTTGGAAGTAGTGTTGGAACATCCAGTTTTAACCAAGTTTTGTAGCGGAGGGTTTCAGATGATTGGCCAATATCTTTTGGTATGCTATGGAATCCATTTTACCATTAAAGGAAATACAGCCACAATAGAAGGATATTACCACATCCGTGCTTGACAGTAGGTATGGTGTTCTTTTCTTTGTATGCCTCACCAGATTTTCTCCAAACATAACGACTATCAGCGTGACCAAATAGCTCGACTTTTGTTTCATCACTCCAACTTTACGCCACTGTCCTTGTGACATTTTCCTAAGAGTGGCTTTTTCATTGGTCTGCGACCATTGAGACCTTCACCATGCAATATTCGACCTCTGGTTGAAATGGAAACCCCAGTCCCACTTGCAGCCAATTCACTTTGAATATCTTTGGCAGTCAATCTCAAATTGTCATTAACCTCACAATTCTTCTACTTGTTCTTGGTGAAAGAACCCTCTTTCTTCAAGACCGCCAATTGTACAGCACAGGCAGGCATACAAGAAGTGCACAAAAGGCAATGCAAAAACACTAAAAACAAGCTAGGAAACAATCTGCAAACCAGAGAGGTCCTGACACACCTCACTATACTTTGTGGGATTTAAAATCCTTAAACAAATCCTTGCTCTTGATAATAATTTAAACCCTGATCCCGGTTTCACACAACGTGGTCTGAGGTTGTTAGTTTCTTTCATAAAGACAAATTTGTTGTCCTGGTTCTTGGATTGTAGCCCAGAGTTGTGTCAGCTGAACCCTTTTATCTTGAAACACTCCACTCCACTCACCAACCATAGCCAACCAATCCTCGACTATGATTCCCTTTAACCAAACCTGGCTGTCAAGTGGAGCACCTGGCTCTCGAATTATTTACAATAATTTACACAAAAAAATGAACAAAAAATAAACAAAACTCACTAATCACCAAGTGCAGGGCCTCAGCCTTGACACAGTCAAGAAGTTCTAGAAAACCATCACAACTGCATTTGTTTTAAATATGTACTAAACTAACTGAATTTAGTTTGCATAGCACAGTAAATTTGCTATCCATGGCCTCTGTAGAAAAATAAGTGGTACCTTTCAACACTAATATATTGTACTTGTTCTGCATATTCCAGGTGCTGCTGTCGTTTTACTTGCATAAAGAGACCAGCCATGTATAATTAGAAAGCAGATACTGGTTCTCAAAAAAAGGTCATTTCTGTAATTACCCGCCTGTAGTTTGTAGAGGAGGCTCCTTCGCTATCATGCACTAATTTAATTATTTCCTTAATAACTTCAAAGCTCTTTTTAAAAAACTGTACCATACAGAAGGGAGTAGAAGACTAGCAAAATTGCATACATGAAACCCAAGGCTTAGTTTCCCAAGCTTGTTTAAGAGTTGTGCACCTTATATAAATGCTAACGACAAAAGTCTGCTAAAAGTCCCAGCCAGCCATGGTAAAATCTCAATTTTCAAAAAGCAATTGATATGCTGAATGTGTGAAGAAGAGAAGAGAAAAATGCAAATAGGTGCTCATTTCTAAATTTTCTTTAGTAACAGATATAACTGTGTTTCAGCAGTGTAGCAAAACAAGTTGTTATTGTGCGTCTACTGTATGATACATCCTAAAGGGATGCGAATGAATCTGAGCTGCAAATCTACCTTCCGACCAGGGCGCAAAGTAAGGTTGGTGTTCACAGGGACGGGCCGACTCGATGGTAGGACGAAAAAAATAAATGAAGCAATTTAAAACCACCAAATAGTCTGTGTCTAGATGGCAATCTGGCAGAAAACTGGAGTACGTGGATACCAAAAATTGGAACTGTTTCTGCCGGTGAGCGGAGTAGCGGAGAAGAAGAAGAAGAAGCAGCGTAAGAAAATACATGCGATAGATGAAGACGACACCACAGATGAAAGGGTTATCGGCACAGTTCAGATTGAAAACCACAGAGATGAGAGCAAAATGCAGATTGGAGCTATTAATGTTAATGAGCTCACAGATGATAGAAAGGATTGGACAGAAACCCTTCAAATAAACAGTAAAACAGTTCAATTCAAACTCGACACTGGAGCTGAATGTAATGTAATATTCACTTGGAATTTTGAAATGCTGAATCTGAAAAATGATGAGATGAGCAAATCCAGGTACAAACTAGTGAGATACTCAGAACACCAGATTATTCCAAAAGGGCAAAAAGTGCTCACATGTGACTACAAAGGCCAGAAATGTGACATCCAGTTCCAAATAATTGAGCAGGATGTACCAGCAATATTGGGTCACTCTACATGCGTGCAGTTAGGCATGCTGAAGAGGACTGCAGTGGACGTGGTATACTGCATAACTAAGAAGACTTATTCACAGGTCTTGTCAAACCTGTAGTGCACCCACCCAGGAAAGTTCCTGTGTCACTGAAAGACAGAATCAAAGCAGAACTCCACAGAATGGAAAATCTAGAAATTGAGAAACAAACCAAGCCTACACACTGGGTTAACAGTATGGTAACTGTAGTGAAGCCAAACAAACTTAGAATCTGCATTGATCCAAAATACCTAAACTGTGCAATTAAAAAAGTGCAGTACACCCTGCACACAGTGGAAGAAGTAGGAGCTGGAATGCCGGATGCCAAAGTGTTTTCAGTGTTAGATGCAAATCAAGGATTTTGGCAAAAACAACTTGATGAAGAGAACCAGACTGTGTACATTTAACACACTGTTTGGCAGATACAGATTCACTTCCCTTTGGCATTTCATCTGCCCCGAAAGCGTTTCAGAAAATCATAGCACAGATGCTAGAAGGTCTAGAAGGAGTTGAAAACATCATTGATGACATCCTGGTGTGGGGTAAAGATGTGAAACAACACGATCAGAGACTGATTCAACTGCTAGAAAGGTCCTACATTACAATTTCTCCTTTCCTTTAAAGAAAAAAGAAAAAGAACAGTGTGACAGGAGGGCTGAATGGTGACGTCCCCAGAACAGGAAGCTAACTCTGATACAGGACAGCGGGTTGATGCGCTCGCTGCGTGTTTTCACAAGTACTGTGCTGGTGCTTCCAATTGTAGCAATTCTTATTTTTATTTTTACTTTTACTTTCGTTTTCTCTTTCAGTGTGTCCCGTCTCTCGTTCCTCCTTCCAAACACCCACCCTGTTCAGCCAAAGCTGCAGGTTTTAATACACGTGACCATCTCCAGATTAACAATAAATGAATCAATCCGTAGATCGTCACATTCCACACGGCTTTAACCCCATCCACACTGACAAACAATAACAAACAAAACCACTGTGCTTTAAATAAACACAAAATATATTTAAACACAACACCAATAACATCACCCGTTTAAATAAACAACAAAAAATACATTTATTTTAAATAATAATACAATACACCACAATACATTGATTTACAAGCTGGGCTTTGTCCTGCCCCACTAACTTATGTGCAGGGCTCTCTTCTGCCTGCTACAGAGGGAGATGTAACATAAAAAGTTGTCAGCAGGTGGCGCTGTGACAAAAGCCACAAATGACAATACATTGTTTGTGCTCTTGACCCACTGGTCAATGAAGTTCAGTTATTGAAGCTATGCAGTCTCTTGCAGTCACATACATTACAAGGGTTACATTGTTTAATTTTGTATATTCTGGTGCTGTACATTCTATGATTCAAAATGACCAAACACTCTGGTTTATTACACTCTAATTACCAATAAACAGTAAAAGATAAACAACCTATTAATACAAAATGTGAACAGGAAAACAAGGGTGAGAATTTTTCTAAAGCCCGTTATTAAAAAAAAAAAAGCAGCTTAAATGCTGCCATTATGCAACTTTCACTTGATGCTGGATCTTAAAAGAGCAATCCGCACATATGAATGCTAGTTTCTTGAAAACGTCAGAACTCCAAATTGATTCCTAATTATTCCACCCTAACGCATCCAGTGAAATGTCATTCATAAATCCTGTGAGTTGTGTCTAAAATATAAATAATGTACATGTAGTTTTCCTTGTATGACTGTACCCATTTGCTTCCAATGTAGACTTTTGTTGTACTACATTCTATACCCTAAAAAGAGTTCAAGATTAAATTAATCCTGAAGGGACTATGACTAACTCAGCTTGTCACGTATGTCTACTCTAACATAAGAACTGATTTGGTCAGTGACATTCTAAATGCTGCCAGCCATTAGTGATATAATTTAACCTGATGCTTCATGGGTTTTTTTTTTTCTTGCTAGATGGGTAGACTGGTGATACCTTACTGCCTGGAGTAATATAAACAGAACATGGACAAAAAAACAAAATATTTCACAATACACCTTGAGGAAATGTCAGATAAAACAAATCTGATAGAAAGAGTCTAAATGTAAATGGACAAATGCAGTACATAGAAACATTACATTTGTTGGCGCATTGCAAGGTCAAGTGAAATGAGGTGACACAAGACTAACTTACCTGTTAACTTGTCAGCTTCTGTCACTTAGGTCAGGGGTCGGCAAGTGGCGGCCCGGGGGTCAATGGCGGCCCATTTGAGGTTTGGTGGCGGCCCCTCTGAGTTTCTTTATCAAAGTATTACAGTTAAAAAAACATTAATTAGATCCGCGGCCTCGGCACTTACGCAGCCAGCTTCTGTGTTGTTGCTGGAGCGATTTTCTCACACCGCACGCAGTCTGTCAATGGTTGCTAGGCACCAGTTCCAAGGCACGCAGCCAACATCACGTGGAAGTACGTAATAACCGCATGCGAAGTGCTGAGCCAGCAGAACAATAGAGGTGAAGTGGACCAAATTAAATAAATTGTTTGTTTTAATTTCTTAAGAGAAATGTGTTTTTTTTCCCTTGCTGGGAGCAAAATGTACAATTTAATAACCAAATGTAATGTTAAATGGAAATGGATTAAACCTGCATTTTTGTGTTATGGCTGCTTTTGGTGGGAATCCACGTACCTTCAAAATACTATTTGCGCACTTATTTTTTGTTGTTTTTTTTTTTCTTTGAGTAAGACAGAAGTAATAGGCAGCTAGTAAATGTGAATGAAACCCATTTAAATAGTTATTTATCTTTGCTCACACGTCTGTTGTTTCACACGTCTGTCTTTGTTTTGTTCAAATGTGCTGGTCAGTTTGATGAATACTATATGCAGGGGAGTAATGTCTTGTGTGTTCATCTGCATAAATGTCAATGCTCCACTAACATGATAGAAGCCTGGGGCTCCTCTGAGTTGAGGTTAAACAAAGTTCATGACTATGGTGTTGTGTTTTGTATGTGATACCAGAACTGTAAAACATCACATTAATCATGAGCCCCCAAAAAAAAAAAAAAAAATCTGTGATGAAACAAAAAGTATAATATTCTTCATTGCTCTGTACAGGCTGGATTTTAATTTCTTCACATAAGAACATAAGAAAGTCATCAAGTCTGTCTGGGATTACATGAAGAGAGAGAAGCAACTGAGGCTGCCTAAATCCACAGAAGAACTGTGGTTAGTTCTCCAAGATGTTTGGGCCAACCTACCTGCCGAGTTCCTTCAAAAACTGTGTGCAAGTGTACCTAGAAGAATTGATGCTTGATGCTGTTTTGAAGGCAAAGGGTGGTCACACCAAATATTGATTTGATGTAGATTTTTCTTCTGTTCACTCACTTTGCATTTTGTTAATTGATAAATATAAACTATTAACATGTCTATTTTTGAAAGCATTCTTACTTTACAGCATTTTTTCACACCTGCCTAAAACTTTTGCACAGTACTGTATTTTTTTTGTTTTTTGGAGATCAAATGAGGCAGTCTGTGTTTTAAGACAACCTAAAAACTTCATGGAAACCCGGTTTAAGAAAGCTGTACGATATCAGTAAGTCGCACAAGACCAAATTGGAACTCAGACACAAACATACTGCCTCCGGTATTTTACTATGTATTAGTTTATTTGCATTTGGAATGAGAATTTTCCGAAGTACTGGTACCTTCACATTCACATGCATTTGTTGGTATTGTATTAAAATAGTGTGTCAGCGTTGGTGTTTTGTTTAACATATCTTCCTCACAATGACGCTGTACTTGTTGTGTTTCTGCTTTTCAGCGTCGCTCTCATACTTCCTATAGGTGCTGCTTTGTCAGACATTTACAGGTTCTGATCTGCGTCACGTTCACACCACAGCAAACTTGATAAAAGTGGCACGTGACTTGATTGCAGGTCAAGTCATATGATCAGGCAGTCGCTGCTCCTCCAACGCATTATGACTTTGTAAAACAGCCCTGTTGTTCCGATCTAGTGTCACACGCTACTTATTCATTTTTCAGATATTGTATTATAAATTATATACTGTATCTAGGGCAGCAGTGTGGAGTAGTGGTTAGGGCTCTGGATTCTTGACTGGAGGGTCGTGGGTTCAATCCCAGGTGGGGGATGCTGCTGCTGAACCCTTGAGCAAGGTACTTTACCTAGATTGCGCCAATAAACACCCAACTATATAAATGGGTAATTGTATGTAAAAATAATGTGATATCTGTATAATGTGATATCTTGTAACAATTGTACGTCGCCCTGGATAAGGGCATCTGCTAAGAAATAAAATAATTATATATTTTTGAGGCCCCTCAAAATCTAAGGCCCTGGGCTGCAGCCCCTAAAGCCCCTGCATTAATCCGGCCCTGCCTATGGTACTCCACTGGTTACCTCGCTCGGTTTTCAGGTTTCAGGTTTTCAAGTTTTCAGGTTTCTCCTCTAATCAGTACTTTCTGTTTTCTACATGTTAACCACTCCCTAATCCATGTGCATACAATTCCTTGAATCCCTACTGCGTTCAGTTTGATCTTCCTTTCCTAAAACCATGCTGACTGTCTCCCAGGATACTGTTACCATAAAGGTAATTTTCCATTTTGGAACTTACTATAGTTTACATATAATAGAAGTCAAACTTATTGGTCTGTAGTTACCTGGTTCGTTTTGCTTGAAATCATATACATTTGTCATGCCCCTTGTTATGTCGTCCCATTACAATTTGTAATTAATACTCTACGTGTTGCCCATGAGAACATCAGTGTTGGCATATACTGAAATAAAAACACATGATAAAGGTTTTACAAAGGCTATTCTTCATCAAACCACAAATCACTACTAATTATCCAAGAAGAGTATATGCTCCCCTTCAGGATTTCTATACTATGTAATATTCATTGTTTAAATCCACTAAAGACAAAATCTAAAACTCTCTGCTTGGCACTTTTAAGAAATTCCAATACAAGGTGATTAAATTTAGTGTGGTTGTTAAATCCCAATATTGTATCCATAACTATAACAAGTGTTTAATGTCTTCAGTGTTGAAATTACTTTTGATTTATATACTTATATTACTGTGATAAAGCATAAAGCATCTCTTTACTCTTTGTAACCCTCACACTTTGAAAAAGGATGAATCCAATTGTCCATTTATGTATCACTCCTCCTCGAGTCAATCGTCAGATATCGGTTATCAGGCATCACTCCTCCTCGAGTCAATCGTCAGATATCGGTTATCAGGCATCACTCCTCCTCGAGTCAATCGTCAAGTATCGGGTAACAGGCATCAGTCCTTCTGTTGTTATGACTCGAGGAGGACTGCTGCCTGATGCCTGACACTTGACTCGAGGAGGGGTGATGCATGACATTTGACTAGAGGAGGGATGATGCCTGACACTTGACTCGAAAAGGGGTGATGCGTGACACTTGACTCGAGGAGGGGTGATGCCTGATGCCTGACACTTGACTCGAGGAGGGGTGATGCGTGACACTTGACTTGAGGAAGGGTGATGCCTGATGCCTGACACTTGACACGAGGGGTGATGCCAGACACTTGACTTAAGGAGGGGTGATGCCTGACACAGGAAGGAGTAATGCGAGCTGTCCTAAAATGGACACTGTCACGGCTGCACATCTCAGATGGAGTGTCCGGCTCTTTCCTGCAGATTGAATTACACTGTCTGAGAGAGAGAGAGAGAGAGAGAGAGAGAGAGAGAGAGAGAGAGAGAGAGAGAGAGAGAGAAACATATTTAGGAATTTGTATTAATGGTCTAGACCGCTCATGTAAGTAATGGGAATTATTAATGAAAATTGGCAATTGGTGTAATGAGGTGTGTTAAACCTGTTTTTAATGACAAGATTCTTATAATGCAGCTGAATGTAATAAGATTCATTCAGCTTGATTATGGGTCCAGTGTTTGTTCACACTGCTGCTTTTTTCTACAATAATCAATAATAATCATGCAGCTTAAGGTTAAAAGCAATATAGGAACATACAGAAAAGAAGATTAGTTTCACAGATACTGTATATAATGCAGAATACGTATTGGCAAATCATGACAGAAAAAACATTTCTAATTTAACAGTTATACTGAACATACTTGTTTGTTTATTTATGTACTAGCTAACTGGATTTAATTGGGATAAAAACCACAGCTTGCTAAGCTAGTTTCTTGCTGCCATGTTGGGGGAAATGCTTTTTGATACCAGGCTCACATTTATATTGTTTTCTATATCGTATATTTATCTTTAATTGTTTTAATCTAAGAACCAAGAACTGGATTTTCCACTTCACCTTTATTAGGTTTTGTAGAAAAGGTCCCTTAA
The DNA here is from genome assembly GCA_030684275.1 of Acipenser oxyrinchus oxyrinchus. Lineage (NCBI taxonomy): Eukaryota > Metazoa > Chordata > Actinopteri > Acipenseriformes > Acipenseridae > Acipenser > Acipenser oxyrinchus. The sequence continues at coordinate 93,978,630 of CM060249.1, forward strand.
ATTAAAAATCAATGCAAAAGCAAAAGGTGAATATGAAGCAGGCATAATTATAGATTATGTGTGATTATCTCATAATTTGGTGACCTTTCTAAATATAATAAATTATGATTTGGAAATAGGAACCCAAATTCCATGACAGTGGTGTAATGCAGTGTTTCAATGCAGTTGCATATATCGCTATCTTCATAGTTATAGGATTGGCAGATGGGTAGTGTGGGTTAAAAAAGAGGATACATGACTCGGTGGTTTGGGTAATTGTAAAAAAGAATTCAGCAATATACTAGCATGTTTTCTTTCTATAATACCAATATGGTTTAGTTAGTGGTATACAAGTGATCTCCAAGAATATTGCAAAACCAAAAACAGCTTGAGTAAAACCCAAACAGCTTGCACCACTTTTCTAACACGTTTTCCAATTAAACCAAACGAGTAATCTTGATCTAGCTTCACTTTTGTGTACCTCAATTTCTGCCAGTGCCAAGAGTGACCTAAAGAGATTAAGTAAGTGAAGCCAGAGCCGAAGCTATATCTCTCAGCACTTCCTGGGATCCCTATTTGTGCAGATACTTCATAAAATAGTGTGACAGATGATTTGGGTCATCACTTTGCTGCAGTGAGAATCATGTGCATTTTTTTCTTTTTACTTAAAAAGAAATTCATGATATTATACCACGATTCAAAGCGACAAAAGGATAAAACCTCCACAGACCATCAAGGACCATCCATTGTTTGGACAGCAGTCTCTTTTCAATTTTAGTGTAAGATACTGATTGTTTATTTCTTTATTGATGATTTTTCCATTCTTTTAATTGTCCATCCCTTAATACAATTGAAACCAACAATCGGTGCTTGTATGTGTCCATTAAGACCTATTGGGAGCAATTGACATCTGACAAAAAGGGGAGCTGCCATCACACAATGTACCTTCAATATCTTAATAAAATGGCTTAACATTAGTTTAACATCCAAGAATATACTCCCTATGTTACTCCTCTAGGACTGTAGCTGTGACTGTTGATTGGACTAGAGATGTACTGTGTGCCCCAAAAACAATGGTCTGCATATTGACATCTTCCACCATTAGTTTTACCTGAGCTCTGATTTGACGGTCAACTTGACCAAAGCTGCAATTCCCTCCTTCTCAAGACATTGGTTACACTTGTTGCATATTGCAAAGAAGAAGATTCCTGCAGCATTCTGGGAAAGCACACTGCTGTGAAATAAATGAGCCTTCTTCATTTTTCTTTTGTACAGAAACTAATTTAAAATCACTTTAATTTCAGTAGAGCACAGACCAGATAATAGCAACAGCTGCATTTTATAATATGTTCCAGAACCCTAGTTTGGTTATTAAACACAAAACCCTTTGTTGATCTGAATTTGGTTGAAACATATTTTTTTTTCACTCATATGCACAACATAAAATAAGAAAGTTTTTTTTTGTTAGAAAATTAGTATGTAGTATACAGCTATGATAATAGGATTCCAACAAAAAGAAAATCAAGGGTTGAAGATGCTTAATGACTTGTTGGATGTCCATCTGAGGTGGCTATTTGAATTTTACATTTTTGGGATACTTACAACTTTGAAAATACAGGGTTTAATAGAAAACCTTGGAGTGCAAGAAACTGACAATGGTTAAAAGAAAAATAAAACTTAAAAAAATGTTACTTGTTGTTCTAACCTTGTAACTTTTAATATAAACATTTGGAAATATATTTATTTACAGCAACACAATTTCATTTATTTACAGTTTAGCAGTGGCTAATTCAATCTACCAATTCAACCACAACACCTACAGGGAAGTTTCATCCACAGTTATCTCAGTAAGTCATACCACTCCAACATATGTTTCTAATACTACTGCTGGTACGTCAATTGCTGCTTCCTTTTTGGATCCTATATCCCAGCTGCTGTTTCAGAACTATCATCTCTCATACAAACCTTGCAAACCCAATATGCTGTCCTCTGCGGGTGTCCAGCAGGCCCACAAATATTTCTTCATGACTAAAGACCCTATAAACATGGCCAGGTGTTAGACCCTCAAACCAAGCGCGTCTGAGGCCAAAGGCTCTACTTTGCACCAGACTCCATATTATCAACTAAATACCGTTCATTACAACATCTGTGTTGTGGGCGTTTGTCCTGAACTACTGAACGATTGTTTGTTGAGATTCTGAGTAGCCTAATTTGGGGGCATTTTTGGGGGAATTGTGAGACAATATATATTGTGGATTTTATATACTAGCGAGATGAAAATAGTTTGAGCATCTGAATATTGCATAAACTCATTCAGGGAAAAAAAACATGGTCTTGATCATAGCCTTTTGAAGCTCCTTTACTGAAATGAAAGCTTAAGCTTGGAGAGTAAGAATGAGAGACACATTCAGCCAAATATTTTAGAATTACTATGTACGGATCAAGCTTATAAAATTATGAAATGTGCAAATGTCTGCAATTTTGTAAGGTGGGCTTAAGGCTCAACATAAAGTGCTGACTGCCACACTTTGGCTAGGAGGAAGTTTGCAATTTTAATAACCTGAATGAAAATTGTTAACATCCTGACAACATTTTACACTTATAAATGTAAAGTCTGTTTCAGAGGTATTTTAAGATGACCCTGATCACTGCACACACACACACACACATATGTTTGCATTCCTATATTTGTGGGGACTTCTCATTGACTCTCACTATATATTTTTATTTACTATTTCTAACTCCAGTCAGACAAAACTCCACACAGGGTGAAAGTCGACAACAAACTAAATATTTGGCACTTTTCCCTCCTTTTTTAAGGCACATTTAGTTCTTAAAAAGGTGTTTTACAAAGTGGGGACATCCCCACAACATAATTCTTTCAGGAGTTACTATCTTTGTGGGGACATTTTCTCAAATGTTGTCTGTACATTGATAGTGTAAAAACAAAACCTTACATAGCATTTATGAAACTCTTTGTGATGTTAGTTCCTAAGGGTTGTGGTGACCGCTGGTAATGTAACAGAATTTTAGCCAGAAGATCACATTGTACATACAAGGATATGTCTAACATTCAATCTAGGTCAAAAAGAATCTCAGCTTTTTAAAAGGTATGATACTCTATACTCTATGTGGATATTTACACATACAAACCCTAAAGTAAATGGTCAAGGGGCTTTAAATTGTTTGGAGGGATCTTCTACATGTTGGAACAGAGTGTTAGGAACACAAAGCAGATTCTATTTAGTGGGTTCTTTTGTTAGTGAATGTACTGCAGCCTAATGTTTGCACGGTAAGAATTTACATAACAATAACTAGACGTGTTTGTCCAGATTATATTGGGACTGTAAAAAAAGTAATAATTTTGTGCATTAAAGGTCAGATTGTACTATAAAAACTAAGACTAGTGTCTTGAAGAGACTAACTGTACAGCACAAGGTACAAAAAAAAAAAAAGTTTCTGAGACTTATGAGAACTGACTGAACCTTTAAGTGTATTTTTTAAAGAATGTAATGCTTATTACATAGTTTTAAACCAGATTGTTGTTTATGCTTGCATCAAAGGTCTTCCCCTTAATTATGAACACCTGCATTAGAACATAAGAAAAGATATGAACGGATGTCACTTGGCTCATCAGTGCTCGACCAGTTCATAATAGCTAATTGATCCCGAAACTGCAAGCAGACGGTCTTTGAAGGATCCCAGTGAATAAGCAGCAACAGCATGGCTTGGCAACAGAATGTCATCCATTCAACTCTCACACAAAAAGCTTGCAGTAACCTGTTTGCTCTGTTACATGATCAGTGAGTTGGTTTACAGACTATATAACTGGAAAAAAACAGGAATCTGAGATATTCTAGCAGAAATCACAAGTCTGACCTTTTTGCAGAGTAGGCTGTTGTAGGTGCATTAATCTAATCATACATGCAGTTCCTACTTACTATTCTGGGGAGAAAATGATAAAATCAATCCTTATAGAATGCAACTTACTTAAATGACACAGGGAATCTGACAATGTGTTAGAACCAAAGGCATAAACATTTTTTTTTTTCAGTAACTACTTGAATTCATTTTTTATATTCATGAAACTTTATGACACATTTCCTTTGCCAAAATGTAATTACTCTACTTCTAAACTGCCAGGAATTCAAAACAGCACTGCTTTAGAATAAAAGGAACTTATTAGGGAATTGAAAGATAAATCATATTAGCTTAATTAAACTATATTAACATTTTTGTAGCGTATGAATAAAAAATCAGAATCAATGAAAATGTGTCTTCTTTGAAAATACAATTTATGGAGATTTATGAACATTTTAAGAATTTGCAGAATTTCATTACCTAACATCTCTATTAGGATCTGTACATAAGCATACATAATGAAAGACCTAATAAAAGATTTAATAAATGGACTTCTGTTGAAAGTCAAATGGATTTTGCAGAGGGGAAATAGACTTAGAAGTATATTATACAGTGAAAGCGCTACTGTCAGAATTAAATTGACGATGCAAGAAAGAATTTGGTTTCATTTAAAAGCACGAAGAATAAACTTACTTGAAATCATTTAAATGTACTAAACATTTAGATTCCCTGCTGCTTAGCTGTATTATACCACATTTGATTGACTGTTGTCTTTGTCTTAGGAATTACATTGTTGTGTTTGTCGTCTTGTATTCTCTAATTTTAAAGAGTAAATAGCAGGGTTTACACGTCCCCACGTGCTGCTACAACTGTTTAAATAACATACCTGTAATTTTTATTTTCTTTGTTAGCATCCTGACTAACTTTTACACTTATAATTTTAAAGTCTGTTTCAAAGCTCTTTTCAAAATGTCAGCTCTAGTAGTCTGGTAGCGTAAGGATTATTACCCACATTGTCAAACAGGTAACACAGCAATAACGATCCATGATGTGGTACGGAACAGAAAAGCCAGAGCAGGTGGTGTTATGTTTTTTTTCTTCAGTGATTTAGAGGACAGATCTCCAACCCCAGTACACTAGAGTGGCCATTTTGAAACGAGTTTTGAAACAGACTTTAAAGTTGTAAGTGTAAAAAGTTTCATTGTTAACAATGAAAAGTAAAAGCAGGATTTTTGCCTTAAGGGAGGTGGGGGTGTAGTGGTTGTGTTTCCAATCTAAATCACTGTCAACTACTGTTAAAAGGAACACAAAAAAATTAATGCACCTTTGTTTTTCAGGCCCAGTAGGTAAAATACACATTCAACAGTATTGCCAAATGATGCTAAAGCTGTACAGATAAAGGGTACACCAGTTATCATTGCTAATGAGTTTTAATAAATATACTGAGTGTGTGGACACTGTTATTAACATGGTGATGTGCCCTACATTTTACTTTTAAACATACAAAACAAAAGCATGCACATATACTGTCTATTATTATTATTATTATTATTATTATTAGTAGTAGTAGTCATAGTAGTCGTAGTTGTTGTAGTCAATTAGTAGTAAGTAGTAGCACAAATGAAATCTCAGATGATAAAAAAGATTTTGTTCTGTCAGTTACGGTTACAATATTTCAGGCTAGTCTGTTTAATTTTTTGCTCGTCAGTTGAATATTGAAATTCAACTGAAGTTAGCTAAAGTTGCTATTTTTTGATCTAGTCATATCTTAGAAAGCCTTGAAATATGTCTAGGTGTAACAGGGCGAGGTGCCCTGTAAAATGTATTTATTTTTAGAACAGGGTTTCCCCCTCTGCCCCTGTGCAGATTATTGTTTTGTGTTTGTTTATTATGATTTATTATATTTATGATGGCGAGGTGCCGTGTGTTCTGTTATTATTTCTGTATTTAGTTATGGTGAATATGACGGCGAAACGCCGCAGGTTTTGTTATTGTTTTGTTTATGTATTTAGGATGGTGTAGCTGATTGTTTTTGCTTTGTTTAGTAGCGTGGATGGGAAGCCCCATCCACAGTAATTTAATAAACTCGTGCAGATTGTGGCCGAGGGGTAATAGACTAATTACTAGCCAGTTAAACCCCTCGGCCATGTATAAAAGCCTGCATCTCTCTGCATTCGGGGTAGATGTGTATGAGGAGAGAGAGAGAGAGAGAGAGAGAGAGAGAGAGAGAGAGAGAGAGAGAGAGAGAGACTAAAAAGACATAGGAACAGTGAAGGCAATCTGCCCAGCCTAACCTGTGTAGTTTTATTTATTTTGTGTTTGTGACTTGTTTTTGTTTAACTGTTTTATTTCGCTCTGTGACCAAGTTTCTTTTTGTTAAAACCTTTTATTTTATTTTTGCTTAATAAAAATGGCACCGCCCCGTCTTTCATTTACTTTGATCTGCAGTATTTGGTGTCAATTTTTAGTTCTTGCTTCTGCTGTGACATCATCGTTCAGGCACCCTGTCACACTAGGTTATAGTGTTGTGAAAATATTTATTCAGCCCAGTCTGTTGTGCTTCGCCATAACTACACCCATGTTTTGAGACTGATTGTACCATGTACAATATACACAGACAGCATATATATATATATATATATATATATATATATATATATATATATATATATATATATATATATATAGACAGCATATTTTAAAAAACAATTACTGCTTCAAGATACCTTAAGAAACTTTATATTCTGACTTCTAAAATATCATCATTTTATCTGTTTGTAATCTATTTTATTGGCATTTTTTCTGAATATGCATGTACCTGGTTTTTGAACTTGTTTACAGACTCATACGTGCCAGCACTGAGCTGTCTGCCTCATTCTATTCAAATCATGTGACAATGTGACCTTTTAACCTTATTTGCAACATACATTGAAATTGTACCAAAAACCAATATTAAAATAGATATAAATAAGGGCACAGGACATTTACTTATTTTGAGCATAAGGAGAACATATATTATCAGTCAGTAGTCAATCAATCAATCAAATTATTTTTGTTCATGGCCTTTCATTGCGAACCATCCCAAAGCACTTACAATAAAATAAGAATAGTAATCTTTAAACGTGACCCGTAATATCAACTGCACTGAGAAAACCTGTTTGCACAGATGTAGTTGAGTACCAAACCAAATGCATGCGTTTGCCCTCTGAACCAACACAGCTGTTCCATCACTCAGCGCCTTGCTGTTGCAGGATTGATTGATTGATGATGTGTCCTTCACATTGGCTCACATGCAGTCTGTTGTATAGATGTGAAGGTCTGCAGCTGTGATGGTGAGTATTGATGGGTATGAGCATGTTGGACTAACGAATAAAGTTATCATAGTGGGTGCAGCAACGTTACAGATGGACTAAAACTTGTACATATTGATGCCTTTATATGCAAAGAAGACTTCTTGGAGTTGAAAAGGAGCATGATAATGGGTAAATCAGAGTGTCTGTATAGCATGGTGATGGGGTGGTGATTGCTGCTGAAGTATAATGTAGTTTAAGTGTAGACACCTTGCTTATAAATAATCAAGTTTGGAAATTCTCACATGGTGGTTAGAATATATTCATAAACAGCACAGATATAATCTATTCAATCTGAGCTAACATATTTGTATTTATTAAAAAAGCAATGCCAGAATGCAAAGTTGCAAACATGCCTATAAATTAGGAAGCCTGTTTCTTTTACAGCATTTTAGAGCAATAAAAGTTATTTTTTTAATGTTTTCCATTTTCTCTAACTGAAACTTGTTCAGGGGTATTACTCATTGAAAGAAAAGCCCCTCTATCCACCCCACCCCTCAAACTAGCCAGTTATCGGTGGGAAAGCGTTATGTGTGTGTGTGTGTGTGTGTGTGTGTGTGTGTGTGTGTGTGTGTGTGTGTGTGTGTGTGTGTGTGTGTGTGTGTGTGTGTGTGTGTGTGTGTGTGTGTGTGTGTGTGTGTGTGTGTGTGTGTGTGTGTGTGTGTGTGTGTGTGTGTGTGTGTGTGTGTGTGTGTGTGTGTGTGTGTGTGTGTGTGTGTGTGTGTGTGTGTGTGTGTGTGTGTGTGTGTGTGTGTGTGTGTGTGTGTGTGTGTGTGTGTGTGTGTGTGTGTGTGTGTGTGTGTGTGTGTGTGTGTGTGTGTGTGTGTGTGTGTGTGTGTGTGTGTGTGTGTGTGTGTGTGTGTGTGTGTGTGTGTGTGTGTGTGTGTGTGTGTGTGTGTGTGTGTCAGTGTGTGTGTGTGTGTGTGTGTGTGTGTGTGTGTGTGTGTGTGTGTGTGTGTGTGTGTGTGTGTGTGTGTGTGTGTGTGTGTGTGTGTGTGTGTGTGTGTGTGTGTGTGTGTGTGTGTGTGTGTGTGTGTGTGTGTGTGTGTGTGTGTGTGTGTGTGTGTGTGTGTGTGTGTGTGTGTGTGTGTGTGTGTGTGTGTGTGTGTGTGTGTGTGTGTGTGTGTGTGTGTGTGTGTGTGTGTGTGTGTGTGTGTGTGTGTGTGTGTGTGTGTGTGTGTGTGTGTGTGTGTGTGTGTGTGTGTGTGTGTGTGTGTGTGTGTGTGTGTGTGTGTGTGTGTGTGTGTGTGTGTGTGTGTGTGTGTGTGTGTGTGTGTGTGTGTGTGTTTGTGCATGTATAATGCATGTATTAATCAGCTTTTTGAGTGGTCTGGCAGTGATTTACTGATTTTATCTGATTTCATATTTAAAAATGAACTCCACAGTCACTGAAATAAACTATAGGGAAGACATGGCAGTCTGACTGCTTGTGGCGTGTTTTATTTTTTGCTGTGCAAGGTTGTTAAGGATTAATTAGCTTTTTGTCAGGTGGTGACTGAAGAATAGCATGGGATTATTACATGTATTACAGGTGAGTCATTGTGTGAAGCACTAGTAGCAGGGTTCAGGACCCTTTGTTTCTGCTTTGGGTACTTGGCATGGCTGGTGAAGCTAGGAGCTTTCCTTGCAGTTGCAAAAGTATGTTTTTGGTTGCCTTTTGTCTATCTGATGACAAGACAACACCCTCTATCCCTTACCTACAAATAATAATAATAATAATAATAATAATAATAATAATAATAATAATAATAATCCAAGCCAAAGCATTTTAGTCCCCCATGTCAGAAAACACTAAAAAGGACTGAGGGAGAAGCAAGCCACCTCACCAAAGAAGCTGCTGTGGGGGGCATACATTTCAATCCAGCAAGCCACTACCATCCTTCAGATATCCAAGTCCTTCTGTTCCACCTTGCCCAAGCATCCACCACAACCGGTGCCACTAATGCTACTGCTATGCAACAGGCAAAATGATCCTAGCTAAGCCGCTTTATTGACATTGACAGGGATTTCAGATGCTAAGCGTGAAATTAATATGAAAACCTATTTCTACCGAATAATTACAGTTGTTTAGAGAAGGTATGTCCTTCCCTTTTAACTTTTTAAAGTCTTTAATTCATCCATTAAATGAAGCATGCAACACTGGCGAGTGACAATGCAGGGGGATATTTATTTATGGATTTATTTTGCATACTGTTGGTGTGCGTACACATTTAAACAACACATTTATTTGGATGTCTCACCTTGCGCCCTGTGTATGCCGGGTTAGGCTCTGGCTCACCACGACCCTGTAAAGGGGTAAGCGGTTAATGATAATGGATGGATGGATGGATTTATTTGGACTATTATGTAAAGTGTTTTGAGAAATCGATTGTTTCTCCACCTAATGGTTAAAACATTTAGCACGTAGTCCACATCTATGAATATAATGCATCCACATCTAAGGATCCTCATTTTCAAACTGTTGCATGAATAGAATCAGTGTTCTATAAAGCACAGCATGTGTAATGACTTGTCTGGCTGTCTGTCTGTCACACTCTACATGATGAACTCTATACCTGCCGTGACTCTGCACCCATCTTCACTCAACTCATAATACACACCTTGCCTCCTAGATACATTTCAGATTGCAATTTACTAAAACCTTATTATTATTATTATTATTATTATTATTATTATTTATTTATTTATTTATTTATTTATTTATTTATTTATTTATTTATTACCAGATTATGAGGACCCTCTGTACTCTCTATGGGCCTGCATTGGTTTTCATTCACATTAACCTTTTTCCATGTCTTCTTTGTAGAGTAGATTAGTTGCAGATGAGATAATGTAAAGACAGATTGTGGGAGTATGAACATGGCCCTTTATATGTATCCTGTTAAGAATCAGCAAGAAAGCTCGACCTTCTCTGTCTACCTTCCATCTACCCACTGCTAGCCCACGCTATTCTTCAAGTGCCTGGATGAATGCTCGCCACAGGAGCCAGCTGTGAACAAAAGACTCACAGTATTACAGACATAGATTATATTACTAGGATTTATTTTTTGGATATCATTTGATTTCACAGGTCTCACAATATATAGATCTTCTGTTGCTTGGATTTGGCAGTAGCTACACATATCATATATACAATATATTATACAATTCTGAATGTGTTTTCTTGAGGTCAAAAAGCGAACCTCCTTGTGCGTTTCATTATAAAATGGCTTGGAAATTTCCTTTCTCCTTATTGGCTGTTAACATTCCATATGGTTAAAGAGGACAACCAATGGTTCAGATCAGATTTCATTCTAATCAGTTTCAAAATAATAATGACCCTTTTTATAACCTATCGAGATGCACCCTAGACACACGCGACCCATGTCATCTCGTGTGTCATTGTTTACACAACCACGGGATTGTAGTTTTTGAGACCAGCAGGAATGAATGTATGGATCGCATTGCTGCCAAGTAGGGGGGAATAAAAAACAGGAGTGGAATGGCCTACTTTGGCCACCCCTGTGTAGGCTGGAAATATCATATGACAGTAAAATGCATTGTTATTGTTAAACCAATTTGCTGAAGGTGACTTTGGCGTAAGTAGAGTAGCTTAGGTTTAAAATGGTTGGAGAGATAAGGCATGTGGAAAAATGCATGGAATGAAATATGGTGAACAATTTACCACGGTACCCTTGTAATAGAGATTGGTTAGTGGTTGGTTGCACTTGAATGGAGTAACAGCTAAAGGGCTAAATTCTAAAGATAATTAGTAACATACTGTAATCACATGTCCTTCACCTAGTGTAGTATAAATACAAGGCATAGAGGCAGACACAGACTTCTTAAAAAATAACTGAAGTGTGTGACAACGTTGTGCATTATGGGATGATAACATACCGATCTGGCTTCCTAAAAGTCGTTGTAAACATAGCCACCATCAACAATGCACAGAACCAATTAAAGGCATTAATGATCCATTAATAATATGTAAATGCCAAATAATGCTCTGTTAGTACAGTATAGGACAAGGCGCTATCAATGGTGATAGAATTATGAAGAATTTCTAAATATTTAATTCATACTATGGTTTATAACTAATTGCAAAAAGCTTCAGGACCTTTTTTGAGAACTAGATACCAATTGGCTATTGTACCAGCACAAGCTTTTTATACCCCCGGGCTTGTTCATTTAGAATGTAATAATCAGTTTAAACAAGACTTGTCATTATTGATCCTGTTTTAAAAGCTATTAACAAATAAACCTCTAGGCATTAAGAGTGATGTGCACCTTGTATTCACTCATTTATTTCAGATGTGGTATCCCTGCCCTACAGCTGCTACATTGTATGATAACAGATCATTTATTTCTTATTTTTTTGTGTCAGGCACTTTCACAATATGACACATGATTGTAGGTAATGTCTCATCCCACATGCAGTTTCTTTCTTTCTTTCTTTCTTTCTTTCTTTCTTTCTTTCTTTCTAGAGTCAAAATCATGATATGTCAAAAGCTCATCATTATGCCTTGTGTCTCGTGGAAACGTCTGGCTTATCAGGATGTTATTGATCTGTACAGGAACTGAGTTAAGGAAATTGTCTCTTTGGTAGGACATTGCTGTCAAAGGACAGCACTGCTGGCCCATTTCAAGTGGAATTTTTGACAGAACTACAAAGCACTGCCTTTCCGTTTACCTCTGCTGACAAAAGACATTAGCTTTTCTAGAAGTTTCACATTTAGTTTAATTCTTTGAAGGAACCTGCCTCGTTTTATTTTAAAAACCTTTGTAATTTTAGGCAAAACATGTTTCAGTTAATCTGTGAATGTGAATGTAATTTGCATATTCAGTTACTTTAATTTTGCTTGTGAAATAGGAAGACATGACCTTTAATTGCTATCTAGCAACAAACAAGGGTATTTCTGTTCAGTGTGTTGCTGTTAAAGAACTATTAAAAACCAAGAGGAGGGTTAAACCGTGTCCAGGGAATGCTTTTGAATCACATCTCTTTATTTTAATTATTATTATTATTTATTCATTTATTAATTTTTTTACAGTACTGACCTTTTGGAGAGGCTTTGGTAGACTGTGCAAGAATACAGTGGTAGACCAATGTAAATGTGAAATACACAGGCCAATATGTAAATACAACCAATCATATTTACCCAGTTTAGCTTAATCATAAAGTAAGCTCAGCAATTTAACAAAGTTAAAGTTTATCAGCAAACATATATCCCAATGTACCACACCAACAATTCACTGTTCTCTTTCCTTTCTGTCAATACCATAAAGCAGTTCCCCGCACTCAAACAGAGCAGCTTTGCATCTGTCCAGTTTTACACAAAATTCCAGCACCCAGGTACCCTGAATGTGAAACCCTCTGTGTATTTATACTGGAGATGATTACAATTATTAAATCTTCAATCAATCAATTAGTGTCAGTAGGATGAGAAATGACACCACAGCATATTAAGTGTTAATTCAAAAGAAAAAAAAGTGCACAACTAATCATTTAAATAAAGTGTAAATGAAAATAAATAGTTGAAAGTGAATAAAGACAATAGGTGAACTTCCTACAAATGCACTACTCAACATACCCTTGTTATATCGAGGGGTTCAAAATCAAAATGAATGATAAACTGTTGGAGTAAGTTAATGAGATGAGATTGTGAATAAAAGTAGAATTACATGTACCTGTTCGTTCATATGCACAGTATTCTGCCTTTGCTATATCCTATTCGTTAAAGAATTAAAACGCAGTTCAAAAAGCAAAATCGCGGTTTTGAAGCTGAACTTTTATTCAAAATCAATCTGACATGAATCGTTTCACAGTGCATCAAATCTTAAATTAAACATGCAAGAATCCGAAACTGGGCTTTTATTCCAAATCAATAGACACTATGAAAAGTTCATCAGATCCTCAAGGTTTTTTTTTGTTGTTGTTTATTCTTTAATCAATTTTACTTTGCTGCATGGTTGCTGAACAAGCCAAAAAAAACAGTGCTTTTGACAACCTATATTCACGACACGGATATGCCTGCATTACTCATTTTTTCAAACGATCAATATAGTTTCCAGCTTTGTTGCAACATAAAATGTTACACATTTTTTATTAAGACAAAGGAGTTGACTTCAATGCGGAGGTGGCATCCTGTGCGTACAGACCAGGATGTTGACAGTGTGTGTTTATATTATCTTTTTTTATGTTTTATTTGGGGGCCAGGGGCCAGGTTCATTATAGCCGAAGGTTTGTTGTAATGAAGGGTGTTATAGCGAGGGTATATTATTTTACTTAACTTTGGGGTTCATTTGATCAGTCTTTACCCCACCTGGATAAGCCACAGTTTGATTTTGTAGCTTTTTTACAGCTCTGGGGATTCTCCCTGAATGGCATCAACCAAATATCTGTGGATTCTCAGGATTACTTCAAATCAGTGGTTGATGCAATACAGATGGATTCCCTGGTGCTGTAAAACGCTCTAAAACAATCCGCTTATCCCAACGAACATAGGTTGATCATCTCAACCCCTAAGTTAAGTACTGTAGACAAATGTTTTGGCAAGTGCGTTCATAGGCTGTTCAAACCACCATCTTACTGTCTTAAAAGTTATCCTTATCCTTTTTGAATGACTGTTTTTGAAGTTGAGGATACAATCTTATATAAAGGATTACATAAGACTTCGGGATAGATCCTCACATCCATTTACTCCACCATATTGTTTTTTTTAAGGGAAAGATCAGAAACTCTGACATTTTGGGTCAACACAGATAGAATAATATATGTCAAATCATGTGCAACCCAGCGGTCCACCTTAAATTTTCATTGTATGACCTTTATGTGTATGCCGTTTGCAGTGTTCAATTAATATACTACTGTTTGACTACAAAAGAGTAAAAAACAACAGCTACACTGGGTAACACTTTACAAAAGGTGTCTCTAATTACTTTGTATTTACATAGTAGTTACTTAGAAAATACATGTGTCATTACACATAATTACAATGCTATTATACAAACAGAGTTATTTGGAATGCTGTTAGTATGAAGGTTCTGCATTGCAGGGTCATGCACACACTACTATTCCCAAGTATTATATTAGCAAGGTTATCATATATGTAATTACATGTTATTTAAGATTTTTGTAAGTACAATCTTAATTACACATATACATACCATGAAACCACATGTGTAATTACAGTATAATTAATTGTAAATAGGTGCAATTAACACTGGTTTGTTCATTTTAAACTACACATAAATAGGTAGCTAGATCATCACTAAATCTCCTATGCAATCTCAATCCATATTGACAGTATATTAACTTGGTACAGAGCCAGGCTGTTTATAAAGTAAGTAATGAATTTAACTTGCCATATACTGTACTCTTCAAAAATAAATGTGACATTCAAATGTGCTTATTTTTTTCACAAATGTTTCCATACACATGCATATCTTTCATAGTGTTCTATTGGATTTTCCATTTCTAACTCTACAGCTTTTCATAGATTCGCAACAAAGTGATAATGTGTAAAATCGTTTTCTTTAAAGCAGTTTGAAAATGATTTTATTAAATTTAGATTTACTTTACAAACAGGGATACCGCCTCTTAAAAAAGACAAGGTTGCTACAAACAAAACCTGACAATTCCCCATCAACACCTAGGAGTGCTTAAAATAAATTCCTTAGTTTGTTTGTTTCAAGTTTTGTAACATCAATGGGCATTTTTCTCCTTTCAGAAAAGCAAAAGGAAAAAAAAACAGACGAAGTAGCTAGCTGGAATTTAGTTAAATAGACGAGAATGCAGCCTTTATTTTTAAGAGAGTCAAAGCAAATATTGTGTACACTGTACGGTTCATACAGACAACGAAATTTATATACAGACTAAACACGTTCTGCACCACTTGTATTAGTGCAGTATTGCAACACTTTGAAACATTCTGCAACTTCAGTAGTACCTTTTTAGTTATTTATTTTAGCCATGATGTTAAATTGAAATGAAAGTTGTGTGATCATAAGACGACTGTTAGAAATACATACAGTAAAATGGCAACAGAGCTGTAATGGTTAAATATGAAAAGGTGTCCATTGTTTTATGATCTTTCCGAGTTGCAGTGCTTTTGGGACTGTGGGGTAGTGGATGAGGGACTTACAGTATTTATTACAAGTTTTTACAATGCTTTGCAAACTATATATGGTAAGCTGTGGCATTGATCTTTAGGGAAGTCACTATACCACCAAAATGCATTGGTACGTAGGTATGCATCACATTTGACCATTTGATATGTTTTTTTTTTCTTTTCTTTTTTTTTTATTTAGTCATTGCCAATTATTTTTTATTATTTTCTCCCAATTTGGAATGGCCAATTATTTTTAGGCTCATCTCACCGCTACAACTCCTGCGCTGACTCGGGAGGGCGAAGACGAACACACGCTGTCCACCGAAGTGTGTGCCGTCAGCCGACCACTTTTTTTCACACTGTGGACTCACCATGCAGCCACCCAAGAGCTACAGCATCGGAGGACAACGCAGCTCTCGGGCAGCTTACAGGCAAGCCTGCAGGTGCCCGGCCAGACTACAGGGGTCGCTGCTGCACGGTGAGCCGAGGACACCTTGGCCGACCTAACCCTCCCTCCCCGGGCGACGCTCGGCCAATTGTCGCTGCCCCTGGGAGCTCCTGTCCACGGTCGGCTGTGGAATAGCCTGGACTCGAACCGGCGACATCCAGGCTATAGAGCGCATCCTGCACTCCACGTGGAGCGCCTTTACCAGATGCGCCAGTCGAGAGCCCCCGACCATTTAATATGTTTTAATAATAAAGGTGCCCACTGTCCCTGCGCAAAGATTAAAATGCCAGTAAACCCATTTTTTGATTAAGAAAAAAAGCACAAAACGCCAGTGACAACCCCACCCATATCTGAACAACAGACGGTATGCTTTATGCATAACCCCCTCCAGAAACAGAAACCAGCAGGAAGATAGTCATAGTGGGTTCATTAAGGTCTGACCAAGTGCTTCATTGCAAGGACCTTCAGTCCTATCTGAAGAATGGTGTTCTATGGACAGGGGTAGAACATGAACACATGAATACTAGAACTCAAATTACAGCCGCTAAGGCAAGAAAACATATTTTGTATTATACTCAGAGCAGTGACAGGAGACTCAAAGAACACTGAACCTACTCCTTTGGTAAAAGGTTAAAACTTTTATTGCATCGTGGGTGATGATGCAGGTGGGGAGATGGTTGGCATGGAAATTAAATCTGTGTGAGAAAGGTGAGCTGTAAGGTGAAAAAATAATATATTGTGTGGTTTCTAATTACAGTTTAGGTTCAGTGTTATTTTAGATTGCTCAACAGGGGAGTCTGGGTTTTTGTGTATGAAATTAGTCATGTATTATTTGGGGAGGGGTATTTTAAGTTATCACATCTCTTTTTGTTAACCGTTAACAGTGCTATCAGTGCTTTCTTACTGAGCTGCTATGGTCCTCGTCTACTTGTCATATTCAAGTTTTCTTCCTTATTTCAAGACAGCAAAATGGGGCATTTAACCGTGGCTTGAGGGACAGCTGACATTTATCTTCTTGTGGAAAAATATTTACAGGAATCATCTGAGTGGTTATTTTAGAGTTAGGTTTAGAGTTAGTTTTAGAGTTAGGGTTAGGGATAAGGGTTATATCATGCAGATTTTTTTACGCATTAAGTACATTGTAACTATGTATAGTAACACTGTAATTATGTGTAAGTGCACATGTAATTACTAAGTAACTACAATGTAAATGCACAGTAATTAGAGACACTTAATGTAAAGTGTTACTGACAGCAGGAAGAACTGTACATGGATGAGGCATGGCATTGGAAGATTTGAAACACAGCCATGTAATGAATTGAGATTTACAGGGACATCAATTAGCAGTAAACTGGGAACAATTTGTGAAATGGTTGTTATTTTAGAATCAGTGGAGGCTGAAACAGATGTCAACATATTTGAGATGAACACATCCTGTACTTCTCAATCACTGAAACAGTATATTTATTTCCAGTTAAATGCGGCACAACTATGTTTTTTTTCTTTTGATTTACTTTTTTAATCTATTGGGTGATACAAACAACAAGAAGATGCAAAATTTCTCTTTTAGTCCAAAAAGTTGAAAAACCCTGTTTATAAGCCATTGGAGGAATTTTATCCTACAGATTTTATTTTTACTCTGGCAATGTTATTACATGATATGAACCCTTTTATTGGAAGCAGCGCTCGGCTGATTTAGTGAGCTTTGATTTTGTAGCTGCCCTTTTGTAGTTTGTCTTTGCTTACACTTATGTTTGTTTATCCGCTCCCATGTGCTATACCATTGTTGGTATAGCCACATGGTTCATCCTGTTCAAACCTGCACTAGGAGTTACCATTGCTGGTACCCTAGTGGCGGCAATGCTCAACTGCAACCTGAGTAGCGAAAAACTATTGTCAATTTTGCAACTGCAACCTCCTGTCCTCTCTCTCTCTCTCTGCCAGTGGAGAGTCCCACACCCCTATTACAGTATTTAAAACATAAAAAGATGATAGCAACCTAAAGGGTAAATGTGATGACTGTTTTGTTGTTGCTAAATATAAAGTAAGAGAACAGCCAATAGAAACTACCTTCATTACTGCATATTGTTGGGCTGCCTTGCTGGACATAGTTGTTCTTATAACATATCTCTGTAGGTACTTGTGGGCTCATGTTGTTTTCAACCTTTATACCTGTGTGACAGTCTGGCTCGCAGTGGTGAGTGTGATGACGTCACGGACCAGGAAGAAACTGAAACCACAACAATGGATGGGCGGGCGAAACTGAACGCAACGGCGTTCAGTTGATTTTATTAATAAACAAACAAAACAAAAGATTTAAACAAAACAACAAAACAAAAGGGCACGAGGGCCAAACGAATAAACAGACAAACAAGTAAGTGGCGTGCTGGCTAAACCAGCACGTTTTAGCAATTGTTTTATGTCGTCTCTCCGCTCTCTCTCGCTCTCTCCGCTCTCTACTCCAAAACTCCACACCGCAGCACAGACAGCTCTCGGTTCTTATACTCTGGCCGAGGGGTTAACTAGCTATTAATTATCTTATTACCCCTCGCCACAGTCTGCAGCGTTTGGTAAGGATGCATGACTGTCAGCTAGTTAAATAATCAGTAGCTGATCAGTCATGCATCCTCACGGGGTTTTAAATATACATATAAAGACGCGGCGCTTTTACCCGCCGCAAACAAAAATACAAATAATAATAAATAGGGCGGGACACTCCGCCACACATGCCCCCTGTGCGCAGCACACATGGCCTTTTCGGCCACCTCCCCTTATTCCCTAAAGTCCCGGCTAGCAGTCCTGGCCCCGAACAGGGGAAGCAAGGTGTCTCCGGGCGGCCACGGCGGGATGTCCTCCTCCCACCCCAACAACTGTAGCGTCCTAGTGGACCACGCACAGGCCGGCCCCTCTGGCCAGAAAAATTTTGGGGTGATCTCCAGACCTGCCCCCTTCTTCATGGCCGGCATCTCCCTCCGTGGGGCTCCGCCACAGTATTTCCTGCAGCGAAATTGCTGCGGGGAGCTGGTCTCCTGACCTCCCCACCCTTCTTCATGGCCGGCAGCTCCCTTCATGGGGCTCCAGCCACAGTATTTCCTGCCGCGAAAGTGCGGCTGGGGAGCTGGTCTCCTGACCTCCCCCTTTTCCGTGGCCGGCAGCTCCCCTTCATGGGGTTCCAGCCATAGTATTTCCTGCCGCGGAAGTGCGGCTGGGGAGCTGGTCTCCTGACCTCCCCCTTTTCCGTGGCCGGCAGCTCCCCTTCATGGGGCTCCAGCCACAGTATTTCCTGCCGCATGGCAGGACTGGTAGCGACTCCAGGCAAAACAGGACCCTCGGGAGGCGAAGGTAGCAGCTGCAGACCTTCGGCAGGCAACGGCAGCAGCAGCGGACCCTCGGGGCGGCGGCAGCCGCAGCGGACCCTCGGGGCGAACTTCGGGAGGGGAGCCCCTGGCCATGGAGGCGGCAGCGGGAGCTCCACTTCTCCCTTGTACCCTGTAACTGGTGGCTCTCCAGGCGATGCGGAGCAACAGGCAGCCCCAGGCGATGCGGAGCAACAGGCAGCCCCAGGCGATGCGGAGCAACAGGCATCCTTAGGCGTCGCGGAGCAACAGGCATCCTTGGCGATGCGGAGCAACAGGCATCCTTGGGCGAAGCAGGCATCCTTAGGCGGTGCGAAGCAGGCATCCTTGGGCGGTGCGAAGCAGGCATCCTTGGCGGTGCGAAGCAGGGCAGGAGCAGTCCTTCCCATGATGGTGGATGTGGAACCAGCAGGTATTCACCCTCTGCTGGTGGAGGTGGAGATGGAACCAGCAGGTATTCACCCTCTGCTGGTGGAGGTGGGAGGGGCAAGCAGTCCTCCCACGGCAGTTGAGGCGGAACCAGCAGGTATTCACCCTCTGCTGGTGGAGCTGGGAGCGGCAAGCAGTCCTCCCACGGCGGTTGAGGCGGAACCAGCAGGTATTCACCCTCTGCTAGTGGAGGTGGGAGCGGCAAGCAGTCCTCCCACGGCGGTTGAGGCGGAACCAGCAGGTATTCACCCTCTGCTGGTGGAGGTGGGAGGGCAAGCAATCCTCCCACAGCGGTTGAGGCGTAACCAGCAGGAATTCACCCTCTGCTGGTGGAGCTGGGAGCGGTAAACAGTCCTCCCACGGCGCTTGAGACGGAACCAGCAGGCATTCACCCTCTGCTGGTGGAGGTGGGAGGGGCAAGCAGTCCTCCCACGGCGATTGAGGCAGAACCAGCAGGCATTCACCCTCTGCTGGTGGAGCTGGGAGCGGTAAGCTGTCCTCCCACGGCGGTTGAGGCGGAACCAGCAGGTATTCACCCTCTGCTGGTGGAGGTGGGAGGGGCAAGCAGTCCTCCCACGGCGGTTGAGGCGGAACCAGCAGGTATTCACCCTCTGCTGGTGGAGCTGGGAGCGGCAAGCAGTCCTCCCACGGCGGTTGAGGCGGAACCAGCAGGTATTCACCCTCTGCTGGTGGAGGTGGGAGCGGCAAGCAGTCCTCCCACGGCGGTTGAGGCGGAACCAGCAGGTATTCACCCTCTGCTGGTGGAGGTGGGAGGGGCAAGCAATCCTCCCACAGCGGTTGAGGCGTAACCAGCAGGAATTCACCCTCTGCTGGTGGAGCTGGGAGCGGTAAACAGTCCTCCCACGGCGCTTGAGACGGAACCAGCAGGCATTCACCCTCTGCTGGTGGAGGTGGGAGGGGCAAGCAGTCCTCCCACGGCGATTGAGGCAGAACCAGCAGGCATTCACCCTCTGCTGGTGGAGCTGGGAGCAGTAAGCTGTCCTCCCACGGCTCTTGAGACGGAACCAGCAGGCATTCACCCTCTGCTGGTGGAGGTGGCAGAGGCAGAGGCAGCTCCTGCTGCTCTGCTCCTAGCGGTGGAGGTGGCGGAGGCAGAGGCAGCTCCTGCTGCTCTGCTCCTGGCGGTGGAGGTGGCGGAGGCAGAGGCAGCTCCTGCTGCTCTGCTCCTGGCGGTGGGGTGGAGACAGAGGCAGCTCCTGCTGCTCTGCTCCTGGCGGTGGAGGTGACGGAGGCAGAGGCAGCAGGTATTCTTCCTCTGCTGCTGGAGACCTAGGTTCTGGACCTGTGGGCTTCCCCTGGGCGCTGGATGCACGGGCTCCCCCTTCTGGGCGCTGGATGCACGGGCTCCCCTTCTGGGCGCTGGATGCACGGGCTCCCCCTTCTGGGCGCTGGATGCACGGGCTCCCCTTCTGGGCGCTGGATGCACGGGCTCCCCCTTCTGGGCGCTGGATGCTCGGCTCCCCTTCTGGGCGCTGGATGCTCGCTCCCCCTTCTGGGCGCTGGATGCTCGCTCCCCCTTCTGGGCGCTGGGCACAACGGGACTTCGGGCTCATCCCTTTCCTCATCTGTGTCCCGGTCGACCTCTGGGCAGCTTTCCTCCTCATGCCCATATCGATGGCAGTACGTACACCACTCCTCCGTGGAGTCCTCCCTGTGTACCCACCATGCGAGATCCCATGGCCGGAGCTCAGGATCCATCCTTTGGCTTCCACTGTCCCTCTGTTGTGGGGCTGGCCATTCCTCTCTCCTCCCTTTTTCTTCCCATTTTTTTTTTTTTTCCCCTTCACAAAAAAAACACTTTTGAAAAAAGCTAAAAAACGTCCTTTTCCTGGTCCGGCTCTTGGAGGCGTTGTTTGTCCCACGCTGGACACCATATGTGACAGTCTGGCTCGCAGTGGTGAGTGTGATGACGTCACGGACCAGGAAGAAACTGAAACCACAACAATGGATGGGCGGGCGAAACTGAACGCAACGGCGTTCAGTTGATTTTATTAATAAACAAACAAAACAAAAGATTTAAACAAAACAACAAAACAAAAGGGCACGAGGGCCAAACGAATAAACAGACAAACAAGTAAGTGGCGTGCTGGCTAAACCAGCACGTTTTAGCAATTGTTTTATGTCGTCTCTCCTCTCTCTCCGCTCTCTCCGCTCTCTACTCCAAAACTCCACACCGCAGCACAGACAGCTTCGGTTCTTATACTCTGGCCGAGGGGTTAACTAGCTATTAATTATCTTATTACCCCTCGCCACAGTCTGCAGCGTTTGGTAAGGATGCATGACTGTCAGCTAGTTAAATAATCAGTAGCTGATCAGTCATGCATCCTCACGGGGTTTTAAATATACATATAAAAGGCGGCGCTTTTACCCAGCGCCAAAACAAAAATACAAATAATAATAAATAGGGGCGGGACACTCCGCCACAACCTGTCAGAGCTTTTCCTGATTATTTTCTTCTTGTACATTTATTGAATGCAGGTAGCGGAATCCAATTAGAGTCATTCTGTCTTTCATGGCAGGCTACCCTAAATCTGTCTCAAAAACTAGAATCCTATTAGCACAAAGTAACCGCCTCTGTATTTTATGCTATGGCTTTTATGGGCCTTCCAATGTCACTGCATCAAAGAAATCCTGTCTGTTCATGAATCTTGGGATGCCAGAACCTCCAACCCCATTATCCAGGTGAAGTGCCCTTCCTCAGCTATTTGTATCTAACAGTCCCGCTCCATTACTTTCTACTTTGTAATAGTTCTGTATCTTCACAAGCTTTGCCTTGAGTTTTTATGCTAAATCTGTAAACTTGTAACTATTCTTCTGTCCAGGTTTGCAGGACGTGTGTGTCTGATACAGGCTTTCAATGCTGTTGTAATGTAATTGAGTGCACAGCTAAGGCTTATGCCAAGCAGCTCTGGAAGTCACCCCACAGTGGAGCTCATTTGCAGAGAAGCTCTGAAAATAAACCCAGTTCTTTTGATTTGATTTTTTCCAGAGGAGCTCTGAAATGAACCCCAATTCTCACACATTTCCAGAGCAGATGGAAAATAGATAACAATAAGGGATAGGTGGTTTTATTTTGCAAATGTTTTGGAAATAATTAGTTCGATTTTCATAACTCTTTTCATTCTGTGTTTTCAGGGGTGGATTTGAGCAACCTGCTGTTGATCTACGTAGCCGGGATAAGCCACAGCTGGATTTACTGGAGTCATTTACTGAGGCAAGGAATCACTCTGCATTGTCCCGCATTGACCCTTGCAATATTTTAAAATGGAAATACAAAACCGCACATGTGAGACATATATCCTAAATGTGAAGTGCATGACAGGTACTGTAAAATTCGAATGCACTTGCCCCTGCTCTAATGCACACTTTTCTAGTATATCCACATTTACACTTCTTGCCTTACATCACAGGCTATTTATTTTGTCATCAGATGCAATTATGTTAGCTTGCATGTTCCGCTGGAACCTGTGTAACTTTATTTTTGCCTTTTAGTCTTTTGCTGGAAGGCAAGCATAACTCCCATACTTATTGGTATATTTGAAAGCTTGATCAGCTGCAGCCTTGTAGTCATTGCATCAATCCTAACCCAGAGTATTACACACAAGACTCTGTCACATTAAGCACATATGTCTGAGGAGCTCCTTCACTGATGGTGCATTGCCTGTATATTCATTGTTTTGATGATGGTTGTGCACTACGAACAATTGTTGTGTGTTTAGGGGCATTATTAAATGTTCTTGCACTGACTGATAGCACAGCTAATTGTATTTAGTTGTAATTTTAAAAAATACACCTATCATGTCATTTATGATGCTATTTTTGTTTTACATAAGAGACACCAGAGATGTGATGTTCGGTATAGGTGGAATAGTATAGAAAGAGAGTCGTCTCTGTTTCTTATCATAATAGTTTTGCCTTATTTAGTTTTTTTTTTAAAGTTTTGTAAGAATTCATAGATATTTGACCTTTTGTAATGTTACTGTTTGAACTGACCTTGCTGTTGAAGGTGCCTTTTTTTCAAGCAGGTGACATCATCAAGCTGATATGGAGACTAAGGCGTGGCATCAGAAACTCAGTATGGTACAGCTGATGTCATGAATGGGGTTTGCTTATGAAGTTTCATGGCACACAGCAAACAAAACTTAGACTTTAATTGGCAAGCTCCTCAGCAGTTTATATAAAATAATAAAACAGTTTGGTTAAATGTAATGGTGTGATTGGCTGAACAAGATCACATGACCTTTCAGTAAGCATGATCTTACTGCACGGCTAGGGGCTCATCACCACTGGAGATCAAAGCGTGCCTGGGTCAACAGCTTTAAAAACAAACTTCTCACTGCTAAACTGGCAATCAAGGACTTCAGGCCCCTTAGATATTAAGAATGGGCTTCCTGCACACCCTGTCGTGGGCTACTACTTACATGTTGCATTGAATGCTTCTGTATCTTCAACAGCTAGCTGTTCAGCCTTTGGACTCAGACACTGTATCTTTCATATTGATTCTCTAACTGAAGCACGCGTATTTATATATGTATTGGAAACTTTTTTAAATTGCATTTAATCGGCAGCAAGCCATTTTCTTTCTTCTAAATTGGCCTTATTATCTTCACTTGGGAGAATGCAACGGTTTTTGTATTATAAATTATCAGCTATTTAAATGCTATAAAATCCAAATTACACATCTTTAAATATGTTTAATCTGTTTTGAATATGTGGCTTTTTAACAAATGACACACGCAGAAAGATATTTAGTAAAACACATTTAATGGTTTTGGATTGGCATTTGACTCGGCTTAATAAAACAACTAAACACTGTTGGCCTTGTATTTATTTTTCTAAAATTGCATGTGCCATTCTCAATTTATTAGATGTTAATGATTACTCAGAACTCTAGCATGTTGCTGTCACAAAGGAAAAGCGGGGCTATAATTGCTTATTTTAAAAATGATCACAAAAGCAAAATGGTTTCAACTTCTAACCAGCCATTATGCAAAGCAGCTACACTTAATATCTGCAGAGCTACAGATGCACACGCTATTAGACAGAACAATTATGAAACGACTGGTTCCAGTGGTCTGATTTTACTCTAAGGGGTCTTACAGAGGTTAGTCTGTGACACATTCTTTGAATGTTTCACATTGACAGGATTCAATACGGAGCCTGATTTGCAATGCCACTTTCAGAGGGACTGTCTAAACAGTGTTACTTACTCGGCTGTAATACAATGATGTGCCTTGCTTCTTAGTAATTGCTGACATGTTTACTAAAGTGTGCAACACTCATGGGCCTGCCAGGGAGAGACAAAACCAGGCATAGGGTTGCTAAGTGTCAGGGCTGATTATTTCACACATATTCAGCTTGCTGGCTGCAGGTTTTCCAGGGAGAGAAAAGGGTAACATGACTAAGGGTTTATAATCATTGCCATATAGCACAACATACAATGCTTGTGTAACAGTTTTTGCATGCATTAATACATTGCCTCTTCAGGCCCAACTTCATGTCTTTTTGTGGTATTTGTATGCCCACTGAATTGAACAATATGGTAATAGAAAATTCCTAATGTTTTGCTTGTCCAAATAATACAATTTGTAGTTAATGGCTCAAAGGTAATTCAGCCCATTCTGACAAGAAACTGCAGCAGCAAACCACCAGCGATCTAAAATCTTTGGCTCCTTCTAATACTTTTCATACTAAATGCGTGAACTACAGTATGAATGTATATACATTCCTGTGACAGAAATACAGTGATTCTTGGTGGTAAATCTCCCTCCTGACCTGTGAGGGAGCTATGTAAAGGGAACGAGTGCCCTGGACTCAGATGGCCAGACAATTCATTCCAGGGTTGGAAGTAGTCCTTCTTAGAAAGGGGGCGGAGCCACAATACTGCAAGTCATTGACCCAAAATAGTCGCTGATGTGTCAATTGCGGATTTGAGGAAAAGTGATTGCACTCACTACCAAAGGGGGCGTGACTGGTGGTATAAAAGGGGATGTGGCTTAGCAATCTGTTCTTTCGTTTGGTTGAAGCTTTGAACCCGGAAGGACCTGTATTGTACTGTATCGTGAGTGTTTTGTTTGTTTTATATAATTGTTACTTGTTATTATTAGACAGCCAACACGTTCTGGAGCTGTCGCCAGAGGCCAGCACTTACCCGGAACATCACTGTACTGGAGCACAATAAATTGTATTTACAGCACGAGCACTACTGCACTCACTGAGGACTGATGACCTTGTATGTGTTTTGAATACCGTGTACATTGTTTGAGACTGCCCCGTGAATTAAATATACAGAGCAGTACACATCGTTGTGTATTGCCTGTGTCTCATTATTATTTCTGTTGGTCAGTTTCGACCCCTGGATTATAAATAAACAATCATCACTTCATCAGAACTGTGTTTGTCTTTGTTTGGAGCACTGTGCACCACCTCTACACCTGCGCACTGCCACAATACCCTATCAAACCATGTTGCTATTTGTGTAAAAAAAAAAACACTCACACACTTACACTTATATATATATATATATATATAAAATCCATATTGTTATCATGGCAAGCCTACAAGACAACGGGTGAGTTTTAATCATACAACAGGGCTAAAAGAAAATAGATTTTTTATCAGCTTTTACCTTTTACATACTATTAATTGCTTAGTTTTACTATCTATGTCCAATTAAATACAATGTATGTATTTATAATCTAATAGATAAGTATAGATAATGTGTTGCACATGGGCGAGCTGATAAAAAGACAAATATTAGCATGCACCTGATAACCACAGTCCATTAAACAGAAGTGTGAGAAGTGTGAGTGGCATGCAATCAGTAGAGAAACCTAATACATCATTAACGTTATATGTAGCGAAAATATATACATAGGTGATCTCTTTACTTTGTGTGCACTTTGCAAAAACATGAAGAGGTTGTAGGTCATAAAAATCTCTTTAGTTAGAAGCTATTCATATTCCTGTGTATTTTACAAATGTGTAGTTTTTTAGTCTATTCATGTAATTCATCTGCCTAAGACATTTTTTAAATAACAAAATGCTTTTCAACAGTTTACAAAACAGTAAATATGCACACGTATCATATCTTTATGATCTTGCATTGGCTGAAGTATAGAGGCACCACTGTAACAATCTTGTGTTCCTTGTGAATCTCTGTAACTGCATTTAAACAGTATTTAATTCAGGACAGTGCATTGATTGGCAGGGATCTATGCTCATACATTGTTGTATTAGTGTACTGTATATCCACATATTAGGTTCAGTCCCTGCAGTTGTGATGTAATTAGTCAAAGTCCATTGTTGTTCAGATGTCCGTAAAAATAATAATATGCTTGGCCTGGAGTTGCAATATTGTAAAACACTGGGAAGTTGTTAGTGTCATTACTATCATTACTTACAGCAAATGACAATCACGGTTACCGTTTTGTTTCCGAAACATCAATCTCTGATAAATGTATATTAAGTCTCTGAGTAAGATCAACTTAGCTCAGGGGCATTACAAGACCAACCAAATCTTGGAAAACACCCTTATTCAGACATAGATCAGTACTTTCTGTAATATCATCTGCCATTGCTAGTACTGTACTGTGTGTGATTATAGCAGATAGGAGTTTGTAACAGAGGCTTGTCTCCTCTGATGAAAAAAACTCCCTATACCCCTCCAGTTAAAACCTGTGGTCATATCACGTGATCTGCTACTGCTGGTACTGTGGTTAATAGCAGACAGGGGTTAGATTTCCAGAAAGCCTTTGACAAAGCCTCGCATAAAAGATTAATTCTCAAACTGAACACAGTAAAGATTCAAGGAAATGCATGCACATGGAGTGGTTAACATGTAGAAAACAGAAAGTACTGATTAGAGGAGAAACCTCAAAATGGAGCGAGGTAACCAGTGGTGTACCACAGGGATCAGTATTAGGTCCTCTGCTATTCCTATTCTACATTAATGATTTAGATTCTGGTATAGTAAGCAAACTTGTTAAAATTGCAGACGACACAAAAATAGGAGGAGTGGCAAACACTATTGCAGCAGCAAAGGTCATTCAAAATGATCTAGACAGTATTCAGAACTGGGCAGACACATGGCAAATTACATTTAACAGAGAAAAGTGTAAAGTATTGCATGCAGGCAATAAAAATGTGCATTATAAATATCATATGGGAGATACTGAAATTGAAGAAGGGAACTATGAAAAAGACCTTGGAGTTTATGTTGACTCAGAAATGTCTTCATCTAGACAATGTGGGGAAGCTATAAAAAAGGCCAAAAAAATGCTCGGATATATTGTGAGAAGTGTTGAATGTAAATCAAGGGAAGTAATGTTAAAACTTTACAATGCATTAGTAAGACCTCACCTAGAATATTGTGTTCAGTTCTGGTCACCTCGTTACAAAAAGGATATTGCTGCTCTAGAAAGAGTGCAAAGAAGAGCAACCAGAATTTTCCCGGGTTTAAACGGCATGTAGTATGCAGATAGGCTAAAAGAATTGAATCTATTCAGTCCTGAACAAAGACGACTACGCGGCGATCTGATTCAAACATTCAAAATCCTAAAAGGTATAGACAATGTCGACCCAGGGGACTTTTTGACCTGAAAAAGAAACAAGGACCAGGGGTCACAAATGGAGATTAGATAAAGGGGCATTCAGAACAGAAAATAGGAGGCACTTTTTTACACAGTTTGGTTGTTAGTAGCTTATTGATCCCAGAATCTCATCAAGCAGCTTCTTGAAGGATCCCAGGGTGTCAGCTTCAACAACATTACTGGGGAGTTGGTTCCAGACTCCCACAATTCTCCGTGTAAAAAAGTGCCTCCTATTTTCTATCCTGAATGCCCCTTTATCTAATCTCCATTTGTGACCCCTGGTCCTTGTTTCTTTTTTCAGGTCGAACAAGTCCCCTGAGTTGAATTTGTCAATACCTTTTAGGATTCTGAATGCTTGAATCAGATTGCACTCTGATTGGTCTCACGGGATTGTAGTACAGAGCTGCACATCTCATTAGCCTAATCAAGCTAATATATTACCTTAATATATTCAGTGTTACCATGGATATTAAATTATATATAGGCACATTGGATACTTACTTTGCAGACATTGGAACCATCTGGACTTAATGAGGGACTTAATCTATGCCCTTCAATATAAAGTAGTTAACTTGACTAATATTAAGATATGAGCTGGGTAACATTTACAATTCCGTTGTTAAATTATGTATATATTTTATATATAGTTTTCTCTTTTTCTTTATTTTTCATTTGTTAATTTTTTTCCAGTTCTCTTTATTGAATCTACAATTTTAGGAGTGCCTTAAATTCTGTAACATAAAATATATTGTGAAAAATAGATGTTATGACTGCTATATTTTGAATGATGCCTGTTTATTAACCGATTGATTGTTGAATCCTTAAAGATTGTTCAACAACCAATTATCAATTATAGGTGTCAGGTGTGGTTTTTATAAGATACCTGAATTGTATCATTCCTATAGTGCTCTGATGAAGATTATGATGTCAAAACACATGCACAAAATTATGATTGTTTTTTGACAGTCTCGCATAAAAGATTAATTCTCAAACTGAACACAGTAGAGATTCAAGGAAATGCATGCACATGGAGTGGTTAACATGTAGAAAACAGAAAGTACTGATTAGAGGAGAAACCTCAAAATGGAGCGAGGTAACCAGTGGTGTACCACAGGGATCAGTATTAGGTCCTCTGCTATTCCTATTCTACATTAATGATTTAGAAGATTATGATGAAGATTATGATGTCAAAACACATGCGCAAAATTATGATTGTTTTAACATGATAATGTAAGAATAAACCTTGTTTTCATTCATTTAACTAGTTTTCAATAAATATATTGTAACATGTTTGCACCACTCACGGGTTCGTTGCCCCTTTAAAAACACGACCCAACACACTAGAATGGATTTTTACAGCGCTGGTGCGCTATTTTTAATAATCAAACACAAAACAAAACAAACACAAAATAAACACCTTGCTCTGATGAGCACGAACTACACTTTTCCCAGGTCCCTGACTAACACGCAGGACGGCTAAGCCGTTTACCTGACAAACACCCACAAAATACACTCTTACTTTTAACGTCTGCTTGGAAGCAGAGAACCCCTTCTGCCTCCTTCTCCTGAGCAGCCCTGAGCAAACTGACTGCTCTCCTTTAATACCCTGCGCCTGGTTTTAATTTAACAATAGCTACCAGGTGCAGGGGATAATTAATAATAAAACAATTAACAAATTCAATTTAACAATAAAGAAAAACAATTAAACTAAACAAATGTGCATTCCGCACATGTTTTCCACGCAGGGAGGCTTTAACCCCCTCCCTGCTGTGTTACAATATATATATTCTGTTTCTATTATTATTAGTATTATTATTTTTTTATTTATTTGGAATCGACAATTGTTTTTTTACCCCACTTTCTCCCCAATTTGAAATGCCCAATCCGTAAGCCTGGCTCACCACTGCAACCCCCGAAACATGTGCCGTCAACCGTCCGCTTCTTTACACTCTGTAGCTACGGAGGAGCACCACGCAGCTCTGGGCTGCTTGTAGGCAGGCCTGCAGGCACCTGACCAGTCTACAGCTGGGAACTCCTGTCCTTGGCTGGCAGTGGAATAGCCCGGACTCAAACCGGCGACCTCCAGGCTATAGGGCACATCCTGTACTCCATGTGGAGTGCCTTTACCGGATGCGCCACTCGGGAGCCCCAGTTTCTAATTTTTTTAAATAAGTGATATTAACAAGGGGGGCAATAAATCCCCAGATCATTTCATTTGGCAGCCCCGTTAAATGTAAGTAGTGGTTAAAGTGGAAATCTGGTGGAGCTGGAGCTGGAGCGGCCCAGAGCCTAATCCACTAGATCAGGGGTGTTAAACTCAGTTCCTGGAGGGTCGCAGTGTCTTTCATTCCACCCGAGCTCTCAGTTACTTAATTGGTCTAATTATTTGATTAACTGGACACATTTAACACTGCTCTCCAGGCCTCAACATGTTTCATAGGAAGTGTACCTTGGATCAAGTGCATTTTTTAAATCATCAACTGTAAAAGACCTTGAAAAAATATTAAATATGTCCAATTGAGCAAATAATTAACCAGAAGATCCTGCAGCCCTCGAGGACTGGAGTTTGACTAGGTGCACTAGGTCATTCCTCTGAGAAAACGTTACAAAATCAAGTATCAAGTACAACATTTAATTAAGCATAGTTGAGAAGAAAAAGATACCAGGCTGCCACATGCTCAGACATGAGCACAATGCTTCAAAGACATTCACAACATTGTCCACAGAGGAGCTGGTGGTAACGTCTCCTCTTTGTGCCTCCTGGACATGGTGCAGGTGCAGTTGCAGCTCTTGTGTTTGTTGCTTTCCCAGACTGCGCATATGCTAGTGGATTCCTCTGCTCCAGAGATGGTCCATTCGGGAAAATTTGATGGCAGTCTGTTACTTGCAGCCTATTTGATTTAAATAGCCCCCTTTACAAACCACTGAATGTAAGCAATACATTCTAATGGAAAAATACACTTTACCAAGACCGTTTTACAGTTGTTACTTGAGAGCTCAGTTAAGAATAATCCTAACCGTAATTATTACATTTAAATATATTAAAATGATAAAAAAAAAGAAAGAAGGCAGAAGGTGGGTGATTTTCAGTCAGGGCAGACATAACCTTTCGTTATATAGGTGACAGGTTTTATAAATGGGTTATCTAAAATCCAATATATATTGGAAGAAAGATTGCGGCAGAACACTGTGCTTGACTGTATTGCCCTGATCCATAACTTTCACATAAACCAGAAACCATTTATTGTCGATTCTGCCCAGAAGATGGCCTGTCAGTTCAGTAGGAGTTCCACTGCTGTTTATTTTCAAATCAATACTCAATTACTATGAGGAAGATTCACTCCTTCGCCCATTTTCAAGATGAAATTATGGACTGGAGCTATAACACTTAGTCAAGGCAAGCCACTGTCCATTGACTTGTGATGCTACTGGATAACTACCCGGATACTTTATTAACGCTGTCTCTTTTCTTTCAGCTTTTAATGAATCACTGTGAAAAAGCCTTTTCACAATGTGACTGATGACCAGAGAAAACAATTTCCCCTAACAGCCTTTTAATTTCAACTCTGGGAGAGCTCATTGACTGAAACTCACAACAACCCATCAATGATAGTTTTTAATGTGCTCTCTCTTTTGTTATTGAGAAGAATGGAGTGGCAATGATGCTTTCTGCTCCTCTTCATAACTCAAGTAATTGATTCAATAAATGTCACACATTTGCCAGGGGATAGAAGTGCTGTCAATGGAGATAGCAGGTTTGTGTAAATTACTCCATTAAGAGGCAATGGGGCTATTTATGATTTTACAAAGTATGGGTGAACAATCACAAAATGTGCTATTCTCAAATTGTATATGCCACCCTGCAACAAGTAATGTATGGGAGTACAGGTTGGATGCCCCAATACCTTTTCAAGAATAGTGTTGGAGGGGTATATATACAGTATATATTATTCTTGACTCTCTTTTTAGCTTCATATGTACAGTAGGGTATGCATGGTTAGTCCTTATTTAGTTCCAAGGTTAGTCATGTCTCATTGGTTGTTAAAATGTCGTTTCAAATTATGACATCTTAAGTTGCTACTTATAAGATGCCAAATGAATCAGCATAACATAGAGTGACAACAAAAAAAAATATCTCCAGTGGAAAAGTAGACCATGGGCTAATCGCAGACTTAATGAAACAAATGTCAGTGTCTCAGTTCAGATGAATGCATTGACACTGATACAAGCAAGCTGTGACATTGCTTTAACTGGATATTGTTTCAAAGCATTTGCATTTGACATTAAAAAAAACAACAACAAAAAACAGGGAGTGAGCAATGATGAGACAAATCAAAATCTTTACAACAAAATACAATTTACTCATTAAAAAAAAAAAAATCATACTGTCAATCTTACAAAGAAGTAACAAACTTGTAAGGTTAATTCAAATGTTTGCTGTAGTATGCTGTTTGTTTCTAGTTATGTCACATTAACAGATTTGTTTTTTCTTTCATACAAATTGTAATTGCATTTTAGTATAAGAACCTTGATAAATCTGTCTCATAGTATGAAGTAAAAAAAAAAAAAAAATGACACAAAATTTCACAGTATCCTAAAATTCAATAAACTTGCTTCTTAATAGTTAGGTAACATATACCTGCTGTGCTTTCCTGTAAAGAAGAACACTATATAAAAAAAAAAAAAGTATTGTCAAAGTATAATTTTGTATTTGTATTTACTTAGGGTAGTCCAGAAATGGTGTGGAAAATCCAGCACTAAGTTTATGATCTAAAAAATGTCCATTACAAGTATTTGTGTGTATATGTATATACACACACATACATTTTGTTTTTAATACATAGTTGCTTTTGTTGTGATGTATGACGTCTCTGATGCATTCAACATCTGTTTTGTGTGTCTCATAAACACTTTAGCCTGCTATTTTCTGCACATAAACAAACTACTGTTTAATTATACACTCTGGTGAAAAGAAAAGCAATAGTATATCACTTTTGATCATAACAAAGATTTAAAAAAAAAACCTGGGCCTTTAAATGCAGTCTTCCTTTTCTTGTTCTAGTTAAACCAAAGTAATTTAATCCTTCAAGGAGGCGGTTTTTGTGTTTATTTATTTATTTATTTTCCTCGTTATTTTATTTGAGGTCAGGAGTATGATTGAACTTTGTACTGGTTGTACTGGTACAGGTATACACACAGACATCACTTAATACGCTAAGTGCCTGTACAATAACTAATAACACTGCTTCTAATTTACTTTGTACTATTGTCTGTTTTGCTTTAACTTACTTTATTATGGTAAAGATATGTTCCACAAGTTGTATGCATTGCTTTGTTCATCAGAGGTACATCCAATATCAAAATATGTGATGTTTAAGATACCAGATATCTGTGTTTCTTTAAAAAGCACTTAAGAAACAAGTGGCTGACTATCTTAATGCTACTGATTTCTGCATTGAAGAGACTCTGATAGTATAATAGGAAATCATTCAAAGTACACCTGAGCACCATCCACTATTATTATACTGCAATCTTTTATGGCAGAACCATCAGCTGGAAAAAAGAAAATAAGAAAGTTACCAGCTGACAATTTGTCTGAGACAAGAAACTATTAATCTGTGTGATTCAAGAATTCTTCCCTGGTGAGAAAAAAAAAAAAAAAAAAAAAACACACACACACTTCTACTTTACCATTTTAAAACAGAATGAACGTTCTACATGTCGACTTTACCGATATGTACTAAGACGTGTATCTGCATATTCCATAAACGTGTCTATCTTCTGAAAGTCTACAATTAAAAATCTGAACCAAGATAGTCAGTTACCCATTTCTTCAGTGATGTTTTTATAATATCAGTTTACTGGTGGCATAGTTAAATGTTTGTTTTCTTTTGTTTTAATTTAGAGTGCCCAGCTAGGTTTAAACTCAATTAGAAATGCTCAATTTAAATGCCTACTCACCATTGTAATCCACATACTGGCTCAGAAGAACATAAACTCATGGGACATCCTATGTTCCCGCTAGCCATTGTGGAATAATTAGGCAAACCAAAGTCTGCCCCTTCTTCCACCCTAGCCGATGGGACTGCAAAAGTCAATTGAATGCTCTTAATGGGTTCTTAGCCAGGGTCTACAAAATATGAATCAGCAAATTCTCATTCACATGTCTCACCCCAACAGCATACCCCAGTACCTGTACAAGGCAAGCCAGAGTGTTTGTTAAGGGTAGTATATTGGTGAACTACCAGTTATACACATACCTAGAACTACCATGAGCGGTCAATCTGACCGCGGTATTCAAACCAACATTAATATTATAATGAGAGGACAAACAATCAGATATAAGTCGTAGTTTTATTCAGGAACCTCATATAAAATATCGGCACAACCGAAACATTGTAAATAAATGAACATTTGAACAGAAATGGCTTTATATACAGGCAACTGCAAAAAATAACAAAACATCAAATAAACAAATATTTGAAAATAAATAAGTGTATATACAGCTAAATTCTTTATATACGAAACTGTATATACTGAAACGATGTAAATAAGTAACAAATAAGTAAGGTATAAACCACGACGTGCCATGCGGTTCCCATGATATATACCACCCCTTTAACCACCCCAGAAGTGGTATAGATCATCGGAACCGCACGGCCTGAAGTGGTTTATACCACTTATAACATAGCTATCTGTCATTTGTGGGAATATTTAAAACACAATTAAATTTAGACAAAACCACAAACTTTTATTGTGTATACATCTGCAGTGTAATATAGTCCCAAATTTAATTTAATTTAATTCATTGTTCGCTTATTAAAAATAAATTGCACGTTTGTTTATTGTAAATTTCTGCATCTAAAGTGCCATCTCACTAGAAATTAGAGGACTAAGCACAAGCTGTGATAATGGGTTGGGATGAGTTTCAAATGACACTGAGGAAGTAAGGAGAGCAGCTGCGATGGAGACTGAAGCCGTATCTTGAAGTGAGTTTGTTAACTCGTTATATTTGAGGCACACATATTCTAGTACGTTTTCATCCTTTTGGACCTCAAAATATGTTTTTGTTAGTTGTCAGACACCCTGACATCCAGGTCGTGCCAGATTAAGTTGACGATCGAACCAGACTTTACGCACCAATCCGACCGCGGTGTCAGGGGACAGTACTTCATTTTCCCGTAGACACTTCAAATCCAGGCCTGTAATTCGGGGGGTGTTGTCTGTCCTGATTTTCCTGACTGACAGGAATACATTATTGCTGGTTTTCTTCTACTGTTAAAATACGTATTTAGTCCAGCTCAGCGTTATAAAACTGGAGACTGAATACTGGTACCCAGTTGAACTTCTTGTACTGGCATAAAATTCCCTTAATGTTGTTGAGATTTTTTGGACTTATTTCCATAAAATGAATGTCCATATTTTTTTCTATAAGTACATTAACCAGCCCATGCTGTATTTTTTGTGTGTTCTTTTCAATATATCTTTGTTTTTTTTTCTATTTAATTTAGCTATTCCTCATCTACTGTTATGTGTCTACTCTTGCTGCTGCACTTATTTTATTTATTTATTTTTTTCAGATGGACTTGTCTTCACTCAGAAAGTTGGTGTTGTACCAGTTATGTGGAGTTTCATCCCTAAATATATTAAAGGAAATAGGTCAAATGTCACTCATTTTTGGTTGTGGTTTTGTAACTAATAACAAATAAAATGGCAGTTTGTCATGGAATTTAGAATGTAGTGGTGCGTAGTGATTTATTCAGTGTGAAGCGGCTCATTAGTATGCAAGCCATGCGATACGCTATATATATATATATATATATATATATATATATATATATATATATATATATACATACACACACACGCACGGTCATGTGATGCTGTTTAACCAATCAGATGTTGTTATTTTTCCAAGCGTGTTATCATTTAATATATATATATATATATATATATATATATATATATATATATATATATATATATATATATACATACAGTATATATATATATAAGAAACGTTTTTTAAACATGTACACAAAATGTTTAAAAGATTAAAAAATGTTTTATTTTCAGGACGTTTTGGGCAAAAGCCCTTCTCAATCTCCTACCTGTCAATCAGCAGTGAATACCCATACCCCCTACTTTCCCCTGGTTCATGTCTATATACAGTAACATAGAAACATTGTCAGGGTTCATTCAAGCAATTCAACAACTGTTTCTTACAGCTATTTAATGTTGGCCATTGCTTTACATTTCTGATTTATGTATTTCTTCTAAAATGTTTTGCTGAAGCTCTGGTGTGCTGATATATGACTGATTTATACAGTGTTTTTATTGTATTTTTTCCAAATGTATTCTTATATAACTTGCATTGCTGTCACGTCGACAAGAGACAGATAATAGTATAGGGTTTTGCTGTTATGTTTTAAATAACTGTAATTACCACATGTAGACATTAAATAATACTAGAGCTCTTGTTTTGTCTTTGCAAATGAGCATTGGAAGCATTGTTACATTTTTCCACTTGCCTGTCTTGCAGCACAGCATTTAAATATTGAAATATCTGGGTAAGGGGGGGCCAACAAGCCTACGAAGGACTAGAATATGTAGAAAAAAAAACTACAGAAAAAAAAACAGTGGAGGGGTGACCTAGTGGAGGTTGCAGGAGGATTCTTACTCCCTTGTGTCCAGTCTGACGATTGTAATCATGGTTATGTGTCCAATGTATTCTAAGTGCTTAACCATTATCATGGATTTCAGATCCATTTTATAGATGAAACTGCCACTATCCAGGGCTTTGCAAGCATTTCAAGTGTCCCATAAATGGATTAAGATGGTAAAGGTCTGTAACCCTCAGAATGTACAAGCTGCATTAACAGCATAACATGCAGACATTTAAGTAATATATATATATATATATATATATATATATATATATATATATATATATATATATATATATATATATATATATATTTTTTTTTATATATAGTCAAAGTTTCTTCAAAGGCCTGAAAATGGAAATGCCTTTTCATTACCTTGACTGCTTTAAAATGTTGTAACACAGCTCAGGGCTGGCAAGTAAATACTCTATAATAGGTCCTTCTGTTTCCAGGGAAATCTCGTATTGAATTCTGGAAGCAGACTGTAACGGAGTGGCGACGGGACAGAGCAGAGCAGAGAGAGGCTGCAGCAGAAGCCAGAGTGCGTGGCCTCTGGACTATGGACCGAGCCTCTTCATTTCTGTTGGGTGTTTTATGTTTGTCTGTTTGGTGTATTTTTCACTGTGCTCATTTACATAAATGTATTGTTTTGTTTATAATTTTATGCCTGTCTGTCTCCAACCAGGTCCGCTAGGACTGTATTTAGACTGTGCGGTGGTCTGGTTGGGTCAGTCTGTCATCGGTTCCAGTCCTGTGTGTTCCATTAATAAAAAGACGTTTATTTTATTTTCTCATACTTCTTGCAGCATCGCTACAATACTGTAATACTGTAGCTCTAGGTACACAGGTAATGATCAGCCTCAGAGAAACATTATTAGGACTTGTTCCGGAATCCCAGGATAGGGCTATTTCAACTTTAAATAGAAAAAGGTGTATTATTACTAGCTACTAGGTCTATTATTACTATGTACTAAAATATAGGATTGACAGATTTTCCATAACAGACATATACCAGCTACCAGAATCCTATGTAAGAGTCCACCATGGGAATCTTTAGGAATGCTTTAAAGGGTGTCTCATTAGCTTTTTTATATTTATTTGTATTGTTTTTTTTTAATTGAAAAGGCTATTCTACAGCCTGTCATGGCCAGTGTTCTTAAAGCAGCAGGCAGTCTCTGGCAACTTATCGTTACTTTTACCTGCCTAGCCATTAAACAAACGATGTACCTCGGGTATAACGAGGACTGGTGCTGTGACAAAGTATCCTATTGTGCAATCCAACCACAAAGATATCTAAAAAAAATATAATTTTCTAAAGGCTATAATTATGATTTCCATTACATGAGAGTAGGTGTTAAAATGTCATGCTGATATTGGACTCGGCTCTTGACAAGATAAGCACCAACTAAGACATAGCTTCTTTTACTGTAAACTAATGTGATCAACTGCATTTCCTTCCAACTGATGATGTAGATATCCTTCTGCCTGGTGTTGATGGCTGAAGTGTAATGCTGGCTCCAGGGATCAGCCTATTTTGCCTTCCTGGCGCATCGGCACACACAACAGCTGCAATGCTAGCTCCAGGGATCAACCACAGTGCGGCCTTCCTAGCGCATCAACATGACAGCCGTCTGGACTGAGCTCAGTAGGGTACTTCTCTGGGGTCTTCAAGTGGGCACCTTCCATCCTTGGTGTTTCATCGAGTAGCCCACAACACCTTAAGAGGGCTCAAGCAGCATCACCCCCCTTCGTCCCCCACTCAGCTAAGCCCAACTTACTTACCTTCCTTTACATCGACATTGCTATCTTTCTACTATGCTTGAGGTCCCCAACCACAATCTTTTCATCTCAACCAGAGCCAGATGCTGCTGCTTCAGATAAGTTCTTCAATATGGGTCGCAACTCTTGACCACTGAATCCGATGTCTCTGAGAAACCGGGTTGTGGAGTGTGCTGCACATCCTCGATAACCCACCTCCACTGGGTAAACCTGGACTCTCCATCCTTGCTGTTTCGCTTCAGCAGCTAGTTGAGGATACCGAAGTGTCTTCCTTTCACACGCCTCATCCACAGCATCCTCCCATGGCACTGTTAAATTTACCAGGTGAACAAGGCATGCTGATCCAGACCACAAGACAATATCAGGTCGAAGGTTAGTGGTGGCAATCTCAGGTGGGAAAATAAGCTGTTGTCCAACATCTGCCAGCATTTTTCAGTCTCTAGCAGCTTCCAGTTGTCCTAGATGAGTTTTGGTTTTAATACCTTTTCTTGGTGGTTGCTCCCCTGGATGAAGCAATGTTGTTCTTCGTTTGTCATATATTGCTGGCATTGATGACAACCTGTTGGTCATACTGTGCTTGGGTTTGGCTAAGGCCAAACATCGCAGCACCTGGTCATGACGGCATGTAAACTGTCCTTGGCTAAGATCCACCTTACATCCTGTCAAAATGTGTCTTAATGTAGCTGGCGATGAACACAAAGGACACCACGGATCCTCTCCTACCCAGATATTAAGGTTCTGTGGTGATGGGAGAACATCATATGTTGACCTGATGAGGAAACTGATCCTGCTCTGTTCCATTGTCCATAGATCTCTCCAGCTGATCTTGCATTGTTCCACACTCTCCCATCTCGTCCATTCTCCCTGCTTGGCCTGGAAAACTGCCTTTACGCATCTCATCCTCTCCTCCTGCTTTAGCACCTCGTTGACTACCAGCTTACTCTGTTGAGCTGGGTCTGCTTTGTGCCATGTAGGAGGAGCTGAACTGAGACCAAGGCCTTTTAAAGAGAAAAAATGTGTGAGAAGAAACAGATATTTAATTTTAAGATTATAGAGATATGCTTTAGCCCCAGTGACATCAAGAATCATCCACGTTGTTGATTTAAAATGCCATGAAATATGTTCAACACTAAAGGAAATTATAACATACCGAGAAATACAGAGGCTGGTGTGGCTGTAAGACTCTCTTTTATATGGGCTTTGGTTTGTCTTCATAAAACTCATCATTTAGAAAATTCAATTTCAGTAGATCTGTGAGAACTGCAGCATCATTCTCAAACATTTTTAAATCCAGTTATTTAAAAGTATATCATCAATGCCTGCACAGTCAGTTCTGCAAGATATTCAGTTCATAACAACCTCCAATGACACCCAATATCATTACCTTTAAATATGACCTGTATTAGTTTTTGTTGCAGGCTTTTGATATAACATTTCACACACTTCCAATATGATACACAGTCATTCTTGAGCCTACTGCAATCTGTCCTAATGATAGCAGAAATGTTTTACAAACGACTAGTGCTGAGCCTGAATCTGGATTCATCTTCAGCTTTGTTGCAAATTTGTTTTTTTCAGGATTTCAATAGCGAATTAAACCTATGGCCTCATTTGTATCTATGAAAGCGTAATAGCTCAACTAATGTTATCTTATTCAAGAATCGTTAAGACTGGAATAGGACCAAAATGACAGTGGAAGTATTATAGTCTGGGGTCCAAGTCAAGATTTTCACTTTTTTTTTGCCCCTGAAAGGAATACAATTTTACATGTGTCAGTCTGTTAGAGGGACTCCTTGCAAATAGTAGTACAATACCACCCACAACTGTATCAGCCATTGGTAGAATTTGATGTACCTAGATATTGACGTACCTAGAGTATGGCACCACAGGGCTATGAACCAATACAATACACAATGGTTCTATTCAATATTAGTGTGCTATCTGTTTTAAATCCCAGTGTTGCTATTGTTTTTTTTGTTTTGCTAATCACCTTCTTTTTTTGGTTTTCCTAATGGTTCTGCAAATGTTTGTCAGGGGGTACTACACTAGTATTATAATGATATCCCATTATTCTCTTTCAAAAAATGCTGTAAGTGAGTGTTTCATATATATATATATATATATATATATATATATATATATATATATATATATATATATATATATATATATATATAGTACTGTGCAAAAGTTTTAGGCAGGTGTGAAAAAATGCTGTAAAGTAAGAATGCTTTCAAAATAGACATGTTAATAGATTATATTTATCAATTAACTAAATGCAAAGTGAATGAACAGAAGAAAAATCTAAATCAAATCCATATTTGGTGTGACCACCCTTTGCTTTCAAAACAGCATCAAGCATCAATTCTTCTAGGTACACTTGCACACAGTTTTTGAAGGAACTCGGCAGGTAGGTTGGCCCAAACATCTTGGAGAACTAACCACAGTTCTTCTGTGGATTTAGGCAGCCTCAGTTGCTTCTCTCTCTTCATGTAATCCCAGACAGACTCGATGATGTTGAGATCAGGGCTCTGTGGGGGCCATACCATCACTTCCAGGACTCCTTGTTCTTCTTTACGCTGAAGATAGTTCTTAATGACTTTCACTGTATGTTTGGGGTCGTTGTCATGCTGCAGAATAAATTTGGGGCCAATCAGATGCCTCCCTGATGGTATTGCATGATGGATAAGTATCTGCCTGTACTTCTCAGCATTGAGGAGACCATTAATTCTGACCAAATCCCCAACTCCATTTGCAGAAATGCAGCCCCAAACTTGCAAGGAACCTCCACCATACTTCACTGTTGCCTGCAGACACTCATTTGTGTACTTCTCTCCATCCCTTCGGCGAGCAAACTGCCTTCTGCTACAGCCAAATATTTCAAATTTTGACACATCAGTCCAGAGCACCTGCTGCCATTTTTCTGCACCCCAGTTCCTGTGTTTTCGTGCATAGTTGAGTCGCTTGGCCTTGTTTCCACGTCGGAGGTATGGCTTTTTGGCCGCAAGTCTTCCATGAAGGCCACTTCTGACCAGACTTCTCCGGACAGTAGATGGGTGTACCAGGGTCCCACTGTTTTCTGCCAATTCTGAGCTGATGGCACTGCTGGACATCTTCCGATTGCGAAGGGAAGTAAGCATGATGTGTCTTTCATCTGCTGCAGTAAGTTTCCTTGGCCGACCACTGTGTCTACGGTGCTCAACGTTGCCCGTTTCTTTGTGCTTCTTCAAAAGAGCTTGGACAGCACATCTGGAAACCCCTGTCTGCCTTGAAATTTCTGCCTGGGAGAGACCTTGCTGATGCAGTATAACTACCTTGTGTCTTGTTGCTGTGCTCAGTCTTGCCATGGTGTATGACTTTTGACAGTAAACTGTCTTCAGCAACCTCACCTTAGCTGAGTTTGGCTGTTCCTCACCCAGTTTTATTCCTCCTACACAGCTGTTTCTGTTTCAGTTAATGATTGTGTTTCAACCTACATATTGAATTGATGATCATTAGCACCTGTTTGGTATAATT
Organism: Acipenser oxyrinchus oxyrinchus; assembly: GCA_030684275.1. Classification (NCBI taxonomy): domain Eukaryota; kingdom Metazoa; phylum Chordata; class Actinopteri; order Acipenseriformes; family Acipenseridae; genus Acipenser; species Acipenser oxyrinchus. Next base: position 94,020,719 of record CM060249.1, read on the forward strand.
GTTTAATCATACACCTGACTATATGCCTACAAAATCCCTGACTTTGTGCAAGTGTACCTAGAAGAATTGATGCTGTTTTGAAGGCAAAGGGTGGTCACACCAAATATGGATTTGATTTAGATTTTTCTTCTGTTCACTCACTTTGCATTTAGTTAATTGATAAATATAATCTATCATGTCTATTTTTGAAAGCATTCTTACTTTACAGCATTTTTTTTCACCTGCCTAAAACTTTTGCACAGTACTGTATATATATATATATATATAGTTAGTTAGTTTATATTTTTGTTATATAACTAATATCATAATTTATTGTACCGAAATATCTCAACAAAAATCTGTTTTAATGAACCCCCACAATTTTAAAGTCTGTTTAAATGTGTTTCCCTTAAACTAGCAATTACTAAATTCAGCCTTCTCAGATTATTTTCTACCCTCATTTTTGGATAACAGCACAGCAATCAAGCTCCTTTGTTTTGGGTTTCTCATTAATCACTACATCAAGGATCTGTAATTTGTATAAAGTGATTTCAAATTGTAATTACGACCAGACTGACAGCCCCTTTGGTCACCCTTACCCCTGTTCTTTATACAACTTCCTTGATACTCAAATAAAATGTCAAGGAATTCAGCTGTAGCAATGGAGAAAACGTTAGGTTACGGATGTAACCTCGGATCCCTGAAAGAGAAGAAGACCAACAACAATACTTTTGGGATATGCCTGCCACAGGTCAGGTATTTACTGAAGGGTTATGTTGCCCTGGTCGCCAACTTGCTGGCCATTCAAGCCACAGTGAACACCCCCATATTGTGCCACATGATCAGGGTGCCTGGGACGAATAATTTGATTAGGTTTTTGTTTCTTTTTTTTTCTTTTTGTTCTCTTTTGCACATTTTCAATGAATCCGTTTTTTTGCTGCTTTTGGTCCCTTTTATATATATGGACATAATTCCTTTATTTATTATCCAATTTGTTAATAAAAAAAAGAAAAAAAGAAATTCCATGTTCCCTACTTGTTGAAGTTTCATTTTACAGTCAGATTTGAGCTGGCCATGCTAAAATATTTTTACAAACAATAAATAATGTTTTTATTTTCTAAAAAGTGTCTCTCTTTATCTGTGGTTTTTGTTATCTGTATTGAACAGGGTGAGTTTCAGACTATTTTACTTTTTTATGAAAGTCTAGTGTGTGCACATTCATTTCATGTAGCCACAAATCTAACAACAGTAAAAAACAGGCAAAAATCGCTCAGGCCCTAAAGATGTATTTGAGTTGACATAATTGTGCCCAACAGCACCCAGGAAATCAAGGACCACTGCATTTAATTGGCTGTGATTGGAAGTGACTGTTGACAAACTGGGAAGCCAGTGGGATGCAGAGAATGGTGACATTTCAGACGTTTCAGTAAATGGTTATTATATAATGGTTATGTAATGGGCATATAATTTTTTTACACATGGCACCCCATACTCTCTCTCTCTCTCTCTCTCTCTCTCTCTCTCTCTCTCTCTCTCTCTCTCTCTCTCTCTATATATATATATAGAGAGAGAGAGAGAGAGAGAGAGTATGGGGTGCCATGTGTAAACATATATATATATATATATATATATATATATATATATATATATATATATATATATATATATATACACACACACACACACATATCATAATGTACATGAAAATGTCTATATAAATTGTATGAGGGCCAATATACTCAAATATACTACTTTACACAAAACACATTAACTAGAAGCAGCTTTTCTAGAACACTGACAAAAAAACTCGATATCACAAATGTAATATAATGGAGGAAAGTATGTAGTGTATATAATGTATATCTGAGTATATAATGCTGTCTCAACATTTAACTTATTTCCAAAATATAACGTTTTTAACAGCACTGAAAAAAAGATACTGACAAGCTGTGAAAATGCAAAATAGTAAACAGTACCACTATGAAATGTACCTTTTTATGACTTCTGTCAGGACACTTGACTTCTTTTCTCGCACACTTGATAACAATGCTCATTACATGTTCTAATTCTGCAACTTTTCCACATAATGCCTGTTGATGCAGAATCCAGTGTAAGAAAACAGTTACTTCTGCATTTCTTTCTTTAATTTTTTCCAGCACTCTGCTGCAGTGCTAGCCAATCCAGTCTTTGCTCAGTCATGGTGACCCTCTGTTGTAATCCCACCAGAAGTTTCTTCCAAGGTAATTCTGCACTTTCCATGGCTTCTTGAAGTTAAAAAGTCCTTTCCTTTAATTAAGACTCCATAGCTTCTTTAATTTCCAGTAAACTCAAAATACATTGCTTTGTGCAGCGTGTCATAGTGACGTTGTATGGTATAATCTTTCATAACTGTAACCGTTGCACTACAAATCAGACATGTTGCCTTGCAGTCAAAATTATTCAGTGAAAAAAATCATCTGGCTAACGATTTTGGAATCTTCTGTGTTCTGCCTACACCTTTCGCTTCCGTGACATCTCCAATTACTTTTTTGCTACTGATTTTAAAGATACTGTGTGCTATTTGATTGGCTATTTTACTACCTCTGTGAGCTGTGATTGGCTTAATGGGAATGTCACTCATACCATGCAGATTGCACATGTTGAATACACGCGTTATATTAAAGAGGCGGGTTGTTTTAAAGAATTCCAAAATGATACAGTACATCAATGCAGTTTTATAAACTAATGGGTGGGCCTGCTTTAGAGTAGTAATTATTTATTTTAAACTATGTCATTCAGATGTAACTGCAACCTACTTAATAAACCCTGCTAGCCCTGCTAAAGCTCATGTGGAATTATATTAAATTTCTCACACAGAGAACAGGTTTGCTCTGCAGGGTGGCAATACCAACAAGGAAGAAAATTGAGGCTACGTCTCATCAATCAATATTTCTCAAGTAAGCAGAACAAAAATATGCCATTCCACAACATGACTTTTATTGTATATTCATTAAAGGAGAAAGGAAAAGGTTTTTTTTTCAGACAAGGAATGCATGTTAAACTTAAAAGGTAAGCAGTGCAGTTTCACTTTACGTTGTCTCTGCCTGTCCTGCTGCTGAGTGCTGTGTCTGTTGATCGCTCATTTACGGTCAATGTAAGCCACCTCCACCTTCACAATAAGCTACTGACCAAAAGGTACGCCAGGACTGCTGAGGCTTTTGATATCACGGTGGTCACGGGTAAGTCTCTGACATTTTCATGGACATTAAATTAACGCTCAAAATACATGTAGTGTGCACAGTGTGGTATGTAAATTAGCCACATGCTGTGCATGTAATTAATGCGTTCTCTGTTCGCGCACGTTAGTCTCACTACTTTACGTGTGCGCTAACTCCGAATGTTGTGCCCTTTCGTAAATGAGGCCCTAAATGTAGAATGTAGCTTGGGTATTTGGAGCTAATAAATGATTAACACTGTAAAATGTTAAACATGATCTGGTCTCATCCTGATAGCGTAACAAAGGGCCAGACCAAATCAAAGTTAGCACTTAGCGAACGAGGACGCGAAAGCATTTGCAGCAACAAAACACAAGAACAATTCCAAGCGAAATCTTGCAGAACCAAAACAAGCCCTTTTCACCCTTCAAAAAGCAGCTGTCGCTTGTTGACTACAAGTGGGATGAGAAGGGGGAGTGGTTTGCTATCACCCGACCATATCTACTCAATTCCAGCCATAAATCACATCGCAAGACTTTCGCAGGACCGGATTTTTATAATCAACTTCGAACTTGTCAAAAGCTATCGCGTATTAAGTGAATAGTAAAAAAAAAAAAATAATAATAATAAAAAAATAACACTAAACATCCTGATATTTGCAAAAACCCCCCCCAAAAAAAGTACATGCCTCAAGATGCTCCACTGACCTCATATATCAAACACTTGCACACAACACTGAATAATTTAAAATTAATAATTTACAGTATCAGATATTAGTATATGTATTATTTCTATTATTATCATAATATATGTTGTGTTCGTTGAACCCTTAAACAAAACACGCACAAGACGTTTTCTTAAGCCTACTTTTTTATTTATTTTTTTGCCACAGTTCGAGTTAAATGTTTAATAAAGCAATACATATTATTTCTTTAATATGTACAAACAATAAACTATTTTCTACTCACGGAGAGGTTTGCTTGAAGCAGTGCCTCTCAGTGATGGTAAAGATTTTTAGCTATTTTTTCTTTTATTTCTTATCTTTGTAGTAAGCTACAACTACGAAGGGTACACTTTTTTTTAAAGTCCATGGACATATTTACACGTCTTCTATGACGTCACCTACCTCTGTTCAAATTATTCATTTCTTAAAGGCACAGTGGTCCATTACATTGAACTTCGATCAAACGCAAGGCTAACAAATGTAAACAAACTAGAATACTAATAAAGAACGTATGAATGTTTTAACCACTTTAAATATATGAACTTTTAGTTTTAAACATTTGCATTGCTAGTACTTAAACATGTTGGCCTAAACAGAAACATTATGAAGCCCAAATTCACAGCAGGTAAGAACAAGCCCACCGTTCCAGTACAAAGGAGCACATTTTGGCTATACCGTATCAGCATTACAAGCGGTCCCTTCGAAACGTATAAATCTGTGTAGATAAGAAAATTACGTAATACCTATAAAGGTCATCTCAGAAGCATGAAGTTTTTAATTTTTCTTTTTTGTTTACGAGAGAAGAAATAATAATAATAATAATAATAATAATAATAATAATAATAATAATAATAATAATAATAATAATACAACTACCCGACTGCCCGTTTAAAAAAAATAAAACTTTTTTTCTTTTTTTCTCGGCACTGGATAGCATTTCATTCGACTTCTTATTGTATATAATATGTACCGGTATTGATCCTGGCGACAGTGTTACGTTGATTTTTGAATGTTCTAATCGCCCCAAGCTGGCATTGCATGATGCTGACACAAGCCAGGGCACCGTATGGATTTTTACAAAAATCATGAAAACAATGTGGCACGCTTTCATAACAGTGACAGAGCAATGCAGCACGATGCTGCAAACGCCGTGGAAACGAGGTAATTGCCAAGTGTGTGTGTGTGTGTGTGTGTGTGTGTGTGTGTTTTTTTTTATCAAACTCGCGTATGTATTTTTCAATGTTTTACACAATAAAAATAAAAGCAGATACTTATTATTATTATTAAACGCATTTTATTATTATTACTACTAGTAGTAGTTGTATGTAATAGCATTCATTCACTGATATTCAAACGAAACAGTAGTACAACACAAACTTTTATTTTAATTTTTTTTTTCTGCCCTGGTTGTCTTCGCCTGCCTTTTCGCATGTTACCGCCTTGTTTCCGCCCCTTCAAAATGTCACAAATACCGGCTGGGGATTAGTCAACAGCTGTTTTCATCTTACTGTCGGCGGTCCCTCCTACTCCTCCGAAACTTCTCTCCGCCCATTTTGCGGATTGAAAGTGGCTAGTTTTGGTTTTGTGATAAAGAAAATGCAATATGGAAGCTAGCGATATTATCAATCAATCTTTATTTTATATAGCGCCTTTCATAGTGGGCCACCATCACTATTATCGCATACACACTCTTTCGCAAGTGCGATCGGGGTTTGATTTGGTCCAGCCCTTAATTCCATGTTTACCATTCATAAACCTTACAATTGAAAGTAAAATAATGCAATAAAAAATAAACCAAGAAACGAGCAACTCAGTTAATGCCTAAATTATTATTTTTTTGTTACTAGAAACAGAATTAAATAAAATTGTTAATAATAATAATAATAATAATAATAATAATAATAATAATAATAATAATAATAATAAAATCTGTCACTGCTGCTTAGTTATTCTCCTGTTTAATTATTGATTTAGTGTTAACCATGAGTACTTGGTCAAATGCCATTTGTTGACTGACACTATAACAACAAAGTCAATGCGATCAATTGGTATCTCAATAGCCTCATCTCTTGAAACAAAAGTCAATGCACAATCTCTGCTGGACTGACAGCAAGTTGTAAACCAGCAAAATGCATTAGGACACAACCAGACAACACAGTCAGTACCAACACAATAGCTACATGATTTGCTGTAAATGTACATGGTACATTTTAAGTTTACTATACATTTTGAGATAACTATAGTTTATCAAGCATTTACAAACTGCTACAGCATAACATGTTTTCTTAATAGTGATTACATTATGCTACTGTAATTACTATTTTTCTTACATGGAATATCACTGTAAACCTTTATAAAGAGGACCGGGACAATGCTCTCCCCAAAATGCATAATATATCTTTTCATTTTTGATTATTAGATTTTTTTTTAATTATGTGATGAAACAAAACGTAACACATATCAAATATAAACTGAGAACACATTCTAAATAATTAATAGAATCAATATCATATTACTGTGTTGTTCATCAGAGTAAACAAATACAAAACAAATCATAACCCTAATAATATTTTATCTCAAATAAAGAATCCAAATTTTGTCAACTGGAAAATCACTTATCGTACTATAATTACTTTTTCCCCCACCAATATTTCAATATTACTTTCACATTAGAAAATGAATAATGACTGATTTAAAACAAACATGTACTTCTATCTGGGGCAGCAGTGTGGAGTAGTGGTTAGGACTCTTGACCAGAGAGTTGTGGGTTCAATCCCCAATTGGGGACACTGCTGCTGTACCCTTGAGCAAGGTACTTTACCTAGATTGCTCCAGTAAAAACCCAACTGTATAAATGGGTAATTGTATGTAAAAAAAAAAAAAGTGATATCTTATAACAATTGTAAGTCATCCTGGATAAAGGGCGTCTGCTAAGAAATAAATAATATCTGACATGTGCTTTACAGTTTGTTATTTCAATTTTTTTTAATAAGATGAAGGGTTAATTGCAGCTGTCTCTTGGAAAGCAATGGGTGTTTTCTTGAAGAGAAGATATCAGGTCTATCAGCTGATTTGATGATCACATTTCAGGCCCGCCTCTTTCTGCGTCTCTGGAACGCAAGTGAAGAGGCATCTGGGAATTGCAGTTTTAACTAACACTTTGCTGTATGATAGAAGTGGTTTGGAGTTTGATGGTTTGACAGTTCACCAGCAGACAAGATTTGAGCATGTCAAACAAAAAGTCAGTGCATGGGGACTATGGTTTAGAATCGAGTCCAAGGGTGTTAGCTTACCAGATTAAAACACATTTTTGTTTTATTCATTCCATTCTTTAATAATTAATGTTTTACCTGGCATTTAAAATAATTTGTTATTAGATTTGCCAATTGTTGCTTAGTTTGAGTAGGCCAGGCAAACCATGTGGTGTGTAGAAAATATATAGTTTTCAGGGTGATATAAATATATAGGTTGATACTGTATCTTGATGTTTTTTTGTGTGATTTTCAACAGTGTAAAGTGAAAAGGAATATGTGACTTAAATTTAGTTACTTCATCTATACTAATAAAATAGCTTTATTTACAATTTTCCCTACAAATCTGGGGCTATTTTTGACAGTTTTGACACATTTTTTGTAGTAATTTTTTTATAATTCATTTTTTGGAACTAAGTTTGTGAGAGATTTACAGGTACACCTTGGGGCTATATAAAAGAGCTGAAACATTTTTCTAACACGTGACTTAAAGACCATTTTTTATTTAAAATTTGTCAGGCCTTCTTCAAACTGGACAGCACCTCTTCTATTTTGCACAGGGACAGGAAGTTTCTTTACAATCCTTTCTATTTCAATGACATCAGTGTCTTCAGCAGGTGGGTGTGTGAACACTCCATTTTTCTTTCTTCTCAAGAACTTCACTCTGAAGTATTTTTCATCTTCCTCAATCACATTAAGAAACAGTACCACAAAGTGTTTCAGGCTCTTCCTTCCTGTGTATTTGACAACAACCCAGTCATCTTGTCTTACATCAGGTGCAGGTTCACCATCCCTCTCTCTCTCTGTGGTGATCTCAGGGTAGACAGGAGGTCCACCACACACTCACACTGTAGACTCCACAGAGCTGTCAAGGTCTTACTGTCTGTGACCCTCACGTGATGGTAACCTGTCCAATCACTGCAGATGGCTTAATGGGATATATTCCAGTTTTTGCAAAGCCAGCCTTCAGATTTTCACTTTCAGTCTGTTGAAGTTTGTGTACTAGCTTTTTCAGTAGCTGAGGAAAGGTATCTTTTGGTATTGTGGTACACTTGTGTCCTCCTTTCTTCCATGAAGTAAGAATTTCTCTCCATGCACACTTCATTGGTCTGAAGTATGCCACATCAAGAGGCTGGCATAGGTGGGTACTGTTTTGGAGGGAGACAGACAAATCTGATATCATTATCCCTGCATGCACGTAGAATAACTGCTGAGAAATGGGGGGACAGGTTATTTCCAATCATAACTTTTGTGCCTTCATGTCTTTTGCAGTAAGGGAGAACTATTAAAAGGAACCAATCCTCAAAGCACCATGCATCAAACCAGCCACTCTTGGTACGGTTGTAACGTGTTGTTGGGGGTCCACCACTGGTCCAGGTATCCCATATATGTACACAATATATGGAGGAAGAATATTCCCTGAGGCAGTTCCTGCAAACATAATGCTGGTGCATGTCTTGGTGGATATGACCCTCTCTGAGTATTTGGTTCCACTTTTAAATATGCAAGTAGCCCTGCCTGGGTCATCAGAGAGATTGGTTTCATCATAACTTATGATATTTTCAGGAGGAACACCATCAACAGATGCTTGCAGATTAACAAAATATTCTTCAATGGTTTCTCTAGTGACTTCAGCACATTTTCTGCAAATGTTTTGGCACAATCTTGCAGTTAGTATGACCTTGTGTCTGCTAAGGAAAGAAGCTGCCCATTCCAGTCTGATTGTGTTGTTTTTAAAATGGGTCACCTTCCGTTCTGTCTTGTCTAAATAACGCTTGGCCAACAATCGCAGGTCAGTTTGATCAAAACGAAAACCTCATTCTGCAACTGTAACAAGGTGATCCCGAATAGTAACTTCTTCCTTTTCGCTGAAAACTGTTTGTGCACCAGGCTTGATTGTGCATTTGTTAATGAGGTGGTTGTGTAGTGTGGCTCATTTCACTTTGTATTGTAATGCTGCCTTTCTAATTGTAAAGCCTCTTCATCTCACAGCATTGACAGCTCTCTGCATGGCGAGTTTCGTATAATCATGGTAGCTTCGAGCACCAAGTTTTCTTTTAAACCTTCGAACCATTTCTACCATCTAATGCCCTTCAGCTATGAGGATTTCCTAGTTTGAAATTGTTATCGCAAGATTTAATGTTAACACCCTCACATGATCAGTAACAAGATGTAAATCACATGATATGCGGTAAAGTAGTATGCGGTATAGTAACGTTAGTACATATGCAGAACTATCAGTATTAGGTCCTCTGCTATCCCTAATCTACATTAATGACTTAGAGTCTGGTGTAGTAAGCAAACTTGTTAAATTTGCAGATGACACAAAAATAGGAGGCGTGGCAAACACAGTTGTAGCAGCAAAGGTCATTCAAAATGATTTAGACAGTATTCAGAACTGGGCAGACACATGGCAAATGACATTTACTAAAAAAAAAAGTAGAAGGTACTGCACGCAGGCAATAAAAATGTCCATTACAAATACCATATGGGAGATACTGAAATTGAAGAAGGAATCTATGAAAAAGATCTAGGAGTTTATGTTGATGTCAATGTGTCAATGTGGGGAAGCTATAAAAAAGGCCAACAAACTGCTTGGATATATAGTGAAAAGTATTGAATTTAAATCAAGGGGAGTAATGCTAAAACTTGCATTTGTAAGACCTCATCTAGAATATTGTGTTCAGTTCTGGTCACCTCGCTACAAAAAGGATATTGCTGCTCTAGAAAGAGTGCAAAGAAGAGCAACCAGAATTACTCCTGGTTTAAAAGGCATGTCATATGCAGACAGGCTTAAAGAATTGAATTTATTCAGTCTTGAACAAAGAAGACTACGCGGCGATCTGATTGAAGCATTAAAAATTCTAAAAGGTATTGACTATGTTGACCCAGGGGACTTTTTTTTACCTGAAAAAAGAAACAAGGACCAGGGGTCACAAATGGAGATTAGATAAAGGGGCATTCAGAACAGAAAATAGGAAGCACTTTTTTACACAGAAGATTGTGGGAGTCTGGAACCAACTCCCCAGTAATGCTGTTGAAGCTGACACCCTGAGATCCTTCAAGAAGCTGCTTGATGAGATTTTGGGATCACCAAGCTACTAACAACCAAATGAGCAAATAGGGCCAAATGGCCTCCTCTCGTTTGTAACCTTTCTTATTTTCTTAAGCTATTTATTTATTTATTTATTTTGCTTGGTGATAACAGACCAAACACATTGAGCTAATTTAACTAATTAATGACTACATAATATCAGCTTTAGAAATTCTCTGTTTTTCATTTGCTTCCCAAAATAATGTTAGACTGCGTAAAACAAATCATTTATAAAACAAATACGTGTCCAGACACAAGACCGTTAAATAATCAAGAGCAGAATTTCATAAGCTAGAACATCTTTTATGACTTTGAATAATTTGTAGAAATTTAGTGATGACTGATAATGTGTTTGCAAGATATCGCTTAACAGGAGCACAGCAGTGACAATGGCACTGAAATCTCTGTGATTCTTTCTTCTTTTCCTCTATGACACCTTGATAAGGCAATTACAGCGTAATTACCTTAACAAGTGGCATTACAGGAAATTATTGTCATTCTCTTGCTAAAATAACACATAATCATCGGTGAGAGAATTTCAGAATCTCCAATCAGCATCTCATTAACTGTTGCAGGCTCAGGAAGCAGACTGTAATCTGTAGCCAATAATTGACAAACAAATTACTGCTCAAAAGATGAAGACCGCAGTGAGGAAATCAACAGGAGTGCAACCTGGCTAACTCCCTGTGGTTTGATTTCTATTTAATATGCAAAAGTTAATTGTATTTAGTGCAGTTTTAATACTTGAAACTGCCCTGATTACACACGCTTGCCTTTCTCAAACAATGAAACAAAAGCCAGCATTTAATGTTAAAAGCTTATACTGTAGTATGAAAGCACAGGTGTAAAAGATGGCTTGAATGCCCATATTCCATTTGATTACCTTAATATAAATCAGATTGTCCAAGCAATATTGCCTAAGCACAGAGAAAAGCTCCTTCTGTTTTATCTCCAATTCTTAACCATCAGAAATTTCAAAATTAGTCATTATCAGATCATTTATGATTAGTGCATTACAATGATTTTTTTTTTTTATGAGAGTAGCTGTTATTTACTTCATGTTAATATTGGACTCGGCTTTCGTCAAGACAAAATGAGATAGTAGTGGGGACCAACCAAGACATAGCTTCACTGTAATATATGAGCCTGCAGTGCTTTTCCTCTGCCAGGTAACGTGGATTTCCTATTGGCTCTGTGTTGATGGCTGAAGTGTAATGCTGGCTCCAGGGATCAGTCTATTTGCGGCCTCCCTGGTGCATCAGCACACAAAATGGCAGTGATGCTGTCTCCAGAGATGAACCAAAGTGCTGCCTCCCTGGTGCCTCAGCATTGGACCGGTCTTGAAAGAGCTGGTTGGGGTGGGCACCTCCCATCTTCTGTATTTCATCGACTTGTTCACAACACCTCGGAAAGGCTTTGATGCTTGCATCTCACCTCTCCCACTTGGACTGTGTCTATTAAACCTCCATGTTACCACCTTCCAAGACTCTTTACAGGGTTTTCTGACATCAATATAGAACACCTTACCCACTACTTTGTCTTTGATGATCGAGATGCTCCTCAACTTGGCGGGCTTGAACTGCATATGTGCCCATCTGATGTTACCTGCTAGTTTGCCAAGTAACTGATTGGTACAGGCTGCCATTGTAGTCGTGGTTGTCATGTTGTCCATGTATTCTCTACGTGGTGGCAGCCTGTGACAGAGACAGAATGATTTTTGGTGATAAATCTCCCTCCCAACCTGTGAGGGCGCTGTGTAAAGGGAACAGAGAGCCCTGGACTGGATGACCAGACAATTAATTCCCAGGGTTAGGTGGAAGTCGGCCATCTAGAAAGGGGGTGGAGCTGCGGTACACTAAATCATCGACCCGGAAGGGAAACGATGTGGCAGCCACAGATTGGAGGAGCGGTTGGAATCGTTAACCAAGGGGTCATGACTGACGATACATAAGGGGACGTAGCGAGGTGATGTGTTCCTTTGTTATGGTTAACGCTAAACCGGAAGGAGACCCATATTGCAATCGTGAGTGTTTTGTTGTGTCTAAAAAACTGTTTGTTTGTTGTTATTAGACCGCGAACATGATCCGGAGCTGTCGCTAAAGGCCAGCACTAAACCCAGACAACATTTCACTTTTGTCACAAACTGTATTTGCACCACGAGGACTATAGCACTCACTGTGGACTTGTGATCGTGTTTGTGTTACATGTGGGTGTTTAAATATCGGGACTGTTATTTTGGGGCCAACCCATGGATTAAACAGAACAATACACAACCCACTGTGTATTGCCTGTTTTCATTATTGTTTACTGTTTTGTCATCGGACTTTGGATTGCAAAAATAAAACTCCATTTCACCAGTACTTTGTTGTCTGTCATTGTCTTCAGCGCTGCATCACCCCTACACCTGCACACTGCCAACCACTTTACCACACAGCCGCACTCCAGAAGCAGCAGTTTTCATGACATTACTCATTTGGAGACCCTAATAATGACTTCCATTGCCATGGCGAAGGCCAGTGTAGAAATGGTGCAGCCTGCCATGATTCCGAATTTGACAAACTGGCAAGTAGTGGTAAACACTGGAGATGAAAAACAGAATCATGCTCTTTTGTGAAGATTTGGGTCTAATGTCTCAGAGAATGAGGAGTGGTTAGGATTGAAAATATCTGCAATAGTTGTATTTTCTTCACTGCAGCATTTTGTTTTGTTTACAATTGGGTTTAATATTGTGCTTTATGCCTGTTACTGTATAGTTCTGTTTGTTGTTTTCTCTTCATAAAAATAGAGCTATTGTTATTTCATACAGTATGGGCAACATACGAAAGCCTATGGTAATTCAATATTCCAAAAGATGTGTTGTTGACATTTTAAATGTTTGAATTTAAACCTAACAAATCTTCCTTTAGCTCCATGCTGTATACATAAAGGCTTAGTTTCCAAGGGAAAAAAATCCATGTTGAGAAAAGAAATACCTACTCAAATAATAACACATGGTGTAGTATTTGGCAGGATTCTGCTGACACTGTTACAAATTCTATGAAATCCTTTGAGAAAAGCTAAATTAGAGAAAACATGTCTATTTTTCTTAATCAAAGCATTTTTTAAAAGACATACAGTACTTATTTTTGAATTCAGTAACCAACAATATTTTCCAACCCACAATTCCCGTAACCATAGCTTTATCAATAGAAGTGATCTGAATTACACATTAGTATAAAGACATTAAAATGATTAAACATGGAATATTAAGACAAGCATTAAGAGTGCCATTAATTATGCATGCTCAGTAGCATATAATGGTAAGCTTTCTCTATTCTGCAGGAACTTTCTCTTCTCACATTGAAAGTTACACCCCATTTTGGCGCTTTCCCTTTCAAAGAATGCAGGGAGATACATTTACAGTGTAGTAAAATATATACTCCCAAGCATTATACAATATTGCACCGAAGTAAAAAATGAGGCTTGCCAGGATGGTTGGATTTACGAATTGAACGGTTTATTAAAGAATAAAACACAGAAAAATGTAAGTGCAACGTGGTGCAAATTAACCATAACACAATCAGTATTCCCTTCTCTTCTCATCAGCTCCAGCTCCTCACAATACAGATTTGCCCTGTCTTTATATGCCTGCTCAGCTCTCGCCGCTCCGCCCATCCCACCAACCACAGGCAAGAACAGGTCCCCTCCCCTCCTGTAAACCTTATGCACCCCGCCATTCATTTACAGTGGGGGCTCTTTGCATGCCTGTGATTGGTAGTCGTTATTCCCGACGGCGTGAACTGGCAGGCTTGTAGGGTGATAAGAGTTGCATGCCTGAGCTCTGCAGAGCTGATGCTTGGCATCCTCCACAAACAGTCCCGCAGGAGAAACCCTGACTATGCACAACCGTACCGCCCGGGCCCATCGTTACAATATGTTTATCACATTTACATTGTTTTAATTTGGGACTTTCAAGGAATAATAGGTCAACTTTATGGCAACACTTTACATTATGTCTCTAATTACTGTGTATTTACTTAGTATTTACTTAGTAAATATATGTGTGCTTACACATAATTACAGTGTTATTATGCATAGTTACAATGTATTTAATGTGTACGGTATATGTAACTACACAATTGTATCAGAGAAGGATTAGAGACACAATGTAAAATAAATACATTCTACATGTATTCACTTGTACATATTGTATGTAGAGAGTTTAACATTCGACCTTGAATACAAATATAAACGTGATAATGAATTAGGATGCATTCAGACAAAGTGGTGCACAGATAATTCAATATCCAACTAACCTGACAAAGAAACAGTTAAATGATGCATACAGTTTAAACTACATAATACTGTTCAAGTTTTCTAATGAGCTTTGCACCCACTCAGAGCACTATATTAAATCAGAGGATAACCTGAAATGATAATTATTATACTTAATCAGTATTAAGGAGTGGCTGAGGTATTAAGGTTCCCTTGATTGAAAGCATCAGCGAGATTCTATATAAAACAGCAGCATTTAGCAATGTTGTTGATGTTTCAAGTGTCTTTCACTGTGGCATGGTCCTCATTACAGGCAAGTTTGAAAGGACATTTTAAGGTTAGATTTATCCTTATAATATACCAGTATTGGTACTTTATTAACACCATACCCATCCAAATATAATCACATAAACATATCCCTATGTGGAAGGGTGGTGGGCAACTCACTGACACCAGGAGACAGTATTTTATTCGTAACGCCGCTCAGGTGCACTGATTTATTGCGTCCAGGAGATGGCGTTGTTGTCCGTGGACTGGATACTGGCGACAGTAACCAGCACCACGGCTTGTACCACAACAGGTACACAAGCAAGGGCACAACAAGTGCTCGTAAATAATAATGAAAACCAAAGGCGAAAGAAAAAGGGAAAATAAAACACAGTAATAAAACTACAAACAAAAGTGCTGCTTACGCAGTGCCCCCACTGCCGCTAAGCCGGTCAGCACGAGCCTCCGTCCTGCGCTAGCTTGCTTTACACTGGGATGGCCGGAGTTCCCCTAAACCCGTCCCTTTGGGTGTGTAGCCACGTATTTTATTTTGATTTTTTTTTTATTCGTTATTTTCAAGCCGGCTGTTATCCCCAGCCTGACTTGCCTCGTTTTCCTCCTTTTTATCACCTGACGTCTGCGGTCAGGGTCACGGTGTGTTCCCCAATACGGCCACCCGAGTGCACCTAAAGCACCGTTCTTAAGGGCCGAGCAATCTCCCAAGGCCCCCCTCTCAGCCACTCAGAGAGAGGGAAAGCACACACACCCTCTTCCCCACCTCTCCGTGTCATCGCCATGACTGCCAGGCGGATCATAGGAGACTGCTGCCCTCTACCTGCAGCAATACGCATGTGCCAGATAGTCAGTCCAGGTCTCCCCTGCTACACCCTATAATAAATTTGCAAGATCTCCACAAAGCGTTTCATTATATCATACTGTATGCATTCAAAATTAAAACAATATTTGCTTCAGAAAAATCATTCAAAACCCTTTTGCTTTGGGGTAGTCTTGCTAATGACTGCCAGTGGGGCTTCATATCGAACCTGTCTGAGAGAAAAGGTATGATAACTGTATCGAGAGTTTGGCATAGCTAGTTGGCAAACCAAAAAAGAATATGTTTTTAAAAAGTATGCATAATTGATCATTAATGCATGTAGATTTTGACTACAGAAGAAAATAATGAATAAAACAAAATAATTCAAACTTCTAGCTGGAGGTCATGTAATTAATAAATGCACCATTACAAAGGCTAAACACAAATGATTGAGGATTATTCATTTCTTGTGAAACACAGAATGTAAAATATATGACTGCATAATAATGTAGCATCAATAAATACACAAGCTCTCTCAGGAATCACTGCTTACCAAAACCATATTGGTCAATACACAAGCTCTCTCATCACTGCTTACCAAAACCATATTGGTCAATACACAAGATCTCTCAGGAGTTGCAAGTATTTGCACAATACCCACACAGCGTGTGCAGTATAACTTACAGACAATGGCCACCACTGCCCCACACCCTCGCTCCAATTTTCCAAAAAAAACTGAAAATGCACTTCAAATATTTTTGAAAGCCTTTTGTGCGTGGATAACATAAAATGCACAGCAATTTCCATGCCAAGAGTTTAGCATTGGAAGCATTGATAATTCACAAGCTATTGGTGCTTAAACGCAAATATTCAGTACATACATTAAATCAGGCTCAGTACAGCCCTGTTTTAAGAACGACTTTAAATTAAAATAAACCATTCATGAAGACTGAAGTAATTGTCACTTTGGCTATGCATCCAGACAAATTAGAGGCAATGTTACTGAAAATCGCATTGGATATGGTCTAAAACCCTTTAAAATCCCCTTTTAAATATCTCAGTTAGCTCTGGATAGTTGCCCTCAGATTCCAAATCAGATTTAAATCCACCATCACATGAAAATGGATCATCCGTTCAACTGCAACAGCTTCTGTTTATTCCTGTATTACCAATTGCATGGTCTCTCTCTCTCTCTCTGTATATGTGTGTACATATATATATATATATATATATATATACAGTGCCGAGAAAAAGTTTGTGAACCCCTTAGGATTTTCACATATTTCAAACCTAAAATGTTATTAGATCTTAAAGTCCTAATAATAGATAAAGATAACCCGATTAAACAAATGACACAAAACATGATAGTTTTTCAACATTTATTTATCCACAAATGATTCAACATTCAATATCCATGTGTGAAAAGTAAGTGAACCTTTAGATTCAGTAACTGGTGGCACCCCTTTGAGCAGCAATGTCTTCAACTAAGCGTTTCCTGTAACTGTTAGTCAGTCTCTCACATCGGTTTTGAGGAATTTTGGCCCATTCCTCCTTACAGAACTGCTTAAACTCAGTGACATTTGAGGGCTTCCTTGCATGGACAGCTCGCTTCAGGTCCTGCCACAACATTTCGATGGGGTTTAGGTCCGGACTTTGACTAGGCCATTCTAAAACGCAGAATTTCTTCTTCTGCAGCCATTCTTTTGTAGATCTGCTTGTATGTTTAAGATCATTGTCTTGCTGCATGATCCACTTTTGGTTCAGCTTCAGCTCACGGACGGATGGCCTGACATTCTCCTCTAGAATCTTCTGATACAATGCAGAATTCATGGTTGTGTCAATGATAGCAAGCCGTCCAGGTCCTGAGGCAGCAAAGCAGCCCCAAACCATCACACTCTCACCACCATGCTTGATGATTGGGATGAGGTTCTTCTGTTCAAACGCAGTGTTTGGCTTTCGCCAAACATAACGTTTCTCATTGAGGCCAAAAAGTTCTACCTTTGACTCGTCTGTCCAGAGAACATTGTTCCAGAAGTCTTGTGGATCATCTATGTGCTCTTTGGCGAACTTCAGATGGGCAGCAATGTTCTTTTTAGAGAGCAGTGGTTTCCTCCTGTCTATCCTTCCATGAACACCATTTTTGTTCAGTCATTTTCTGATAATTGAGTCATGAACACTCACATTAGCCAAGGCGAGAGTGGCCTGCAGATCCTTGGATGTTACTCTGGGGTTCTTTGTGACTTCCTTGATGATTTTCCGGTTTGTTCTTGAAGAGATTTTCGTAGGATGACCGCTTCTGGGTAGATTGACTGTGGTCTTGAACTTTCTCCATTTGTAGACTATCTGTCTGACAGTGGATTGGTGGAGCCCCAAATCCTTAGAAATGGTTTTGTAACCCTTTCTAGACTGATGAGCATCAATAACTGTTTTTCTGAGGCCCTCAGAGATTTGTTTTGATCGTGGCATGACGTGTTTCCACAAACCTGTATGGTGGGGCCTCCCAAACTCACCCCTGAAGATCTACCTAATTATTTAAACACCTGATTCTAATAATCCCCTTAATTGAGCTGATAAAACCAGGGGTTCACATACTTTCACATACCTTGAATCTTAATTACTCATTGCTTGTCTAATTCCTACATTATTTTGTTTCAAAAGACATGGAATTGGTTACTATAAACCCTGTTGGATATTTAAGAAAAGACTCAAGAAGGCTATTATGGTAAAACTATGGAATTTCCATAATTATCATTGGGGTTCACAAACTTTTTCTCGGCACCATATATATAATATATATATATATATATATATATATATATATATATATATATATATATATATATATATATACACACACACACACATACGGGAGACAGAAGGTTTTATTTGTAACGCCGCTCAGGCTCACCGATTTATTTTTACCCGCAGAGGACGCTGTTGTCAGTGTCCTGAATACTGGCAACAGTAAACTAAAGGTTCTGCTTACGCAGTGCCCCCACTGCCGCTAAGCCGGTCACGAGGGCTAAATAAAAAGGTTTCAAAACACAAAATAAACGAAACTTACAAAATAATGCTTCCAGGCTGGGCGTTGCCTTCACTGGATTCAAAAACGAACAAAAACAGCACACACAGAAAAACACTCTTACTTCTTCTCCTTCTAGAACTCTCCCCCCAATGGGAGGCTGAGGCCTCCTTTTATGCCAGGTGGCTGGATGGTAATTGAATAATTAATTGACTGATTGCTCCCACCTGACGCAATCAACCTGGGCAGGGTTGAGAGAGAGAGAGAGAGAGAGAGAGAGAGAGAGAGAGAGCTCAAATAGCTTAAGGAGCCAGCTGCCCAACATTTCGATATGTTGTACATATCGATCTTAAGGGAGCATGTGTTTGAATCAAAACATTGCACATATTTATGGGTTTTTGACAGCATGACAACTACTTGTTATTGTTTATATTCAAATCCATGATTTATTCTTACATGATGTAATGGTGTTCTATATATTGTGGCATCATTTTTACTTCTATCTTTAAATCTGTATTAATTTTAAATAACATTATTTGATATAAACTTATTTATATTATCATGCAATGCTGGCTCTGAGGATTAGCCTTGATTTTGCCTCCCCAGCACATCAGCATGCACATCTTTTGCAAGAATTTTGTTTATTTATTTAAATGTTATATATTTAATGGAGTTAATCAGTTCATTATTTTCTGTTCAGTCCTGCTGGCATAATCCTGTTCAGTCTATTTATCCATTTACTTTCTTTTATTCTTCTGTATGTCACATTATCTAATTTTAAGTGTTCTAATACAATAAACTTTACATCATTTATGTCATGTCCTTGACTGGTGAAGTGCTCTACTATTGGTTCATTCATTTTTTTTTTTTCTAATTAATGAAAGGTGGTTCTGAATTATTTTATATAAAGTTGTTGCAGTCTCTCCAACATATTTTTATCACATTTCACAGGCTATTCCATAAACATTGCTATTTTTAGAGTAGGTATTAGTTTTTAGTGGATATGTGTTGTTCTGATGTTTATCCATGTATTTACAAACTTTACATGTACTTGTGCAAGTATTTGTAGAACCTATTCTGTCAATTAGTCTTATGTTTACTGTGAATTAATATATAGATATATGTTGACTAGACCAACTGCATTCTGTGATTCTTCTGCAATTGCATTTGAATGTAAAGAAATAATAGCAAAATAAAGAAATAATAGCAAAAAAATGAAGCCTGTTCCATGTGTGAAAAGGGTTCAAACCAGGACAGGAAAAAAACATTTTACCACTATCTGAAGCGCAATACCTAAGAGTGGCCTGTGTGTGAGACAAGTGTAAGTCAGCCTCAACACTTGCCAAATAGGTAAATGAATCTGGAAATACAGAGGTGTCAAGAGGAATCTTTGGCTGGCTGTTCTGCTGCTTCTATCACATAAGAGCAGACACCCTCAGTTAAAGCCTGAAACAAGGCTGAGACTTACATACAGTGCTATTTGACTATCACTAGGAAAGCCCACACTGTATGCCCATCCCAATTCAGCCATCATGTCCAAGCATTGCCAATATAAATTTAAACTTTAACTAAAAGAGGGCTACCTGCTGCAGTGTAAAAGATGACATCATTCCACCAAAACATCTGAAAAGAATATGGACCCTTGTGACAGGGTAGCGTTGCGGGCCCAGATGGTATCGGCAGGCAAAGAGACTCAGAGGCAAGGAAACTGCAGTTGAAGAGTGGCTGCGCGGTTTAATAAATAAACAAAAAATAAAAATACAAAACCAAACACTACTGCTCACAGAGCAAAAATAAAACAGTTAAACAAAAACAAAACTTTCACAATAAACAAGAACAAAATAACCAGCTCAAGGGCCAAAACAAAAGTTTAAACAAAAACAAAACTGTTCAGGCTGGGCAGAGCCTTCACGGAACTTTGTCAAACAAATACAATACAATACAATACAATACAATACAATACAATACAATACAATACAATTCACTCACCCAAAATTCCCTACCCCACACAAAGGATTTTTTTCCCCTTTTTATACCATGTGGCTGGAGCCTAATTATCATCAATGATTCGATTAGCTCCAGCCACATTCTCACGTGTATTTTGGCAGGGATAGGAAATTAACACCATCCCTGCCAACCACCACCAAATCACCACACAGCAATATTATTTACAGGCAGGGCCCTGCCCTGCCACAACCCTACTCAGCTGCAACTGCACTGCTGTGCTGCACACTTCACAGTTACTATGCATTGCAATTCAAACAGCTCAATACAATTCAAATACTGATATTGCTATAATTTGCGGCTAGTATATAACGTTAAACACACAAAAACATATACTATGGTACCTGCTTTTGCATGAAACAATAAAATCGATCTAATGTGTGGATTCCAGTACATTTGGAATGACCTTTATCTAAGTATAAACAAAATAAAGACTAAGTGAAATGCAGTTAGTCAACTGTTGGTTTCTGAGGTTAACAATCACTTTTCTATTGGACTAGTTAACTATTTGGTGCCAACCCTACTTCTGTTTATTGTAGTAATTTACAGTAATTTTTAAGTTTATCATGCTTTTGATAACAAAAGTGCTTTGTCAAGCTCATAATTACATTTTTATCATGCTTTACCATGCAGTACTTTACTTTGATTTACCATGCTTGCGTATGTTTTCCCATGCATTATTATGCTTTTCCCATGGTATACCACAATAAACTTGCATAAGTTAGGTTTAAAGTATTACAGAAAATAATTTTTTTTCAACTGAAATTTCCCCCAACAAGATTCACTTGCCAGTCTCTGCATTGTTTAAAATGTTTAGCCTATATTAGCTTATCGTGTTCTTTGAACTGCATAATTTCAAATAGGAAAAAAACTCAGCCCCTTTGAAGAACAAAAATGGCCTGTGGAGATCACATACTGCTGCTGTTTTAGAGTTTTAGAGGTTAATGAATGTCATTAACTTCAACGAACAAAACTTACATTAAAAGTTAAATGCTGAACAGAGTCAGACAGATAACAGTTGTGGAAAAGTACCAGTGGTGTACCACAGGGATCAATATTAGGTCCTCTGCTATTCCTAATTTACATTAATGATTTAGATTCTGGTATAGTAAGCAAACTTGTTAAATTTGCAGACAACACAAAAATAGAAGGAGTGGGAAACACTGTTGCAGCAGCAAAGGTCATTCAAAATTACCTAGACAGCATTCAGAACTGTGCAGACACATGGCAAATGACATTTAATAGAGAAAAGTGTAAGGTACTGCACACAGGCAATACAAATGTGCATTATAAATATCATATGGGAGATACTGAAATTGAAGAAGGAATCTATGAAAAAGACCTAGGAGTTTATGTTGTCTCAGGAATGTCTTCATCTAGACAATGTGGGGAAGCTATAAAAAGATGCTCGGATATATTGTGAAAAGTGTTGAATTTAAATCAAGGGAAGTAATGTTAAAACTTTACAATGCATTAGTAAGACATCATCTAGAATATTGTGTTCATTTCTGGTCACCTCGTTACAAAAAGGATATTGCTGCTCTAGAAAGAGTGCAAAGAAGAGTGACCAGAATTATCCTGGGTTTAAAAGGGCATGTCGTATGCAGACAGGCTCAAAGAATATAATCAGTTCAGTCTTGAACAAAGAAGACTACGCTGTGATCTGATTCAAGCATTCAAAATTCTAAAAGGTATTGACAATGTCGACCTAGGGGACTTTTTTGACCTGAAAAAAAGAAACAAGGACCAGGGGTCACAAATGGAGATTAGATAAAGGGGCATTCAGAACAGAAAATAGGAGGCACTTTTTTACACAGAGAAATGTGAGGGTCTGGAACCAGCTCCCCAGTAATGTTGTTGAAGCTGACACCATGGGATCCTTCAAGAAGCTGCTTGGTGAGATTCTGGGATCAATAAGCTACTAACAATCAAACGAGCAAGATGGGCCAAATGGCCTCCTCTCGTTTGTAGACTTAACACTGAGACACTGAAAGCAACAGTAACCTTCATGAGGAATATCTTAGCAGCAAAGACAGAAACAAGCTACACAGAAACTAGTTCAAAGTGTAGTGTCAGAAAATTAAAATTCATGTCACACTGGATTACAAATTATACAAACCTTGTAGTTGCAAATCTAAAGGGTATGTTTTGAATATCTTAAACAGTTTTTTGTATCCATCTGTCTTGATTTCTATCTGACTGCCTCCCTGACTGTCTGCCTGGCTCCCTGACTGTCTGTCTGGCTCGTATTTCTAGAGAGCAGATAAGGGCTGGGATCACAAGGTCTTCCCGGAGGGGAATCAATCTATCTATAAATCTACCCCGTCCATTTATGGAATAATTAATCTATCTGTCCATCTATTTTATAATTCATTATTTGTTGTAATCTATATATCTACACACAGTACCTGCTGGCTTAACCTTATGTCTGTCTGCCTGTCCTAGAATGCATTGCTTTAGAGCTTTACATTTCTTTAGCCTGGAGGTCAAATGAAAAACGCATAAAATGGGAATACTTCAAGAGACAAAGGCTGGGTTTCTTGTCTAGTTTTATGTATTGGCTCTGTATTTTTTTCAAGGCTGAATTGCATTAATTGTCTTGCATGCAGTTTAGTTGCGTTCTGCTTTTCTTCTATATTGCGATAGGAAGTTTCTACTGTCGAATGGTCTAGACTGGGATTGGGGGGTTGGGGAGAGAAGTTAAACTTTCCAGTTAGTTTAAGACACTGGAACTGTTCTATTATGACCAACAATTGTTTCATAAAGAACTGGTCCAACACAGCAGATTTGGAAAAACCAAGGAAAATTCAACCAGTTTTTGGAATTGTCCTTTATAATTATTGTGAATCTTGCTTTCTTCACTGCTGGTATCATAATTGGTTTTATGAATACACATCATTCTGTCAAATAAGACCTGTTTGGCTTTCTCAAGGATAAATGTTTCACCTTTCATTGACATATTTAATCCCAAATCTAAAATAAATAAACACATATTACAGAAGACATGCACCTTATCATCTCCACTGCTGTGGCAGGAGCCCTCCTTGGAAATGTATGTAGACACAAATGTACAGAGGCCATTTCTACTGATCTGTATCCAAGTCATTATTTTTCATATATGTTCAGGATTCATTCCTCAGCGGATTTATGACCCAGGATGTGTGAATAATAATCTCAAAACAATCATAATTATATGGTAACATGTTTCACTGTCATGCCTACAACACAGCAGATGTTAATGAATGTGTTTTTCTGTGACCCTGTATTGCAATATGCACATATTTGAAGAACACCAACTTACAGGAGCAATGGCTTTGTTTACAGTGACATTTGGCAGCCAGAATTGAGCATTCTTTTTCTAGAATGGTGACATCATACCACCATTGTACAACAATGCAAGTGTGTGTTCCAAACATGGAACGCCTGGACTTCAATGGAATTAGCAGTTTTGAGACTAATTTATCAGAGCACTTCAACAAATCTGTTTTGTGCTATGGGTGAATATTAAGGGAAACATTTAACAAATATATGCTTTTAACCATAGAACAAAAAACCATGTATTTCAGGTTACAAAAAATAATACAGGCTTACCTTTAAAAACTTTAGTGAAGCACCTGCATCTGCAGTTTTTTGTTTTCTATTTCTTTGTTCAATGAATCAACAATGTTGCTAGTAGTATTTGGCCTGTTTGACTTGCATGTTTCCTCCAGCTATGAATTCCCCATACAGTACCTATGGTTCCCTCCTCTGCAAAGGGGTTACTGGGAATAATGTGTTTGCTTCCAGTACTAACTTGTGATTGCTGAAGTTTAGAACAACTTCAACTGAAAAATGTGCGTCTATCCATCACCTAAGTGTGCGTGTCACTGTACTTCTCGTGGGCCATCAATGTATCAGTCTGAGGGCTCTCTCCAGGCATTCAGGTACTCCTATCAACTGGCTACCTCTGTTAATACTAGTGACGCGTATTGTAGCTAAACAATAACGTTCAATATAGAATGTAATGTGGGTGACTCTGTGGAAGATGTTACAATGTGAACCATACAGCAAGTCAAACAATGTACTTAGGGGAAAGTAGCTCCCACACCTGCCTTGTGCAGCGCCACCTGCATGTAAAACTCATGTATCTTGAAAGCTCCAATTCAGGAGAGTTTTATTTAAGCTAACATTTTCGAGGAGGCTTAGCGGTCTACTAAAGGAGCTGTGTGGTCTACCAGGAAGGACCGGATATAAGACTTGTGTTTGCAGTCCATAATCCCTAGGAATTATAGCGCTATTATCATAACCTGCTACCTCTTATATAGCCATTGATAGTTATTCAAACATCTTGAAAAACATACAACAAAAAGCTTTCATATCTCTTTAATTATTTAGATCATAAAAATGTGCTTGGCTAATTTGGAAAAAGAGTGTTCCTAATACTACCCAACTGTCACGGATCCTAATCAGGCATTATATAGGTCCTTAACAAGACAAACAAAACTTTTCAATTGACTCGTTTAACCTTATCTAATAGACTTGCTAGAAGGGTCTTATGTGTTAAGACAAGAGCAGTAATTATCCTCATTAAGGGCAATTATTATTTGTTTCTCTGGATATGTTAATTGCAAAATGTTCCCTATATTTCATCTCACGTCAATACCATATGGTCTACTGGTTTTGTCTTAGAAAGCAGGTGATTTTGGAAAGTAATCTCAACATAGTATAACTAACATATATGTTACCAGTGCAAAGTTAGTTATACAACTAATAATAGTTTATGCAGCTGAGAATGTTAACAGCTCTTATATGTCAGTTTTTTTCCCAGTTGTATAACACTGATATTTTTTCCATTGCTGAAAAATGTTGATAAATTTCAGACTGATAACATATAGTAAAAATAAATAAATAAATGGATCCCCAATCGTGGCTCTCTGAAGAAAAAGCACACAGGCTAAACTGAATTGTTACAAAGAAATGAACAAAGGCAGGGAACCGTCAGTATCCAAAGCAGATCTGTTTCACAGCAGACTTTCAGCTCCTTTCTAAGCCTGTCTTTGAGGCTTACCTCTAAAATGAACCTTACAGGCCTTGCTCCTGAACTTATTTCCAAGCCCACTAACAGACTCCAGTCTCTGCTGCACTTGTTTCACACTCTTGATCAGGTCAGCGCGAAAGATAATTTGAGATTTTTATCATGTATTAATGTATCCAACCCTGACCTTTTGTACCCTACAGAAATCAGTTTCTTTAATATTTTAGTTTACCTGTATGATCCTAACTTTACAGGACAACCCTTTGTCATGTTAACCAGATAAGTGCATTATCACTTAATGTGTTTGAACATAATCAAATAGGACCATTAGAAATTGGAAAGGGTCTTTATAATGAATGAATATCTTTCCCTCTGGCATGGCCACTCATATCTTATTATTGTCAGTAATTATTTATTTTAAATAATCTCTGCAATAGCAACACTGGGTACAGCACAGGTAAAATATGTAACCCCTACAATTGCTAATTCTGATGGGACTACCGTACATTTTCAGGAACATCCACACTTTGAATAGCATCTGTTGTATAGACAATCATTTTAATTGTCCCACTGTGGGACTGTGTCAGATAGTTAATTTAGGATTAAGATTAGGAATAGATTTTCATATAGAGGCTCTTGGGTGTGGATGTTCCTGGAGCATATGGCAAATCTTTAACGATTTCGATGAAATGTAGCCAATTCGGTGTAATATGCAGCTCCCTGTGAAAGTGCCCATTCCTGAAAGAGTAGTGTAAATAAACATATTTATTATAACTTAAAATTATATATAGCAAACGTTTGTCTTATAAACACACTACCTGTCTCTGCTTCCTGTAAATAATTAAACACACTGCACAAAGCTGCACGATTTCTTTAAAATGTCTTCAACCAAAAAGACACCAGTTACATCAGAGATGGGAAATATTTTTGTATTTTTGCTAATGATCGCTCTGTCCAGTACAAAAGGGGGGGGCATTTCATGTGTCTTGTTATTTTTACATTTATTTATGTTTTAATTTTGTTTGATAATTCACAGATGGTGAAAATGGAATGTCTTTAAAAGGTGGACATAAAAATATTCTACAATTTAGCATTTACTGTTTATCAGGTAAGCATTTAATATTTAGGAACATTGGTTGTATAATAACTATAGAAAATTATGAATTTGACAACACATTTTTTTCTGCTTTAATAAATATTATGTTTAATCATGAAATATTTTGAAATGCCTATTTTTAAACTGTGAAATGCCGTAAAATAAGCCATTTTATAGCGTGAAAAAAATACAGCCCTACAAATAAACATTTTTTAGGGGTCCTGTGACAGGGTACATCCAGCCCCTGTGTTTATGTTGTATTATTATGATTTAAAGGTATTGTTTTGTGTTTATTTTAAAGCAAGTGTTTTGTTATTGTTTTGCATGGATGGGGTTAAAATGTAACATGGCCATCTCCCAAATGAATGAAGTAATTACCAACTGGGAGACAACAGCAAAGCAGCCGCTCATAGAGGGTTAATGAGAGTGGAGAGGAGGAACACAAGAGTAACAGAGGGATCTAAAAAGAAGAAATAACAATTGCTATGCATACTGGAGTTGAACCAGCACAGTCTTTGTTTTATTTTGCCATTTTGTTCTGTTGAGATCTTTATTTTGTTCCGTGAGTTTTATCATTTTGTAAAGAATTAAGAGCACATTTGTGACTCAGCCTGTAGTACCTTACCTGTGTGTGATTACTTCCTGGTCTGTGACATCACCACTCGACCATCCTGTCCACAGGTCCCCATTCAAAATGTGAACCTTTACGCAATGCCTGGCTGATGAACACTCTACATGCTAAACAAGATATAAACTGCCTGGAAATTCCCTTTCCAAACCTTCACCATTGTCTCGGAGCCGTCTAGAGACCTTTTCAATTGCATTCTGGTTTAATCAACTAAACAGTTGATTTTATATAAAAAATATTATGAAGATCCGCTGTATGTATGCACTGGCTTAAACTCTCTTTGATATTCTGATTGTAACAAGTGATTTAAAAAATTGCAAAGACTTGCTGTTTTTAATTATAACGTGAAGGTCAAAAGGTGTATCATTTGTGAGAGCAATCATTCCATCACTTGCTTAACAGTGTTAGATTTTTGGCCAAAGAGATTAGGGAGTTTAATTAAAGTTTAGTTATCTCTGGACAATAACAGGGAACCTTCATTCACCTTAGTAAGGACACAGTCTCCTTGCCTGTGCTTCAGATCTGATGAGCAAAGATCGCATTCCATAGGATAGAGTATTTTACATTTTGCAGGGCAAACTCAGTCAATCAAAATTCAATGATTTTAAGTTTAACTTAAGTTAAGTTTAATTTAGTACTACAGGCTGCAAACAGGTTCAAGTCACATTTAATGGCCCTAACTACTCGCACTTTTAGTCCTTGTTGTGTACTATGACAAGAGCAGTGCCGGCTCACTAAAAGAGGCTATGGAGGCTAAGTCTACGTGTCATTTTGTAAAAGTAAAAAAAAGCTTACCTTACGTCATGCTTTCCAAGGTCTACTGTATTGCTATTGCTATTGACTAACATGTAGCCTCAAAATGGGTGGGATTCTGTGTGGATTCCACCTGCAATCACCCTCTGTCTATCAAGTTTTACTCTATTTGTATTGGCTACACGATGTAAGCTTGCACAAAAAATATATATGATCTCATTTACGTAATTATGTATATTTAATATTCACTCTGTAATCCCATTTGTATACCCACAGACCTCCATTCTACATCTTTTTTATTAATATCGCGGTAACTATTAATTGTTGTATTATACAACGCCGGGAAATCTGAAATTAAAGCGAGCAGCTTTTCCTCCATTTTATTTCTTCCTCGCAAAGGAACCTCCTACTTTTCCCTGATTGGCTGTTGGTAGGTTACATCACGACGCGGCGCGGTTGAAGCCAAACAGACATTTTAAGCTTATAGGATTGTACTGTTTATTTAGTGATAGTAATGAGCAAACGGAAGCAGATAAGCAGTTTGGTTGAAGCTTCAAAAAGAGCGAAATTCTTTCTTCTGATGGCACAGAATGTCAGAGGGAAAACATTCGTAAAAGCACCGAACTGCCCGTTGGCGGCATTGAATGTTAGTACTGCATTATCTGAACTCTGCTGCTCTTCCAGGATTGAGCACGGTAAGTGCATGTTATCAGTGGTATATTAAAATGAATAATACATTTCTTAATCATTAACACATAATTACCAAGTTATTATTATTATTATTATTATTATTATTATTATTATTATTATTATTATTATTGATGATTTATTTATTTAACTGCCTGTTTTGTCAATTAGTTGTAGTGATTGTGAGAGTAATAATTAGAAATGGAACCAGCATAACAGATTTGTGAGATAGTTTTTCCCCTAGTTTAAGTCTGTATTTCAAATAGGTTTATTTGTACCTTTTATTGTTGTTGTGGACTACTTGGCTGCTGTGAGTGTAGTTGCTGTTCTGTCTCAATGGCAGTGTGCTGTATTTATTCATTTTTAGAAAGGGAAACTGAATCAATTTGATTGCAGTTTTCTAATGTGACAGTGTAGGTGCTGTGAAACTCAGAAAAGAACAAAAATGCAGCACTCTGATAGGCTGAAACACTTTACAGCATGGTGATGCAGAGTCGTTATCGGCATGAGGTGGGATGTCGGTGTGGTTCAGTTTTGCATACCATGTGAAAGGTTTCTGGGGGCACTCCTGATAATCACCATCCAACAAAACTGTCTGACAACTGTGTGTCTATAAATGGACACCCAAACACTGAACCAAATCAGATTTTTCAGATGACCCCACCTTTATTCCATCCAATCAGCTTGTGTTGGTTTCTTACAGCTTTGGTAGTTGCTCAGGGAGAGAAGGGCTTGGCTGCCTAGCAACAAGGTAAACACACTACAAAAGGAAACTCAATGAGGGGGAGAGAAGGGATTCATTTTTACAAAAACCAATAGCCACAAAAAAAAAAGCTTTCTTTAATTGTATGGTGATAATGAGTCAAATAGTAGCGTGTTAATTTCTGAAATACAAAAAGTGTATTTAATGGAATAGGATAATTAAAAGGCCACTGTGGTTATTTGTTGAAAAGGAAAACAATTAGGGACTAATTTGTTTTTTAAGGTTCTTTCAAGGCATTAATTACTTGTGCATTAAATTGTATCTTTTTTCTAATGGCTCATGAATTGAGAATCTGCTGCTATAATGATTTATATAATCTTACGTGGACATTTTCTCTACTTCATTACTTTTTCTTAAATGATCATTGGTGTCCTAATTAGTTGACACTTAACTGAGACTGTAGACATGATGACCTTGAATAATTTATTTTTAAAATACAGTCTGCGTTGTTTTCTACAGTCTTTTGAAAATTGAGGATTTTTCTGGATTGTATACAGTGTTACCCTATTCACACTACCTAAACCAAGTGTGATTAACACAAATTGAAACAGCAGGATTAAAATTCAATTCACAATCGCTTTTTCAAAATATCGTTGCACTGGATGAAATTGCTATCGGAAAAAGAAGGCAGTCGTGACAACAGAGCACGGTTCAATAGCAGGCAGGCTCTTTATTTGCAGCAGCAGGTTCACAGCAAGTAACACAGCTCACAGCACATGATTCTCCACTCTCTGAATCCACACACACACACGTGATGCACCCTCTTTTATCTCTCTTCACAGAAAACACAAAGTTACAATTATGTGAGGCTTGACCAATCAGCACCCACAGACCTTTAACTAACAACAATGTAACAGATTATAACATTCCTCACCCAACCAGAGTCCTGTATCGCCACATGGGGTCACCTCTCCAAGTCGTTCTAGGACCTAGCAAGGTCCCACCCAAGCACTGTCCAGCTTGAGGCAGAGGACGGTGGGGGCTATAAACCCACACAAACTCCCCAGCCAAAAAGTGCCGTCCCCTCACCCAAAGGTCATAGTACCGCTTTTGGCGGCCTCCTACAGCCCACAACTAGCTGCAGGCAAAGCAATTCGTAGTGTCCAGGCAATCTTGCAAGCACCATGCGTACTCAGTCCCTGGGGTATCCTCTGCAGCATCGGGTGGCTGGTCAATCAGTAACTCAGCCGGGGTTCTGATCTCCCCGCCGAGCATCAACAAAGCAGGGGAGCAGCTGGTCGACTCCTGCACGGCAGCATGGTAGACTATCAAGACCAGTAGGCTAACAGGACCAAGTCCTTCTGGTGGCTAACGGTGACAATAGCCAACTGAGCTGAGAGAGTATGGTTACACCATTCCACCAGCCCGTCTCTCTGGGGGCACAGCGGAGTGGTGCAGTCTTATGTATCCCCAGGCGACAGCACATCTCCACAAAGGCCCGGGACTCAAAGTTGTGCCCCTGGTCCAAGTGCCGCTCCTGTGGTACTCCTGTGGAAGAAGGGCCCGTGTACCAGTAGGTCGTCCAAGTACACCAGTCAGCAATGTGGTGGAAGCTCATTCAGCACCTTCTCCATCAGAAGGTATAATGCGCCGCTCAAAGGTAGCAGGCGCATTACACAGTCCAAATGGCATGACTCGAACTGCCCCAGCCAGTGGAGAAGACAGTCTTTGGCTGGGCTGCAGGGGCGAGTTCCAATAGCTGATTTTTAAGTCCAGCGAGCTAAACCAACCTGAGCCAGCTACTAAATCCAGAGACTCATCGATGCAGGGAAGGAAGTAAGAGTCCTTCGGGTCACTTCGGTCAGCTGGCGATAGTCCACACAGAACCTCAAGTTTCTATCCTTCTTGGGGAACATAACGACCGGCACAGCCCACGGGCTGTCGGATGGCATGATGAACCTTGTTGAGAATCTTTTCTGCAGCCTCATTCCGGGCCAGGGGCAGTTGGCGGGGCCGTGGCTTCATAGGTGCTGCATCCCCTGTGTCAATGGTGTGTTGTACTAGGTGACTACGGCCCGCTCCCTCAGGAATGGTTGCGAAGGTATTTTTGTACTCCAGCAACAGTTCTCGCAGCTGAACCTGCTGCTCCGGGCTAATCCCCTCGCAGCTAAGGCGCCAAACTGTTTTCACTGCCACTGATGCAGCATCCTGGTGGGCAGATGGTGGGCCGAGCTTTGGCCACACTGGCAGGCTGATGAGTCTCTAGCTGAGGTCGGGCTGACCGTGGATTGGAAACGGCTGGTGGTCGAGCTTGCTGGCTTCTGCATGGGGGTTTTGCTGATTCCCCCGGTTTGCCTAGCACAGGCGCCGGGCTCTTCTGTAAGCAGCGGCCAGTAGCATGCTGAACGCTGGGCTCGCGCCTCCATGGAATGGGAGAACCCCCTTCTGCAGGTCCAGCTGGCTGCCAGTCTGCCAGAGAAAGTCCAACCCCAGGATACATAAGAACATAAGAACACAAGAAAGTTTACAAACGAGAGGAGGCCATTCAGCCCATCTTGCTCGTTTGGTTGTTAGTAACTTATTTATCCCAGAATCTCATCAAGCAGATTCTTGAAGGATCCCCGGGGAGTTGGTTCCAGACTCCCACAATTCTCTGTGTAAAAAAGTGCCTCCTATATTCTGTTCTGAATGCCCCTTTATCTAATCTCCATTTGTGACTCCTGGTCCTTGTTTCTTTTTTCAGGTTGAAAAGGTCCCCTGGGTCGACATTGTCTATACCTTTTAGGATTTTGAATGTTTGAATCAGATCACCGCGTATTCTTTGTTCAAGACTGAATCGACTCAATTCTTTTAGCCTGTCTACATACGACATGCCTTTTAAACCCGGGATAATTCTGGTTGTTCTTCTTTGCACTCTTTCTAGAGCAGCAATATCCTTTATGTAACGAGGGGACCAGAACTGAACACAATATTCTAGGTGAGGTCTTACTAATGCATTGTAAAGTTTTAACATTACTTCCCTTGATTTAAATTCAACACTTTTCACAATATATCCGAGCATCTTTTTATAGCTTCCCCACATTGTCTAGATGAAGACATTCCTGAGACAACATAAACTCCTAGGTCTTTTTCATAGATTCCTTCTTCAATTTCAGTATCTCCCATATGATATTTATAATGCACATTTGTATTGCCTGTGTGCAGTACCTTACACTTTTCTCTATTAAATGTCATTTGCCATGTGTCTGCACAGTTCTGAATGCTGTCTAGGTAATTTTGAATGACCTTTGCTTACTATACCAGAATCTAAGTCATTAATGTAGATTAGGAATAGCAGAGGACCTAATACTGGTCCCTGTGGTACACCACTGGTTACCTCGCCAAAGCTCAGACCCACATTTGTTGCCGTAACAACTAATATTTAAAATGGAGGGAGGGACACATATGGCAAGCAATTAAGTTGATTAGAATGTAACTTCTGATCTTTAATTTAAATCCTTGGATTATGTGGAAAGAGAAACATTTTGCAGAAAGCAAAGGAAAATCAATCCCAGGATCATGTATGTACTTCTGTCATCCATAGTAATTAAAAGTCTGCTTAGGTATTTCGCAACAGTAATCAGAAGCTTTGCTTATACTTGCTTTTCTTATAAAAAAATAAATACATACATAAATAAATAAATACATAAGGGCAGTTTAAAAGGACAATCATCCCAAACCCAAAAGTGATCTAAAGAATTACAGAATATTAATATATGTTTTGTTTATTGTATTGGGTCGTTCCATAGTATTTGTATGCAAGCAATTTAGCTTAAAATTAGATCCAGTCTGACTACATTGATATAATAATATTAATACAAAATAGTCCAAAGTCAATTACACACTGGACCAGCTTATTTATTAGAATGTAATGTATGAAATTATTGTATGGATAGTAAGTCTAGTTGATTCTTGAGTAATCTTTCAATCCGTTAAAAATTATGGAAACTGTAGGGATTTAAAAGAAGGCATTAGCCAAAATATATGTCTACTTGACTGAGTTTCTCATAAGTTAACTTACTGTATGCCAGGAGTCATCTGGTCTTTATGATGACTGCTGTAATCCTTTACTTTCGTTTGTTTAAAGTGGGCATCTCTCAATAATAGTCACTGAGCTTCAGTGTCAGACAAAAGACATGCTGTCTGTTATTTAAACTAAATAAGAAGATTTTGTCAAAATATTTGTCTTCCAACTCAACTACTGTGCCTGCAAGTGGAGTTTCTGAATTGATAGATGAAACTGTTTAATACAAGTAATTATTTTAAAACGTATCATTGCTCATTGGTGTGATACTGTATATACAAATCAGAACGTTGGCCGTCCTTCTGATCTTTATAATTAAGCTTATAAAATCTAAACCAAATTTTGTTTTTTCTGTGCTTTAAAAGGTCTGCTATCTCAAATGTGTTTTTTTAATCTTGTCAGTTTTGATGCACCCAGTCTCACATCTTGGTATCAAAGGCAGAAGCTACACTAACATTACTGAAGAGAATGATTTATGGCAGTGTGACAGAGTGCTCGAGTCACGTGTGTGGGTAACCGCTGCTTAAGCAATGCAGAGAGACATGGGAGGTGGAGTTGAAACGTCAGCACAGGCGCGAAGGATTTATTAATACAAAAAGAAAGTAAATAAAGTGGTCATGTGACGTTACCAGTGGTGTTAACACACAGAGGACACATACAGCAAGCTGTACAAAAGGCAAAATAAAACACAGTACAAAAACTACAAATAAAAGGTGCCCCAGAGGGCGAGCGCTAGCCTTATAAATGAGGCGTCCCACTCCAGGAACCGGCTACACTACGTAACCCTCACTGTACATTACTTCCTGGGATCACTATCCCCTAAACTAACCTACTTATGAGCCGGTATTCATACGACTCCTGCTGCTTCATATGGCCTTGGCTGGGCATTGCCTTCAGAAGCACCGCTTGCAGTTTCAGGGTTGTGTAGTTGTCGTTTCTGCAGAGCGAACCCTCTCCTCCCAAATATACGCAGCTCCCCTCTGGAGCATGGCATTGCAGTCGCCCCGAGCGATCTCCATCGGATGTTTTTAAACAGACGGACGCTCTGTCGAGACCCGCCCACCTGCTGATTGATGACCGGCACAGCCAATCATCCACTGCCCCTCCTCTCAACCAAACCCAGCAGGCAGCAAAGTCTCAAACGAGCGCCAGTCTGTAAACAATAATTGAATCACGCAAATCAACTCTAAAAAGACACACAATATACCAATTTCCCCATATAAAATTACACCAACACTAATTTACACATGTGCAGGGCAATTGCCCTGTTACAGGCAGTTCCTCCTTCTTTCAGATGTGACAAATTTGATTAAAGTCATTGCAAACTGCTACGACTTTATCATCAAATGTTTACTAGGCCTTTTGTATATGCATGTATGTGGCGCTTGCCAGGTGATGTCACCACAGTGCCTTTTCCTTTAAACACAAGTCCTGCTGCTGCCAAATTCAAATCACACTTAAATCAAGATTTAATGTTACCTGTAGCAACCTCTAAAACAGTTTCAGGCTAATTTACAATTGTTTTGTTTGCAAGCTTATTTTGCACTGCTCCTTTCTTTTTTTTTTTGGTCAAATTGTTCTTGAAGTTATGGAGGAATTACATCCGACATCAAAAGGTCTGCTCATCTCAAGTAGAAACCAATACCAATAAAAAAATGTCTACAGTACAAATCATAATCCGTTCTGCATGTGTAAGTGATTGATTGGATTGTCGAGGTTAGTGCGTTCCAAAAGCAAACGTTGACAAGTTGGAATGAAGCAAAAAAAAAAAAAAAAAAACATTTGTCGAGATACAGTACTATAAATATGATGCCAGTAATAACAGTGCGAGGCCATGGCTTTTCAATAGTGTTAAAAACTGCATGAAGAAGAAGAAGAAGAAGAAGAAGGTCATTCTTTTTTTAAAGATTAATTAATTGAAGTGTTTTAATGTACAGTATACTTCATTTTTTGCTTACAACCTATTTTCATTAACAGAACCAGGCAGGGATTTATTGAAAGAGTCCACTTTTGCACAAGAGTAATTGAGAAGCATATTGGAGCAGAGATAAATGTTTGAAAATCGGCCTGTTAAACTTTAACTACAGTTTCCTTCAACCTACAGAACTCGGCCCTGACACACTGGCACCTTAACCTCAACACAGACACAAAAACACAACATGTAGTGCATGTGTGAGAGCGTTGTCCTGGCAACAAAAGAGCCAAAGCAAATATTGATTTTACAGTAGATGGAGTGGCAAACAGAAATAAATTATAATGCTAAACATTAGTCCTAGAGATGCTCACCTGGGAAAGGCTTCATCATGTGACATGTAGGGCGAGTCGTGCAGTCAGGGGAATGCAGGTTTGCGGCATGGCTGTGATCATCATGTCTGGAATTTATTTACTGTAAAAACGCAGTTAACCACAAATCTACCTTTATATAAAAGACAAATGAATGGGCAAGTTTTGGGCATAGATTTTGCCAACTCCATTTTGTATTCTTTTTTTCTGAATATACTGTGAATGTAATTTAGTAATATATCAATAAACTTGTTCTAAAAAAAAATCAAGAGCATTTTAGTGCGCCTACTTTTCCAAGCACAGAGGTTATCTTTGACTAATTCACCGGGTGACGACTTTTATCTGACTGGTTACAATTCAATTTCACAAAGGAAAAAAAAGAAAATGTACATATCCAAGCAATTAGAACAATCCCAGGGGTATACTTTAACATTTCACGTGCTTTTGTAGCTGGCATTCTGCTCTGCAGAGCCATAGGTGACATGTTCCCAGAATGAAACCCCTCTGTTACATTGATCATAGTGTTCAGTTTCAGTAGGTACAACTCACTGGAGTATACCCCAAAGGATACTGCCATGCCAACTTTAAGAATAAGATAATTTGCCTTTTTATTTTGGGTCATCTCTTTATCCCGTAGGTTTTTCTGAAGCTGCTTTTATGCTACAGAACATTAAACTGAACATTTAACTTACACCTTTTGCTTGCTTTTCTGAAGTGTGCACTTCCTTTTTAGTCAGTTAGCTCCTTATTTGTTCAATATAAAGCAGCCCTTCTTGGATTTACCATCTAGACAACCCACACACACACACACATACTATGTGTTCCGTTCCTTATTTTTTGTGCCCAGTGAGCCCTGTGTGATTCACTACATTTCTGATCATCTCTCTTCCTGCCCTCTCATTAAGATCATTGCTAAAAAAAATACTTTTTCAGTTGGGCCATGGTATCTCCCCTATATTTATAATATCACAAAATGTATGTTTAATTTTAGTTAATTAACATTAACATAATATTGTCCAAACTTCAGGCTTTCTGTTATTTCAATGCTACTCTTCTGATGAGCAATACATTTTTTCCAATCCCAAGTAACATTTAATCACTCCCTGTCCACTGCACTTCTGACTCCCCCAGGCTGCCCCAGTGTTGACGTGTTTAACCCTTTCTTCAACTCAGAACAAAGTACCCAGTCAGTACCACGCAGTATGGAATGTGTTCTTCATGCTTTGAGAATTCTACTAAATTCACTTGAACACAATATATATGTATATTTCAAATTCTTGCCCAATCAAAACTTTAACATAAAGAGTAAAGTGTTATTTTCTTTAGTAAAGGTTGTCTACACAAAGGGCACGAGAGGACAATCTTATGACTTAAAATACATGATTAATTGTACATTTAATTATAACTTATATTAAAATATGGATGACTAGGCAGTCAACTATCCAGGGTGGGCCAATTGGTGTTATATAGAGTTGTTTTAATTTTATTAGGCATGTTACCATGGATAAAATAAATAAATAAATAAATAATAATCAAAAAGTACATTGACAGAGAGTGAGGTATACAGTATGCTTTGATCATTACCTCCTCTTTTGGTTTGCGAAGCTGGCAGCTATGAAATTATAGGTGAAGGGGTTTGTCTTCTGCAGGACTGTAAAGCATGGAAGACAAGGTCAGCTGCGGGTTTGTATAACTAGATACTGACTGGAATGTCCTGCTTCAGCTCAGTGACTGCTGCTGCCCTTCTGGTTTGGTTAATCCCAATGGCAAACAGTTACAGTTTACTGTTCGGATTGTTTTCTCAACATCATGACTTGAGGGTTAAAAGATTATTATGAAACACAATGTTTTGTTCTGTTGGATGGAGGCACCACATTGGTGTTTTTTATTTTTAATTTCACGTGTGTCAGTAGTGCATTTACCAAAGTTAGGGACAAGCTGATCCCCAGCTTCACTATAGAGTGTGTGTGTTAAACTGCTTGCTTCTATTTCATGTATGGGAGGTGGCAGTGAGTGGGTCGGGGGCAGGAGAGCGAGAGGAGTGCTGCATTCGCATACTTCATATTTCAACTGTCATTTTAAAGCTTTATTATGTAAGGAATGTTCTTACATTTGTCTTCATTCTCTATTTGTGTATAATTATAATACTATACAGGGTGATTAGAAAGTAAGTTTGCCACATCAGCACACCATATCATTGATGTGGAAAAATTACTTTCTAATCACCCTGTACTTCATGTCAAAATAATAGGCACATTTTACAGTACGTTTTCAAATATAACATATTTTAAAAGATTGTATTAAGTTACCCTTTCAGCACTGAAGTGAGATACATGACTGAAGTGAGAACAAGATTACATTTTTATTACACTCACTGCAAAGATAAGTTGAATAGAACAGTTAGCAGAAATTATAGAACCGATTCTAATTATCGTCCAAACATTTATCTAATATTAAAACTATTTTTATTTTCATTATTAGTCAATGAAATCCAGCAGATAGGCTTTCCGTAAAAGAAAGTTTAATTGTAAGTGTAAAGTATGTATGTATCAGCAGTTACAACAGTTATTTCAATTCATGTCAATGTATTTGATTTACACATTCAGAATTATGTTGAACCCAGTGCTTTATTAAATAAAAACAGCTTTGCTTAACCACCCAGCTGCCCTTTTCATTTTATTTTTTGTTTGCTGATTTTTCATTCTTAGACCTCAAATAAGCAATTTGGACAGTTTTCAAAACAATGTTTGTTTTATTTTTAAAAATACACACTTTTTATTGTTATTATAAAAAACAGAAATATATTATTTCAATAGAACTTAAATAACAAAATTACAACGTGTTTACAATTGTAGCATTATAACAACATAAATAACAAATTAACATACTTTTTTTCCAAAGGCAGCATTATGTAAGTATAAAAAACATTTTTTTTTTTTTTTTTACAATTGCAGCATTATAACAACAGTGCAGTAAAAAGTCATATCACTTTTTATAAATTATTTTTTGTGCTATAGATTTCAAAGCAGACGCCCTTCCAATTCTCATCAATGTTAATGTCATCGGGTTATATGCATTATTATCTGTGAAGTGTACTTCATCAGCAGAATAAATTGGTTCCTTACAACCCCTTATAACATCAACAAAGAAATAAATACCCTCATCTCATTCTCTGTAGCTAGCTGGCGTCCATTTTTTACTCCCAGCTGTGCTATCTATGGATGGGCCGGTCTGTCAAGCACATTTCTCAGGAACTGCTGCCATCTGCCAGCAAAAAACAAAACTGCAGACTTTAGTACCATATAGTCTGCTTATTTATTTAGTCTACCACGTTGAAAAGACGTGTTAAACTTTGCAGATACACATATAAACCCCTGTCCGCTACTCTCATGGGAGTGACAAATTGAATGACTTGCTTGCACTCCATGTGGAAATCGCAGGATAAGCAGCTGGGTGGTTAATATGTTGAAAATATATGTCAAGGAGTTTTATTCATGAGTACAGTTAGGGTCCATGACAATTCGTCCTGCAACAATTTGTCATGACAATTCGCCCCTGCAACAAATTGTCCCCACGACAATTCGTCCCCACGTCAAATCGTCCCCATGACAGTCCATCCCCCCGACAATTCTGTCCCCATGACAGTTCGTCCCCACCTGACAATCCCTCCCCACGACAATTCATCCCCTCGACAATTCGTTCCTATTACTAGATGTACATATTTTAAGTCACTACAGTTATTGATAATAGACAGGGAGAGCAACTCATGTTATGTTTTTTTTTTTTTTTAAATAGTTTTCTTGTTTTGTTAATTTAACCTGAGTGAGATGCAAAAGCGACAGTAGTAAATGTGTGATATTGAGATTACAATGTAAAACGAGTGAGATGTAGGTCGGATTGTTAAACGGTGTCGCATTTTTAACCTGGTATCGGTTGGGCATGATGAGATTGGGGTTTCATTAGCCTGTAAGAATGAGGCGGAGCATCTCAGATTTTTTTTTTACACGTCTCAAGCCAGTGTTTATTAAATTAATAAGAAAAGGGAACGGGAACTGAGAGCAAATAAAAGACTAAGGCAGCTAATGAACAAAGTTATTTGTAAACCCCGGTGACCACATACAAAGACCAATAATAAACACCCCAGATAACCCCACAATCACACTCCACATTCGTGCTTACTATATACAGTCATTCAGTAATTGCTCTCTGATAAGACCTTCTCTCTCGCCCCTTTCCCACCTGGACCTAACTGTCATTTATCCCCCTCCCTCACCCGAAAAACCAACAATACCCCCAACACAGTAGGCCCCCTGCCCAAAACATCTGCCCCTCATACCCGCCTCCTGTTACATTAGTAAATGTGCTCGCTCTGTGCACAAAATCTTATAGGCTACAGAGTAATTATTGGAAACTACAAAACGGAGATCATTGTCATTTTAATCAAATTAAATAAAAAGATGTCATAGAACAATGTATCTTTACCAAAAACGCAGTATTTACTAAAGTATAAGTTATATCATTTCCATTCGATACTTTTTACAAATGCTGTATATTTATATAACAAAACAGTGAACTAGTAATGTAAACGAGTGTTAAAAGAGTGTTTCTATATATGTTTTTAATTTGTTTGTTACTATACATACTAAGAAAACCATAACACTTTAAAAATGACATATACGCAATTCAGAGCGTTTCAAACTGACAGCTGTCACAGTGAATGGTGTGGTTTTCAGTCTACTCCAGAAACATTCTTATTTTGATTATCGAATAACTGAATCCACGATGTTTAACTTAACAAAACAAGAAAACTATATAAAAAAATAAAATAACATGAGTTGCTCTCGCAGTCTGTTAATAACTGAAGTGACTCTTAAAATATGTACATCTAGTAATAGGGACAAACTGTCGTGGGGATGGATTGTTGGGGGGATGAACTGTTGTGAGGACGAATTGTCGGGGGGGACAAACTCTCGTGGGTCGAATTGTTGGTGGACGATTTGACATGGTGAATTTTCAGGGACAAATTGTCATGCATCCAGAAAGTTAGTACAGCACTTAATCTAAAAAAATTATTGTACTAACTTAATACCTTGTTTTACAATCCTCTCGGGGGCAGACAACTGATACATTGTGTTTGCTGCAGTTAAAATGATCGTAACCCTACCTGCAGTCTACTTGGAGGCACTTGATTCTTTGCAATTGAAACTATCCGACAGATTATCATTAGTACTGTCCTCTGTACTAGGCACAGGATCAGCCCCAGTTAGTACACTATGTTTCATTCATTACTTGACCGCCTTTGTCAGGCAGACAACTGCCTTCAAGGAGATGAGGCCCATTCTGTAGAGTCTCCATGGTGATGTGGTGATTTTGCAGAGGTGGTGTTGGGGAGGAATGGGAAAGCAAAGGTGCAAACGAAAAAGACAGCGATCTTGATTAGGGGTTTAAATAGTAAGCTGTTTGAAGATTCGAAGAGAGAGGATCCCTTGCTCCTGCCCCTTGAAAATTAAAAACACAGTGACATGAAGTAAGAAAAAAATGAGTTTGTAGATTTTAAGGCAGTTAAAAAAAAGCCACATGTAGACATGCATCAGTTTTGTTTTATTTAAGTAAATCAGGCAGTACATGTTCAATGATACATTAATATGCCTTATGTAAATATGTTACAATCAAAGATATAGTTTGAAACCATTTACAAAACCAGCATTACTGTCACACAGAAATACACAAATGCGCTGCAAAACAAGTTAATCATTAGAATTTTATACAGCCCACCAGCTAAACAGAAAGGACAACATTGCATGTTCAATGTGCAGTAATTAAACCTTTCAGGTTTCTCTTATTGAACACTGTACAGCATAACTATAGGCTGTCTAAAACCTAATGACATCTTCACATGAATAATTACCATGTAAATTATTAGGTAGGAAATATACCCAAGCACTTCTAGTGTGGATGGAACATTAAAAAAGTGTCATTTAATAACAACCAAGTCTTTGAAAAAAAAGAAATCTTACCTTCCATTAGCATAACAACATTCTCAAAATCTGTCCGTCTGTTTGTCCTTATTGGGTTCCTTTCCCCATTTCCTTGTATTACAGGTACAGTAATATAGGGCTCCACCTAACTCCACAGTCCCCTAAGGGAATGCCTCCACTGGGTTGTGTCATGTAAGAACATGATATCTCTTTTATTGTTATGCCTGTACCTTTCTTTTCAGGGCTCTTTCTCCCAGCCTGTATCATGACAATCTAACTGTCTGTGATATTAAATCCTAGCTGTAGTCAACATGTAAACAAAACATAGCCTATGTTACTTGGTTATCAATGTAACGGGGAGTGTTGTGTATTACATTGCTGTTACAGATTCTGTCCTGTCCCGTCGGTGAGATGAGATGAGGTTAAAAGCTCTAAAACCACAAATGCAACGAGCCTGCACTTAATGTGTACATTTCTTTGCATTATATAAACCAAACAATTCTGTAACATTATAGTGATGTGTAAGTGCACATGTATTTACTATGTAACTACTATGTAAATACACAGTGATAGAGACACTTCATGTAAAGTGGTACCAGGTAGTCCACTATTAGTTCAAATCAGGGTCTGTAACACCAGATGAATAATGTTGCCCCTTGTTATGAGCTGCATTTCGCATATCTTTTTTTATTTTTTATATTGTACTTCCCAATACTGCAGTACACTGCATTATCCAGAATGGCTCATCAATTTGGAAGCTGAACATTTGATTGTGTTATATGATCCTTCATGGAGATGATCTATACTTAATTCTCCCTGAAATGAACTGTATTGATTTACTTATTAAATATTATCTACCCACAGTGGATTTTACACCCCACTTGTATGATGGATTCTCCATTTAAGTCAGTTATTTGCTGTTCTCTACATACAATACTGGATTCATTACCAAGGTTGACAAGGCGCTGCATTGAACCAAACTGAATTTGCAACATCAAGTTTTTGTTGTTGTCGTTTTTTTACGTCTTGCACTAGGGACTATACATTTTTACAGACAATACAAAATGTTATCTAAGAGGAGGAGAGTTGTCTACTCACATTTTCAAGACAAATGCATGGAGCTTCAGTAAATTTCATATAACTATTTTATTAGGGAAAATTCTAAACTCATTAATCAAACTTGGTATTATTTAAGTTTTCAGTAATGTTGTTGAAGCTGACACCCTGGGATCCTTCAAGAAGCTGCTTGATGAGATTCTGGGATCAATAAACTAGTAACAACCAAATGAGCAAGATGGGCTGAATGGCCTCTTCTCGTTTGTAAACTTTCTTATGTTCTTATGTTCTTAAATCATTTTGAATTATTTTTGAATTAAGTCCTAATCACCTACAGTAACTACTTGCTAGGCAACTACTGAAAACTCTTTACTACAGCCAGCTTTGTATATTTGGATACCAGGTGATGCATTTTTGATGGATTTTCGTGAGACTGGTTACTATTCAGTGTGATTATTAATGAAGTAAATCCCTTGTCATCAAATTAATTAGTCTGTTTAACTGAATGTCAAGTTAGAATCCTTTCATAGTTTTTTTTAAACACTTTTTTGTTTAAATCTATGTGTTATATACGAGTTGCATGTATATACAAGGTGTTCAGAATATGTTATTGTATTCTATATATTACCCAAGTACGTTTTGTACTAGAGCACTATTTAAGAGATGTGCTTTATACAGCTGGCATGTGTTATACAAGGGATGTAACCAACGGCTGCTCACTTACTTTATAGTTAACATTAATACATTTCTAAAACAATTCAGCAGTAGCAGAACAAACTTAACACTAGCTATATTAGGACGACAGGCAAGCAGAAATATGTCTCTCCAAATGTCTGTGGTGGAGGAATAAAGACGAGTGTCAAGTATTAGAGTGCAGAAAAAAGACATACGTCAAGAAAGCTATGCTCCATCTATACTTCTAAATATCAGTTAGCCTTGGTTTTGTATTACAACTAGAGCTGCAAGTTTGGTTCAGCGTGGCAAGTGAGCACCCTGAACCAACGTTGTTTGAGTCATCGAGTTGGAACCTTGTGACAGAAATATAATGAGTTTTGGTTGTAAATCTCCCTCCTGACCTGTGAGAGCGCTAAGCAGCGAAAGGGAAACGCTTTGGATGGGCTGGCCTGACAGTTCTTTTCCTGGGACGGGAAGTCGGTCAGTCTGGAAGAAGGCAAGATTCTGCTGCAGGAATGTATTGACCCAGAAGGGAAATGATGTAGCAGCTGCAGACAGTAAAGACAGCTGAAATCGTTTACCAAGGGGTCAATCGTAATGGCATAAATGGGCCGGAGAATCGTAAATCTTTTTCTTCGCTTGGGTTTCAGAGCAGAAACGAAACTGGAAGGACCAGGAGAGATCCCCTGTGTATTCGTGAGTGTTTTGTTTGTTTTTGTCACTGTT
Source organism: Acipenser oxyrinchus oxyrinchus (assembly GCA_030684275.1). NCBI lineage: Eukaryota > Metazoa > Chordata > Actinopteri > Acipenseriformes > Acipenseridae > Acipenser > Acipenser oxyrinchus. The sequence continues at coordinate 94,064,984 of CM060249.1, forward strand.
AGTAATTGTCTTTTTTTTTGTAAATTCACTCGACAGCTAACACATCTCCGGAGCTGTCGCCTTGGGCCAGCACTACCTGGAACAACAACACCACAGTCACTGTTTAAATTGTTATCACCTGCCACCAACACTACTGCACGCACCCGGACAGGCGTATTGAATTGTACTGTGGGACGGATAACGTGTACTATTATTTGGTTTGCAAAACCAGTTTTTATTGTTTCCTGCTGTGCTCTACACATTGGTGTGTATTGCCGGGGGATTATTGTTTGGTCGCCAGACCGGGAGTTTTTTACAAATAAAACAAACCCCTTTTCCAAACCGGATTACAGTTTATTTTGTGTGATTATTCCTGCAATGCATCACCTCTGCACCTGTTTCTAATCAGCAGCCACTTTGACACAAACCTTTATACGCATCATACGCAAAAAACACTCTGTCATATAATAAAAGACGTATATCCTCAACTCAAGACCACACGACCAGCATGACAGTAAACATAGACACAGTGAAGCGTTCTTCCCTGTGCATCAGCAGATGTGTCAGCCGCACAAACAGCACAGCATGTGGTTTTCACTAACTCTACTGTGCAGAATAAATTAACTTTTTTCTATGTGTAAATATCGGGACTTTCTTGCATCGGGACGTGGGACATTTGCTAGGAAATTGGGACTGTCCCGACCATATAGGGACTGTTGGCATGTATGATTTTGTATGAGGGGTAGGTAACCAAGAAAAAAAATATGTTGTTTTACTGTGTGCTTACATATATCGTGCAAAAAGATTTGTACATTAACCCCTTCTCTGCTGAGGCCCTGGTGATGCCTTGTGCTACAGGCATGTTGTGATTTTGGGACTCGATTGTTTTTATCAAAATTATTCTATTTTCCTTTTCAGATACCCTGGTAAACCATATATTGTTATATTTGTCAGACTTTGAGGTTTCTATTGGTGTCAAATTTTTGTGCTTTATTTGGTCATGTGTCCACAACATACATCTATTATTGTAAAAAATGTTGCTTTTTTATAAAATGTATTACACCTGCATCACATTTAGCCACTATAATGCAAATGTTTGATGGAAAATGTAGAGTTACTCTTAAGTTGCTGGATGTGCCTGTGCCAATGTGGAAATATTTGCATTGGTTTTGGGATGTTTACATGCTCTAGACAGACACCAGGCCACGCTGACCTTTCCACTTTGAAATATGCAGACCATGGTCCAAAGCATCCACCCTAATTTCATGTGCCCAGTACGTCACCAAAGAATGAGATAACCTGAGAAACTGCACAAAATAAGGATTTTAGAAATGGGTAACATGACCTAGCATGTCAATGGTGTGTTATCAATAATCCTTCAGCAATTTGAGGTAATGCCACTGTATATAGCAAAAATCACTTGTTTTACCTTATATTTGGACCAGTGAATCTGCCAGCTTTTGTTCCACTGTTAAAAGGACAGTGGGTCTGAATTACCCTGGGTGTCCCGCGTTCAAAAATACCAATTATGTGCACCTTTATAATAATGGTTTCTCTCCAACCAGACACAACAAGTCTGAGATACAAGGTGTTACACACCGTAACTATATACAAAAAACACGTGGTTCCTTTATTTTTACCCTCTGATCGCTGAATTTACGCCACCGGAAAAAAAAGTTGCAACTAGTACCTCCCACACAGTCGATACGTTACAGTGGTGTCATGTGATCAGAGTCAGGAGCAGGAAGTATCAACATACTTCCTGTATCTACTGTCAATATCAACCAAACAAGATGTAGACAAACAGTCAGATGTTACTTCAAAGCTGATTTCATGAAGCACAGCTCAATAAAACAGCTACTAATCAAAGGTAAACATTTTTTTATTATCAATCCTCATTGAAAAGAAAACAAAAGTTACACACAGACTGCTTTAAATTCATTCAGGATGTTTCACAGTACAAGCCAAAGATAACCACCGCTTGCATTCAAATAGGCTGTGAATTACATTTAACAACTGCGTCACATCAAATATATTTTGTCGGTAAAATATAGTGAAATTAAAGCCAACGACTGAATATGTTATGTAATAACTCCTCAATGAGTGAAAAAACGGCAATCCAGTTGTTTTTTTTTTTACCATGTATTTCAATTAGATGTACCCCGTACGTTCTTAGCACTGGGGAAGCGATTTTTTGGACGTACCAGGTATGTCCGTAGCACACAAGAGGTTAAGTACATTGTAACTATGCAGAATAACATTGTAACACAGTAATTAGAGACATTTATGTAGTGTTACCCACAAAAGTCTCCTGCATGTAAATAGTTTCACCAAACTCCAGTATATTCTCGGCCTTCGTTTCAGCCCATGTATTTTTTTTTCTGTAGTCTGAGATTTAAACCCGCCTCTTATATCTTTCTCATTGGATGCTCATTAGGTAACTTCCACCATCAAGTTGGACAGATCCAGTTTTGCCAGCCCACAATCCTAACTGGAGCTGGCAGAGTCCCAGTTCAAATTCAATCATCCATTTCCTGCTGCTGATGGAAATGAATGAGTCTTATTTCAAATCGTGTTCATGTCAATCCCTGTGGCAGATAGAACGGTGGCCGACACAAGTTAATCAGACACGATACCTAATCAAGCATGCTACATCAGTAGCAGAAAACACAATACAAGAATCATTATAAAAATAAAGATGATTTTAGAGGTGTCATGCCAGTTGTTGTCTACGTTCTTCTTTTAGGTAGTTCTGTATAGTATGCTTCATGTTGAAAGTTCATATAAAAACCCTGTGCACAAACATTTTGCTGAACCATTCTTAAAAAAAACAGCTATACTTAATATTTCTTAGTTTTTCAATATATTTTAAATTACCATGTATTCACAGCTTACTCTAGGACCCTCTTGGATCATTAACCCTTTGCGGTCCATTTATTCAGCGCGTGTCAGACGTGTCCAGTCCGATTTATTTTCACACGCGCAGTTTATTTTAGACATGCTGTTTAAAAGTATTTTTTTTCACAGTAAAACAGGTTTAAAAATCACTGCATATCAACAGGACACTCAGTACTGCATCTCCAGCACCGCCCCACCCCTCGTTCGCTATATTTTTTAAATAACTCGTAATAATAGTACATATCAATAAATCATCTCTTGATCACTCGTTTTATCACCTCCCCCCCCCCCTCTTTTTCGGCTTCACTCAGCTCCTATCGGTCTCACTCGGCCATTGAATGGTTTTCTAAGCTTTTTCCGGAGAAAAAACGACTAGAGACCTGTTTTTTGCATCTTTTTGATGATGTCGTACAGGGTCCGACATTGGACCGGAAAGGGAAAATTGCGATGTCAGACCAGGTCCGACATAGGACCGCAAAGGGTTAAAGATTAGGTGATTAAAATATATTGACAGCCTTCAGAATACAGTACCGTGAATCACATGAAAGCAGCAGTCTGGTTCTGGAAGATAGCTACAGTACCGTGAATCACATGAAAGCAGCAGTCTGGTTCTGGAAGATAGCTACAGTACCGTTAATCACATGAAAGCAGCAGTCTGGTTCTGGAAGATAGCTTATGCAGCACATTTCTCTTTTAAAACTCTTTGAAGAAAATAATATCAAATGTTGCTATTACATTTCAAAATGCTAAAGGAAAAGATGACGAGTATAGCTCTGCGGTATTGGTTGAGCCGATTGCCTTGCTGCTTTCTGAGTCATGACAAGAGATCATGGCAGCACTGTTGTGAAGGAGGAGATGGATTGTTAGCACTAACCTAACTTTCCAGAACTAAGATATTGACTTCTCATTAAACATGAATCTGCTCAAAAATAGGAAGAATGGGCTAGAATTGACCATCCTTTTGTGCCGTGCAGTTAAAAAAAGGCAGCAGGACACAGTCCATAGAGTTTAATTTGATCTGTAATTATCTTTCCCAGTGAAGTGTATTGGAGTAACAAATGGGGAAGACAGAAGAAACACAGATTCTAAACGGAGACCACAAAGGTCAAACGCCAGCAAAAAACCCTAGAAAAATGTTGAATCATGAATAAAAAAATGCTGAATTTAAAGAAATATAAAAAACTGTGATTGTAGGTTTCATTCTTGGTGTGTCTTTTTAATTATTCTTTTTTTTATTAAAAGCTTAGTCCTCCAGGTGTATATAGTACTTGTTCTTAGGGGAAAAATGGCCATACTCGTTACAAATACTCATTTGTGCTCGTACTCTGGCACATGCCTAATCTTTACCTAACTTTTCTTCTACTCTGCAGCGTTTTTATATTTTCCCCTGATGTGTCTAGTGAGTTCTATTATGCTTATGTTTTAGCTGCATGAAGCTATTTTTGTTTTTACCGGTTATGTGGGAGACATGAGGAATGAATGAGAGAGACCAGCCAGGGTACCGCAGTCTCTTTAACTACATTAAGTATCTACTGTAGAAGGCAGTTAGTTCAATTAAACAATCTAGAACGTTCTTTGGAACAAAGGCCATGGACTGGAATGGTTAATTCTGCGCTCACCTGGTTTAGTAAACTTGAACACATGTCCCCCACCCCCAGTTAATTGTCAATTGGGAATTAATTGTCAAGCCATCCAACTGCAGGGCACTCTGTTCCCTTTACACTGTGTCCTCACAGGTCGGGAGGGAGATTTATCACAAAGAATCATTCTGTCTCTATCACAATCCCTTTTTGTCACATGCGTTTTTTTCTAACTTTATTGTTCACCGGTCTCTCTTTGGCAAACATAATAGTCCAAAATAAAACTTAAAGGTGCAGTCCTCCAAATCCGAACTGATAAATAAACGTAAATATTTCAGTCTACTTCAATCTACTTCATTAAAATCCATCCATCCATTATCATTAACCGCTTACTCCTTTACACGGTCGCGGTACTTCATTAAAATAAAAAAATTAAAAATGTTTATTGTTTTCTGGGGTACACTGCTCACAATACTTTAGTTATTTGTTTATTTATTTTTAAATAAAGGCTATTATTATTTGATATTTTTGGTAAGGAACTATATCTGCGCAATAACTGTAGATAAAGCATTCTGTATTGGAAGCCACACGGTTATTATTATTGATGGATAATTAAGAGTTATCACTGACATAAAGGATGTTGTTTTCTTTCTGATTTAGTTCCTGAGAAGAATAGTCACTGCAGTTATTATTACTGAGGTGTACTTGCCGCTAATGCAAAGCTTGTTTTAACGTTGTCTGTATTACACCAGCCAGAGACCTGTGCTTACAACTGCATTGTCATATTTGCTACATTTTCTTTAAATTCTCAAATTAATTAATAAATCAATACCCGGGTAGTAAAAAGAGACCCGGGTCGGGTTGAGTAATTTAAAACCCGATATATGTATTTTCAGGTACGCGTTCCGACCTCTAATTTACATATACAATTTATGGCAACAACAAATGATTTACAGCAAGACTATGGGTGAGGATTGTATTGCCCAGTTTTCCTCACTCAAACCCTTTACTTACTAAATATTTTGGTATCCCTGCAAGATATCTCTAGGAAAGTAGTACAGCTTGGGATGGGGAGTTTGTTGCCTGATAACTTCACTCAGGCTACTTTCTCACTGAATATCTTGGTATCCCTGAATAGAAAATCATCTCCTCTTTAAAAATATACAAGATATTTTAATGAACAGTCTCTCCCACAAGTGGTGATTCACTTGCTACCAATGTGGTAGCAACTAAGTCAAGTTGACAAACTTGTTGGTGAATGAATTATTCTTTTTCACTTCAGTGTACTTACGTTTGTCAGTTTTTTGACATAATTGACAGTAGGCTTTAAAATCTAAATATTTTAGGATTTCGCCTGCTCGACATGTAATCTTATGTGACATAAGTACAGTATTTACAGCAAATCATAGCTGTGTCCAAAGAATAATGTTTTAACATTCAACATGTATTGTCTGATAGATTGCTTCAAAATATCTAACAATAGCAAATTACATGCTTATTTTTTAGAGAAAAACGTTATTCTATATTCATTGATTTATTACATTTTCAAAATTACTCTACTGTCTATAGTATACGAAATATAACTTAATATACAAATATACAAACCTCTGGAACATCTAGAAATAAATAAGAAATAAGAAATGCAACTGAAAACATGAAAAAAACCCTGCTCAACACACGCGCCCTTAAAAAATGCTACATTGCAGAAAGATGATGGTGGAGAATATATCTGGTTAATAGGTCCATGTAAACCTCTATTAATCAATAAAGGCACTGGGACGTATCAAACCATTACATCCTGTGTCTTTCTTTTAATGTTAGCTATTCATTTTCAGACGATCGTGAATATCCATTTAGATCAAGGCTGCAGAAAATACACACTCTCACACTAGGTCCTGTCACATGAAGAAACACGGGTATCCTGAAAATGCGTTTCAACAGCTGACAGATCTGGTGGTGCATTCTGGTGTAATTTGTTTCCATGAACTTGCTGACACTGCTAAACATGGTTACTCAGCGTTTAAAATGTCTATGAATGACAGTTTAATGTATACATGGATTTTACACACATTTCATATGCTACTGTTACACAATCCAAGCAAAATAATATCATCCTGACCAAAATGACACCCATTATTGTAGTATTTTCTGTAATGCCATGTATTTTTAAAAGCAAACAAATGTTTTCAAGATATTCTTTGCAAAAAAATTGCAGTCAAGACTGCATAACCAAAAAAAAAAATGCCATCCAAAATATGAAATCTCAGCTTCTGCTTTCACAGATAAAAATCCATTATTTCTCTTGAACCTGTTGGCTGAGGCATGGTGAAACAGGATGTGATTGGAACTGAAAGCCATCCAGTTTTATTTATCCCTGCTGCCCTGATTAAAAACGAAGCCTGGCTGTGTGCAGATGATAACTGTGAGCAAAGGTGGACATCAATAGGAGCTGTGGGACAAGCTGTCTGTGTGAGGAGGGAAAATATCACATACTGAGTGACACTGACAAAACAGACAAGGCAGACTAGATCAGAGACATAAAACACAGCTGTCACATACATGATTAGTGAACTAGTGCACTAATAACTGAATTAAATTGTCTCCTCAGAGGACATTTTTGATCATTGGAATGCATTATGGATGCTAATTATTATTGTGCAACATTTCTAGTAGTAATTTATAAAGATTAAAGTTAAACCAGGAATTTCTTCTGCCTGGGTGTTATTAGCTACTTGTCTTACAGACATCAAGCATGGGATGTCACAGAATTTTCTAATGTTGAATTCAGATAAAACATAGGTTATGCTAGTGGGCTCACAGAACCAACTACATGGAAATGTGGGATTACATGAGCTCGATCCTTCCAGTCTCTCATCAAAACTTAAACTAGAAATTAAAAGTTTGGGGGTCATCTTTGATCCTGATCTATCATTTGAGACTCATATTGGGGAAGTTACTAAAGTATCTTTTCACCATTTGAGAGATATAGCCAAACTTAGACCAATTATTACCGTATCTAGAATTGATTATTGTAATGCACTTTTTGGTGTCCCAAAACATGTGGTATCCCGCTTGCAGCTTGTTCAGAATACCACCACTAGAATTCTGACTAAAACCAGGAAAGGTGAAGATATTACCCTTGTTTTGGCCTCTTTACACTGGCTCCCTGTGCAGTATAGAATAGATTTTAAGTTTTTGCTGTTAACTTACAAGACCCTGAATGGATTAGCACCTAGTTATTTGCAGGAGTTATTGACCCTGTATCTTCCAAAATGCACTCTGAGATCACAAGATGTGGGGCTCCTGGTTATTCCTAGGGTCCACAAAAGCAACAACGGGAGGTAGGGCTTTTTCTTGTAGAGTCCCTAAATTATGGAATGCTGGGACTGTTACAGTTTTCAAGTCAAGACTAAGAATGCACTTTTATACAATTGCTTTCTTATCTTAGTGGGTTTTAATGTAACTTTAAAATTGCTGCTTTTGTATTACGTGTATACAGTGGAACGTTGCATATCTGACTGTCACATAACCACCCTGATCAATTAACCACCTCACTAAATAAATAAATAAATATTAAAATTAGGCTACGAGAGTAATGGTATTGGCAGCAAGTGCAGCGTCCACGATGGAAACAGAAAGAAAGCGTTATAACAATCAGCCTTTTGGTGCGTTCCCTTGTAAGAGAGATGGGCTGTCAGTCAGCTGTGTGTAGCAGTGACGTTTCAATACACCAGTTGAAAAAGCTTTGTGTTTTACTCTTTGTTGTACAATGTGTTTATATGATGGAGTTCACGGTTGCAGATATTGTCAGCATGTTGTTGTAGCTTTTAAATGCATTTGAATTAAACAAAGCAAGCTTCATAAAAGCAGTGCTTACCGGCCGTTTGTTTAAAATAGCCGAAGCAATATTCAAACCAAGCTGCTTATCGGCTGTTGGCTATATCAAGAAAGAGGGCAAAGTACCATGACAGAGATATTAAGAAAGCAGAACCAGGGAGACAGGGACTTCTGGAGTTAAGAAAGAAGCCATCAGTTGCATGTTATTGTACATTTACTGCTTGTTTTGTATTTTTATTTTACAAAGCCTTACGCATTGCAACACTGTGTATTGTAGCCTAATTAATCTTGTTTACGTTTGCTTACTTTTAAAGCAAAGAATGTCCCCATGTTTAAAGCAGTATGAGTTTTGTTTTTGTTCACTAACCCATTTATGTGTGTAAATGTCATTTTCTATAGATGTTCGCAAATCACATATCCGCCTATACCCCAGTCCACAGGGGGTCAGACATGCAATGTTGTACTGTACTGTTATTTACATCTGTTATTTAAAAGGTCTGATTATGGCAGTTGGATGTGTGACATGCTATACAAATATATTGTGGTTGGGTCATTTTTTCTGCTATGTACTGTGCAGTGCTTTGTGATACTTAAAAAAAGTGCTACATAAATGCAATAAATAAATACATAAATACATTCTAAATGAAGCCTTTCCTTTTGGCTCTGTCTTCAATGTTTAACATCTGTTGAGCAGAATTAGAAAAATTGGGGAAAAAAGATGTAAAGCTAATCTAAAATGTTAATGAGGAAAAGTTTTGATAATATTCCAATGGAATACTGAAAAAATATATACCAATGAAATATTAAAAGAACAACAATACAGAATTGGTCCGGTTAGTGTACGTTTTTCATCCAGAGTCGTGGGTCTTAATAAAAGACAACCTGATGCACAGGTGGAGGTATGAAATATACAAGCTATCTTAAGTAATTCACATATTCCTCCAAAACATATTCAAATGCATTGCCGTCTCCTCGCGGACAGTGCTAAAAAAGTGAGGTTTCTATTATTCTTAATGTGACACAGGACACATTGAATGCACACAGGTTTTGTTTACATTTAATACAAACAGCTAGAGACACCACAATATCCATTTTAGATATGCTATGTCTGGTTTGTCCTTCACATAGCTGGGAATCCCTTTGGCTTAAATCTGTTGACAAACAAGCATGGACACATATACTTTACAAAATATATTTTCCCTACAGGTCTTTGGAAATCATTTTGGGGTAAGGCTTTCGAGGGAAAGATCAATAGCACCCAATTAAAATGCTTTTGATAAAATAGAAAACATTCAAACAGAAACAGTACCATTACATGTGAACGGCTGTGTACAGGTTTTTTTTAAACGCCAGGAATAACACTACCTAAAGGATAGTCTTCGTGTTTGCAGGATAGACTAAACAATGATGTGTAAATATTCAAGAAATGGATTCGTGGAGCTCATCGTTATGTATGCAAGACAGAATCAGGCCGCTAGCAAAGGCATTTGACTGGAAGTATTCCAACCCAGTCCCGCAGACAATTGGGGATCTGAAGAACAACATTAGAATGTGCAAGAATCACACCTGAGGTTCTCTGCTTGTTCTAGCCTCCTCGTTGAGCCCTGTCACGCAGATGGAGGTGCTCTGTGTGAACGTATACTGTCGCAAACATGTGCAGATGTTAATAAATCACAATATTCTTGACATTTGGAAAACAAATGTATATTTACTAAGTCTTGAAAAATAGAATCCATTGCAATGTAATGAAGCACTAAGGGCTTATTTGATTTAATTGATTTAATGATAAAGTTACTCTAAATGCAAAGGTTGATAAGTCTGAATGTGTCTATACTTTTGGAACCTTGGTATGGTTCAAGGAGCAGGAGCAAGGACTTCTCCCTCTAGCCTGGCAGCTTGCCACAAAACACAACCACAACCATCAACTTCAGACGCCACTGCTGAATCACAAGTTCTGGCCTCTGATATCCACTGATCAAAAGAAAAAAAAGAAAGCTGTCTCTTCTAAGAATGGCCCACTGATAAACTACACAAAGCCCTCTTTAAATGATGAGTTCCCATCAGTGCTGTAACTCCACTGCTGTTATCCTGGATTTCCCCAACTCCCGGAAGAACCGCCCCCTCTCTACAAGCAAGCCAACCATCCCTGCCTGGCCACAGCTAAGCTGCGACGGTTTTTAACATTTTGTCTTAAAAGTACTATCAAAAAAACTATTTGAGATAGATAAAAATAATAAGAATAATTAATTCATTCATTAATAATAATGCTGACAGCCTACAGCCTGCAGCTGGAAACACAGATCAGGACTATTCTTCAATGTGATTACACATCAATCAAAGCAAGGTGAAGAGCCACAACATCTGTCCATGCAGTTAGGTGACATATTGCCATAGTTAGAGACACATAGTAAATAAACAAAGCCTCTCACCCTGTCCAGTCACAGACCTCCACTTGATAACTGTCTGTCCCAACTAGAACTGTTGGATTTATTTGGTACTTTGTTCTAGTCTCTTTAATAATTAGTCCAGTTTAACATATTTAGGCTTGTGGTTAAGACAATCGCCTGCGATCCGCAGGGTCATCCAGCTTGCCTTCAACACCTCTATTCAGCCTACACGCAAGGCTCAGTTTTTAGCTGCAAAGGAACTGAATTGATTGTATCTGTTGCTGTTGCACAATTCACAGAATTTAATGATGTTTCAGTGAAGAAACAAAAGCTCAAAATAAATACTTTTCTCTAAAAGGTAAGTGCTGTATCATTTTGAAAACTCCTCATAAGTGAACACCACAAACAAAGAGCTCTTAGTTTAGGTTAGGTGGACCTAACAGATTTGAAAGGTTACAGCTTAACATGACTGGAATTAAGAAAACAAAAAACAAAGACAGTTGCCTTGCCCCTTAGCATTCAACAACAGTGGTGAGAGGAAGACACAAACATAATGGAAAATGGAAATGTACAAAGAATGAAACAAAATATACTAAAATTGTACTTAACATTTTTTTAAAAGTCAAATGTATGTTCTTTTTCTTTTTTTAATACATGTTATGACCTTGATGATCTTGATAAGAGGTATCAATGAATTTACATTTCTCCAAAAATAACCCATTCCTGTCAGGAGAATGTTCCATGACATCTACTGTGTGAACTTTAGGGCAAAGATCTCTAAAGGTATCTGGGGAAAATGAGGAAAGCGATTAAGGTAAGAGGATTAGGCATTAAATGTCATTCAAAATGTTAGCACTTCAGTCAAGTAATAAGAATTGATGTTTCATGGAAACTGGCATCTAGTATAGAGAGTTTTTTTTTTTCCACTGCAGGGGATGTTCCTTTCATGTGCGGCATATCTTGAGGGCATTGGAGACAAACATCCACAACATTAACCTTTCTTCTTAGGTTACATGAACAACTCACAGCCCCAGAGACAAACAGCCATATAAGTGTATATGTTTTTCTTCCTAAGTGTGGAATTGTAATGCTGTGTGGGGGTCACAATATTGATACACATTGCATGGCAGGGGCTCGCAAAACATTTCATATGAACCAGGGAGAGCAGCGTAAAGCAATGTGGTGGATGGGAAGAACCAATCAAAAACCAAGTAAAAAAACATCTGTTAAAAAAAAAAAAACTCAGAAGGAACAACTTTAGGTAGAAGTAGTTCAGAGTTTTCAGAATTGTTTAATATGTTTATAGCTTTTACCCTTCTGTTTTTCCCCTGGTCTAAAAAACAGAGGAAAACTTTGAAGTGGTGCAAGCAGAACACAAATATGGCCAAGGTATTGACCTAAACAGCAGCTGATTTAAATACTGCTGTTAAGCACTGCATTAATACCACTGATGTTTTACCCCAGGGGTGGTTTATTGACCACTGAATCGACATTGCTAAATACAATAATAATACACTGGTCCACGATAAAGCATGTTTACATGTTTAGGTCAGCAGTATTAAGAAAAATGACTCAATGTTGTTCCCTGTAACCTCTGAACTGATCCATTCGTTTGAAGATTTTATAAAAACATGTTCCTGCTCAGCATAGTGCGAGCGAGCCTTGCTGATGCAGCAGGATTGAAACTTTTAAAGGGGGTGCACTAAACAAAGCTGTGCAATCAATGCACAGCACAAGCAGGACGCATGCTGAATAGTTGATTACAATTGGGCATCATTAACTTGCTTTCTTGCAGACTGACAGATGTCTACTGCTGGCATGCTTAGAGATTATGTAAAACAGAGCAATAATCACTCACTTTTAGTTGTAAATTTAAGAAGTTGACAGATAATTGCTTATTACACCCAGAATAGGAACAAAATGTAATTTTTAAATAAATTATTATAATCATAGCATACAAAGCGTGACAATCAAATATAAACTCCAGTTAAAGTCAACAAAAGGTACAGAAAGGAAATATATATTTAACAGTATCACTGTTTTTTTTTTTTTAACATGTACTGCTGTCCATCCATTGCTGCAAAAACCCAATAAAGGCAGAGGAAAAACTACATGTATAGGCAAAAGCAAACAGCAGCTAATGTTCTGCTACTGTGTGCTTTGAATGCAATGTGTTAAAAGCAAAGCAATTGTATATTGTATCCATCCGTAAGAGGACGGCGATTTCATCTTAACAAAGGTATGCTATTTTTGTGTGTCTTCCTGTTAAAAAATAGATTTTGTCTTCATGCAGCCTTTACTTGTTTTTTTTTGTGATGTGGTGTCTGATGTACATACAGTCAACATCTATTCCGTGTGTCTCATAAACACTTTAATCTGCTATTTTTGCAAATAAAGTACCTATTAAAGAGTTTAGTATTATTTAATGTTGTACAGCAGTGCACACAAACACGTTGTATTTCATCAGTGGAGATACATCAAATATCACTTTCCAAGGTTTTTTTTGAAAATATGTGTTTGTGCATTTTGAGTCTTTAGATTCAGTAAACAGCCATTAGCCTAATATTGAAAAATAATATTTTCTTTTTTTTGTACACAAGCACCTCCATCACAATAAATACCTAAACCCCAATCAAATAAGTCAAACAATAAAGAGTCTGTTTTGCAAATTGTGGCAAAGTGGTGAGTGGATACAGGTGAGTGCAGTGCAGGTACAAATCACATGGACAATTACTAACAGGTGCAAGGGTGTTTATTGATAAATTACAATGTCCAGAACCTTAATGCAAATGCCTGTAAATAATAATGATGGAGTGATACAGCGGTGTGTATAACTCAGTATTTGTAAATCCAAAAAGTCCAGTTTTACACACCAACACTAAACACAAAACACAAACACAGTTCTTAGTGATAGTGAAATAAGTACAAGTGGTGTATTACAGTTCTCTGTGAAATGCAGGGGTGAAGGTGATGTGCGGCTTTATGCTGGCTTCTGCTACAGCTCTGGATCGTGTTGTAAAGTCTAGTTTAAAACAAACAGACAGTTATAACAAACACTAACAGACAAAACAAACTCACGGTTTACAGTACAGTAACACAGGTTCCTTGTAGGTTATTTCTAACCATTTACCAAGGAACAGATCACGTCAGCTATAACCCCTATTTATATCCTCGCTCATGACCCCTAGTTTAACGAGCGCATCCGCTCCTCCAATCCTCAGATGCCACACCGTTTAACGTCTGGATACCGTAGCTGCGCCCCTTTCCTAAATGACCAACTTCCACCTACCCTATGGAATAAATTGTCGTGCCATTTAGTTAAGGGTACTCTGTTCCCGTTACACAGTGCCCTCACAGGTCGTGAGGGAGATCTAACACCAAGCACCATTCGATCTCTGTCACACAGATATATTGTCTTGTCTCTTGATCTTATCATACTTTACTATGTACTGTACACAAACACCCACAATTTCACAATAATCCCAAAAATAACTAGTAAATAAATCCATCTTGCAGATTTTCTATCTGGTCTAAGTGGTCTCCACTTCAACTGTGGACAGTAATCACTACCCCATCACAGACGTCCCATACAATTTAAAAATAAATCATTACAATTACACATTAGGACATACAAACCATTTAAACCCTTGTTAAATACACATTGACATTGTATGGTCACTTTCTGAGTGAAAATCAGGGCCAGATATTGATTTTCAGATACTTCCGATGTTTGCCCCTCCCACTTCCAGTAAACTCTGAGTATCAGTGTTCCTATATTGGTTTCCGAGTGCAGTCTGATTACGAGTATGAGTAACGGGTTCTCTGCACACCCCTATTAAACATACAGGTTATGTGTCAAAGGCTTGTTGTCAGAGTAAGTCAGCGCTCCGAGGCAGGCTTCTTGTACTGTGCTGGGAGAGAAATAGGAATTTCCAGTGCCAACTGGATTGTTAGTTACAATAAAAACCTCTAAAATCTCACTAGATGAAAGTAACAAAAAATGCTATGTGTTTTGTGGAACATGATATACAGTGTAATACATGTATGTGCTATAATATGTGAAGCTAACTAATATTGTATTTATTTGTACTTTTCTCTGGTCTTTTGTTTCCTAAAAACATAATTGGTGAGTGTATGCAGTAAAATAGACGCACTTAAGGAAGCTAATCTAAGGCCTGAGCCGCCACTGCATTTGTGCATCAATAAATTCAACAGCATTGTTATCAACCATGCCATGTTTTTAAAAAAATATCATTTTCAGAACAAAGGTGCACGTCCAGCATGCAAAAGAAGGACGAAGACAAGCCATTCACTTTTATTTTGCCTGAGTCTCTGAGAGAATCTCTGAGTGTAATAATTGCTGACTTGCTAAAGCCAGCACTGCACAGAGTGCCTTTAATAGTTTTCGTTTTTCTTCTGTACAGGACAGCCTTTTTCTTGCCATTATGAGTGATCAGCACATGCCCACCACTCTGGGTCTCTGTAGAGTGTCTCTCCCTCTCTGACCTCCATCACGCAGAAGGCTTTGGTGACCATTATTTTGCTTTGTGTTTCCCTCACCTCCCATTTACACCATTTCCTACACAAGACAATTTATATAAAATACTTCTCTTAGCTTTCATCTAACCCAGGTAGCAGGCCCATTTCGTAACATTAATTATCTCCCTCGCCCACCGCCACATCAATTCAGTCCTTTATAAACTATTTCAGGGATCCGATTTATCAGGCCTGACAGAGCTTCACACAGAAATAAACAGCACTGCCTCGGCCTAGCTCACTCAGCAGCTCCTATTTATCATTATTTAATTCAGAGGCCTAAAATTCTGTGACATTATTAATAGTAAGATGAATCGCTGGAAAACTCTAGAATCTGTGACCAACGAGGCTGAAATAATCCATTCCGGTAAGAATGCCTGCGCGGAATTGCATTCCCTGATGGGTAGCCTCTTTGTCATTAGTGTCTCCATATGCATGGTTGGTAAAGTACTGAAGCGGGAAGTCCCAAAAGAGTTAGATACTTCCAGTGCAATTCCTTTCCACCAGCCAGCACCGCAGTAAACGGACTGCAGCACAGTTTAACACTTCTGTCACTTGAATTTAAATGCACTAATCTAAGCCTGTTGTACTTGATTAGCTTTAACTTGCCTCACTCTGAACTTGTGTCTCAGGCAGCCCTGGAAATGTAATAGTTCATTATTAGAGTGGTATTACTTAGGTGCCTTGATGAAAGATAATCAGCTGCCCAGCCAATCTTAGAATACTTAATGGGTTTTTTTGCATAGTTATGCGCTGTGACCTCATTTAATGCTGTTTTGTTCTTTATTTGTATAAAAACAAAGCATTTAGATCCTACAGTAATAGCCCAGATGTGACATAGTTTTATCTGGTTTCATACATTATTCATATTATTATTTTTTTAAATAGATAAAATAGAAGAAACAAAATGCATCCATAATCATTTGTACACCAGTAGTGAAAGTGTTTAGGACCATGAGGTACTATCTCCTTCAATACAATGTATCTAGAAAGTGTTTAGGACCATGAGGTACTATGTCATTCAATACAATGTATCTAGAAAGTGCTTAGGACCATGAGGTACTATCTCCTTCAATACAATGTATCTAGAAAGTGCTTAGGATCATGAGGTACTATCTCCTTCAATACAATGTATCTAGAAAGTGATTAGGACCATGAGGTACTATCTCCTTCAATACAATGTATCTAGAAAGTGATTAGGACCACGAGGTACTATCTCCTTCAATACAATGTATCTAGAAAGTGATTAGGACCACGAGGGACTATCTCCTTCAATACAATGTATCTAGAAAGTGCTTTGGACCATGAGGTACTATCTCCTTCAATACAATGTATCTAGAAAGTGCTTAGTACCATGAGGTACTATCTCCTTCAATACAATGTATCTAGAAAGTGCTTAGGATCATGAGGTACTATCTCCTTCAATACAATGTATCTAGAAAGTGATTAGGACCATGAGGTACTATCTCCTTCAATACAATGTATCTAGAAAGTGATTAGGACCACGAGGTACTATCTCCTTCAATACAATGTATCTAGAAAGTGATTAGGACCACGAGGTACTATCTCCTTCAATACAATGTATCTAGAAAGTGATTAGGACCATGAGGTACTATCTCCTTCAATACAATGTATCTAGAAAGTGATTAGGACCATGAGGTACTATCTCCTTCAATACAATGTATCTAGAAAGTGATTAGGACCATGAGGTACTATCTCCTTCAATACAATGTATCTAGAAAGTGATTAGGACCACGAGGTACTATCTCCTTCAATACAATGTATCTAGAAAGTGATTAGGACCACGAGGTACTATCTCCTTCAATACAATGTATCTAGAAAGTGATTAGGACCACGAGGTACTATCTCCTTCAATACAATGTATCTAGAAAGTGATTAGGACCACGAGGTACTATCTCCTTCAATACAATGTATCTAGAAAATGATTAGGACCACGAGGTACTATCTCCTTCAATACAATGTATCTAGAAAGTGATTAGGACCACGAGGTACTATCTCCTTCAATACAATGTATCTAGAAAGTGATTAGGACCATGAGGTACTATCTCCTTCAATACAAAGTATCTAGAAAGTGATTAGGACCATGAGGTACTATCTCCTTCAATACAAAGTATCTAGAAAGTGATTAGGACCATGAGGTACTATCTCCTTCAATACAATGTATCTACTCACTTCCAATACATCTTCACACTATGTGTGTTTTTATTACTTTTATAGATTTATTGGCCTTTAACACTAGAACTGCCGAGATTTCGGACTACATACAACCATCTCACCCGCAAAATGTGCAGCTCCATTTTAAAACAGCCTCGATATGAAAATGAAAAACAAACAATTGGATTCAAAATAATATTTTTATTTATGACTAGCATACATAACAGAGCAGAAACACCGTATTTACATTGAAAATTAAACTTTTTTTCTTATTTTTTTCAAAAAGAGCACATATACATGGTTTGGTTAATAAATATACAACTATGAAGATATGACCCTATTTGACCCTATTTGAACTCAACAAGGCAAATTCAATTAATATACTTTGCAGGGACAAGGACAAGTACAATTTGAGCTATTGACCGACCAACGGGAAAACAAATTGTAGTGATTCCAGTATATGTCACTGATTTTAATCCTCTGCTCTGAGATGCCCTCCTATAATATGGGTCAGACATTAATCCAGATACACTGGGTGAATTGAAACAAACTAGAGGTAGCATACTAACTCGGACTGATCCTGTGGTTAGTACAGAGGACAGTACTAATGTCTGCAGTCTGCAGGATAGTTTCAATTGCACTGAATCAAGTGCACCCGAATAGAGTGGAGATAGTACAGAACTAAGGACTACATTCTCAAATTTGTTACAATTGACCAATTGTGATATAGCTTAGCAGGCATTCTAATTCTAATGGGAAAACCAAAACAACAAACAAAAAGATGACAAATAGGTTAAACGTTCTTTGTCACAGTCAATGTTTTTGAAGCGTGTTACCATTTTGTAACTTTGAACTTGGTTTCAGGAAGCACACCAGGGGAGATTTGGGGGTTGATAGAGCAACATTGCCTCAAACTAGGTCTCCCAGTCTCCTGGAACCTGGTTTCAAGCTGCTGTTCCTGAAAAAGAGGCTGTTCCCTCAACTTTAGATTGAACAGTGTTATGAGAAATGAGAATAAACTTCTTGTGATTTAATTTATTAAAAATTGCATTTAGCAAAACAGTCATTAACAAAACACTCCTAAAGTGTTACAGATAAAAAGTGTGTTTCTGTGGTTATTTTTGTAAATAGTCTACCTGCTGTGTTTGGTTGTGCAGGAAAAGCAGCTAGTGATTGGCCAGCTGTTGATTCCCTAACCAGCAGGTGGGCGTGTCCCAGCAGGTTGGCGTGTCCCAGTGGAGCGCCATGTACAGAAGATCCCTGGATATACACCTCGGGGCTGCTGCAAGGCCATAGGACTCAGTCTGAGCTGCTCGATAAGACCTTGAAAAGCGGGTCTTAACCGGGATTGGAGTTTTGGAATTAAGAAGTCAACTCCTCTGAAGACCATGTGTGTAACCGGTGTTGGGGTTTGGTGAAAGTGGATAGGAACAGGGATTACTTAGGGATTTAGAGCCCCCTCAGTATAGTAGTGTTTTCTTTTTGCCTTTTTCTACACTCTGTTATATGTCCTCCGTCAGCTACCATTGCTGCTTTCTGCTTGTAAATACTGTAAATAAAACCTGGGAACAGGAGTGGCGTTGTCAAGGAAACCCTCCAGTGTCTCTCTAATCCCCCATCTATCAGTTAGCACACACACACCCTATGAAGTGCTGTTACAGGCCCATATTGTCTATCGTTTTTATTCTTGTCAAAACAATAGTTATCTTTAAAAGATCATAAGCTTTTATTTCTGCATAAACATGACAGTTTCCTTTACCATTTGCATGAACATTTACACCCTATTACTGAATATAAGTACAGCACTGTATTTAAAACTGAAAAGTCTGTTTGCCCTTACTTAACTAAATGAGACAAGCGATGATGCAAGGTAATTATTTTATGATGAGAGGTCAAGTCATTGCCTTCCTACTACAACCTATCTATTGGAATACTGGAGCATTTCATCTCAGAACATTCAAAAAGATTGATGACCTCCCTTATAATTTTCTAATTTCTCATTCATTCAGGGATTTAAATGGAACTTGCCATTTTTCTGAGTGCCAACCACATTTCTTTTATTTCTGTGCAGAGTAAATGGGAAGAATCTTACAGCCCATTAAGCCGACTGTCCAAGTTATATAAGTGTAGAGCTGGAGTACACTTACTATTGAGAAGCAGGCTGTTTGATCTGCCAATGAGGTGCTTATGAAAACTATAGGTTTGTCAGGGATAATAAGTAGGATTTTTTTTTCATTTGGCTTTAAAATATGTGTATTGGGAAGCCTTTTAAACCCTTTTCACAACTGTAGAGCACTAAAGCAGTTGTTATCATTGTTTGAGTGGAACAAAATAATCTACCTTTTCCATGTGTAGAATACTAATACGATAAGAGCATCAATATACCAGAGTCCATTTTTTACAGAACAATCCCTCGTCAATGTACTAATATTGATCCAACACTAAAAGAACAAATCCTTCAGGTTTTAACTTGACTACATAACTTGACAAATAATAAATAGTGATTATGATAAACACAAGACAAGGAAATCTAGTTATAGTTACCAGCACACCATCATCCTGATAACATTCCCCAGATCTAATAACATCACCCTAAGAGGCAACTATCAATTGGATCAAGCAAGTGTGATCCAAACACAGCTGCCAAATGTTTTTCATTTCAAGGGCACAGTAATTCTTATAGCAAAACCCGACAGCAAAAACACAGAGTCCTATTTTGAAGTGCAAAAGGAGAGGAGGAGAGGAATAGAATCGCATTTGCATTTGCTTTAAAAAAGCTCATAACCTGTGAACACTTCAAGACCTTACAGTCTCTGTATCCAGCCGATGTGCTCACCAGCGATCAGTGTCCCACAGGCGCTCTGTAATACACATGATATAAACACAAACTTCTTGAAGCTAAATTAAAATACTTCTCTTAATGATTCTCAACTCCACACCAATGCAATTTGTAATGACATTTTTTTATTTGTTTTATTTACAACATTGTATTGGTATAGAGAAGTGGGCCCCTGATTATTGCCTTTGAATGCAGTTTCACATTTACAATTTACACTGTGTGTCAGTCTCGTACAGGCTTTTACACCACCTGCACAACATAGACTGGGAGAAAACACTAGAAGGGGAATCCATGGAAAAATAATGGACAAAGTTCAGAGACATCATGCAGGAAATACAGAACCAATTCATCCCACAGACTAAGAATTGCAAACTAAACAGCTACAAAACGCTGTTAATTAATCCATCAAGCAAAGCATGCAAAAAAAACACAGTCCTCAAACAATTCTAGACACATTTAGTATAAATAAACCAAAGTAGTAAGAGGACTGGGGGTTTTGAAGACTAACAAATCCCCTGGACCGGGCGGCATAAAACCAAGAATTCTCAAAGAAACAAGGGTGGTCATCACCAAGCCACTGGCAATGATGTTTGACAAATCAACCAGGGCAGGAGGTGTCCCAGCTGACTGGTAAGTTGCAAATGTGGAACCCATACTAAAAATATAAAAAACTGCCTATCATCCTCCCTTCATAACATGTAAAATCATGGAATCAATCATACAAGGAAAACTAAAAGAGTATCTGTTTAACAAAACATGGGAGACAGCCAACATATATGCATAAAAAAGATGGCCCTGTAAGCATAGACACAAAAAGAGCCTGTGACATTATCGACTTGGGATTCAAAAAAGCCTTTAAGAAATTGCTGCACGAAAGACTACTTGAAATCTATAAGAATACAAGGAAGTATATGCAAGTGGATACATAACTTGTTAAAGAATTGGAAACAGAGAGTACTTGTAATAGGACAAACTTGGGGCAGTCATTTTTGGTGGTTTTTGGTTTTAAAATGTAATTTTATCCAGTCGTGTAACACATATGGGGCTGAGCGTTCATGTACCTTTCTGTCCGTATGTATTAAATATTCTCACAAAGCATGAAACGCGGGAGTGCAGAAATAAAGGAGATATATTACATTATACCTAAAAGCCCCGGGAGCAGTCACATTGACAGCCACTCAGAAAACAATTGTATTGTGATTATACAGAACGGTATTCTACTTTATTATTTTTATTTACTAGTCCGCAATGTGTTTAGCTGTAAAGATTAGTCTCTACTCTCTGCCTGAGTGAATGACTGACAGTCTATTGTTTTTCAATCAGCCTTTTGAAAGGCTGGCACCTGCTTGCCAGCTGCGCTGCTTTGGTCAGTCAATTAGCAACAGGACTAGTGAAAATAAATACCAGAGACCGTAGAGTTTTACAACGCATCAAAATATGGAGTTGATGTTTTGGATCAGATGGCACGGAAGTATTCCGTGAAAGCTGGTTCCCGATGGTGGCCTGTTCAGGTGTTTTACAATGTATTGGACCTAACAGCCATCAGCTGGGTACTTTACAAAGAATGCACGGAGAAGAATTTACCAAGGAGAGAATATAGTGTAATAAAAACAAAAGTTCGGACAGCCCTGTGCAGAAAGGTGGTGTGGAGAAGCGCATTATCTGTGTTGATTGTGAACAGCCTTGAAAAAAAGAAAAATAAATTAGGCTTTTTTTTATAACTTCTTGTGCTGTGCGCTTCTGTAAAATATTTTCTTCTAAGTTTATTTGTCTAAGTTGTTCAGTTGCTTTTGCTCATCTGATAATAAACGGATTGCTGTTGAAAAGTAAAAAATGCATTGCTATCGTTTCAGTTTTATAAATATGTACACTATGTTGTAAACCGATGTCTGTTCAGATGTTTATTTATTTACATTTTCTTGCTTTGATTTGTAAAATAAATGTTCATATATACAGTATATATATATATATATATATATATATATATATATATATATATATATATATATATATATATATATATGATTCAATTGTTCAGATGTTTGTGACGTACTTAATAAAAAAAAAAGTAGTTACATCCGACTGTTTCTCTTTTCATTATACTATTTACAGTATTTTGAATACAGCCGTCAGAAAGACTGCTGCAGGGCTTCTAGGTATGAGTATATCTCCGGTCCTTCTGGTGTTAAGTGACGTATGCCTAGGCAGTTAGACAAATTTATACTGAGTCTCCCATGTGCTATCGTATCTATTTGACCTTTCAATGTCTGTCTCTCTGGTGTTATTCCACAGAGACCACTTTACCACTAGGCTTCAGGGTAATTTGTTATTAGCTTTGTTTCAGTATTTGTGAAAGGAAATGTTTACCAATAAGTTAATAATTCTTCATTGATGGATCCCTGAAATCCACAGTTTCTTCTGTAACTGTACAGGGCGGAAGGCCACCATGGTCAACTGTTGTGACAATTCTGCAATGTGTTTCAATTGCTCTGGTGGGATGTATTACCATCCTGCAATAGTTACCTAATATAATTGTGGTAATAACAGCAGAATGATTATAACAGTTAAGAAAACATCCAGGGATCTGTTCACTAGAATCACATTTGTTCTCTTTGAAAATATCAGTAATTTCTGCAGTCTTTTATGCAGAACCATCTACTAGCAGCCCTTTAACACAGTTAATCAGATCTATATGCTTTCCAATTAGATGCCATTTGCATTCCGCAATTCTTCTGAAAGGAATAAAACAATTGTAAACGTTAAAATTAACACACAACAAAACAACTGTATTCAATCTAACTTACTAAATATTTCATGCTTTATAAGGCCACACAGAAAAGTTTTTTTTTGTAGCCACGCAAAGCTAGGCCAGGTATAAAGATGCCTTCCATCCACCTGTCCGTCTGTCTCTCATGCTCTGTATATCACATCCTCAGTCACGGAGGTAATTGAAATAGTGCATTGACATATACAGTATCAGTAGTTGCACCTTATCATGACAGCAATTAAAACTACAATACATAAAAAAATATTTTTAATTTAACTTTTATAAGGAAAAGAAATTTAAATCTTAGGGCTTGCACCACATGCACATTGTTGTTGTACAGATGTCATCCCATCAAGTCATGCCATCAAATACTGTACCAATGGTGTGTTGGATGTCTCTTATTGTAAGAGACCTCATTTAGCAGTTTGAGCAGCCAGAATCCAAACTGAACAAGATGACACCCATTATAAAACAAGGGACACCCAACACACAACGCATTAACTTACATGAGAACATTAAAGCTTTAAGCTCTTCTTGAGTAAGAAATCATCAGGGAGCTGTGCGTGTGAATGCAGGCTCACAGATTCCCAGCATACCCTTACATTAGGGAAAATGTGAAAATGATTTCATGCAAATGTAAACTTAAAGGTTTGATTGCTTGCCAATTTTGAAATGCGAAATAACACAGCATAAGAAGACTGAATTCCCCTTATTTGTGGGGAGAATTATACTTACTAGTTTAAAATATTTAGTTTGTCTCTACAAATGTTTAAAATGGGTGCCTAAAACGGTTCAATTAAGCACAATGACGTTATACTGCAGAAGCATTGTGGGTATTTTGCAAAACTAATGCAAAGTGACAACTTCAAAAATACTACGGTATAAAGCTGTGCAGTGTATAAATCTATACAGGGTGGTAAAATCTTCAAATCCTGTGTCATCAATGTAAGCAGTTGTATCTCCAAGTCATGAACTTTCCTCACCTCACTAAGAGAAAAACAAGAAAAAGTTTTGTAAAACATATTGTTAGTATGAGTGGAGTGCCCTCTACTGGTTAAAAAAGGCTCTGCTAAAAAAAAGTGTTGTTAAGAGTACCAAAACCCCTACAAATCCAGCTGTCTCTTAAAAGCATTGTACATCTGGAGTATATAACAGTTTTCTGACATGACATAACAATGACATATTGAGGGTTACTAAAAAATATTTTTAGTAGCCCTCAATGCATCATAACTGTAGAATGACTGACATGCGCCTATCAAGCTTTAGTAACATACACAATAGAATAAAAAGGACATGTACTGTACGTGACCTATGTCAGCAGCATAGGGTTTCACATAGAAATAAAACCGCATGAAAAACAAGAACTGGAATTCTAATGCTGACATCACATTTCATTGTGGTACGGCTGCCTTTAATGTAAAAAATCCTGTGACAAACTGTACTGTACAGATAACTGCTAGCAGCAGGATTCAATGTTTGCTTCTTCATGAACAGCTGTTTTGATGAGTCTAGGACAATGCTGATCCATTCTGGAGTTGTATGGTATGTTACAGCTGCAATTCCATTGGCTTTGGAGAATAAACAGATCTCTAGGCATCCATGATCTATCAATAAGACAAGCAGACTTGAAATAAACTTTAAATAACTGTCTTTACCACAGTCCCCCTGTATATTCAGCTGTGATTAGACCGTTAATCTTCCCCCAGACCTCCAAATAATGGATGCCTTATTAAACCTATTATACATGATTAACCCAAGGGTCTCCATTGAACATAAACATGCTGCTTTATAAGAGTACGTGCAAGTATACAGTAAATATAGTGTCAATGAAGAGGCTGAACTGTCAAAAAAGATTTGAATTCTATCACTGTAGAGTGCAGCCCTATTTTTTATTTATACATGATGGCACACTTTGCTCTTAGTATATTCTGTAAGTATAATGTATGACAAAAATTGTATTGTTACTATATTAATTTAATAATTTATAACAGTTTGACTACTATATATGTGTGTGTGTGCGTGCGTGCGTGTGTGCGTGCCTGCGTGCGTGCATGCGTGCGTGCGTGCGTGCGTGCGTGTGTGTGCGTGCTACCAAATGTTTTAAAGAAGAAGAATGTAAACTAAGGGCCAATATAAAAGTCACACAATCCACAAAGAAAAAATACTGCAAAGTATGATTTGAGAGTAATTGGTAAACAACACTTTGATGTAGGTGATTTTCTTCATCACTGGACCAGTAAAGCAATCAGCTCAGCCACTTCTTTTTCTTTACAGGGAGCTGATCTCAATGCCGTCACAAGTCTCTGTTCTTCCTGCTTGGGTTTTCCAAACTAAAATTCCTGGGTAATGAGTTCAACATACTTTTAATATTGTTTATTAAACGTCCATTATAGGGACCAGAGAAACAATTAAAATGCAATAAAAAAATAATTTAAATCTTAATTAAACCAGTTGATAAAATTTTTTTAAAAAAACATTAAACTCCCACCTTTATGACTAATGTCCCCAGACAGGCTGCATCCATCTTTATTTCTTGTGCCAGGTGCCCTTATCACATAAATCTGATCTTCCTCATCTCAAACTAATATGTTGGCAAATAAGCCCATGAATTACCGAGGGACAAATAGTCATCCTAGGCAGTCTCATTAGCAGAAACAGCATTCAATTAAACTACACAAAAGCTGCCTGGTTTGTAAGATGCGAAATACACTAGCCAAGTTCATCGCATCTGCAAAACAACAATATATCATGTACATTTTGTAAACCCTGAGCATTGGTCATTTGGGTATCAGCCCAAAAATAAATGAAACATGAATCGTTGAGCATGCTAAATGACTGGCAACGCATAACCATTTAAATAATAATGAGGCAATCATTTAAGTGACCTAGATGGATCATGTAGAGTTATTAGAGACCAGTGCACCAACAGAAAAAAAAATAACAGTGCAAATGTGATTCTAAAAACAGAAACGCTTGACAGAACAGAAAGTGTGTAATGTATTTCTATAACTCCCATGTAAAGAGCTGTGAGCATCAGAAGACTTTATCAAAGACAAGGGAATAAGCAGGCAGGATTGATGTAAACACAAAGCTTTTGCCCTTCACCTGAAATATGATACTAATCACCTTGGGAGTATGGGAATCACATGTTCAATTTTGAAATTACACTGCTTATTATTATTATTATTATTATTATTATTATTATTATTATTATTATTATTATTATTATTATTATTATTAATATCTTAGCAGACTCCCTTACCCAGGGCGACTTACAGTTGTATACAAAAAATACATATTAAGAATTACAGTACAATTAAGAGCAAGATACAAAATACAATGACTTCAGACATGCTACACATCACATCGAACCAGCGGAGGTGAAACTCTATTCTTCTCTAATGTAATTGTGTCTGATCAATGTTTGTCAGTAACAGGAGGACTTGTCCTGTAAGCAGGTACAATCTTGTCAGTGCAGGCTTGGATGTGCATTACTGATTCTCTGCTGCTGATTGTAGGAGAAACAACTTGTGATGAATTCAATAATAATGGATTTTGTCTACCTGCATTGGGACACGTGACAGTAAAAAGTCGGGACGATCAATATAGGGACTCTTGACGTATTAGATTATCACATTTAAATTGATGGTGCTTATGCAGCCCATAGGATATAAAAAGGTTGGATGCCTTTTCTTCTTGGATATGGCCCAAACAAACATGTGCACCAAATTACCTTCAGCTTTGAGGCCAAGTCCAGAATGATACATTATCCAGTTAAGCTTTCCTAGCTACTAGCCAAGAAGAGTTTGAGGTGATGCTGATATCACCACATTGTTGTTTAATTGTTGGTATTAGAAATTGAATGATGAATTGGATGCTCATCTAGTGGCATTAATTGCATTTGATTTTGTCAAGTTGTGTCTTAAAGTATCCAAGTGATTCTGCCTCAACAATATGACTAGGTAACCCATTCCATACCCTCGCCACTCTCTAAGAACATAAGAACGTTTACAAATGAGAGGAGGCCATTCGGCCCATCTTCCTTGTTTGGTTGTTTGCAGCTTCTTGAAGGATCCCAGGGTGTCAGCTTCAACAACATTACTGGGGAGTTGGTTCCAGACCCTCACAATTCTCTGTGTAAAAAAGTGCCTCCTATTTTCTGTTCTGAATGCCCCTTTATCTAATCTCCATTTGTGACCCCTGGTCCTTGTTTCTTTTTTCAGGTCGAAAAAAAGTCCCCTGGGTCGACATTGTCAATAATTAGAATTTTGAATGCTTGAATCAGATCACCGACTGAATAGATTAAATTATTTTAGCCTGTCTGCATACAACATGCCTTTTAAACCCAGGATAATTCTGGTTGCTCTTCTTTGCACTCTTTCTAGAGCAGCAATATCCTTTTTGTTTATTAAACACTAACAGTGTATAGTACTCATTTTATTTTGTATTACATATGCATGTAATTTCTGATTAGATTATATTTAGGGTATGCTGATTCTGTTGATCAGAATAATAATACACTACAGTACCAACCTGTGCAACACACCTCACCCAGCGTTAAAAGTGTTTATCCACAGAGTGCCAGATAATCTTTGGTTGACAGACTAAATAAGCACTTGACTAAATTGTCATTTAAATTTAGCCACAATGGACATGATGATACCTTAAAGAAACTGCTTTGTAGTAATTGCAAATGTTGAATGGTGTTAATATGGTCAGGGGGTTAATAAAGCACAGTTACAATCCTTACAATTCATTACGATATAAATCAGGAACATATACGTTGTACTTTTTTTTCATACAGCTACCTTTGTTTGATATTTTTACAACCATACTGCTGAAGACCAGCTTGGGATGTCCAGTCTCATGCTTACAGTATGACCTGGGTAGTAATTTTATCATGGCTATCTAGCACCATCTCCTGGCTTTAACCAGACTTGCTAGCACTAGTTTCTAGACCAGGAGTGTCCAATCACGGTCCTGGTAAAATTACATAATTAACTACTTCAAGGTCTGGATGGAGGTTTAATTGGTTCAATGAAACAATTTAGAACAGGGTTGGAACAAAGACTGGGATTGGAAGGGCCAACTGGACACCCCTGTTCTAGACTTTAAACTTGGTGATTTATGTTGCGTAATATCTAGCAATATATTGTTGAAATTATGAATCTGCAGACAGCATTGGCCATGTCTGGATTAAATGTGACTGGAAAAAAGTACAACCTGCATAATCCAGCAGTATCCAGCAGTAGTAAATCTTAACACAAGCTGCAGAAAAACTGCCCGACTGAAGACAAGTGAGGTGACTCGCTCCTTGCTCTCGTTCAGCTAAGTCAATTTTTTAAATAGATTTTTCCCCCAAAAGCTTTTTATGCATTTTAAATAAATGAGGTATTACAAGGTGTGACGAGGCGGAGGCTGGGCGTGAATTGGCTACCCTGTGCACCCCAAGCGAGCATCTTAACCGTAATGCAAGGCAGTCGGGCTCATCAACATCCGTGGTTTTAGACCTTTTAACCTCATCTCATCTCACCGACAGGGGACTGGTACGGAATCTGTAAGAGCAGTGTATCACACAACACTTCCCGTTACACTGGCATGGTTAAAATGAAACACTGCCGTACTGGTACAATAAAGGACACTACTAAAGGTTTGTCTGCGAGCTGCAAACAAAGTGGCAGTGGGGGAATAACAGAGATAATTGAATAGAAAACTATTTTTGTAATGCTGTGTCACAAAAAAAACTAACAGTTTACTTGTGCTTCGACAAACTGCATGCTGTCATTACTAAATATATATATGCATTCCCCAAACGCTCTTTCTTCTGAGCTTAAACCCTCTTGCACCTGTTGTGTTCAGCCATGAAACAGGAACGTTGAAACATGGACTTGTTTTTTTTTTATATACTGTAGAAGACAAGGGGCCTATTTTGATAACATGGTGGCAACGGTACTATAGTTGAGGGGGAAGCTGTTAACGGGTGCTGCTGGGTACCAAAATAAATGAAAGCAAATTAACATGTCTGTATTTCTGATTAGAAAAAAAACGATTTTCTGTGCGAGAAATATTCTGTGAATTTCTGCTGAATCCTGGAGGGACTGGTGATTAAATTTGTTAGCTTGTGATTTAAAAGAGTGTAGTATTGGAATTAAAGGTGCTCGCAAAATGCAATTCAAGTAGGTGACTAGAAAAGCTTCTTATTACATGTAGTCGTATAATGTTTCATACATGCTAACATTCTGAGAATAAAACATTGTTAAATATTGAACACTTGACTTGGCATGTTTTATGTTTATAAAAGTATTACATAAAGGTCGGGCCCACAATAAGGTCCTGCACTGGGGCCCATCTTTCTCTTTCTCTGCCACTGCAACTGGAGTGTCTCCCAGTGTTCCATAGGCTAAAAACCTCATATTCCCTAAAAGCTTGTGTCCTCTGGAAGGTCAATACATCATCCATTTCGTATGGCAATATTGTGAAAAACTGAGTCTCCTCCTACCTCTCCGACCGCACCTACCAGGTAACCTGGCGCGGCTCAACCGCCACACCTCACCCTCTCTCAAGAGACCCCCAAGGATCAGTCTTGATTTCTCTCTCTACACCCGCTCCTTGGGCCCCCTCATTACATCCTAAGGCTTCTCATACCATTTCTATGCTGATGATGCTCAGATCTTCCTCTCCTTGCCCCTCCTCTAACCCCACTATCCCCTCCCATATCTCTACCTGTCTGTCTGCTATCGCCTCCTGGATGCACTCGTATCACCTCAAGCTCAGCCTCTCTAAATCTGACCTCCTTTTCTTCCCCTCCTCATCTTCTCCCCCCTCTGATCTCTCTATCTCCATTCCTCTGGAATCTACCACACTCTCTCCCTCCTCCTCAGCCAAGAACCTCAGAGTAACCCTGGACCCCTGCCTCTCCTACTCCCAGCACATCTCCACTCTAGCATGCACCTGCCATTTCTTCCTGAGCAATATACAAAGAATCCTCAGTGGTGGAATGACCTTCCTATGGATGTCAGGACTGCCCAGTCCCTGACCTCCTTCCGGTGCTCCTCAAGACACACCTCTTCAGACAACATCTGTAAAACTCAACTTTTCCCTTCTGGTCTATATAGCACTATATAGCACTCTGCACTTTAACTTGCAATTATCTGCTCCCTATTTTACTGTATTTAATCCTGCACTTAACCCAATCTGTAGTATTTTGTATTTCACTTGCACTCGTATCTAACCCTGACGTAACTATCAACACTGTTATCTGCTCTTGAACTGCCACCAATATAAAATTGTACTGTGTTTTGTATTTGCTCTTATTAGGACTGAAGTCACTGTATTTTGTATCTTGCTCTTAATTGTACTGTAATTCTTGATATGAATTTTTTGTATACAACTGTAAGTTGCCCTGGGTAAGAAATTAATAATAATAATAATAATAATAATAATAATAATAATAATAATAATAATAATAATAATAATAATAATAATAACAAAAACACAACATGCTACGAAAAAATCGCTGACCTGTATTATAATGTACTACCTGACTGATCTACCTACCTGTGTTCAGCAGGAGTATTTGGGTTGCAAAACAGTGTCATTATAGCCATGAATACATTACCCTGCACACTTCACTAAAGCTGCAGTAACTTCATTTACTGCACCGCTTACAGCAGACTGGCTAATACCTGCAGGAGCACCTACGGTCCTCTCAAAGTAACCTGGCAGTTAGTGCAGCCGTTATCTTTAATGCAACAGGCAATGCGTTATATCTTCCCGTATCTCTTTCCAGATCTGCCTGCAGTAACTGGCAGATATTAGCTATAATTTGCTTGTATAAATATTCGATTTATGAAATATACTTATAGTTATGTTTATAATCCAGGACTGGCAATGGAATGTGAAACAAGCAATGTGATTGGTCGAGCAAGGTTCCAGCTGTCTATATATTGGATGGATACGGACAGTTGGAGCCTTGTTGCCTCACAGAATTTAAAGTACCAGTAGCCATCTTGTTTACAGTTACAGAAGTACAGTAACTATAAAACTGAGTGACCAATTACCAGAAAAAAATTCCCGAAAGTAGTAAGCAGACTGATTTAGATGAAGAACAATTAAATCAACTGGAAGATAGCAAACCGGGTAAAAAAATGCTGTCTTTCAGGACTGGCTGAAACAAAAAACAGATTGGCTCAACTGTGGAAAATGCACATCTTAAGAAAATCTTCATAAAATACTAAGGGATTTCTATAGAAATGTAACAAATGCCCAAGGAGAAAAATATCGAATTTCAAGCTATATTGGTCTCCGAGCTGGAATAAACCGCTGTTTCACCCTGACTTCGGCACTTCAAATAATGTCTTTTTAGTGCTTTGTAAATGCTACAGAAAAACACAAAAAGAAAAGTCTGCACATTATCCACCCCTCCGACACAGACGTTAAAAAAATATTGAAATCTGAGATGGCATTGAATTAATTTTTATACATCCTGTTGGGCCCTATTGCATACATATATATTTACATTTTGTCTTTACGTTCCTCTTCTCTTGTTTCTCAACATATCACTTCCTTTTACCCCTAGTGTCGATGATTGTACTCTGAATAAGCCTGCCTGAGTTGCAAACGCAGCACCCAGCGCCGACTTTGCGTCACATCAAAATCACTTCAAAACGAAATGTTAAAAGCATTAAGCAGGCTTCAAAATTTCATTCCAGCGCAATAAAAGTTTGCCCTGACTTTGAGCTCCAAAAATCGTTGCCCAAACGATCTTTGCACCAGCACCACTACTTTGCAACGTCATGAAAAATGGGCCCAAGTTTGTTTGTGGGCTTGATTCACTGTGGCAAAATACTGTTTAAAATGTGATTTTATTATAAATAGACACTAAACAAAATATACATCAGTAATACTGCATTAATTTAATAATAACATGATATTTTAAGATATTGAAAAAATGCATGGGGTGGGAGGGTGCTTTGGAGATCGTGTGCGCTTATTAACCTTTTGAAGGTAAACTGGTGCTATAATAAACAGGTATTTCTTTGTTTGGCCTTACACTACACAATAGTATTCAGTATAGATAACATCTTGGCTGCTTGTTGCCTAAATTAATGACACTCACAGACCAGAAAGTGTTTAGAAATGCGCAGAAGCTGAGCAACAACAACACATCATGAGCACATTGAATCGAGCAAGAGGAAGTATTTTACAATAAATACACTCCGGCTGGTAATAGACGATTTTCCACCCACACAGCAAAAACATTTCCATCTCTCATGAAAGCTGGAAAAAGAAAAAGAAACTGAAAATTTCTCATTATGGATAAAAGAGAAGTGATCAAATGATAAAGAATCTTAGAAAATAAATCTCATATCAAACTGAATTAAAGAAATATAAAATACTAACAGGTTTAACACAGAGCTAATACATTCATTTCCAGTAAATCGTATCTACTATGAATTACTGTAACTTTGTACACATTTTCCTATATGAAAGAAGCACACATTGTGGTATTTTAAATGTTATTTTCTTTGTAGCAAAAAGTGAACAAAAAGTTTCCAGAGCTCTTGCACATGGATCCTGCACTCCAGTAGGAGTCCGATAATGAATGCAGACCAAAGTTGAAGCAGTCCAACTCAGAGTCAGCTCATTCTGTATCTGTCTTTCTCAGTAACCAATATGAGTGTTTCATATCCCCTGTGCCGGATGAGATCATCCCGATAGTAGACTTCTCAAAGAAATGAAAGAAGTTATTTACAAGCCGCTAACCAAGATCATGCTCTTGACACAGGGGTTGTACCGACAGACTGGGAAATTGCAAACATAATACCGATCCACAAAAAGGGGGACAAAACCGAACCAGGTAACTACAGACCAATAAGCCTGACTTCTATTATATGTAAACTTACGGAAGCTATATTAAGATCCAAAATGGAAAATTACCTATATAGTAACTGTATCCTGGGAGACAGTCAGCATGGTTTTAGGAAAGGGAGGTCGTGTCGAACTAACCTGCTTGATTTTTTTGAGGATGCAACATCGACAATGGATAATTGCAAAGCATATGACATGGTTTATTTAGATTTCCAGAAAGCTTTTGACAAAGTCCCGCATAAAAGATTAATTCTCAAACTGGATGCAGTAGGGATTGAAGAAAATGCATGCACATGGATTAGGGAGTAGTTAACATGTAGAAAACAGAAAGTACTGATTATAGGAGAAACCTCAAAATGGAGCGAAGTAACCAGTGGAATAGCACAGTGATCAGTATTAGGTCCTCTGCTATTCCTAATCTACATTAATGACTTAGATTCTGGTATAGCAAGCAAACTTGTTAAATTTCCAGACGACACAAAAATAGGAGGAGTGGCAAACACTGTGCAGCAGCAAAGGTCATTCAAAATTATCTAGACAGCATTGAGAACTAAGCAAATGGCAAATGACATTTAATACAGAAAAGTGTAAAGTACTGCACACAGGCAATACAAATCTGCATTATAAATACAATATGGGAGATACTGGAATTGAAGAAGGAATCAATGAAAAAGACCTATGAGTTTATGTTGATTCAGAAATGTTTTCATCTAGACAATGTGGGGAAGCTATAAAAAAGGCCAACAAGATGCTTGGATATATAATGAAAAGTGTAGAATTTAAATCAAGGGAAGTAATGTTAAAACCTCCTAGAATATTGTGTTCAGTTCTGGTCACCTTGCTACAAAAAGGATATTGCTGCTCTAGAAAGAGTGCAAACAAGAGCGACCAAAATTATTATGGGTTTAAAAGGCATATTATATACAGACAGGCTAAAAGAATTTAATCTGTTCAGTCTTGAACAAAGAAGACTATGTGGCGATCTGATTCAAGCATTCAAAATTCTAAAAGGTATTGACAATGTTTACCCAAGGGACTTTTTCGACCTGAAAAAAAGAAACAAGGACCAGGGGTCACAAATGGAGATTAGATAAAGGGGCATTCAGAACAGAAAATAGGAAGCACTTTTTTACACAGAGAATTGTGGGAGTCTGGAACCAACTCCCCTGTAATGTTATTGAAGCTGACACCCTGGGATCCTTCAAGCTGCTTGATGAGATTCTGGGATCAATAAGCTACTAACAACCAAACAAGGAAGATGGGCCGAATGGCCTCCTCTCGTTTGTAAACGTTCTTATGTTCTCATATTTCTCTGTTTTCAATGTGTCTCTAACGAGCAAGGGCAAGAGCAAGCATATTGGAAATACTGTATGCCAGAGGGCACTCCTATTCACAAAAGACGTGGCCAGTCCAACTGTGCATTACTCATTCCAAAGTAACTGATTGGAAATCATCAACCTTGATTAAAAATGCCCTTCCCATTCATTTATAGGAAATGTGTATAAGAAACGATATCACCTGCACAGAGAGACATTGGATCCACGGAAACAACATTCTTAATAGTGTGATTGCACATTAAGGTGGAGTTTCTGTGTGTTTTGTCAGATTTCCAATGGTTTCTACGTGCATTTTTTTTAAAATGCCAGTTTGTATGTTTAAAAAAACAGCCACCCACAAATCAATGCCTGTACCTGAACACAAGTGACTTTGAACATTTTGTCACCCCGACTCACACTGTACATCTAACTCTTCAGCTTTTTTTGTTAAACTTTACTTTTAGAAAGAAAAATCAAACACATTTGTTCAATTACAATACAACTTTTCACTTTTTTTGCCGAAAGTACACTACCGTTCAAAAGTTTGGGGTCACTTAGAAATTTCCTTGTTTTCCATGAAAACATACATGAAATGAGTTTGAATAGGAAATATAGCAAAATGAATAGGAAATACAGTCATTGACAAGGTTAGAAATAATGATTTTTAATTGAAGTAATAATTGTGTCCTTCAAACTTTGCTTTCGTCAAAGAATCCTCCATTTGCAGCAATTACAGCCTTGCAGACCTTTGGCATTCTAGTTGTCAATTTGTTGAGGTAATCTGAAAAGATTTCACCCCATGCTTCCTGAAGCACCTCCCACAAGTTGGATTGGCTTGATGGGCACTTCTTCACGTACCATACGGTCAAGCTGCTCCCACAACAGCTCAATAGGGTTGAGATCCGGTGACTGTGCTGGCCACTCCATTATAGACAGAATACCAGCTGACTGCTTCTTCCCTAAATAGTTCTTGCATAGTTTGGAGCTGTGCTTTGGGTCATTGTCCTGTTGTAGGAGGAAATTGGCTCCAATCAAGCGCCATCCACAGGGTATGGCATGGCGTTGCAAAATGGAGTGATAGCCTTCCTTCTTCAAGATTCCTTTTACCCTGTACAAATCTCCCACTTTACCACCACCAAAGCACCCCCAGACCATCACATTGCCACCACCATGCTTGACAGATGGCGTCAAGCACTCCTCCAGCATCTTTTCATTTGGTCTGCATCTCACAAATGTTCTTCTTTGTGATCCGAACACCTCAAACTTTCGTCCGAACACCTCAAGATTCATCTGTCCATAACACTTTTTTCCAATCTTCCTCTGTCCAGTGTCTGTGTTCTTTTGCCCATCTTAATCTTTTCTTTTTATTGGCCAGTCTGAGATATGGCTTTTTCTTTGCAACTCTGCCTAGAAGGCCAGCATCCCGGAGTCGCCTCTTCACTGTTGACGTTGAGACTGGTGTTTTGTGGGTACTATTTAATGAAGCTGCCAGTTGAGGACCTGTGAGGCATCTGTTTCTCAAACTAGACACTCTAATGTATTTGTCCTCTTGCTCAGTTGCACCGGGGCCTCCCACTCCTCTTTCTATTCTGGTTAGAGCCAGTTTGCGCTGTTCTGTGAAGGGAGTAGTACACAGCGTTGTACGAGATCTTCAGTTTCTTGGCAATTTCTCGCATGGAATAGCCTTCATTTCTCAGAACAAGAATAGACTGACGAGTTTCAGAAGAAAGTTCTTTATTTCTGGCCATTTTGAGCCTGTAATCGAACCCACAATTGGTGATGCTCCAGATACTCAACTAGTCTAAAGAAGGCCAGTTTTATTGGTTCTTTAATCAACACAACAGTTTTCAGCTGTGCTAACATAATTGCAAAAGGGTTTTCTAATGATCAATTAGCCTTTTAAAATGATAAACTTGGATTAGCAAACACAACGTGCCATTGGAACACAGGACTGATGGTTGCTGATAATGGGCCTCTGTATGCCTATGTAGATATTCCATTACAAATCAGCTGTTTCCAGCTACAATAGTCATTTACAACATTAACAATGTCTACACTGTATTTCTGATCAATTTGATGTTATTTTAATGGACAAAAAATTTGCTTTTCTTTTGAAAACAAGGAAATTTCTAAGTGACCCCAAACTTTTGAACGGTAGTGTATATTGGGCTGTACATCTATAGCAGCCCGATCTTATTCAATCTGAAATATATCTTTCAATACACTTGCACTTTCTTCCATGATTTTTTATTATTATTTTGCAGTGTCTTGCATCTCTTTTTCCCCTGCTCAAAACTATTTTGCATTATGGCTTTGCAGTGCTGATATTTCTTTTTATCCAAGGCCATACTAATACTTGTATTAGTACTGTGATTCTTTGAAATGTATTTTTGTTTACGACTGTATAATAATAATAATAATACTAATAATAATAAAGACATCATCTGAATATTAATTTCACTGAGCCTATATTCAGCCATAAAATAAAGTGACCTGTTCCGGTATGTTTAATCACTTTATATTAGTCAAGATTCTAGTTAGATATAATCCAAATGTGCATGCACTCTCTTTGTACAATTCAAGAGCAAATTGCTTGTACTGTTTACACCAAATGGTTAATGTGACGTTACAAAAAACAACAACTTGGACTTATATAATATATAGAACATCTAAGTGTATATGAGTAAGTGAAAGGATTCAGGGAAATTATTTCAACAAACAGTGCTATTATTTGAGAGCAAGTTTAAACAGGATGCAGGTGCAAGCCTAAATACAGTACACTTTTTACCTTGCAGCAGTATCTTGCAGGGACAATCTAGTCTATATATAAACCCAACCGATTACAACACAGGGACATCCTTTATTCAAATATCTTCCATGTCTCAACTTGTCCTCAAGATATGTGAAAATCTATATTCTGTTATACTGGCACAGAGAGCTTTCCCAGAAGTCCTATAGACATTTAAAAACACCTCTTTCCATAAGTTTGTTTTATTATTGTGTAAAATGCATCTTTTTTTAGTTACTATATTGTGTATTTTTAATTTACAAAAAAATATGTTTATTAAATATGAATTACACATTACACAGTAAGAAACATAATACATATATCTGCCAATGTTCTAGTGTGCTGAAGGTGTCTTTTCAAAACGATATACAAATTTTTTTTATATATATACAGTATATAATGTAATTTATTATAGTATATAG
Organism: Acipenser oxyrinchus oxyrinchus; assembly: GCA_030684275.1. Taxonomy (NCBI): domain Eukaryota; kingdom Metazoa; phylum Chordata; class Actinopteri; order Acipenseriformes; family Acipenseridae; genus Acipenser; species Acipenser oxyrinchus. Next base: position 94,102,378 of record CM060249.1, read on the forward strand.
GGTTTATATAGGCTGTGTAGTCCATTGGTTAAAGAAAAGGGCTTAATAAACATAAACATCTCAGTTTGAATAGTTATTAATGTTTAATGCATTTCATGCTGCAGGATTCTTTGCGACATCTATTAGCCATGTTCCGCTGCTGTTGTTAAGTTACGGATGTAGCCCTGGTTCGCTGAAAGAGAAGATGACTAGGATAGCCCATAGCCTATCCCCTCTATAGCCACTGGGTGAGACAGGGTAGTCCAACGGCCTTAAAGACAGGGTAAAATCCACACTTCCCAGCAGGCTTTGCAAGATCCAAGGAAACCAGGATACCTGTGGTTGATTTTCTTTTTGACTTAAATAATTTTGGTATTCACCCTGCTAAACGGTGGTAAGCAAGACACATTGTCCCTATATATATATATATATATATATATATATATATATATATATATATATATATGCACTCAAGAATGTAAAGTGCATGACTGAGCAGTGTTGGATTACTTTCATTGTATATCTGTAACAAGCACCTGTTCTATACAATACAAGCAACAACAACACAATAGTATGTATATATATAACAGTACAGTATAACCTAACTATACTTTTAGAGACCATAGATGAGGCATGTGTTGAGGTAAGTTGCTTGTACATCTCCCCTGCACAATTTCCCAGAACGTTATGCAAATTAAATTGGGATCTAAAGAGTTAAAACAAAGAGAATAAAACACAAACATACTCACACACACACATACTACATAATGGAACAAACCTTTAAGGGCTGAAAGCTTTAGGAGGAGAGATAGACTTTCACTCTAGTTCTAACAACCTCTTTCTCTAATCTCTGCTTAAAGGAAATCCATGTAGAGACTGGAAAATGAAAGTGAAAGTCAGCGGTTTCATGTTGTAGCGGAAGCGTGGAAGCGACTTACAGTAGAACACACCTGCTGTGCCAACAAGGTCTTGTTCCCTGGGGATAAACTGCAAACGTCAGGTTGAGGAATTCCTTGTGAGGAGCAAGAAAATGAAACTGACTCTGCAGTGTCAAGGGAGGCCAGCGAAGCCATTGAAGTGCAATATCAGCACAACACTTTGACTGGCATCACTGAAAATTGTTATATTTCACTTTTTATAACTTGACTATAAAACAACTTACAGCCTGTTTACTTCTGCATACATGCTGCTGTAATAAAAGATGTGTTTTTACCAAGCAGCCTGGCCTGTCTTTCACTTATATCTATTTCCCCCCTTGTCACTGCCAGGTTCAAGCAGCTAGCATTAGCTCATATTGTAAATGCTACATGCAGGACAAAGAGTAGTCTGTCTTGTTTTGAATTAGAGTTGAAAAGTGAAATTAAACTGGGTGATGCATGCTATACATAACCTACACACAATGTTAATATTTTGTTTTTTAAAAGCTTGAATTTTGTTCATATTCATGTAACTGGAATAGCAACTAACACATTGCTACTTAAATATATAGGAGTAATAGTAAGGTTGTTAAAAATCAACTTGAGTGTTCACTTTTTAATTTTAAAAAAATCATTGTTGATTGTCCTTTAACTGCATCATTCACCCGTCCAGCATTTCTTTCAGTATCAAAACCACTGTTCAACATTTACTCCCAAATTCATTGCTTTGAAATGGACGGCCCCTAGCTAAATTCTACTGCACATCTTTACTTACAAGTCAGATTTGTGTTTTTAAAACAGCCCTTCACAGTTTATAAAACATTTTTACAAGAATGTACAACTGATCGATTTAACCTTGAACAACTGGGGTGAAATGATATGAATAATAAACAAAGCAAAAAATATATATATGTCAGTGCTTTTCAAGAAATACTTTTCGCAAACCACTAAATCACTAAGGTATAGTCTGCTGAGCATATTGACAATAAAATAAAAACTGAAGAAAATAATCAAATAAAGCTGAAAAAAAATATATAACTTATTTGAGGTGGTCATTTTGGCCCACCTGGTTCTAAATAGCACTAATTTTAGCCTGATAGAGCAGGTAATAATTGTGTTCAGTTAGGTGTGACATCAGTTGCCATGGTGCTGGTAACAAGCAGTTATTTCCTCCTGAACCCAAATTCTGCCCGCATCCCCATCCTATTTACAAGAATTCCTTTCATGGACCTCTGCCAGGTCTTTGCTAGTAGCCAAGCACTGCCAGCATGAAAGAGGGAATATTCTTCCAGTTTCATTCTGACTGCAGAGCGCTATTCTGTCAGTTATAACCACAATGAAAGCAGTTGGACAGGATATGTTTGCCATCTTTTGACCAGTTGTGAGGAAAGTAACATTATAGGATGATGTGGTAATATATTCACTGGTAATATACAGTATTTACTTAAGAAGAAATGTTCAAATAAAATATATTCTTTAACGTAAAATGTTCCAACCTTGATGTCGTTTGTCCTAATGATAACAGTTAATAACAATAAAAGCTAACATGCCTGTGTAACAGGTATACAGTACATGCTGGATTGCCAACCACAGCTATTGTTATCCCCTTTCAGAATTTTCCATTCTGATGAGTTTAAGAAGGGATTGGACAACGAGACCTTGGCTGCTGTGAGGATCCAACTAGAATTAGGGATATTGAGGAGCCACTAGATATGAATGTAGTACATGTGTTTATTAGATGTGTATGAAGTGCAATAGAAAATATTCCTAAAACACTTAAATAATTGAATCTACCGAGAGTTATTGTGTTTCCTGTGAAAATTATACGTGCTGCCACTTTTAATCTTGCCAATAGAACCAATCCGCAAGACAAACGGTGCAAATAGTAATCAATTAAAATACCAGCTAAAATACCTTTTATGAGCCACGGTTGTAGTCTTATAATCTTGTTACTAATCATTTGGTTTTACCATTTTTGTTATCATTACTCTGTGGTGATTTTTTTTTTTTTTTTACCCACAGCAACTTTACGTTTTTGCATCTCAACTTCCCACCTCTGTATATATTTTACTTGATAAAACTAATATCCCACCTGTGTTATTATTAAAAACAATTGTTTCAGTGGTATGTGCAAAAGAATAAAAGAAACATATGGCTTTGTATTGAAACTAGATGAATGTATTAAATAAGTAAGAAATGGTATCCCTAAGTTATGTTTTTGCAGATACAGGTGTGACTGTGTAGTGATGTTTTTTATGGACGAGTAAACTCCTACTCCACCTACACAGATTTCCTGTGTGGGACTGCTTTCTGGAAATAACTGTACCTGCATAATCCACAGGTGGAAAAAAAGGAATGTGTTTCACTTCAGGTAAACCTGGAAGGTGTGAACTATCCCCAAGGAGGAGTAAGATGTATAAAAGGACCCGTGACAACAGGGGCAAAAGCATCTCGAGATCAAGCTTTAGACAAGCCATTCAAGACAAGTCATTTGAAGAACACCACCGGAAAGGTAATATAGATTTCTGATGTTGTTCTTTGGAACTATATGGTGCAATCCACTTAGTTTGCATCCCATTTCAAGTTGAGTTTGAGGCTGATACACAAGACTGTTTTCTACAACTTTACTCTATGCTAGGCAAATGTACAGGTTATCAGGTTATTAATGTACAGTTCAATAAGTGGTATGCATATCTAGTGATGAATTGCACCAGTACAAAACAGAATGTTAGGGACAGCACAGTCTGTACAGTACTGTGGTGATTAAATATACCCCCCTTCTTTGGAAATAAAACCTCATAACCAAGTTGCTGTAGTTGTTCACTTAACTTGTTATATGTTTTTCAGGGACATAAAAATGAGCTGGGTCCACATTGCTCTTCCTGCTGCTCTCGTCTGCCTGGCGGCTTCTGCTCTGTCTGCTAACAAACACTGCATTGGAATGATTCCATGGAAGGATCTCTTGAAGGACCTGGAGAAGCTTGTAAATAGATTATTTGAAATCTTAAAACAAAACCAGCAAACTGCTGAAGATGTTAATAATTGCCTTGGCATTGTTAGACTTTTTAATTGTACCTTTTAAAAAACATTGTTAATAAGAGCGCACTATGTGCTGTATTTATATATTACTATATACATAGAAATTAAGACATGATTAATAAACCCTGCAAATAGAATTCTGAGATGCAATGATGTAATTGTATGATTGAACAACCAATTGGTTTAGCTAATGTCTGTTTTTTTGGGGGATTTTTTCAACAGAATAGAATCATTTCTCCACACTGCATATTTGATTATGATAAGACGCATCTATGTGATCCCGAAGCAATGGTAAAATGGTAGCTAATACATATATATATATATATATATATATATATATATATATATATATATATATATATATATATATATATATATATATATATATATAGCAATAAGCCTCAATAGAAATGTGAAGCATTGCAACATTGGAGTTACAGGTTTTTGTATTCTTGCTTTATACAGGTTAAACATGACACAGTATTGATTACTGAAATCATGAATAAGACTGCTTGGATTTATGGCAAGAAAGAACATCCCTTCCCCTATGATTCTGCTATGAAGTTCATCAATGGAGTGGTCAATGCACGAATCAAGCTTCATCCCTGTGTAAGTACAATGGTTCCCAGTTGTATTCATTTGCCTGTGATAGTCGCTAATGGGCGGTCTAATGTATGTAAATACTTTAAGGCTGCAGTTTTCAGTATAATATTGCGATTTTGTTACACTTTACTTTAACATGTAAGCAGAAAGATGTAACCAGAATTACATTTAATTAATGTTTATAATTCACAGTGCTTTTTGAAAGATAAAGACACCTTTTAAATTGTCTAGAATTTGGTGGGTTGTGTTGTTCTTAATTCTAAAGGGGCTATTTTGCTTTTTTCTGTTATAAGAGAGTTTAATATTCCAAGAAAGACAACTCTGTTTGTGCAACGCATTGTCCCATTACCCTGCGTGGTTTCACTTAACATTATAACTGTTCTTGAATTCTTAGGGAAATCATCCTTCCCGAATCAGCCATGATCCAGTGACCAAATGCTTCAACAAAATGGATACCTTTCTAACAATGAAGGTAAGTTCAATACTGCACATGTATCCTTCATTTATGTTAAATATCATAGCTTTAGGGACATTTTAGGGGCTTTAGGTAGTATGGAAACAAATGTAATTTCGAAATAAAATATAAAACAGGTGTCATTACAGTAAATGTCCTCATAATGACATTGTTGATTCTTACTAAATAAAATACGGGCCCAGTGTGTTTTTTAAAACCGCACTATGGCCAGTATGCAGACAGTTTATTACAAACCTATTAATAATTTTCACTGTTTATGACAACTTTCTGTATTCTTAAGAAATTAGTTGAATCTTCTTTTATTCAAATAGTAATATTTACCTGTTAAATGTATTAATAAACACACTATGGTAGCGAATAACATTGATGAAGGCCTCAGTGTAATTTTTTGTAACACCACAATATCACACATTTTCAAAAAGAAAGCAACATTATAAATGACCTCCATATAAAAAACTGAAAGCATTTGTTTTTTCCCTGTTTTGTGCAGGCTAACAGTCGTTGTGCTTGGGAAATTGTACATGCAACAACCAGAGAGATGCTTCAGAGACTTGAACGATGCAGCCTAGGAGGTCGACGCTGATTTATTACTGTAATACTTTTATCACTAAAATTATATTTAAATATGTCATATTTTAAAAGCTAATATTTGTGTATACTATTTGTAATTGTCACTGTTTTGGGGGGAAAATAAATGAAGAGAGTTTATATATTTATTAAATTCATCAAACCAAAAAATATATATTTATATGTTTTTATAATTGTAAAATAAACAATTAATAAAACAAATCTAATTAAAATGTCTTTCTTTTTATTTGTAAGAGAGGTGTTGGATGGATGAAAAAACATTTAGTTAAATGTGCATACATTTTCATAATATAAGATCAATAAATATTCTATACACTGAATATTATATTAGTAAGCTTTTCTGGATTATGCTGTGTTGGATATACAAATAATACTAATATTAAAGCCACACAGGCTTTACTTTGGGAGTATTTCCTGCAATTACTTCTATGGCAATGAAGTGAACAGTGAAACACATCCAAAACTCAAAACGTTTAAACATAATAACTAGCATAATATTAGGAATATAAAGTAACTTTCAAGTCAGTGTCATTGTGTTATTATAATACAATGGCAATTTAGAACTGCACACTGAAAAACAACAGCACCCCAACCCTTTGTGTCCCCAGTGCACACACTGTACACTTTGGTGTATACTATAAGTCTATTTTCTAGGCAGGATGTCCTGAAAGGGGTGGCAGTGACTTACACAGAAGTGTGACTTATATAGCGGTACGGCTTATATACCAAGTTGACCTATAGTTCAAGACATGGTGCAGTAAATGCTTAACGGGAGCATTGTAGTAAAATCTTGTGATTTTGTTGTTGTTTACTTTAGCATGTATGAAAAATGTATAATTTATTATTTCTAATATGACAATCCCCAAAACAGAGTGCAATTTATTTAAGGTGTGATTATTAGATCAGTTTTAGTTCTGTGCTTCTGTAATTCAAGAGTTACTAAACATAAACCCGATGAACTTTATACTTACAGTTTCTACCACTACATGTCTCTACAGTCACTAGCAGTATGTACAGGATTTAGGCAGGGCTATCATGGATGTCCAGCATGATGCTACTGATTCAACATGACAAGGCACTGCACATAGGAAAATAACACATAACACAAGGCACTGCACATAGTAAAATAACACAGTTTGCGGGCAGCAGTGTGGAGTAGTGGTTAGGGCTCTGCACTCTTGACCGGAGGGTTGTGGGTTCAATCCCCAGTGGGGGACACTGCTGTTGTACCCTTGAGCAAGGTACTTTACCTAGATTGCTCCAGTAAAAGCCCAACTGTGTAAATGGGTAATTGTATGTAAAATAATGTGATATCTGTATAATGTGATATCTTGTAACAATTGTAAGTCGCCCTGGATAAGGGCGTCTGCTAAGAAATAAATAACACATTTTAAATAAAAAAAAAAAGAAATTATCAAGACAAATTCCCCTGTGTATGGTTATAATTTATATGCATATGCTAAACGGTCCATAAGCCAAATCCTCAGTTGATTCGGGATTTTCTACAAATGAAAAGTACAGTATATTAATACCAGAAGTAGATTGATAAAACATCATTAGGCCAGTTTACATGTGTGATTATTTCACGCGAATCAACAATACACATGAAACTTGGCAGGGAAAGCTCATGAAAGTGTCCCAAAAAACGGTCTCAGTACTTTTCTGTGAAAGTCTCCATTTCTTGTGCGATTCCAGGAAAAGCTCGTGAAATCAACGCCCACTTACACATGCATTCACGGGGCGGAGCTATGCCACCTGGTAGTGTTTATTGACAGAGTTAGTGAACATATACACAAGGAGAGAGGGGCTCCGCCTCTTCAAGGCCCAACATTTACTTGATCGATAGACACGATAAACAGGAGGGGGCCACCGTCTTTGAGGTGACCCGACATACGAGAGGGCACCGTCTCCGAGGTTACCCGACATACTGAAGAGGCTCGCGAACCGGAAAGAAAACATAAAGTTAGTATCTGTTAAAACATGTAATGCGTGGTGTTCCGCCTCTTGAAGCCCAACATAATAGAAGGGGGTTCCGTGGCTGAGGAGACCCGACAAACAGGAGAGGGGCCACCGTCTTTGAGGAGACCCGACAAACATGAGGGATGCCACCGCTTGGGGACCCTCGCATAGAGGCATCAGACCTGAAAGAAGAATCCCAAAAGAAGAATCCCAAAAGAAACATACATGCAGATGGAAGGGTTTGGCCGGGGGTCCCCTCTGACTCATGGAGAACCCTCCTCTATGAGGTAAATGAAGCGGAGCTTAACAAAGGGTTGGAGAAAGTGGAATCACTAACCCCCAGAGGAGACCGATGCAAAGGCGGTTGAGATGCTAGAGGAGGAGGAGGGAGGAGGAGGAAACGAAAAACACAAGACAGCTAGGTAGAGGTGACTAATGTTTAAATAAGGTAGATTTAATTGATGACAGCAGATGATAGGTTGTTGGTGCCTAGCTCCTCCCCTGAACCCCACCTATAGGTTAACATTTCACGGGCGGAGCTATGCCACCTGGTAGTGTTTATTGACAGAGTTAGTGAACATATACACAAGGAGAGAGGGCTCCGCCTCTTCAAGGCCCAACATTTACTTGATCGATAGACACGATAAACAGGAGGGGGGCCACCGTCTTTGAGGTGACCCGACATACGAGAGGGCACCGTCTCGAGGTTACCCGACATACTGAAGAGGCTCGCGAACCGAAAGAAAACATAAAGTTAGTATCTGTTAAAACATGTAATGCGTGGTGTTCCGCCTCTTGAAGCCCAACATAATAGAAGGGGGTTCCGTGGCTGAGGAGACCCGACAAACAGGAGAGGGGCCACCGTCTTTGAGGAGACCCGACAAACATGAGGGATGCCACCGCTTGGGGACCCTCGCATAGAGGCATCAGACCTGAAAGAAGAATCCCAAAAGAAGAATCCCAAAAGAAACATACATGCAGATGGAAGGGTTTGGCCGGGGGTCCCCTCTGACTCATGGAGAACCCTCCTCTATGAGGTAAATGAAGCGGAGCTTAACAAAGGGTTGGAGAAAGTGGAATCACTAACCCCCAAAAGATGGACCCCGGCTCCCGCTGACGCAAGCGTGAAGAAGAAAAAGAGAGAACCGCCAATGCATAAGAAAAGAGAAAAGAGAAAACATTTAGACGAAAGAAAACAAACACTTAACGTGACCAAGGGGTTAGTAGACTGTACCCTAATGACTATGTGAAGACCCTCTGCACAGTGGAAAGAAAAACCCCTTTCTTTTAATTTAATTTCTTAGGGGAAATCTTTGGAGGCCCAGGCAGAAAGGTCGTCCCCACTCGGACATACTAGCAATGGACTGATGTGCGGAGGATATTTCAGATGATGAAGAACGAATATAAGTTTCAACTGCTGATGAAGTCCAGCGCCCCATATTTTTAATTAAATGCTGGTTAATGTTGGCTTTTGCAGCTGAAGTAGCTGCCCCTATTCTAAATGAATGAGGAGTGTAGAATTGCGAAGGAAGACCTGCTCTGGACACCACGGTGGAAAGGTGTGTTGAAAACCAATGCCTTGATACAATGGACCGGCTTGAATTGATAAACAAAGGGTCGGAGGATGAAATGGCCTTGCGTTCTGCAATGTACTTCAACATGGAAGTGAAGGGACACAGAGGAGAGTTGATCTTAGAAAGCTGAATACATTGTCCTTGCCGCAGTTGATCTGTTTTTGAAATGCGAAGAAATAAGATGAAATGAGAATCTGGGATGAGCTTGAGGTCACTGCAGCGGATACCGAGGGTAGGAAAGCTGGCAATGGAAGGAACTGTATATTCAGAACATCTCAAAAACCAAAAATGCAGATAGACATATGACTTCCATAGTTAAATCATCAAATGGAGAAAAACAGCCATGGCGGAGAATTGAAATCAAGTTACTGAGAATGTCTATTGAAATAGGCAGGCGAAAGCAGAAGAAGGAGCCGGAGAGCACTTGGAAATTCCTCGTAAAAGAAGACGAACCTCTGGAATTGATAATAGAGTTGGGGAATTGATGGACATCAAGTGAAATTGATGCTGAATTCCTGACAAATATAGTCTGATTGTAGCTGGTGCCAGATGTAGAGAGTCCTTTGCATGCACTATGAACGCCATGATCCAGTCCTGGTTGAATGGAGTAGGATTAATCCTGCTTTGTAAACAGAAAGTTACATAACATGCCCAACCTGTAGAGTATGAGGATCTGGTAGATGGGGCAAGTGCTGATGCCATGTAATCTTGAGCTTCGAGAATGTTACGCCTGATTCGTGGAGATATAGTGTGACGCCTAGCTGCAGTTGGAGAGGAGGATCCGTATGTAGATGCAGTAGCGAGGTTGAATTGTGGAGGATCTGCTTCGCTGGCTGAAATTGGGGCTGGACCAGAAGAAGCTGTAGGCGGCGCTGCAGTGTTTGATGCTGGAATTAATGACAGCGCTGAAGATTGTTTTCCTGTTCCATAATAGACACCCTTTTATTTAGATCCGACAGTTGAGAACTGACCGAAGATAGAGTATCGGAAAATGGCTGCATAAATGATTTTATCTCTTTAAATATTTGCGAATGTTGGATTTCCATGGCTGGCTGCTGGTTAGCGGTGCTAGTTGTGGGGTGGTTAGATCCGAATAGACTGCCTGCTGTCTGTTTTAGGATGCTGAATGGCTGGGCGCGGCTGATTATGTTTTTTGGAGGAAAAACTGGTTCTGCTGATACTGAATTGCAATAGAGAATGAAAAGAGACTCTCTATCACTCCCTGCCGGAATCGCATTACCGCTTTTAAGGAGGGTTTTATCAATTTATTCATGGGCCAGTCCTTCCAAAACAATCGATCCGAGGGGCGCCCTGAGGTCAAGTCGCTTGGATCGGCGCAGATTCGATGTTTGGGTGGCAGGAACGGTAGGCAATACTTGAACTGGAACCTGATCGGGAGCCTGATCAGATGTAACTGAAATGCCAGAAGGGGAGAAAACGGAGACTGGATGGGCCCTGGATTGAAGCTGGAGAAGAATGATCTGGTAATGATAGAAAATCCTGGGAATCCTCTGAATCCGATGACAACTGCTGTAAGTACTCCATTATTGAGGTATACAAAAGTTGATGGGTCTTGAAATCGCTTAGGTTTATGCCAAAACGAAAAAACACAAGACAGCTAGGTAGAGGTGACTAATGTTTAAATAAGGTAGATTTAATTGATGACAGCAGATGATAGGTTGTTGGTGCCTAGCTCCTCCCCCTGAACCCCACCTATAGGTTAACATTACATGCCAACAGACCCTATATGGTCCCGATTTTCTAGCAAATGTCCCGCGTCCCGATGGATAGCAAGAAAGTCCTTATATATATATATATATATATATATATATATATATATATATATATATATATATATATATATATATATATATATATATATATATATCAGCACAATAGAGTTAGTGACCCCCACAAACACACACACACACACACACCACCCCCACAGCGTTCCAAAGGGAAATGAGAGGCTTTACATGTAAACACAAAAAGGCATCATGCTCACGTTTATTTCACGAGAAACAGGTGTCTCGAGAAAAGCAAACACTCATGTAACGTGGCCTATTGATACACTTGGACCTGCTGTTTTCTCAGGGTTGATAAAACGGAATGTTAAAGACCTGCTTCCAACAGGGGGATGCAAGTGCTTATAAGAACACTACAATCTATTGCCGACCGCACTGTTTTTAAAGAATCTATTACAAAGTGACCACTTCTACTTTAGAAGTATGGAACCACGACATTTCGACTTTAACGCCTTTTGAGGTCTTGAACGCTTTCATGAGTGTGTTAGTCCAATACAGAATTGTTTGGAACATTGACAGTGAGTCACTGTGTGGAACGGGCATAAGCAATCAGCCCATGTCAAGGTTCTGTCATACTAAAATACCTGTTGTATGCAGTTCTCTAGTAAGGATAAGAGTCATGTTGAAAGAATGGTCTGTAAGCTGCAAACAATGCAATCTCTTTCTGCATTTTAGCCTATATTAAAACGTAACATACTTGTTTGTTTCATTCATACGTACAACCACAAGGTGGCAGGAGAATCCATGCACTTTGCAAGTACATATAATTGCATTCTGTGTTCCACAATCTTACTTTGCTGCTTTGGATGGGAACAGAGGATGGGAAAAAAGGATTGATCTATTTGTATTAGTTTGCACTCCACTCCTCTCTTTAGACACACACAGGTGCCTGCATTGACCAGAAGCTGGATAGAGTGCATGGTGCATAACATGCTTTTTAAGAAGTATTCCCTTCCTCGTGAAAATTTTGGACAATGATTTATCTGACCTAAATTATTAAAAATACATTTCAAATCAATAAAAGAAAAAGAAAACAACAACACTGGTTAAATTAAAATTATGTAATTTTCAACTTGAATTAAGAACCCAGTAATCCGTTACTGTGATGGATGAGCACCCATCAATGAATGGAGTGTACATACAATCATATGTTGAAAATGACAAACTTCAGTTTTATTACATCACTCAAGCAGTGATCTTACATATATAATTGGTTTTGCAGGTTGTACAATGACTGTCGCGGGTCTGCAGATTTTAATGTGAATTTGTGGGTCTGACCTGCAAAATGCAGCTTGTGTGGGTGGTCTGAATTTTAGACTTCTCTCAGTGAATTAATACTGTTGTGGCTGTAACGCCTTGGATAAAGGCGTCTGCTAAAAACAAAACAAAAAAAAAAAAAAAAACAACAACACATGGCTTCATATGAAGGACACTGAAAACAAATCTGCAAAACCAAAACAGAAAGAAAATGTTGTAGCATGATTTTGAAGGAGAGGTACAGTAGTGACTGAGCATCAAACCTGGCTTCAGATTCTGAGACCAAAGTGCTATCCCCTATGACAAAAGTGAAGGCTCTATTTGTGGAACAGACATCAGTCAGTTACTGTAGAGAGGTCATTACAACACATGTGGACATGAGTGTACGTGCTTGCATGACTGTGGCAGAGTGTAAGCCCTGCACATGTAAATAGTGTGGTTTTGGTGTGTTTGATGTAAATACAGTTTAAGTGTTTTGAATGAAAGTATTCACGTGTGGAATGTGACTGGGTCTTGATTGATTAATTGATGGTCACATGGTATAAAAATACAATACAAACCCTTTGCTCTGGAGAGATGGTTTAGTGAAGGTGACTGCCCAGGCTGAATAGTAAAGAGGGATTTTGTTTAAATGATTTTGTTTGGTTTAAAGCTTTTATTGTTTGATTAAATAAAAGTGAGCAAGAAGTGCTTGAACTGCAGTTGTGAGTCTGTACTATTCCAAGAACGCACACCAGCCTTGATCAAGACTGCTACACCACAATGACCTAAAACACAACTCTATCATTAGGAAACCCCAGCATCACAATTTAGCATCAGAAATAGATACTTAAACAGGCCCTTGTTTAACGGAAGGTAACATTTAAAGAAAGGCCTGTCACATTTTTTTTTTTTTTTATAGAAACAGAAATGAAACGAAGTGGAAATATTTGTTCAGTGTACAGTATTTTATGAACTGTGCGAGTAGAAACATTTACCAGACCTTCAATAAAACAGATCTCCTTTAGATGAAATATAATTGAAGTTAAATGTAAAAGTCTTAATAAATAGCAATACCTTACATACTGTACATTTGATATATTGATTATTGATACTGTAGTATTTAAATATCTGGTTTTATGTTTTTGTCTTTACTTTTAATAAACTTTATTCAGACAATTACAGACGAGTGCATTAAACAAAAAAAACAAAAAACAAACAAACAAACAAAAAAACTTTGATTGGTTAGTGGTGATAACTTCATAAATTAAAATAGGCATGTGTTAATATGTTTTCATTGTATATCTTTCCGGTGTGCAGACAGACCAGTCCATTGAGAATTTCAATAGTTCCATCATAAAGGCCACAGGCTTTCCCTCAGGCTATATAGATAACATTTGAAAGCTTTACTGTGGTATGGGCGTTAGAGGCCTGATTTACTCAAATTAATCTAAAGCTTGTGTTTCCGTTATCTCCTTAAAATAACTTGATATTCTCCTATGAAACATGTTCTTCAAGTCAGACCTGCACAAAATGTAACTGTAAACAGGCCCATGTTTAACAGAAGGTAACATTTAAAGAAAGGCCTGTCACAATCTTTTTTTTTTTTTTTATAGAAACAGAAATGAAACGAAGTGGACACATTTGTTCAGTGTACAGTGTACAGACATGTGTTATATTAGCCATGCAACTCCATCTGCATTGAAGCTACTCTACAAACCTCAGCAGAAGCTCTTTTTACAAATTGGATTGGAGCATGAAATATGCACACATAGAGATTCTGATGAAGTTGGGTATGGCCATCTGAGTTAATAAAGGTTGAAAATCTTAGGGGCCCAAATAAGAGAGCAGTTTTGATACGGGAGTTGTACTCACTTCTAATCCTGTATACGATAAGTATCTGCAGGATGTGAAATGGTGATGATAGGCAACAGATTCTTCACTGATTTTCTGTTTCTTGTTTCTGGGTCTTCATTGATCAAATATGAATCGATTCCTCTTAAATGCTGTAGTTTTAAAGAGGTAAACCCCTCTAATTTTAGCCTGTGTGAACTTACAAATACATGCTGCTGTGATCCACTGCTGCCAAGTCAAGCATTATTAAAGAAGTATTGATTTATGCGTCCAGACCAAATACAACAGAAAAACAGTCAGCCTTTGACTTGTGTACATATTGGTATCCGCCATTGTCATGAAACTCTTCTGTTTAGTATTTTCGTAACTCCCTCACATATACATATGAACATTCACAATTACATAAAATGTATGTTAAGAATGTTGTATTGTAAATGTAATTATAGTGCTGTGCAAATCATTTTATTGGTTCTACTGCATTAATTGGTGCTTGTAAGATTAGTGGTCATGAAAGAGTGCACTACTCTCCTGTCTAGAGAGCAAACTAGACTGTTAGTGCTGGGGGGTATAGTGGAGGAAGGCATATATCTGCGTGTCCAATTGTCATGAAACTTGCTAAGGACTCTCTTTAGAACAGATCAGATGTTGTGTCGAAATCGCAGGATAAATGGGGTCTGTTTGTCTGTCCAGCCATGTATTTTTGTATATCTTTTAAGAGTTTAGCATATAGCTAGAGAACCGCTTATCCTAGTTTGATGAAACTTGAAAAGCTGTTGTTTAGGATAAGTTATTAAGAGCATCAAATTCTAATGGTTACCTTTGTACCCTGTCTGTCTGTCTGTGTTGGTACAGTGAAATTAGCACTAATAGGTAGGTGGGCAGTAGCTAGGATGGTACGCATAAAGGGTGCTGTCTAGCCTATGTAACTCGATGTTCCTTAACAGAAGGCTGAACTGAGCCCTCAAATTCCAACACACAGGGTATCTGCTGAGTAAAGCAGAGACTAACAATTTTGCCTGATTGTGTGCTGGTTTTGTAAAGTAGACTAATTTGTATTGAGGGCTGAGCTGAGACCAACAGACTCATTTCACCTGTGACATGAGCCGACCTGAAATGCATTGGATGGTGAATTATGCTGCATTGCAAGCTCTCCCCCTGATAGTATGACAAGTAGTTTACCTTCTTGACAGAAACAATGAAAACAAAGTTAACTTGTGGACCACAATGTTGAAATAATTGAAACAAGATTCTTTCTGCACTACTGAAATGCAGAAAATACATGTGCTGTATATACAGTACATACACACTCTGGGACTCTGCCTAAAAACTGACCCAAGACGGGACTCTGCCTGAAAACGGACCCAAGAAGAGGAAGCAAGCTGCAAGCGAGTCACTACCACAAGCAACAAGACTGAAGCCCGGCTGGAGGACTGCCGTAAAACTTACAGACTGTTATCAGACAAACCAGTCTAGGTCTGCTGTTCACCTAAAACCACAGTATCCAAAAGAAATGGTACCCTGCTACCTACATAGCTAAAAGATTCAGTGAAGAGGACAGAGCAGACAGGCGCTGTTGTGGATCCTATACCGAGGTGTCAGATTCCGCACTCTTTTTATTTATATATATATGCTCTGAACATGCTCTTAAACCCAGGGGAGATGTTTAATGAGGACAGAGCTGTTCAAAACTCCTGTAAGTGGTTTTGTTAATGCACTGAGCGTGCTATATGTCCAGACAACTTTTTAATCATCAAGAAAATGACACAGGCTCATTTAATTTGAAGTTTTAACGAATCAGAGCAGTAGCAGTGCTCTTCTTGGTTTATTAAATGCTTTAAAAATTGATCAAGTGGTTGCAAGCCACTTTGGATCACTGCTATAGGTAGCCTAGGCATTTTTAGTGCCTTTACAGGTTTAGCAGCATTAGTACTTCAATACAGTAATACAAATGGTTATCATATGCTTAGCCTTCAGGCTATAAAATACAAAAAACCTAAAGTGCCCACTGCTACGTTCTAGAACATTGAATATATCACTCTCTACAGCTAAAATATAAATCCTATACCTTATAGCAATGCATCAATATAAAAGAGATATAAAATTCAAATGTATGTTTACCTTCCAAAATATATAGAAGTGTAGTGTAGTATATATTTAAAAATAAGAACTGTCTTCAAAAGGCAGAGACGTGACTTCGACCAAACAGCAATCAGTTTTTCAGAGATCTTCAGAGCATGGACAACACAACTTATAGTTAGCAAGTCGAGCGGTACTTGACTGAGGTTTTACCTTGGTTTTTATAGGACTTTCCCTCCATTGAATACATCAGGAGTCCCAGTTAAATCTGATCATCAATCTGCCTTGACAGTTCTTATCTTTGAGTTAATGATATATTCTAGAAGGATCCAGTCAACTAGTTTTTTTAAATCTAATTGAATTTGAGCTCACGGTTCACCATCTTCCACCCCTTCTTTCCCTAAAATTAGGTGAACTGGAGTTCACAGGGTCCTTGCTACCAAATACAATACAAGTATATATGAAAGATGTTTTTAATATGTAACACCAGATCTATTTAATTATATTAACCTGGGTCAAAAAAAAATCTGTCCCTCTTAGTCGCATATTATGTTACCGTTTCAGTGTGTTGTCAGTGGGTCAGTTTAACTTCATACACAAAAGTGTGTTAACAAAGTATTTGACAAAGAGTGTAGGGTTTATCATAAGCCTTTGAATAAGACCACTAAGCATACAGTGGCAAGTCCAGTTATTTTCATTTAAATTTAAGCTATAATTATTATTTATTTTTTTATTATTTATTTAGCAGACGCCTTTATCCAAGGCGACTTACAGAGACTAGGGTGTATGAACTATGCATCAGCTGCAGAGTCACTTACAATTACATCTCACCCAAAAGACAGAGCACAAGGAGGTTAAGTGACTTGCTCAGGGTCACCCAATGAGTCAGTTGCTGAGATGGGATTTGAACCGGGGACCTCCTGGTTACAAGCCCTTTTCTTTAACCACTGCACCACACAGCCTCCTAATAACAGCCTTATATTAACTTGTACCATGCTTAGACTAAAACTGACACCTCTGTTTCTAAAAGTTGCCTGCACAAACAGGTTTCCACACACATTGTTTACTTGCCAAGCCTAGTGTTTTGATTAATATGAAACTCCACTGTAATCATTTTCCAAATTCACCGCATGAAGTCAACATTAAATTAAAATTAAAATCATTACCTATCTGATAAGGACTGATACTGTAGATGACTTTTCCATTTTAAATCAAATGCTCTTTTTGGCTGCCAAGTGTTCATTAATTTCTATGATATCATGAAGAGAGTTAATTTTGAAAGACCTTGGATTCAAAACTGCTGACGACCAGTGAATCTCGCTTTTAAGAGCCAACACGAAGCCTGCTTGGAGGTGCCAATGACCAAGCCTTATCTTTTGAAGGTCTAATGCCCTACCAGAATTATACTGTGTTTCTGAGATTTAATTATTTCACTTTTAAACTCTACAGTTTTTCTGTAAATAAATACCTCTGTTTATTACTGCAGTAAAACCTTTATATAAGCTAAACATTTATATTCTTTAGTTTAATTGATATTGTAATGTCTAAAAGATTTTGTTTAGTTGGAGAAACTGAACTCATTCTTAAATTAATTAAATTAAATGAACATTATCTCAAATGTGTCTTAACAATGTGTTTGCAATATTGTCAACACCGTGCTACTGTTATAATACACTTTTAATATGTTCTTTCAACAGTTTAACTTTAAATGGTATAACAGTTCAGTATAACAGTTGCTCCTAAAAATTGTAATATCATTTTACTCCATTGATAAATCTTTTAAGCTTTTAGTGGAAGGTCCAGTTATATCTAAATACAGGCTATCATTAATATATTAGAATGCCATACTGTTATAGTGACTGAACTAAGTCTGACCTTCTTCACTGTTCATACAAAATCCAGTTAAAGCAGGTTTTAAGACAACCTCTGCTTTTTGCCAATTTTAGGGTTGATTAATATGAAACACTATTGTAAGCATTTTCCAATACTCATTATTTCAAACCAATATCTAACTTAACATATTAACATGTCCTACGCTTTCCATTGCCATATCTTCCTGCCAGGTTCTAATTAATTTCTGTTTTATATAGAAAACGATTATTGTAATATAAACTCCTATCTTCTGTTATCCGAAAGGTATTTCCATTCGTTAATATTAACGAGATCGCTCATTATATATTAATATTAATATTAATTGAATATTTAAACTTAGGGCTGCTCATACATTTACTTAATATTATAAGGGAGGTTTGGAACTTTCAGCAGGTCAGTCTGACCTTCAATGCAGTGAACTCCTTCACAGAGGCCTTACACAGATCTGCTAATAATATTTTCTACTGGTTTTATATTCTTTAAGACACATTACAGTCATTACAATATTTGTTGCAGTTTCACAAATGTTCAATTTGTTTCCCAAAGATCAGCCTGCTTCCAGTAGCTGTGACAGTTTTGGGTCAGTTTCTGTTCTCAGTGAGTCAGTTTCTGCTCTCAGGTGTGGGTGACAGTCTTTAAAAGTCTGATACCTGCAAAAACTTAAATCTTGTTAGCTGGGCTCCCATCTCTACATTCTCTTTCCCATCGTCAGTGGGCAAACACATCTTAACCTAATCTGGGTCCGTCAAAGAACCACACACCCTTGCAACCGAGGCCTTCCATGCAAAAGGATCTAATGACTTATAGCACAAAAGGGACGCGCCAGAACCATCTGTGACAGAGGACTGAAGACTTTGTTGCAGCTGTTTGTTGATTCTATCGAGAATTGAAAGCTTTGTTGCCGAGTTTGATCCAACGTGGGACTGAGAATTTGTTGCTGAGAGGAGAGCCTTTTGTACTGGACACTTCAACAGATTGAGTTTCCAAACCAGCGGACCAAAAGCCTAAGGTTCAAGGAACCGTTGAGTATAATTCCAGTTACATTTTCCTTTCATGGAACTAAATTAATTAATTGTAACACATTCACATAGAATCGAACTGTTAATTATTTAGTTTGCACACTTTGTGTGTGAAATAACTTTTAGTGAAACTTGATGAAGTAACTGTAAGTAATCTACCTCATATTGTTGCATGAAGAATTACTTTAAAAGTAAACTTGCCATATCCTTAATCTATATACCATTAATAAGCTTAAGGGTATTGTAGCAGGGCAGGAGCCCTGCAAATGAAGAGGGGGTTTGTAAATAGTGTTTTTGTGTAATTGTTGTCATTTAATTTATTGCAGTACCTGACGCTCCTGGGATAGCCTGTCTGCTGTGTGTGATTGCCAGCTGTGGATGATCAGCGGGTAGGTGTGTTCCAGCACGGCGTCAGGTATAAAGAGGTCCTGTTTGTTCACCTCGGGGCTGCTGCAAAGCCACGGACAACGGGCTGAAGATCGTCCATGCTACCCGAGCATAGTGAGAGAAATAAGTTGCTGAAATCCTCCGATCGCCGTGTTGGTGAACCGGGATCGGAGCCAAAAGAAGCTGCCAAAACCGCCAACGGCCGGAGTCGGGGTTTGTGTTGATACATAAAGATTAATTCAGGGATGGTAGATCCCTTTAAAGTATAGCGAGGTGAGCAAGCGGGACCTCCATGCATTAGGGAGTAGCGCACGCCGTTTTACGGCACCTTTATTTTATAGTTTTTGTATTGTGTTTTATTTTGTTTTTTCATACGCTGGCCGTATTTACTCAGTGAGCTACCATGGATGGAAGTGTCACGTGAGCTGTTCTCTTGTGTGTGTGTGTGTGTGTGTGTGTGTGTGTGTGTGTAAATAAATCCTACGCGCCTGCGGGGCGTGTCACTTTCAACCTGTCTTGGTCTCCTGCCTGTCACTCAGCAGCGAATGCACGCACCCACGAGAAAGAACCCTTTCACATATGGTGACACCGAGGGATTCGCTGCGTTTTGTCGAGCCAAGGCGGGACATCAGGAGGAGATCGTGATTCCAGGGGGGAGCACCCCTGGGGAAACAGCTGATGCCCCAAACCCCTGAAATTTTTTTTGGGGGGACAAGGGCAAGCCCGCAGGTGACGCCCAGCAGCCACTGGAGGAGGTGCTGAGGGAGCCAGAGAGGGGAGCCAACTGTGATGTGGGTGAAAAGCCACAGAGGGAGGAGCTGGAGCCCCAAAAGCCGGAGGGGGAGGAGCTACCGTCCTCCAAGGCTAAAGTAGGAGGAGCTACTGTCCTAAAAGGCCAGAGTAGGAGTGAGTGGCTGCCTGCCTGTCTGAAGAGCCAGAGGAGGAGCTACAGTCCAAGAAGGAGTAGCTGCCGTCCCGAGGGCCAAAGAAGGAGGAGCTACCGTCCTGACAGCCGGAGGAGGAGCTGCTGTCCAACAGTCAATCAAGAGGGGAGGTGGCCGGTGGCGGCCATCTGTGCTTTGCACAAGAGGGGAGGTATGTAGCAGGGCAGGAGCCCTGCAAATGAAGATGGGGTTTGTGTGTATGCATTGTAAATAGTGTTTTTGTGTAATTGTTGTCATTTAATTTATTGCAGTACCTGACGCTCCTGGGATAGCCTGCCGGCTGTGTGTGATTGCCAGAGGTGGATGATCAGCGGGTAGGTGTGTTCCAGCACGGCATCAGGTATAAAGAGGTCCTGCCATTTGCTTTACTAATGAGGTGCTACGTTAACAAGATAGAGATATTAAAAACACCTGCATGTAATGACAGGATGGGTTTAAAAGTCGGGCTCTAATACATGCAAGGCAGCAGGGCGCTCTGATATATACACCAAAGCATATAGTGGGAGGGGAGGAATTGTATGAAACAAAGTACAGGTTTTAAATAATTGTTTTAACAAAACGTTACAGCAGACAAGCATTCCTGAAGCAGGGTTTTCCGATGTTGACTCTTTGATTTTACAAGGGCATTGCTGCACCTTCTTTGGATGCTGTACCTGGTCTTTGTCAAGCTTGCTGAAGTGGATTGCCTCTGGGTTAAACTGTGTAGTCCAGATGTGTTTCACGTACACTCTGACTTGTTGGATCTACAAAGTATTACGTTAGCGGGACAGTGTTTCCAGTGATTTTCCTTGGACTCCCTACTCTGGCTGAATGTGGGCCTTCCTAAAGTGGTTCCTTTATCCAAACAGACAGAGAGACAGGAAAGTTCCAGCTGTATAGCTAGAAATAGTATTTAAAACTCATTGCTGTTTGGTTTTGCTTTAAACTGGTTTCATAACTTTGTGCGCTGCTGTATTCCTCCCGAGTGGCTGTTTGTAACTGCAGATTTTATAATCAATGGACTGGGTTTTAGAAGGGCCTTTTTACTGTGTGATTGTTATTATTTTATAGTGTGATTGTACTTTAACCGGGGTCTACATTAGTGGGTGCGGCTCATTGTAAATAACACGTTGTGCTCGGTGCCCAGGGGTGTGTGCTTCGTGCAGCTGCTCGTAGGGGGAGAGGGCTGTCTGTCATGCATCAGCACACTCTGTAGTCAATGTACGCTCCTTGAATTGGGAGTTTACAATATATAGGCCAAAAGTATAGTTGAGGATTGGCGCCTCCTTATTATAAAGAGGAACGGGTGGTGTCTTGTGCTGGCTGTTTAGAGTCAGTGCAACCTGGTGCATAAAGATTTTTCCCTTGGGGCATCACCATTAAGATTTGCAGGCACTGTAGTGTATTAAATAGTTTTATTGTTTTAAACCTTATTCTTGTTTTATTCTGTATTAATAAATATTATTACATGGCCACGGTGAGTTTTGTGTTCTTTTGGGATGATAAACTGTGTCTGTGCAACCCCCTCACCAATTTTCCAAATATAAAGAACCTGTGTGTGGGCCAAGTTAAATTGACCTTCTATTTAGTTGTCCCAGCTTGACTCAGACTGGCGTAGTCAGGCTATAACTATTTATATTCAGAAAGAATTTATTCCTTTGACTGCCTCTTGACTTAACTTAACCCCTTAGCACACATGCCTTTGTTTCATCTAGAATTGATTATTGTACTGCACTTTTTTTTTTTTCTGGTGTCCCAAAACATGTAGTATCCCACTTGCAGCTTGCTCAGAATATCACTGCTAGAATTCTGACTAAAACCAGGAAAAGTGAACATGTTACCCCTGTTTTGGCCTCTTTACACTGGCTCCCAGTACAGTATAGAATTGATTTTGATTTTGCTGTTAATTTACAAGGCCCTGAATGGATTAGCACCTAGTTATTTGCAGGAGTTATTGACCCAGTATCTTCCAAACCGCACTCTGAGATCACAGGATGCGGGGCTGCTGGTTATTCCTAGGGTCAACAAAAGCAACATGGGAGTTAGGGCTTTTTCTTCGTTTGTCAGGGAAGCTGGGACCATTACAGTTTTCAAGTCAAGACTAAAAAAAAAAAACACTTTTATAAAATGGCTTTCTTATCTTAATGGGTTTTAATGTAACTTTAAAATTGCTGCTTTTGTATTATTATGTGTATACTGTTGTATGTCTGACATGCTATACAAATGTATTGTGGTTTGTTCATTTTTTCTGCTATGTACTGTATAGTGCTTTGCGATACTTTTGTATAAAAAAGCACTATATAAATGCAATAAATAAATAATCAAAAAGAAAAAGGTAATGTAGGTACACAAAAATGTGAATAATTGACAAATGTCCAGTGAGTTGTTTTGTTTTTAAGAATTTAAAAAAAGATTGATGTTTACATTTAAAGGTGGCATCAGAACTTTAACAAAAAGAACCAATTTTGAATGACTACAATTCTAATACTGTAAGGAAAATGGGTTATATTTATTAAAGTGCTGAAGCCACCTTTAAATGTAAACATCAGTCTCTCTTTCCACTTTCACCTGAAGAAGAGACCTTTGAGGTCCTGAAAGCTTAGAATTAATTATTGTTTAGTTAGTCCAATAAAAGCTCACCTCTCCTTCTCTTTGTCTATCATGTCTGGACTGATACGGCTACCATTTACCTGCCAATATACTGTTGAAATGTATATTGTTATAGCCTACTGCTGCTGTGAATATTTGTCAAGTCTGCTATGGCCTTGCCCAGTAAAATTTTCTCAATACTTATTTATGTGCAGCAATAGGTGGTATGGTTTGCATACATTTCAACCCTTTCATGATAACAAGCAGCACTGTAAATGTAACTTTTATTGTAATACTATTTGACAAATACGCATATTAGTAAACTGGTATAAGCAACACAGGTAAGTCTTCCTCCAACTGTAATGTATGGAATGCACACTTATTTACATCTCTCGAGTCACCTTACACGCCGAATGCCAGTTACCTCATATCTGATTGGATGTTCTTTTTCCAGGGCACGCGTGCTCTTTCTTTCAGTTGGCTCTTAGGTGCTGTCACTTTAATTTGGGGCGGTCACAGTTTGTTCAAGGAAATCTCACCAAGTGAAAAAGGGAAAGCAGGTGAGAGAGGCAGGAAGGGAGGCTGAGACGGTTAGAGAAACTTCTGTCTGGGAATAGGCGTATAAATGCGTCGTATATATTAGTTATAATATATATACATATTAAGTACATACAGTATATTTTATTGTAGTATTTATTTTTTTAGTCTGAAAATAACAGAAAATGGCGCAGCCGGATCAGAAGAAGTTTTTTGAAAACCTCTCCGGAGCAGGGAAAGCCATAGCCTTGATGACAAGTGGAGGAGATGCTCAAGGTAATCTGGAGTTTTTAAATTAAACGGAGTGACAGTTCAAATAAATCTTCTAGCATCTTCAGGGATTCCAATGGCAATACCAGTACCTATTCTACTGCCAGTAAGAAACCTCAAGAAAGACTGATGGCAGTAGTTTAAATAACGTCATCAGAGACATGTAGGTTGGCCTAGCATAGAGAAAAATAAATTGGTACCGTAGTAGGTAGGTTTTGTGATTGATTGATAACAGCGAACCTACCATTTGTGTTTTAAAAAAACAACAACAAACAAGCAAAAGAACGAATTCTATTTAGTGTCGTTATAATAACGTAGGATATTCTTTTAATGTCATCAAAAGCCGAACTTATTTCTAACGTTTTTATTTTTTTATTTTTACATTTTTGCCACTATGAAAATTGCTTTTTAATATCATTAGAGATTCAGTACCCACCGGATCTTAAAATAATTTTTCGTTTATATATATATATATATATATATATATATATATATATATATATATATATATATATATATATATATATATATAATCTCGTTTCATAGGTCAATTCTTCAATTTATTTTAAACTTCAGAGAATAGCTCTAGGTTTGAGGACAGCATTGCCTTGATCTCGTGATCACGTACCGTCTATGCAGACGTTTTTTTTTAAATTATTTTTTATTCCACTTTCTGCCATATTTTGTACTGTACTAGTGCCAGCAAATACTGTGTCATATTACCGTAGTACAGAAAAGTGTTGCGAAAAACGGGATATGATAAAATACCGTTTGAGTTATTAGGTAACATGAAGTATTGTAGAACAATACATTCCAGTAGTTCTAAATAGTAGTCATTTTACTATGTGTATCAAATAAATAACACGCTGCTTACATTCCAATATTGATATAAACTACCTTCCAATGAAAATTGTGTAATCGGTGCTTTTCACATAATCGTTTTGTATGCACATACAAAGAAGAAATCCTATTCTTTGTTGTTTAGCAAGGGAAAGTGTATTTCATTGTATTCGTTATTAAATGTTACTGGATGGTAGATAAGATGCTGCTGTAAAGCAAAACAGAGCGAGGTGTGTGTACGTGATGCAAGTCATTGCGGATTCACTGCGTCACGCATGCGGAAAAGCAGTATCACAGTTTGTGAAATTTTAATGACTGGATATGGAAGTGTTTTACTTAGCAGTATTTCCTTTAGCTAATTTCAGCATTTAATTTGAAAAGACGAATTTATATAAAATTGAATTATTACCAGACTTGGAAAAGGTTTAAACTGTCTGAAAAATTATACCAGTATATTTGCCTTGGAATTGCGTTGCACAGAACGATGTAGGAATACAGGGATGATGACAGCGCATGCCGTTCAAAAAATAAAATAGATAGATATACAACCATATGAGGATAGTTATTCATATACATCTGCAGGATATTCAATAACAATATATCTTTTTTTAAGCAATTAACATATATTGAAGTAAGTCTAAACTAAAATAGGACATGGTGGAAGTCTTGTACAATATTTATGATTTTTTAGAATGTCTACACAAGTAAGCAATATGCTTGTGTAGGAACCCCACCAATGTTACACTTAAGCTATTAAAGCTATAGGTTCCGAGAGAGAATGGTAAAGTGAAAATTGTGTAAGCATTGGTATCAACTCCTGACGAAAAGATGTCTGACTCTGAGTAAATACGTTATGTTGGGTTAGTAACGGACGGCTTGTACCAATTACAAAATAATGTCATGCAGAAAATAGAAATACAGATATAATGTTTAGAACCTGAGCTGCCTTATTTAAATTATGTAAGGTATTAATACACTATTTCATTATTTAATGACTTGAGCTGGGCAAATGAAATGTTTTGCTGAATCAAACTGTATTTGTACATCTACACTGTACTTCGTTCAGGGTCCAGGATATCCAGTATTAGCATTTTGTAGTGGGGTTGTCTAAATAATATGAAACTCCTGTTTGATTTATAATTATAGCCCCGTTATTAATGCCGTTTTGACACATTTGGGGCAGGGCAGGGGGTGTGTTGAGTGTGCAGACTGCAGCCCCAGGAGACAGTATATTGATTAAGGTAGTGGCATTTCTCAGTCTTGATGCCACCCCTCCATTCAGGATATTTGAAAGGTTATTTCAATGACAGTTCTGCAGAAAATGCCTTGAGCTGTACCTCTCTCAATTCAAGAAAACAAAATACTGTGTGTTTAAAAAAAAAAAAAAAGTATAGGCATCTATAGTTGGCATTTCTGAAGTACTGTAGTTCTATAGTCTATTAGTCAAAGTGCTTTATCCTTTCAAGTCTAGTCTGGAATTGTTACTCCAAGTACAAGGAACACCCTGTATTCCAACTTTGTAAATGAGAATTTTACCACTGAAACAGATCAGGGCAATGGCTTAGTAGGTATTTACAGTACTATAGGTGATCTCATGTAGGTGAAACCGAAGCATGACCAGACCTATAAGAAAATGCCATTTGTATGTAGTGCATTTTTTTCGTTTTGCAGTTTTGTCTTTGTATAATTTGTAATTTGATTAGTTTGTGTTGTGTATGCATAAATACATCTTCTGTACAGTATGTCTTGAGATTGGATTAATTTACCTTAACACGTGATTAAGAGGGAATGTGATCACCAATGATAGCTTTCATCGTCTCTTAGGAAGATATAGAAATAGTTGATTTAAAACAACAGCAATGTGGTTAAACTACTGTATACTGTGTGCATGTACAGTGGTCAGAAAGGGATGTTTAATGTGTACCTGAACAATGCCAGAGCTACTGTAATCTCTATGGTTTATCATGGGACTGTGTACAGATTTCAATAAGGTGCAAAGCTGGTATGGTTGCAGCTGTAGAGCTGTAAAATATTGATTTGCACTGCCATTTGCAAGACCTTTTTTAGCCGATTTAGACTGTTGCTAGACAATGTCATAATAAGGTCATTTGTACCTGTGAAAACCTTTGCAGTAGGTTCAAGCAACTAAGGTTTAGACTGAAGGCATTAGATGCCTACTGTACTGTATGTATCCAACAGACTTGTTTGTAAGTATCGGCCAGTTTTTACAGACCTTACTGACCACTGTTTTTCAGGTTTGAGAACTCCCAATAATTCTTGTTAACTAATATAGCATTTTTGTGTCTCGTTACATTCTGTAAAAAATGTAAATGTTAAAAAAAGACCTTCCTGTGGCTGGGATTGCATCCCACGCGGTGTTAGTTTTGTTACGGTTTGTTTTTTGTAAATAACATTTGGTTATATTTTAATATTTGTGTTCATTTTAGCAGGGGTTGGGTTAAAAACACATCCCTGGAAAAAAGTGTGAGAAATGTGGCCAGTTGTTAATTGAAAGATTGATTGTCAATGAACCAGGTCACATGGTGTGAAGTGCAGCTGACAGCCAGCTTGTTTATTCTGTTTATAGGATGAGTAGGTTTGGAGGCTGCAGACCCCTTTACCAAAGAGGTTAGGTAAAGTAAAAAGAAATGAAATAATTGTAAATTTAGTTTAAAAAGTATATTTTTTAGAGAGAGTAGTGTTCCAGGTGTGGCCCTACTGAAGAAGCAACACCACCCCAAGTGACTCCAATGCGAGTAGCTCAGTGGTGGGGATTGGTATTGCACTTGCGCTGTTTTTGTTTATTTGTTGTAAAAAAAAAAAAAAAAAAAAAAAAAAACCTGGATGCTTCTGCCGGCATGACAACCGCAATCCCGCTGTCTTTCTCTCACTGTCTTAAATTAAATAATTATTTAACATCATCCAAACTGTCTGTACTGGCTATATCAGGCACTACATTCATGCCAGATTTGGGGAAAGCTGGAAAAGGTATGTTGTACTTTACAGGATTAGAATTTAACACTATTGTGCTACTAGTCCAAAGGGCTAGTACCTTTTGAAACTTGCTAGTCCTGATGTAAACTTGCTAGTCTTTATGTGAAGTGCCTAAGTTGGAATCAACAACAACAATTGGGGTGCCAAAAAATAGGCTTAGATTTTATTTTGCTAAA
This sequence comes from Acipenser oxyrinchus oxyrinchus, assembly GCA_030684275.1. Classification (NCBI taxonomy): domain Eukaryota; kingdom Metazoa; phylum Chordata; class Actinopteri; order Acipenseriformes; family Acipenseridae; genus Acipenser; species Acipenser oxyrinchus. The sequence continues at coordinate 94,130,090 of CM060249.1, forward strand.
AACAAACACCATTATAAATTGAGATTTACATTTTTTTTTTTTTTTTAACAAAGCACCTTTGTAAATGCTCGTACAGATCGATCAGTAACCTGTTTGCACCTCGTTACTGAGCGACTGCTGGACTGTGTGCTGAGAAACTGACACTAACAGCACCAGACGCGATGACAGAGGAAAAAAATTCTATCAGCTGTGTCACCTTGCCAACCATGAAGCTCTGCCTGGAAATGACACCGATGACACAAATAAAATGTTTTTTATTGTACATACATGTGTTGCTATTTACAAAAAATACTGTAGCCCTCAGGATGAAATTGTTAGCTAGGTGGCTATCTTTTTTTTTTTTTAATTGGCAGTGGGAGAAAACCGCTTCAGCAAGTACAGTAGAATCTGCCGGAGCTGACGGACGCCAAAACTACTAGGTTTAGATACTAATGAGAGCATAACAAATACAAAAGAAAAACAAGGGAAAAGCAGATCTTTTCAAGAAAGCTGGGAGACTTTGTATAAATTGATTTTATATTTTTAAACGCTGCAATAACAGTTCTGCTTGTGAAGCATCCACACTATAATTTGTCAGAACAGGTGATTTATTTGCACTGTGCGGGACCTTATTTTCCTCCATTGGTGCTTGAGCCTGGGAGCGCTCACAGAATCACCGCCTGTGCACCTAGTATTAGCAGTGATTAATGCCTGGTTTTCAAACAAACTGATTACCGCTCATGAATACTGTATTAGTGTAAGAAGAGTGTGTTTTAAAAAAGTAATGTTAGCTTCCAATCACTGACGATAATGTAAACAACACCAAGCTACAGACAGCGAGTCCTATAAATGTGGGATGAATATATGAATATATTGTGTTATGTTTTAAGCAACATACTACAATAATGTTCATTATGGTAATTGTTTGTTTATTCATTTTAAAATGTTTAGTAAAACGTGGCCTATTGTTTGACCTCGTTAGTACAACCGACCCCCTTTGCTAATGACATCTTCAGTCGGTCGTAACCCAGTATAAATCAACACATTTTTGTAAAATGACTTTACACTTCCTTCAATAGATGCAACGTGTTTCAGTAGATTCAAACGATAAATTTTGCATTCAGCACAGAGGGAGAACACAAACGTAAAACGTCACTAAGTGGGATTGGCATTGCAGGGGAGGTGAAGGGAGGTTTCAGTTCCGAGTGACTGTTTTCTAAGCATTATTTGTGAATGCTTATTCACCACTGCTACACCCCGTTAGAAAATTGACTTCCCTGCATTTTTTAATACAAGACTGAATGTGAGAGTATATGTGTACATTTGTTTTAAGTACTCGCCTAGAGGACTACTGCGGCACAGACATCGAGTCCTCATCAGATTTAATTTGCCTCGGGCGAGCGTGAATTTCTAACCCTGACTTTATATTCAAAAGACAACCATGAGTCACACGTATATCATTAGCATGTGAGCCAGAAAAAATGAGTACACGCTGTGCTAGGTCATGCAACATTGTTTAAGCAGAACAGAATTTGAGCCACATGAAGCGAGAGATTTTGTTATTATACATTATGTATAGAACTTAGTTATTTAATATTGCACTTCTACATCATTCAAATTAAAATGTACTCTTCAATGTGCCTGTTGGCATGTTACCAACGTACATATACTTTTTTTTTACATTTGAATTTTTTTTTTTTATAAAACTCATCTGCTTAGATGGCAATTTGTTAACACTTCTTTTCTGCATTGACTGATGGGTAGGTCATCATCTAATCAGGAATTTAATTCATAAAATGGCATTTACATTTCATGAATTACAAATCCTAATACAATGCCATTAAACCACGCAGAACACCAAAAGCACATAATTACCAATGGTAAAATTGTATTAATCAGTAAACACAGAGTACTGTAAATGGACTATAAAATGGACCAGTCTTCATGATCTGAAGTCTATTGCAGGTTTATACATTGGGGCAGCCTGTTTTAGCTTCTCAGGGCTCAAAAGGATGCAGCTGTGCCTTGACAAGATGAAAAATACCTGGGAGTACTGCATGTGGAATAGGTGCAGGAATAGGCTGCGGATTACTAACAAGATTGCTTCTACAGTACACTACACACATTGTGAAGTCTATTGATAAATCCCTGTTTGAATTTAATATCAACAATGCTTGTTTGATTAATACAAATTTATTATATACAGCTTGCCCCCCACTGCATTGGCCAGTGAATATAAGTCTTTAGGAAACATGGTGAAGAAAGCTGCATGCTTCCTGGGATATAGCCTAGCACTCATTGCAAGTAATATGTGGCTTTTCTATTGAACACTTATCAAACAACTTTGTATACAGTATTTCAATGTTAGCTACAGTTGCAGCAACCTTGCCAAATACAGCCATAATAGGCTCTTTCTGTGTACTGTTGGTAACCAAGTAACAGTAGTAGAGTATTTGATTAGCTGTGTGGAATTGTAATTGGAAAGGTGGTCCTTGACAGCTTGGCAAACAGCTTGAGACTGTATAAGTTGGAATGTGAACTCAACAGCACGTGTTATGGCAGAAAAACACTGTCTCTGTAATAGTAAATACTGATATCCCACAAAAGGGGTTTTAAATTATTTTAAAAGCAAGACACATTACAGTAGTAGAACACATGTCTTAGGAGGCTGTGTGGTCCAGTGGTTAAACAAAAGGGATTGTAACCTGGAGGTTCTTGGTTCAAATCCCGGCTCAATCACTGACTCACTGTGTGACCCTGAGCAAATCACTTCACCTCCTTGTGGCTCCTTTTTTCGGGTGAGACGTAGTTGTAAGTGACTCTGCAGCTGATGCATAGTTCACACACCCTAGTCTCTGTAAGTCACCTTGGATAAAGGCGTCTGCTAAATAAACAAATAATACAATAATAATTAAAAGGGAAGGGCTAGTGCTGTTTTAAAGTCTGACTATTGTCAACATGCATTTTATTACACAAGTCTTGTTTTAAGTGCAATGATTAAATCTAATGATGTTATTTGTTTTATTTGTAGATATCAATATGTATGTACGGTGTATGTCTGTTGGTGGAACAAAATGTACAAAAACGTCCGACTTTAATAAATGCGTTAGAAACTAGCAGCAACAGTGCTTTAGACTGCAAGCAATGCTGTCCTCTTGGACTTCTCTTTTATGTTGTATATATATAGGGCTTCTGATTTTCGATTTTAACTGATAATAAACGATAAAACACCCCCAATACAAAACAAAAATTAAATTGGTGTATAGCCAATAAACACCGGAAAAACAGTGGAAATGGTTACTCAATTCACATTGACTTCACCCCTTTCCCATTAAAAACAAAACAAAAAACAAACTACTATAAAAATAAAATATATATACAGTACTGTGCAAAAGTTTTAGGCAGGTGTGAAAAAATGCTGTAAAGTAAGAATGCTTTCAAAAATAGACATGTTAATAGTTTATATTTATCAATTAACAAAATGCAAAGTGAGTGAACAGAAGAAAAATCTACATCAAATCAATATTTGGTGTGACCACCCTTTGCCTTCAAAACAGCATCAATTCTTCTAGGTACACTTGCACACAGTTTTTGAAGGAACTTCGGCAGGTAGGTTGGCCCAAACATCTTGGAGAACTAACCACAGTTCTTCTGTGGATTTAGGCAGCCTCAGTTGCTTCTCTCTTCATGTAATCCCAGACAGACTCGATGATGTTGAGATCAGGGCTCTGTGGGGCCATCACTTCCAGGACTCCTTGTTCTTCTTTACGCTGAAGATAGTTCTTAATGACTTTCGCTGTATGTTTGGGGTTGTTGTCATGCTGCAGAATAAATTTGGGGCCAATCAGATGCCTCCCTGATGGTATTGCATGATGGATAAGTATCTGCCTGTACTTCTCAGCATTGAGGAGACCATTAATTCTGACCAAATCCCCAACTCCATTTGCAGAAATGCAGCCCCAAACTTGCAAGGAACCTCCACCATGCTTCACTGTTGCCTGCAGACACTCATTCGTGTACCGCTCTCCAGCCCTTCGCGAACAAACTGCCTTCTGCTACAGCTAAATATTTCAAATTTTGACTCATCAGTCCAGAGCACCTGCTGCCATTTTTCTGCACCCCAGTTCCTGTGTTTTCGTGCATAGTTGAGTCGCTTGGCCTTGTTTCCACGCCGGAGGTATGGCTTTTTGGCCGCAAGTCTTCCATGAAGGCCACTTCTGACCAGACTTCTCCGGACAGTAGATGGGTGTACCAGGGTCCCACTGTTTTCTGCCAGTTCTGAGCTGATGGCACTGCTGGACATCTTCCGATTGCGAAGGGAAGTAAGCATGATGTGTCTTTCATCTGCTACAGTAAGTTTCCTTGGCCGACCACTGCGTCTACGGTCCTCAGCGTTGCCCGTTTCTTTGTGCTTCTTCAAAAGAGCTTGGACAGCACCCCTGTCTGCCTTGAAATTTCTGCCTGGGAGAGACCTTGCTGATGCAGTATAACTACCTTGTGTCTTGTTGCTGTGCTCAGTCTTGCCATGGTGTATGACTTTTGACAGTAAACTGTCTTCAGCAACCACACCTTGTTAGCTGAGTTTGGCTGTTCCTCACCCAGTTTTATTCCTCCTACACAGCTGTTTCTGTTTCAGTTAATGATTGTGTTTCAACCTACATATTGAATTGATGATCATTAGCACCTGTTTGGTATAATTGTTTAATCATACACCTGACTATATGCCTACAAAATCCCTGACTTTGTGCAAGTGTACCTAGAAGAATTGATGCTGTTTTGAAGGCAAAGGGTGGTCACACCAAATATGGATTTGATTTAGATTTTTCTTCTGTTCACTCGCTTTGCATTTAGTTAATTGATAAATATAATCTATTAACATGTCTATTTTTGAAAGCATTCTTACTTTACAGCATTTTTTCACACCTGCCTAAAACTTTTGCACAATACTGTATATATATATTATATATATATATATATATATATATATCTGTGTGTGTGTATCAGGGCTTGAATTTCAGCACGGGATCACGGGAATCGCGCATTTTCCAAGTTGCTCCCGCATAACTGCAACTTTCAGTGCGGGAAAATCCCGCAGAGATATTTTAAGACACCAAGCTGCTGTATTTTTCACCCAATTTAGAATGCCTGAAACGCTCCAACAATCTCTAAAGACGTGGGTGTCAGTGACGAAAGCACTATGACCCGCATTCTGAGTAGTTCTGGTTAAAGTAAATAAAAAAAAAAAAGTAGTTTTGGATATTTTAAGTGCCGCAAGACTTTATTTTCTTGTACGTGATTCTCGGCTGCTATCTTTAAGCATTATAGAAACGCAGTACACTGCAGTATAAGTAAACAGTTTTGGGGAAAAAAAATACGATATTAAGTCTATCTAGGTGTTTTGCAAGCGGTGACTTTCGCTTTAACTCTTAAAACTCAGCCCCATTCATTTTGGGGTGCCAGCGCACCGAAGGTTACGCACATATTACTCAGGCAGGTTCATGGCTTGTTTAACAGTACAGATTTGGGGCTTTCCAAAGACTTCAGTGTGTGTATGCAGTACTCCTAGCCGGAACTAAGACTGCCTGAAGTTAAGCCTCTCATCATGTGACAGAGTTCACAGCTTAGGTTTCGTTTTGAACTAGGACTATATAAAGAACGATAGGAAAATGATGTCATAAGTGGGTGGAGTTAGTAAACAGTGGAGCCATTTCTGGAGCCCGTAGAGCACTTTAACAGTGTTAACATAAGCAAGCATTCATTCGCATAAGTCAGTCACTTTATATTAACAATATTTTGTATTGTTATTAAAACAATACCGGTATGTCCTGGCGCTGCAACATAGCATCACCGCAATGTATTCAGTACTGAGTGGGCTCCACAAATGGCACCTGTAATTGAGTACCGAACTGCATCACGGGATTGACTGTCCTATCCTGCTTTATATAGTCCTAGGTTTTGAGTCTATTGCTCCGTCATTGTAGCATGAAAGGGGCGGCATCGTTGGAAAGCTTAGAAGCTCAGCCCCCCCACACCATGTTCATTTCATATTGAGGTTTAATGGTGCATGTTTTTTTTTTTTTAAGACATCTATGATTACTATATATATGTAGCAGTGACCAAACATGATTTTTTTTGGAAAAGCGTATATGGCAGTGAATTCACAAAGACTGCAAAATATTGCTGTAAAGATGTACTGAAGCAAAGCCTTAGCTGCTTTAATTTATTGTTTGAATGCATTGGGTGCCTGCCCTGCTCTAGTAACTATTTAACCTTGATATGAACTTAGAAATAGTATATCCAATGCAGATCACCATAACATCGGTTCTGCATTATGTACAGTACTCCCTCAAAGTGAACAGATGTATGAAGGATGTCAAGTGCAGCGCGCTCCATTTTATTGTGAAATTAAAACAAAGCTGGTAATGTTGCTACACTTTCTAATAAGAAACATGGAGTGTTAATTTAACTATGCAGCAGATAACATGAACACTTTTATTTTCATTTCACAAACACATCCTCCATGTAAAATTCTTCCCTGTGTGTAAAAATAAAGTAAAGGGGTCGCATTTCTGGAAGCCAAACTGTAGTTTTAACTACGTTGCCACTGCATGGATGAATACAACAGCAGTTATGCAATGCAAACAAAGAGCTAGCTGTGGCATGCAGTGAATCATTCAATAATGTTTCTTTTCCAGTGGAAAACTACCAAGCTAAAATGGATTAAATAGGGAACATTTAGTATTATAAAGGTACTTAATTTTTTTTTTTAAAAACTAGCATCATCCATGTATTCTGGTTTATACCACTCATGTGGTTAAATTCCCCTGAGTTAGTTTTATGTTATATCATGAAAAGTTAGTGACTGGATCTTTTTTTTTTTTCATTGTAACATAGTGCACCTGAAATACATTCTATTTCTAAGCATACTGGGCATCATTTAAAACCAACACTGTTTACAAAACGCTGATCATCACAAAATATGAGTTATTTTAAGATGGAAGTAAACTTTAATCTAAATCCTTACTTATATGAGCATATTTTAATAGAGGAATTTCAAAAAGGCTGCAAAACACCAGGTATGAGGAATACACTTATCTACAACCAGCATACCTGTCAGAAGGGACATACTCAGTACTTACCTGCATGTTGCATCATCAGTTCTGCTGTTATAAGCACATCAAAACCCATCCTAAAAATGACCTACTTTACTCTTGAACTCCCATAGTTTATGAGTGGAAGGATGGACAAATGGAAAGATGCCGAAAAGCATAATTATAGTCTTATGAGCCTTGCTTTGCGTGGCTGCAGAGAACAATAAACACATTTGATGTATACAATACACGTTTTTATGCAGGTCACCCTTGCTTGTACCCTTGATATTTAACATAATTGTCCTTGCTTCTTTTTAGTTCAGAATGCTCAAACCTCCCAAACTTAACCTGGCCTATAGCCCTTTTTTAAGCATAATGTATCAACGAAAAGAAAAAAATCCAGAACGATGTATAGGTGCATTAAGGGTGTAATGTCCACATTCTAAGTATGCACTGCAAAGCCCTGTGACAATGCTAATGTTTCTTATTATTTCCTCAGGTATGAATGCTGCTGTTCGAGCTGTTGTGCGTGTGGGAATCTATGTTGGAGCAAAAGTATATTTTATTCACGAGGTATGTTGATTTGATCATATTCCAAATGCTACAAAAATACCTGCTACAACACTGAGTATAGAATGTAGGGACACACCGTGGGCACCAGACTACATATAACAGGCTTGTCTAATGTTTTCTCCAACCCAATTCTATGTGAAGCAAACACCTATTTTTAAGCATTTGGTAAAGTTACTCCCATTTTCATTTTGTTACAGTAAAACTGGCCCACAGCAGGATTCCTTTTGTAGTTAACCTTTTTTCAAGAGCGTTTGTGCAACAAGCCTTCGTTTGGCAGTTTTTTCAAGAAACATTCAAATGAATTCTCCTGGTTGCTAACCTCTCTAAAACTAGAACTTGTTCTAGGAAGTAGATTTCTTTAAAGAAAGTCTGTAAGGAAAAGCCAACAGTGATAGATATGAGAGTGCATGCTGCACTCTTTGCAAGGGTATAAATGCTGTTATGACCATTTAAGGAAATGGGTTCTTTTTAGAATTACTGGGCAGTGTGGGTCATTTATTCCTGTCTGAATCTGAACCCTTGAAAGTTACAATGTCTTATCAAAGGTTAAACTGTCTTGTGACCACAAGCTCAATTGTTTCCTGTCAGAAGTGCAGCAAGCCTTTCTAATAATACATCACAAGCATCACATCGAGCTGAATGCATAGTATTTTTTTTCTACTATTCACCTTAAACTGTTTGAGAGACTTGACAGCAATGTTACAGCTGAGCCCTTTCTACTCTTCTGATTTGTTCTAGTAGTTTCTTACATTAGCTTTTCTGTATTTGTCTACAGGGATACCAGGGTTTGGTGGACGGTGGGGAAAACATTGAAGAGGCCAAATGGGAAAGTGTCTCAAGCATGCTACAAGTGGTGAGGAGCAAGAAACTGCAGTCTGGCCCGTTGTAGACAGTATTCATTGTTTTGGAAATTGCTGTCTATAAGTTATCAAAATGGTTTTAAAAAAATCCAAATAAAAAAGAGAGAGTTTAACCCCCTTTAAATGTATCATGGTAAAGGCATAGCAAAGTTAATACAGAGAGTTATGATAAAGCATGTGAACAAAACATAGCAAACCACGGTAAGATACATTACCATGCAAATATACTATAAGAGACCTTACAAGCCAGCCAGGGTTCACAGGACATACACTGTTTGGTGCTTGATTGTTGTTGGTGGAACTATTTTAAATGTAACACCATTTCACACTGAATAAATCACTATGCACCACTACATTCTAAATTCTGTGACAAAGTGCCATTTTATTTGTTATTAGTTACAAAACCACTGCCAAAAATGAGTGACATTTCACCTATTTCCTTTAATATATTTGGGGATAAAAAATGAGTGACATTTCACCTATTTCCTTTAATATATTTGGGGATAAAAACAGATAACTGGTACAAGACGAACTTGCTGAATGAAGACAGCAGTCCACCTGAAAAAAAAAAAAAAAAAAAAAAAAGTGCACCAGCAACTGTCAAGAGCAGACACAAAACAGTAGATGAGGAACAGCTAAATGAAACAGAAGAAAACTAATATTGAAAAACCACTACAAAAACGACAGAATGGGCTGTTAATGTACTTAAAGGATACTTAAACAATATAGTTAAAGAGAAAATTCAAATAACAGGTAGATGTCAGTTAAAAATGCTCAAAAAAATTACAAAAGGAGCCTGTCCTCAAATATGGGTTAATGTACACTGTGGGTAGCCCTGCACAAGAAGACTGCAGGGGATTAAACATTTATTTTCTTTTTTTAAGGGCGGGACTGTAATTGGGAGTGCCCGCTGTAAGGAATTCCGTACCCATGAGGGGCGCCTTGCGGCTGCCCTAAACCTGGTGCTGCGTGGGATCACAAACCTGTGTGTGATTGGAGGAGATGGAAGTTTAACTGGAGCAAACCTTTTCCGTGAGGAGTGGAGCGGACTGCTTGACGAGCTTGTTCAACAAGGTGAAAGAATATATTGCATTGTCAAAAAAGATGCATTCTCTGATAGACTTAGTTTGCATGTGTTTCATGATTAATCAGATTTCCATATGATTTACAAAAACTAAACATTCTGCAGCTGTAGTTCTGCAGTAGACTTTTTTAATCCAACATTCTGTTGCAGTAGTTTTATAATACTCTCGCTAATCCAAACACTGCAGTTCGAACTAACCTCTAGTGTGAACAATGCTGTCACAATAAATGCACGCTGCGAAACTAAACTGTAGAAACTAAACTTCAAAATCACAGCTTCATGATAAGTGCAAAACAGCTGTCTCAGTACTTTTCTTGAAAGTGCAATTTATGATTTCTGAAATATAAGTATCACTAAAAAATCACTTAATCTTCAAGGTCCGATACCACCTGGTTTGGATTAGCTACAGTCTACTGTATTGGGTCATAAAGTGCATAGACTTTCATTGCCAGTTGCAAACAGAATAGAACAGCAGAGCCTTGTAAAGTTCACAGAAAAAAAAAATTCTTAGATGTTAGTTGTTGAGTTGTGAATATTTCATTAGTAGTTTTCTATTAACATTTAAACAGGAAAAATTGATAAAGAATCTGCTGAGAAATACTCCCACCTGAACATTGTGGGGATGGTAGGATCCATCGACAATGACTTCTGTGGCACTGATATGACTATTGGTACAGACTCTGCCCTGCATCGAATCATTGAAGTTGTGGATGCAATCGTGACTACTGCACAAAGGTGGGTGTTCACAACCATACAGTGTGAGTGCTATTCACAAATAGCACTACGTCTGTTTAGTTATTAGTTTTAATTTTGTATTTACAGCCATGACAGGGGGTGTATGTTACTAACATGCCTGTTTTATGCTGTTTACACTCATCACTATTTAGCTGCTGTCTCCTTGTATTACTTCACACTTTCTGAAGCATGAGGATTAGAATGTAAATACAAAGCTTCCAGTTGGCTCAAGGCCCTGCTTGTTTTGCAGAATAAGGTCACTGCTATGAATAATAATGGGCATGTGAAAATGTACTATCTGGAGGCACAGGATTTGCAACTTAAAACATTCATTCAAGAACTTGTTGGTACTTGTTTGTAAGAATCAAACAGACAGCACTATACTATTATCTTGGGGGAATAAACTGTTATGCTCTATTTTGTTTGTAGTCACCAAAGGACATTTGTTTTGGAGGTCATGGGAAGACACTGCGGGTAAGTGTTTTTGTATTATAGTTTTTAGAATTCTGAGCTGGGTAAGGTGATAGGAACATGCTTCTGGTACTTGGTTTAATTAATTGTAAATGGATCTTGTTGTTCCTGTGGTTTAGATACCTGGCTCTAGTGAGCGCCTTAGCCTGTGGAGCAGACTGGGTGTTCATCCCTGAAATGCCCCCAGCAGATGGGTGGGAGGATCAGATGTGCACCAAACTCTCGGAGGTAAACGTTTTTGGGGGTTTAAATTAGAATGCACATTAGTTTTTTTTTAAGATTATCTAGCCTTTACAATACAGGGACAATAAATGTTATATTAGTATTTGTGTAGATGATAATAAATTATAATGTAATCTTCTTTGTTCTTGAAGACCTGACTCTCAACTATGTGAGAGCTACTGTATGGAGATAAACAGGTAATGTTTAGAAATGTAATTTTTGGTATTTAAATTTAAAATGTTGTTATTGATTTATAGATGTAATTGATATATTGCTTTTTTCAGGTTTGTGAAGGTGCTGTTTTTTTATTTTCATTTTGTATATTACATTCTGTTACCCAGAATGTTCCATATGTCTTCCAGTCACACTGGGATTTAGGGATTTTATTTTTGCAGTGTTTTTCTCACTATTTAGACCCGATCCCGTGGTTCAAGGTTGAACATTATCATAGTTGCAGAAGGAGCCATGGACAGACATGGACAAGTTATTACTTCTAATATTGTCAAGGATGTGAGTACCTGAACATGCTAATGAGCATCAGGTGAGACAAAGTGGAGCCCAGAATTGCAGAATAGTTTCACCCCCGGTCCACCATAACTGCCAGTCAAAAGAAGAAAAACATGAGCACCAATTTCTGACAGTTTCACATTGTCGTTACAGCAAGGTGGAATTGTCTCAGGATTCAACTTAAAATGAACTGTTCTATAAATCCTGGGGTATGAAACTATTTTAGCAGAATGGTGTTCCAACCTTAGAAGCCTATGCAAAACATTTTTTGTCTTGTGATGTTTTTTTATCCTCTTAGAATCGTGCACAAAAAAAAAGGCTGAATATCATTATTGTATCGGAAGGGGCGATTGATACTTCCAACAAACCTATTACCTCAGAACACATAAAGGATGTAAGTACTAACCACCTTGTAGTACAGCTCCTACACTGACCACTGCCTTGCATTTAGCTCCTTCATATTTTACTGCTACCTCTGGAATGCTCACGTGTGCTACGGTAAGAAGTTTGCCACGGTTGCTTCAAGCTTGCATTTATTATTTACTTTCATCAACTGTCTAGCTATACAACTGTCTTATACAGGAAAAGTCTGAAAAGTATCATTACCTTTTTAAGATATATAAGTTGAACGAATTGAATGTGATATTTCCTTACAGACAGTAGCAGACTTCATAATCAACTTCTCTGGTTAATGCTTTAAATAAGAACAACAATCAGAGTTGTTGCATTTTTGTTTGTTTTGTGGAATGCCTCTTTCAATTATTACAACCTGACTTACAATACCTTAACTAAGTTAATCCATCTTGTATGGTAGCAGGCTTGTTTTAGTAAAGATTTTAGCTGTCAGTCAAAAGCCCTCGTTAAGATAGACACTGTACTAATTAAGATGTTTTACAACACTATATATATATATATATATATATATATATATATATATATATATATATATATATATATATATATATATATATATTTTTATTTATTTCAAAATTCATAATTTTTAAGGGGCTTTCACTTTCATTAGTCTGGCTATTTACAGCAAACTTACAACATGATTACTTTTTGCTATTTGTGTGTGGCAAAAGCTGGTGTAATTTAAGCTATAAACATGCCTCATTAATTTTACTTTACTACATGGTTTTACAATGCTTTTTAAATTATCAGTCTTGGCTAGCCATATGTTATTGCTATGTTTATTATTCTCAATGCAATATCATAATCATGTTCATTATACATGCTGGTCTTGCAGGAGTTGAACTAGTGATGTGCATAGTACTTTTGTCCAACCTGCTTCTTTTGTTCTTTATCAGGCATGCAGTAAAGTGAAGGCCCTTGGTAATACAGTTTCTTATTCTTCAATATAGAAGAATGCATGCTCTAAATTGTGCATGTGGATAGTTTCCTTTTCCGAGACCTTGCATCTTGATAATGTTTCTTCTCTTCACTACCAATATGAAACACATCTTAGTATACTGAAGTGAAGTTCAGTATACTAAGATGTGTTTTACTCAAATAGGGTGTGGCGCCACCATGGAGAGTATTAATGTACACTCCCTGGTGGGGTTAGATGCTGTTTTAATTGTATGAGCTCTTCATTTTCACTGATGTAGGCCTATAACCAAATACATTTAATAACAACAACTGTGAAGGCCTCTACACACCGGGCGCGGTGCGACAAGTGAAACTGTGCAGCCGTGCAACAAAATAAATAGAACCTAAACTTTTGATAAGTATCTTTTCACACCACAGACGATGTGGGAGTGCCACCAGGACGACACAGGAGCGATGCAAAATCTATAGGATTGAATCCTATTTTTTGTGATTTGTCATGAGAGAACTAGGGAATTAACCAATCAGAGAACTAGTAGCGGCTCATGACTTTAATAAGTGGGGAAGCTATATAATATATATATATATATATATATATATATATATATATATATATATATATATATATATATACAGTACTGTGCAAAAGTTTTAGGCAGGTGTGAAAAAATGCTGTAAAGTAAGAATGCTTTCAAAAATAGCAATGTTAATAGATTATATTTATCAATTAACTAAATGCAAAGTGAGTGAACAGAAGAGAAATCTAAATCAAATCCATATTTGGTGTGACAACCCTTTGCCTTCAAAACAGCATCAATTCTTCTAGGTACACTTGCACAAAGTCAGGGATTTTGTAGGCATATAGTCAGGTGTATGATTAAACAATTATACCAAACAGGTGCTAATGATCATCAATTCAATATGTAGGTTGAAACACAATCATTAACTGAAACAGAAACAGCTGTGTAGGAGGAATAAAACTGGGTGAGGAACAGCCAAACTCAGCTAACAAGGTGAGGTTGCTGAAGACAGTTTACTGTCAAAAGTCATACACCATGGCAAGACTGAGCACAGCAACAAGACACAAGGTAGTTATACTGCATCAGCAAGGTCTCTCCCAGGCAGAAATTTCAAGGCAGACAGGGGTTTCCAGATGTGCTGTCCAAGCTCTTTTGAAGAAGCACAAAGAAACGGGCAACGTTGAGGACCGTAGACGCAGTGGTCGGCCAAGGAAACTTACTGCAGCAGATGAAAGACACATCATGTTTACTTCCTTCGCAATCGGAAGATGTCCAGCAGCGCCATCAGCTCAGAACTGGCAGAAAACAGTGGGACCCTGGTACACCCATCTACTGTTCGGAGAAGTCTGGTCAGAAGTGGCCTTCATGGAAGACTTAGGCCAAAAAGCCATACCTCCGACGTGGAAACAAGGCCAAGCGACTCAACTATGCACGGAAACACAGGAACTGGGGTGCAGAAAAATGGCATCAGGTGCTCTGGACTGATGAGTCAAAATTTGAAATATTTGGCTGTAGCAGAAGGCAGTTTGTTCGCCGAAGGGCTGGAGAGCGATACGAATGAGTGTCTGCAGGCAACAGTGAAGCATGGTGGAGGTTCCTTGCAAGTTTGGGGCTGCATTTCTGCAAATGGAGTTGGGGATTTGGTCAGAATTAATGGTTTTCTGCAATTCTGAGAAGTACAGGCAGATACTTATCCGTCATGCAATACCATCAGGGAGGCATCTGATTGGCCCCAAATTTATTCTGCAGCATGACAACGACCCCAAACATACAGCGAAAGTCATTAAGAACTATCTTCAGCGTAAAGAAGAACAAGGAGTCCTGGAAGTGATGGTATGGCCCCCACAGAGCCCTGATCTCAACATTATCGAGTCTGTCTGGGATTACATGAAGAGAGAGAAGCAACTGAGGCTGCCTAAATCCACAGAAGAACTGTGGTTAGTTCTCCAAGATGTTTGGGCCAACCCACCTGCCGAGTTCCTTCAAAAACTGTGTGCAAGTGTACCTAGAAGAATTGATGCTTGATGCTGTTTTGAAGGCAAAGGGTGGTCACACCAAATATGGATTTGATTTAGATTTTTCTTCTGTTCACTCACTTTGCATTTAGTTAATTGATAAATATAATCTATTAACATGTCTATTTTTGAAAGCATTCTTACTTTACAGCATTTTTTCACACCTGCCTAAAACTTTTGCACAGTACTGTATATAACAAAAACATTGTGGATTTACTTGATTAATGAATCCTGAGTGATGTAATTTGTAGAAAAAATATTTGGAAGCCGAAGAGCCGAAAAACCAAACTACGAATACTCAACCATTTCGTTTTCTCGAACCATGAGCAATTAAAAAGGCAATTTGTTTTGGTCCTCCCTGTTGAAGAAGGTCCAGTTTAGGCTTTGGACAGCCTTTAGTGTTATTTTTTGTTCTTATTTGTTCCTCAATTGAAAGCAAGTAAAATGGCGTATGGATATAAAAAATCTACAATGTACTGTATATGGAAATCAAAACTTAAGGGAGTAGCCACTTGTGACCCATAACCTGCCTGTCAACAGACACGTCAAGATTGATCTAATTATGTGATCTAATTATGAGTTGTAGAGGCTAGCTGTAAGCTTGCATCGTGTAGCCAATACAAATAGAGTAAAACTTGCAGGTGGAATCCACACAGAATCCCACCCATTTTGAGGCTACATGTTAACAAATAGCAATACAGTAGACCTTGGAAAGCATGACGTAAGGTAAGCTTGGATTACTTTTACAAAATTACATGTAGACTCAGCCTCCGTAGCCTCTTATGACGAGCCACTACTGCAGAGAACAACTCTTTGATGAAGCAGTATCCAGAATGACGGAGGAAATAATAATACTTACTGTTGAAAAAATACCCAGAGCTTCATGACAAAGCTCATCACAATTATAAAGATACAGATTTGAAAGACAATATATGAGTCCATTTTGAAGGAACTGGATAAGCCTGGTATGTGTGATTTATTGCCATATGTGTTGAAATACAGTCAGAGAAGACACTCATAATTTCCACATCAAGTTGACGAATATGTACCAGTCTTGATCACAGTTTTGTCAATAGCAATTTTTAACAGTTGTATAGATCTTGCAGTTTTCAAACCTGTCACATCGCCTCTGTGTCGCTTCTGGTGTGTATGGTCATGTCGCTGTGAAAGTATCTTGTCACCCAATTAAAAATCAAATTTTTGAGACAAAATGAGTTCATATGTATTCAAATTAGGTTTGGGTTGTTCAATATAATATTACAAATAATAACAGAGTCATGCGAAAATGCATAAACATACACACACATGCATATCTATGGTTTAATTATGATATATATTGCACAGCTTTGGGTATTTTGATACTGCAAGAATTATCTTTTCTTCCTCCATTGTTTACTGAAGGTACGAAGGGAAGCTGTTCCTCATTGATCAGTTGCCCAGCTGCCGCGTGACAAAATCGCAAAAAATAGACACCAATCTTATTTTAATTCGCATCACTTCTGTGTCGCCTCAGTGTCGCTCGTTGCATCGCAGGCAGTGTGCACTAGCAACGATATCCAGATACCCTGGTACTAGGAAGATCAGTCTGAGCTTTCAGTGCTATAGAGTGGATCTTGAAAAATCTGCACATACCCCAAAAATGTACAAAATCATCAGCACAAGTATAAGCACAAGTAGAAGTTGCTAATGCTAATAAAACCTGTGCTGAATCCTTGGTTATCACTTTAAGTATTAAAACAAGGGCAACTGAGAACACTTATCTAAGCTTAAGGCAACCAATCTTACCTGCTGCAAATTTACCAGATTTCTTAACTCCTGAAGCTGACATTGATGTAACTCAAAGTCTGAGAGTATAACTGAGCAATTCATTAGTTCCAAAACCTCTTCCCCAGCTTGTTGTTAAATGTTTGGGATTCGACACACGAGTGACAATACTGGGCCACGTCCAGAGAGGAGGAACCCCGTCTGCTTTTGACAGAATACTGGTGAGTTGAATAAACATCTTGCACCACTGCATCAAGTGCACTGTATGTGACATGAATAGTGTAAATCCCATTACAGTCTCAGATAGATCTTTATAGACAAGTGGGGATTCATGGCAGAGAATGATTTTCTTGTCCTAACATTACAAGAGTTGTGTGTTTATTGGTTTTCTATTTCGTTAGTTGTTTAGGCAGACCTATCCTGCCTAAGTTGCCATGGTAATTCATTTTAGAACTACTGGCTGATAAAGGAAAGATCTGGCGAACACCATTAAAAAGGCTCTTCATAGAAACCTGGATTTCCTATTTCATATGGATATTTTGGTGTTTGCTTTTGAAAGAAATACAGTACCAAACCAAAGGATGGTGGCTGAAGCAATGTGCTATGTGCAAAAGGTCTCCTTGAATCAAGTGCAAAGACAAAGGGACATTTGCCAAGATGAACCCCTTCCATGTAACTAAGTTGTTTTTTAATAGCCACACAATATACCCTCTCTGTCTGAAGTGGCATGCTTTTTTAGTTTTTTTTTAGATTTTTCCACTTATAGTATGCATGCAGCAGATGTTTGTCATGATATAAACCTGTGTAATCATACAGCAGATAAACGTGTGAGTTGTTTGTTCTAGGCCAGTAGGATGGGCGTGGAGGCTGTACTTGCCCTGTTGGAAGCATCAGCTGACACTCCAGCATGCGTCGTTTCTCTCTGTGGAAACCAAGCCGTCCGACTACCCCTAATGGAGTGTGTACAGATGGTAGGTCTTGGAGGACGACCAGTTTATCTTTGGCTGTGTTCATTAATTAATGATAATGGGGCCTGTGAACGCTGTACCACTCGAGGAGACTGCCAATTCAAGAATTGTTTTTTTTTCAAGCGTTTGTCAAGTGTTGTATCAATTAATTACTGTATTAAAATACTTGTGGCAAGTATTTGAACAAGCTTTTGCAATATAATTAAAATAATGACAGCATACCTTTCAATATTTTAGATCAATTAAATACATGTTTTATTTGCATATAGTATTAAAGGTTTAAATCTTAAATGTATTTTTTTAAATAATGTATTAAATATGATGCTAATTTAGTATAAAGGAATACCAAATTGTATTGACTAATTTCTATCCTAATTTCTGTGATTTATTTTCAGAAAGTATCGCCAGTAGTAACACATAGAATACAAAATAAAAATGTTCATGCAACCTATCTTAAATATATATATATATTTGTACTCATGTAGACTCAAGAAGTGCAGAAAGCCATGGATGAAAGGAAGTTTGAGGAAGCTGTGCGGCTGCGTGGGAGGTTTGTATTGCCAGTATTTACTATTAAACCATGTTTTTGTAAATTAAATGTAGTTGAGAAACCATTTTGGCTCTTGGATGCCCCACTTTAAAGTTTTTTTTTTTTTAAAGCTTCAACAAGTGCAGGGTAGTACCTCAGGAGTATAATTGACTTTGTGATAAGAAGAGTTTCTAATTACAGAATACAGAATTGATATATTTTTAGATGCTTCCTTTCTGGTTGTCACATTCTGTTTGTCAGTCCTATTATAATTTGATGGCTCTCGGCTGTGCACTCCAATCTGACCATTCATCTTTTAACAGTTTTATGTACTGTAAAAATATCCAAACAAAAAAACACACTTTCAAAATGCAGCTGCCCCTTCAGAAGAGTGCTATGAAGCCAAGGGAAACTGCCAGCAGAAGGAAGGTAGTATTATGTGCTATAATTGCTGTCATACTTGTGATGCTTCCAGTTTTACAATTGCAGAAATCATAATCATAGCAAGGATGTCATGACATACATTAGAGGGTACAAAGTATCTTTACAGTGAATGACACTGACATTATTATAAGTTATTAAAGATTCAAGTTGTTTTTTTTTTTTCTTTTATCTCAGGAGTTTTGAGAACAATTTAAACACTTACAAGCTATTGGCACACCGGAAACCACAATCAGAACTTCCAATTGTAAGTTAATTGACATTTGAGAATATGATAAGTCCACAACATCTAAGCATGTGGGAAGTTTAGAATTTTATGTTTGATTTATGTGCTTTAATTGGTGTATTGTTTATGTAAGCTTTCATTATTTCCCATGTATGTATTCAATGAATATTAGTTTTATGATTTCAGTATTGATTTATTCCTCTTTTTTTGTGTGTGTTTGTTTACAAGGTAAACAGAAACATCTTTGGATCCTAACACGAAAAAATGTTTACAGTATTTGTGTTACACCCAAAAAACATGTTTGTGCCCATTTTGTGTCTGTCTGATACTAATAGAAGTGCAATGTTTCTGTTCTTTCTGCTTGACAGGACGATCCCTCATGTAGAGTACGTAATTCTTTGCACAGTGGTTCAGCTTTAGACACCTAAATAGACTTTAGTACGTTTTAAGAAATTAGCATCCCCACTGCATGACAGTACCCTGCTACTGCTACTGCTGCTGTGCTTTCATACAGCTTCAAGCCTTCATCAAAATACTGTATAAGCTTGATTCCAAACTGAAGTCTCAATAAGTATAAACACGTGTATGCTGCCCTGTGTTGCTCTTTACTGAGGTGAGAAGACAATTTTATTTAAAAAAAATGTATGTACAAACACACATACTGTATACAGTGTCTAGTCACTTGGCCATTGACTGTGCTCCTCAGGAATAGTCATTCACTGCAGACCAATAAATCCTGTTAGATATTAAGGGAAAGACGAGCAACAAGATTCTAGAACTACCGTGATGAGCCACAGGGAGCACTGTTTCTGGGTAATACCCTTTCTGTTCTAATCCTACAAATCATTCGTTCTTGCTGAAGACAATGTCTCCTTGCTGCAATCACAGCAGCCATGATTAGGGGATAGTGTTTTTCAGACTGCCTTTTAAAGGTTTGCTAATTGCAACTATTTAAACTGATGCAATTGTAACAAATTGATGCAATTGTAAATGTCGCAAATTGCCAGCAGCTTTAGTACATCTCATTAAAATATTTGAGAATCCACATCTCCACCCCATTGTTGTGAATTTATGCAGGAACGCCCATAATTACGTATTCATCTATGGCTGAACCGCAAGAAAAACTGCCACAAAGCATTCCCTAAAAAATCGCTAATAGCATTGCGCTTATTTTGTACATTTCACCCTAGACTTCCAACTCGTTTGCAATGATTGTGACAGCTGCAACACTTTAGTACATCTACTCCTGTATGTTTTTATACAATCTCAGTGATTGTCTAAAAATATACTGGAACATGTCTGTAAATAAATGAATAGTAATAGTTGTAATTAACCATTAGTGCAACCTAGCGGATTTCACTACAATCATATGATCAATATGTTTGCAGCTATAACATGCTAAAGTGGCCTACATACTTTATAATCACTCAAAATATTTGCTTTGTTTTTTCATTCCCTGTAGTGTAGTTCAGTGCCTTGCAGTTAGTTATTAGGCCACTTAGCAACTCCTGCTGAGAGAATCAGTGCAGCACTAACAAGAGAAGTTTCTAAATCTAGTGCATGTTAGTTTGATCCTGGTCAGCAAGCAGATTCATGCCTGGCACTAGTAAATCCCTAGCATTTTCCATCAGTATACCTACCTGAAAACTGTTACTTGCAATATAAATGTGGAACAGTAGCATATCCACCCCTTCATTACTGTGTGCAGTGGAGTCTGTGACATATACTGCATTTGAAAGCTGATTTAATTATTTCGACTTTTAAACAAAATGTTCTTTTTCACGCCTCCTGACTTCTTGACCGGCCAGAATCTTGCTTTTTTTGTCTAATACATTATGAAATGTAACACTGTTCTATTGTCTCTAGTATTGAAGAACAGATTGAGGGATGTGCTGTAACTATTTACTTTGATTTGTACCTCCAGAGTAGCTTTAATGTGGCTGTCTTGAACGTGGGAGCCCCAGCTGCGGGCATGAATGCTGCAGTCCGCTCAGCTGTGAGGGTGGGCATCTCTGAGGGGCACAAGATATTTGCTGTGAATGACGGGTTTGAAGGATTCGCTAAGGGGCAGGTTTGTGTTCAGTTGCATGTGTGTTTTTTAAACCAATGCTTTAAAATCAAATTTCTTGCCTCTTGTTTGCATTATTAATATTGTTACTTATTCCCTTTTTATTGTGCTGTGAATTGTTTAGTTCTTCACTTGCTTATGTTAATTTATGTTAACAAATGTTTCAAATACAGCACTATAGAAAAACAGCTGCATCCTGGTACCTCTGCTGTAGGTCACATGGTCTAATTACAGCTAAACCATCAGCGTAAGTTAGAACTACAACACATGAAGTGATTAAGCACTTGGAAGCAGCAGCAACTTTTCATCTATAACGTTGTATTAGAAATCACTGTGTATTCCAAATTAAAGTATAAAATACTTCAAGCAAACGAACCATATGATCTTCAACAGAAAGAGGGACCAATGCTAATAAGAGGCATGACATTTGATTTTAAAACCTAGGGTAGAAATACTCTTAATTGTCCTTACAAAGAGATTATTTTTTAAACATTCAGCGCATACACAAATCAGCTAAAACCACCTGACTTAAAGCAATGTATTATGCAAATTATCAGAGTGGGGGAGGTTAATAGGAGGCTGTGTGGTCCAGTGGTTAAAGAAATGGGCTTGTAACCAGGAGGTTCCCGGTTCAAATCCCACCTCAGTCACTGACTCATTGTGTGACCCTGAGCAAGTCACTTCCACAACCTCCTTGTGCTCCGTCTTTCGGGTAAGACGTAGTTGTAAGTGACTCTGCAGCCAATGCATAGTTCACACACCCTAGTCTCTGTAAGTCGCCTTGGATAAAGGCGTCTGCTAAATAAACTAATAATAATAATAATAATAATTAATGTGATCTTGTCTATTGTGATGACAGTACACTGGGCATGTTGCCCTTATTGCAGTAAGACGGGAAGGAGTTGATGATAAGCACATAACATAAGTAATTGACAGATTACTGCAAACCAATTACATGCCAGCAAGTTCCTTTTATAGCACAGTCTTAGCTGTGACATACTTCACTGACCTTCCTGTAATCTACTGCTGCGTACAAGCACCAGGCTTGATAAGGTGAATGAACATTAAGTTGAGTTAATTGATTGAAATCCTGAATTCAGCAGCAGATGATTGTTTTAAATCTTAGAGTTGATAGTAGCCATGAAGAGAGTTGAGTGTTCTATATTGAGACAGTGCAAAATACTGGAAGAAACAAAACATTAAATCAGAGATTGAAAAATAAAATGTGGTGACATTATCGAGTGTAATGAGACATTTTGTTTTACTAATATCTTTATTAACTGCTTTGAGATTTTCATACATCATAGGAACAAAACAGTAAAATTCATAAGCCCAATGTGTATTGTAATGTGTTGGGAGCCATGTAATTGTCAGCAGATTACAGCTGCCAGGGGTCTGTATTGAATACAGCAGAGTGTGAGAATACCTGCTTGGAATTCATATTCTCTTTTATTCGAGGTATATTCTAACTAATTAACATCTTTTGAACTGTGTTAAACTTTATCAATATGTAAGTATTAACACACCAGAAGTACTGAGACAACCCACATTGTTTCCTTTTTTTATCCAATAGATTAAGGAGATCAAGTGGGGGGATGTTGGTGGCTGGACTGGCCAAGGTGGTTCCCTTTTGGGCACAAAACGGTAAAGTCTGACTTGTGATAACTTTTTAAAATAATTACAATATACAGAGTTGCACCTTCATTAAGTGATATACTAGTCAAACACATAGGCTGCGTCAAGTCAAACACTTGCACCCCAAATTAGCTTCAATGTAGCTCAACACCTTAGATGTAGCAGTATAATGTTCTTTTCTTAAAGCAGATGTGGTGTGATACAACAGACTTTGCCCACATAAAGGACAGTGCAAGTAACAGGTAACACTGAAGGAAGAAACTAACCACAAAGCCATGTTGACCACTTTCCCTATTGCATATGACGTGCCCTAAAACTGACCCGCTACATCTACTGCACAGCTAGGACCAAACGTTTAGCATCCCCCTATAGAATGCTAAATAAAATCAAATGAAACCTGATGAATAATGTTACGTTAACATATTGAATTACATACTGCTTTGTAGTTTTCCATATACTTAATGAAAAACTGACATAAATTGAAAAATGGGACATTTTGGAATCTAACATGAAATACTGTACTACTATTATGGCTTCCGGTAGACTTTTGCAATATCATTTTGTAGTTTCTTTGATTACATGATGGTAAATAAAATATCTAAATTATGTTCATAAAGTTTTAAAAAAAAGTCTCAATCCCAAAAGTCTAAGTGATGCAAAACTTTTGGCCATAGCTGTACTGTACCTAAGCATGGGGTCCTACAGTTAGTGGTACATATAACTGAACCCAAGTTTATATTTATGTAAGCCAAGGATTAATATTAGTTTCTACACTTCTGAAAATTCTATAGACCAGTGTAAACAAATCAGCCCTGTCTGTTTTGTTCTCTCGTCAGTTTCTATCGTGTATAATAATAAAGCGATGGTCACCAGAAATGTTTCAGTAGTTTCATTCTTATTTATATTACTGGAATCTCCCTTTCGTTTTTTAGAACTCTTCCAGCAAAGCACCTGGAAAAAATCGCAGAGCAAATGAAAGCAAATCAGATAAACGCATTGCTGGTGATTGGCGGATTTGAGGTATGCATTTTCCATGTTATTACAGTAGTTGTAAAGATTGGAGTATGGTAAAGGAAATTATGATAACTACAATATGGTAAGAATGATGAATATATAAACTTAAATGGTTTGTTAAAATTATTCCAATTTAAGCTACACTTGTTGGCGTTAGGGTGTTGTTCCAACAAACATAAAAAATGCCCACTGACACTAATAATATGTAGCAAAATACTTGTAATCAGCATGCTTCTGTTTTATATATAAATAGACATTGGACATCTTTTATGAATGTTGTATAGTACAGTAATGTTAAACATGGCAAATCCTTTTCATTGTTTACATCTTACTTCTATACCTTATCATTGTTCTGTATTTTCAATTGCTCTACCTGTTTAAAAATTTTACATTAATGTCACAATTATAAATGACTTGTATAATACCATAATTTGTTCTTCCACCAGCAATACAGCTACATAGATAATGAAACCATGCCATTGAATATGACACATGTAGAAAAAGAATACATGGGGATGGGGTCTATGGGGATGGCATTGTTTCCTGACAACAGTCGAAGATTGAGTTCCGTTTATACAATCTAGTGAAATGAAAGCAGCATTACACTCCAAATTGAATTAACTACAACAAAGTTCACAAATAAATACTTAACGAAAATGTCTGTTTATCCTGGCAGAAGGGTATCATTATTATTTTGTATTTGTTTTACTTCCTATCATATTTTTTTTTTTAATACATGTATTTTGTTGTTATTTTTTTAAATGTTTTAGTAAATGCTGAGTGGTACCTCTCTGTGTCATCCTGTCCGTTGTGATAGAAATGGCTCTCCCTCTGGCTCCTGCCATGTCTCTGGCAGTAACTCCAGTCATTTTAAAGTGTCATTTTTCACGTCACTGACCTGGCTCTGCCCTGCAGGCCTACCTGGGACTCGTGGAATTGTTAGCTGCACGTGGGAAATATGACGAGTTCTGTGTCCCCATCGTTATGGTTCCTGCTACTGTCTCCAACAATGTACCGGGTTCAGATTTCAGCATTGGTGCAGATACAGCTCTGAACGCTATTACTGATGTAAGTCTGTCTGGGAAGGTGTGCGTACTGACACAGCCACTAAACCAGACTGGGGTCACTGCAACTCACCCTTTTATCTACCAGCATCACTATCAGCTCTCTCATCCTTGAGACCATTTGCAAGTCAGCCTGACAGGGTCCAAAGTGATGTCACTGAACTTAACTTGTATATACTAGTATTTCAGCACAAATGTTGCAAAGCAAAGATGTCAGAATAAATCTATGAAATGTATGCTAATGTATTGACGTGGTGAAGCTGGTAAAGAAAAGTTCAGTTGTCAGGGTCTCTGTGAGTGTCAGGTAAGTTGCGATTGAGGCATGCAGTGGAGTCACACGTTCTGTTCCTCAATGTTGTCTTGCCTGCACCTGACTTGTTTCATAACAAAGATCTGTGGTCAGCATAAGGATTTAACTCAACATATTCCTCTGCTCGTTTACAACTATTAACACTTTGCATGAATTCTTTCTACTTCAGCAACTTTTTTAAAGGCAATTAAATTAAGAACTCCTTTATTATGCATGCCTTGCAACTAACATTAGGACTGGACAAGGGTGACTTTTATGTATTCAAATGAAATGTACAGATTTTCTATAAAAATCCAGCATTTTAAGAATACTTAAGATCAGACTTAGTGAGAACCCTTTGAGGTCACTAAAGAAAAGACAGTAAGGCGAAGCACATCTTCTGTGGTAAGTAATAGTGTTTTTTTTTGTACATGTTTTCTGCCATATAACAGATTCAGGGTACAGTGAATTGTTGCCTTAACTTAATGCTTGACCACCTTCCAACCTTTTCCACCTGTCTTTGTTGTGTGGGCATGTCATTAACTAACCAGTACCTGTGCTTACCAGTCATAGTCTTCACTTCAGTATGCGAATGTGCCGATGTGAGCCCCCAGTGCAATGTGACAAAGCTTTGCTTCAGACATTACACGCCTTGCATAAATGTCTTTGCCCATCATTCTTAGTCTCCTTTTTGCCAATGGGAAGCCAAACCTCCTATCACACGGAAAGAGCCACAAGCAGGGTACATATTCAAAATAATATGTATATGTCACAATAAGGTGATGCTTTCCAGTGGATCTAATGCATTTATACTGCTGCTTCAGGCATTTGAGTGTTTGCTGCAGTTAACTGAGGCACGTTCCCGCTATGAGGAGTTTTGCATCCCTATGTGTGTGCTGCCTGCTACCATTAGTAACAATGTGCCAGGCACTGATTTAACTATTGGTGCTGACACTTCAGTCAATGCCATTGTGCAGGTAAGGCAGACCTTTCACCTAGTACCTATTTTTCTGTATACTAAACATGCTTCTGTACATGTTGTATTTACTGTAAGAGATAACATAGCGTTATTTTAAAAGAACCCGCATTTTCAATATGGAAATTAGTATACAAGTTTTATGTGCAGTAGAACGTCATGGAGTAGAAATATGATTGGATAAACACAATGCTAGTAAATAAATGCTGTATAGAAATAGAACAGCATATACATACAGTAGTATATGAATACAACAGCTATTACTGGCTTCAGGCTTTCTGTAACATTCTGTGTGTCTAAATGGCATTAGTTTCCTGGTCCCTGATAATGAACTGGGAAAACTGCTCTGTATTTACTGTAACAGATGCAACAAATAATTGTAGAATTTGTTTCGCACACAACAACCGAGTTAGGTAATGAACTGACTTAACCGGTACCAGTATCATACTGGTATTCTTATACTGGTAACTGATCATACTGGTATTCTTATACTGGTAACTGATCATACTGGTATTCTTATGCAGTCAAAACTGGTGAAAACTGGTATTGTATGCCACATCAGTAATCATTTACATTTTTCAAATGGTGTGCGTTTAGCTTTAACCCAGTGTGCTTAAATGTTGATAAATAGCTTTATTTCCTGAGCTGAGACCCAGAAGCACCTGAAATGGTAACATAAACACCAGACATTTGTACGTATTTATATGAATTGATTTCAGTTTTGTTTAGAGAAAATGCTCTTTTCCTTTTAACGACACTCTGTTTCTGTGTTAGACCTGTGACCGCATCAAGCAGTCAGCCAGTGGGACGAAGCGTCGTGTGTTTATCATTGAGACAATGGGCGGATACTGTGGTTACCTGGCCAGTGTGGGGGGTCTGGCTGCAGGGGCTGATGCAGCCTATATATTTGAAGAGCCCTTTGATATTCGAGACCTTCAAGTATGTTTTTGATTAAATTCTTATTTTTTACCATTAATAAAAATAAATGAAAATGATTTCCCAGCAAATACCAGTGGAGGGACTCAATATCACTTTCAGGTAGAGGTCTTGCTCCTGGGTTAAGGACCTTTTCAAGTGGAATGCAGGGACACGCTGGAAGAAACATTGTATGAAAAATAAATAGCTGACCCAATTGTTGGGATTCATCAAAAATCAATCCATTCAAGCTCTGTTCCGCCAGCCGAAATTTGACACCATTGTCATCATTGTTCAGATGCTCGAATAATTGAACACTAGGAGCTAAAATAGAATCTAGGCATGTCTTTTTGAATGTCAGCCCATGGCCAAGTTATTTAAACAGTAGTGAATCCTAGGTTTGGATTTAATGCTCAAACTATATTTAATGCAATCTCTACGTTTTCATTCTTTTCCATTACTTTCAAAGCAACAGGGAGATTCAGATGTGTGCAGATGTTCTGGATTTAATTAGCATTGCACAATACTCAGTTGTGTAAGGCACAGTCCATTTACTGTAGCTCTTAAGGAACAAGAATAGTTTATTAATCAATATTTACACTTGCATTTCAGGCTAATGTGGAGCACTTGACAGCGAAGATGAAAACAAGCATCCAGCGAGGTTTGGTGCTGAGGTGAGCAGATATACTGCATATTTTTGTATTTTTGTTTACAACTGTAAGTCGCTAGCGTCTGCTAAGAAATAAATTAATTAATTAATAAATAATAATAATAATGTCATCCTGTAGTGAATTAGGTATACAATTTATTTAAATATAAATTAGTCTCTGGGCGCCCTGTTTAAGAACATCCATATTTAAGTTCGGGATCAATAATGGACATTCACACAACGTGCCAGAAATATAAAACAATAGTTTATTTAAGAAAACTATTGTTGCACAGATAGGAAAGGCTATTGGTTAGAGATATGCAGTATACAGTTAATTGATCTCATAGTCAAACGATTACAACGACCATAACATCATTAGCATACATGGTTAATATACTAATATTAAATATGGCTGATCACATAGTGTCTACTTTGCATTGGTAGTTTCAATACCCGTTTGTCGTTGTAATCGATCATGTCAATATGCACAAGAATTAATTCAACATCCCTTTCAGAACGGAATCCAACATTCCAGTACCTAATTCAGCAAATTAGTTTTACCGTGTTAATTTAGATTAGACGTGATGTTCCAAACTAATATGTTATCAACCTCAGTTGATTATATATTCAAATTAACTGGGGCAATGATCAAATTCTCTGCATTTACGAGACAACTCCTTTGAGTTGCACATTTCAACAAACAAAAATACATTTCTTACACACTCTAAAACAGGAAGTAATATTCTATTCCGAGAACAGTTTATCCACTTAACTTGATAGCATTTGCTTCAGTTACTTTCTCGAATCATAAAGTACTTATTAGATATGTTGAATACCTGTCGATTTCCATATAAAGATATCAATCTGTGTTGATGAACACTGAGGCTCTTTGGTTCTGAAGTCCCAATGAAAGAAGATGGTACTTTGCTTGAAGTACGCATTGTTGCATAGGCTCGCAGTAAACAAATAGTTATTTTCAAGTGGAGATCAGCTTGTTGATCTCCATGTCTTGCAGCATTATAGTTGTTGTTGGCAGTTTTCCAACTGGAAATAGTTCCGTTGATCAGACGTAACTCAGTTCAGATAGTGCGTTGCAAATGTTAACCTATAGGTGGGGTTCAGGGGGAGGAGCTAGGCACCAACAACCTATCATCTGCTGTCATCAATTAAATCTACCTTATTTAAACATTAGTCACCTCTACCTAGCTGTCTTGTGTTTTTTCGTTTCCTCCTCCTCCCTCCTCCTCCTCTAGCATCTCAACCGCCTTTGCATCGGTCTCCTCTGGGGGGTTAGTGATTCCACTTTCTCCAACCCTTTGTTAAGCTCCGCTTCATTTACCTCATAGAGGAGGGTTCTCCATGAGTCAGAGGGGACCCCGCCAAACCCTTCCATCTGCATGTATGTTTCTTTTGGGATTCTTCTTTTGGGATTCTTCTTTCAGGTCTGATGCCTCTATGCGAGGGTCCCCAAGCGGTGGCATCCCTCATGTTTGTCGGGTCTCCTCAAAGACGGTGGCCCCTCTCCTGTTTGTCGGGTCTCCTCAGCCACGGAACCCCCTTCTATTATGTTGGGCTTCAAGAGGCGGAACACCACGCATTACATGTTTTAACAGATACTAACTTTATGTTTTCTTTCGGTTCGAGCCTCTTCAGTATGTCGGGTAACCTCGGAGACGGTGCCCCTCTCGTATGTCGAGTCACCTCAAAGACGGTGGCCCCCCTCCTGTTTATCGTGTCTATCGATCAAGTAAATGTTGGGCCTTGAAGAGGCGGAGCCCCTCTCTCCTTGTGTATATGTTCACTAACTCTGTCAATAAACACTACCAGGTGGCATAGCTCCGCCCCGTGAATTGAAAAATTATGTAGTTCGTAGAAGTGTTCTCGTTGCAATTCTTCTGTACGGCTAGTACATGACCTTAGCTGCTGGCTATGCTTCCATTTACTGTTTCAGTCTCTCGTAGAGCAAAGAGCTATGGCTCTCTTCAAAGCTGATTTTAGCCATTCTTCAGAACATTGGTTCTTCCTTGCCTTCCGTGAATTCGAGCACTTATGCTCCCATGATTCAGAAACTTTCTTCAGAGCAATTTAGCTTCCATTTCGTTCCTCTGAACTCCAAGCCACTTCTTTCTCTTGCCTGGAGCGCTGTTCCTTCTGTGGGGCACACTTCCAGTGTGGGGAGCTCATGGGAAGCTCGTATGGGAAGCAAGCATGGGAAGCTCTCTCATGGGCAAACCCCAGCGTTTCTGAAAGTCCCGTGGCTGGTTTTGTTGTCCTGACTTCCACCCTGTGATTGGTTTTTTTGGTTATTTTGGGCTGTGCCCAAGTCCACGTGGGGTGTTTCTCATTGGTTGTTCTCTTTTCAGAGACAGCCCATTGTTCTCAATTGGTCCGTGGCTTCGCCCCTTGTCGACTGTATTTGTCTGTTCTTGTCCGAGGTGTCAAAGCATACTTAAAACTGCCTGGCTTGATACTGCTGGCGCCTAAATGATTCATTCAATGAGAGAAAAAGATAAAACACTTGCCCAGCAGTTAGTTTATGACTCTTTCTAAAAGCATTGTGAGCAGAAACCGAGTAGACATAGAGAACGGCTTAAGACCCCCCTTTGTAAATTTCAGTTCTGTTTAATTTCATACACAGAATGATATTATGACCCACTCTGACACTACAATCCAATAAATGTTTTGTCTGACGGTATTTTGGCAAGTTTGTTCCTAAAAAACACTATCTTGTTTAAGTCATGTGTATTCCCAATTGTTTTGCAGAAATGAGAATTCCAGTGAGAACTATACAACTGACTTCATCTATCAGCTCTATTCTGAGGAAGGGAAGGGTGTGTTTGACTGCAGGAAGAATGTGCTTGGTCACATGCAGCAGGTATGTAAGAATCTCCCATTCCTGTTTAGGCATTACGTTTTATAAATCAAGAAGACTACACATGTGCATATTTGGAAAAATATGTGAAAATCTTAAAGGTGGTGTCGTGGAAAACAAATAATTTCATTGTTTCAGTTCATAATGTTTGTGGTAATTTAAAGATCAATAAATACCTTCAGATACTCCAGAGGTCAATGTCATTCAATCGTTTGTGCAGTTGGCCAATAGATTCAATAGCTTATGTGCTAAATAACTTTTAATTTTGGTACCACATTACTTCAGATAGTAATTTATTGTTTTGACCAAACTAAAATAAATGTAAGCAAACCATACTATACTTCTTGAGCCTGAGATTACTGATGGGCCAGTATAACAACACTGGAGAATCACAAAAGTCACACCGTTATTTTACTACAATCTAGTTAGACATTACCTCAAAGCTACTCTTGTGACTTAAATATGTCTGTCTTCTTTTTTAATATGTATTCCATAAATCCTATTCTTACAGGGTGGTGCACCTTCTCCATTTGACAGAAACTTTGGAACAAAGATAGCAGCTAAAGCTATGCTATGGATTTCTCGGAAACTCAAAGAGACCTACAGAAAAGGTGCAGTGTTTGTATTGACTCAGGAGGTGGTTCTTCAGCTATTGTCATGCAATACTACTTACTTGTGTTTCAGTGACTGGCTATACAATTGCCACATTACATGATGTGTACATGATTAAATCAAAGGAATAGTTTTATGGCATGTCAAATGATTTATATATGTATCTGATTTATGCAAATGCTTAATAACATGCTTTGCTGGATTTACTGTATGTTGTATGTGTGTTATTTGCTATCTACTGTATTTATTTGCTGTATCTTTCTTATACTAACTAGGAGTTACCAGTAAGTAGTTTTAACCCACGTTGTCTCAAATTAATTTGTAGATGTTTTCCACTGTAATTGAGGCTGTAGTTAAATCTGCTCTTCCTTTTTATTTTGTCTCGTTTTCATTACCGTCTGCATGGATTGCCTTAGATGAAGGTAAATTGTTTCATTTATTGCTGCTAGGGTTGAGGGATTAAATATTACCAATAATAACTAAGGCTGTATTTGTGAAATGTGAAGTGTATGCATTGCTGTGTAATATGTAGTTCCCCATGAAAATTATCATATTATTATTAGTTTATTTAGCAGACTCCTTTATCCAAGGCGCCTTACAGAGACCGGGGTGTGTGAACTATGCATCAGCTGCAGAGTCACTTACAAGTGCATCTTACCCGAAAGACGGAGCACAAGGAGGTTAAGTGACTTGCTCAGGGTCACACAATGAGTCAGTGGCTGAGGTGGGATTTGAACCGGGGACCTTCTGGTTACAAGCCCGTTTCTTTAACCACTGGACCACACAGCCTCCTATTTTAAAGAATAGTGTAAATATACATATTGCATCAAAGATCCAACATTTGTCTGCTAAATATCCCGCTGTCCAGTACAAGAAGGGAACATTTCACATGTCTTGTTATTTTTACATTTATTTATGTTTTTATTTTGTTTGATAATGGTGAAAATAGAATGTCTTTAAAAGGTGGACATAAAAACTAAATATTCTACAATGTTTTTAATTGTGAAATATATTGAAATACCTATTTTTACACTGGGAAATGCAGTGACATTTATTACCGTGAAAAAAATACAGCCCTAATAATAATAACTCATAATTAGTTATCATGATTTGTGATACTACCAATTTATGATATGTGTAAAAAGTTACTTACTATATTTATTAAACATGTTTCATTTTAATATAAATGATTTAGAAATAATATTACATCTCGTTAACGGTAAGCATCCTTGTATTAAACTAATAACTAGGGATGGGCACCAATATTGATATTGTGATATGATATCGATATTGTTCGATATCACTAATAATTTCCATATCGCGATATCGTGGTATTTAAAAAAAATTCAGGTAGGCTCGCACAGACATACTTTTTATTGCTAATACTGCTAAAAATACTAACGCAGATAATCAAGCTTAATTTATATTAAGATACAGCAAACCCTATAGTCTCGTAGGCAAACACCACACATTAAAGAATTATTTAACCATTTTATTCCATTGATTGCCGTTTTTTTTTTTTCTTCTTTTTCTTCTAAGAACCCGAATAACAAATGTATTTCCAACATTCAATAGCTATAAATCAAGAAAAACAACAAATCCACTACCTGTGTACCCTCTTGTGTGCTCTACTCCCGTTTCTTCATCTGTTTCCTCTCACTGGCCAATCCCTTACCGGAAACTATGTCCTGTTTTCAAAAGTGCCGCATCAACTAATTAAGAAACAGGATTGTCTTTTTTAAAGGGATACACACCTAAAAACAAACAACACAAAAAACCCATAATAAACAGGAAAAAAGGCTCAAATAATCTATTTATATATATATACAGTACTGTGCAAAAGTTTTAGGCAGGTGTGAAAGAATGCTGTAAAGTAAGAATGCTTTCAAAAATAGACATGTTAATAGTTTATATTTATCAATTAACAAAATGAAAAGTGAGTGAACAGAAGAAAGATCGACATCAAATCAATATTTGGTGTGACCACCCTTTGCCTTCAAAACAGCATCAATTCTTCTAGGTACACTTGCACACAGTTTTTGAAGGAACTCGGCAGGTAGGTTGGCCCAAACATCTTGGAGAACTAACCACAGTTCTTCTGTGGATTTAGGCAGCCTCAGTTGCTTCTCTCTCTTCATGTAATCCCAGACAGACTCGATGATGTTGAGATCAGGGCTCTGTGGGGGCCATACCATCACTTCCAGGACTCCTTGTTCTTCTTTACGCTGAAGATTGTTCTTAATGACTTTCGCTGTATGTTTGGGGTCGTTGTCATGCTGCAGAATAAATTTGGGGCCAATCAGATGCCTCCCTGATGGTATTGCATGATAAGTATCTGCCTGTACTTCTCAGCATTGAGGAGAAATGCAGCCCCAAACTTGCAAGGAACCTCCACCATGCTTCACTGTTGCCTGGAGACACTCATTCGTGTACCGCTGTCCAGCCCTTCGGCGAACAAACTGCCTTCTGCTACAGCCAAATATTTCAAATTTTGACTCATCAGTCCAGAGCACCTGCTGCCATTTTTCTGCACCCCAGTTCCTGTGTTTTCGTGCATAGTTGAGTCGCTTGGCCTTGTTTCCAAGTCGGAGGTATGGCTTTTTGGCCGCAAGTCTTCCATGAAGGCCACTTCTGACCAGACTTCTCGGACAGTAGATGGGTGTACCAGGGTCCCACTGTTTTCTGCCAGTTCTGAGCTGATGGCACTGCTGGACATCTTCCGATTGCGAAGGGAAGTAAGCATGATGGTCTTTCATCTGCTGCAGTAAGTTTCCTTGGCCGACCACTGCGTCTCACGGTCCTCAACGTTGCCCGTTTCTTTGTGCTTCTTCAAAAGAGCTTGGACAGCACATCTGGAAACCCCTGTCTGCCTTGAAATTTCTGCCTGGGAGAGACCTTGCTGATGCAGTATAACTACCTTGTGTCTTGTTGCTGTGCTCAGTCTTGCCATGGTGTATGACTTTTGACAGTAAACTGTCTTCAGCAACCTCACCTTGTTAGCTGAGTTTGGCTGTTCCTCACCCAGTTTTATTCCTCCTACACAGCTGTTTCTGTTTCAGTTAATGATTGTGTTTCAACCTACATATTGAATTGATGATCATTAGCACCTGTTTGGTATAATTGTTTAATCATACACCTGACTATATGCCTACAAAATCCCTGACTTTGTGCAAGTGTACCTAGAAGAATTGATGCTGTTTTGAAGGCAAAGGGTGGTCACACCAAATATGGATTTGATTTAGATTTTTCTTCTGTTCACTCACTTTGCATTTAGTTAATTGATAAATATAATCTATTAACATGTCTATTTTTGAAAGCATTCTTACTTTACAGCATTTTTTCACACCTGCCTAAAACTTTTGCACTGTACTGTATATATATTTTTTTCTTCCATTCAGAATGTACTTACAAGATACCAAATGCTATTTGAGATATACGCTTGCGTCAGTGATTCATTGCATTGATTCACACACATATATATTTATATATACAGTACTGTGCAAAAGTTTTAGGCAGGTGTGAAAAAATGCTGTAAAGTAAGAATGCTTTCAAAAATAGACATGTTAATAGATTATATTTATCAATTAACTAAATGCAAAGTGAGTGAACAGAAGAAAAATCTAAATCAAATACATATTTGGTGTCACCACCCTTTGCCTTCAAAACAGCATCAAGCATCAATTCTTCTAGGTATACTTGCACACAGTTTTTGAAGGAACTCGGCAGGTAGGTTGGCCCAAACATCTTGGAGAACTAACCACAGTTCTTCTGTGGATTTAGGCAGCCTCAGTTGCTTCTCTCTCTTCATGTAATCCCAGACAGACTCGATGATGTTGAGATCAGGGCTCTGTGGGGGCCATACCATCACTTCCAGGACTCCTTGTTCTTCTTTACGCTGAAGATAGTTCTTAATGACTTTCGCTGTATGTTTGGGGTTGTTGTCATGCTGCAGAATAAATTTGGTGCCAATCAGATGCCTCCCTGATGGTATTGCATGATGGATAAGTATCTGCCTGTACTTCTCAGCATTGAGGAGACCATTAATTCTGACCAAATCCCCAACTCCATTTGCAGAAATGCAGCCCCAAACTTGCAAGGAACCTCCACCATGCTTCACTGTTGCCTGCAGACATTCATTCGTGTACGCTCTCCAGCCCTTCGTGAACAAACTGCCTTCTGCTACAGCCAAATATTTCAAATTTTGACTCATCAGTCCAGAGCACCTGCTGCCATTTTTCTGCACCCCAGTTCCTGTGTTTTCGTGCATAGTTGAGTCGCTGGCCTTGTTTCCATGTCGGAGGTATGGCTTTTTGGCCATAAGTCTTCCATGAAGGCCACTTCTGACCAGACTTCTCCGGACAGTAGATGGGTGTACCAGGATCCCACTGCTTTCTGCCAGTTCTGAGCTGATGGCACTGCTGGACATCTTCCGATTGCGAAGGGAAGTAAGCATGATGTGTCTTTCATCTGCTGCAGTAAGTTTCCTTGGCCGACCACTGCGTCTCACGGTCCTCAACGTTGCCCGTTTCTTTGTGCTTCTTCAAAAGAGCTTGGACAGCACATCTGGAAACCCCTGTCTGCCTTGAAATTTCTGCCTGGGAGAGACCTTGCTGATGCAGTACAACTACCTTGTGTCTTGTTGCTGTGCTCAGTCTTGCCATGGTGTATGACTTTTGACAGTAAACTGTCTTCAGCAACCTCACCTTGTTAGCTGAGTTTGGCTGTTCCTCACCCAGTTTTATTCCTCCTACACAGCTGTTTCTGTTTCAGTTAATGATTGTGTTTCAACCTACATATTGAATTGATGATCATTAGCACCTGTTTGTTATAATTGTTTAATCATACACCTGACTATATGCCTACAAAATCCCTGACTTTGTGCAAGTGTACCTAGAAGAATTGATGCTGTTTTGAAGGCAAAGGGTTGTCGCACCAAATATGGATTTGATTTAGATTTTTCTTCTGTTCACTCACTTTGTATTTAGTTAATTGATAAATATAATCTATTAACATGTCTATTTTTGAAAGCATTCTTACTTTACAGCATTTTTTCACACCTGCCTAAAACTTTTGCACAGTACTGTATATATATATATATATATATATATATATATATATATATATATATAACACTGTAATTCCATCTCAGTGCGTTACAGTGCTGCATTTCAAGCTTTTCAACATGTGACTGCGTTTTAGCCTCTCAATTTAAGATGAAGTTCTTTATCAATATAGCCAGTTTCATGTTTGTTGTTAATTGATTGAGCAGGCTGTTGACAGTCTTTAAATTGCTTGCTATCAATGGAGGAATACATTTGTTTGCCAGTTCTACACAACAGATAGATTCAATGTTAATGTTAGCATGATGTACTGCACTGTATCTGGTAACCTAAGTGGTTTACTTGATAGTTGTACAGTGCCTTGAAATGCTTTGCTGAACTGTACAGTCTTGGGTATTTGTTTTACTAATGGTGTTGTGTCCTTGCAGGAAGAGTTTTCGCTAATACTGATGATACGGCTTGTCTGTTGGGAATGCGCCGTCGTGCTCTCGTCTTCCAACCAGTTGTCGAGCTCAAGAATGAGACAGATTTTGTGTAAGTGTCTTAAGCCCGAGACAGACAGGCATGGCGCGGCACCCCTGGGCGTTTTCACGGTGCGGTACCGCTAGTCTGCACCCGGACACACAGGAGCGGTATGCACTACGCGGTACAGTAGATGTCAGAACCACACCGTAGGCTATGTACTTGAATATAATTTACATATATGGCCAAAAGTTTTGCATCACCTAGTAGAATATTAGGATGCAGACATAATTTAAAAAAAAAAAAAAAAAACTCTATGAACATAATTTTATTATTTTATTTAACATCATGCAATCTAAGAAACTACAAAATGGCATCTCAAGTCTACCGGAAACTACAATAGTAGTACAGTATTTCATGTTAGATTTCAAAATGTCACATTTTTTCAATTTTTGGAAAACTACAAAGCGATATGTAATTTCAATATGTCAATGTAAGATTATTAATTCTATAGGGCATGATGCAAAACGTTTAGCCATAGCTGTAATGCCCCACATATAATCTACTAAATAAAAACACTGGTTTTGTTTTTCAACTTTATTTTTCTGTTGTCTATATGCAGGTGTATGAAATGAGCGATCTGAGCTTAGCAAAGAAACATACAATACATTGCTGACAGCAAGTAGCCTACTACTAAAGTGTTAGAAAATATATCCTTTTACAGCCAGTTATTTAGTAAAAATAGTAGTGAACTACAGAAATAATAAAAAAAGACAGGAAGGATGCTTATCAGGGGTGATGTATAAAATACTGACTTGCCTGTCCTTTTCTGAAATATGGGAGGGATCAAACACTTCAGGGTGCTTGGACACCTCCGTAAACAGTTTCATTCATGATTTTTCCTGGCAAGCACGTGTTGTCAACACGTTAAGCTTTAGAAATGTTAAGCTTTAGATGATATAAATCGAAAGTTGTACATGTGCTAGAATTAGACATGCTATATTTTCAAAGCACTTTGTAAAACAGTATGCTGGGTTTTTTTGTTGTTGTTGTTGCAAATAAGACTTGTAAGAGTCTTCTGTTTTGTCACCAGTCACAGAATTCCAAAAGAGCAGTGGTGGCTGAAACTCCGCCCACTGATGAAGATCCTGGCGAAGTACAAGACCAGCTTAGATGTCTCGGAGTCTGGTCAGCTGGAACATGTAGTACGCCATCGTCGGCCAGAAGAGTCTGAAGGTGTACCTGCCTAAATGGATGGACCACAAGCATTTACTTTAGATCTCTTTTAGCATCAACTTTGCAAGAGCGCTAAAAAAAACTAAATAGCTTTTAATGGTTAATGTACCAGCACTTTATCCTCCTCAGACCCAAGGGTCCCGTTAATTTTTTTTTATTTTTATAAATGGTATTTTCTTGACTTTAAGCTGTATGTGAGTTTAAAGATAAGGGTCAGTACATTTCTACATTCACTTTTTTGGGGCAAGATATCCCTTTAATTCAGGGGTAGGTAACCTTGACTCTTCCAATCCATTCCACTGCAGGACTTTGTTCCAACCAGACCCTAATTATTTAATTGACCCTGTTGGAGGTAGTACTGCAGTGGGATGGATTGAAACAGCCAAGGTTGCCTACCCATGATTTAAAGTGATAAGATGGTCATACTTTAGTGCAGGGCTACTCAACCCTGGTCCAAATAAGCACTTAATTGGTCCAATTAAGTAATTTATGTTACAGTTGGAATAAAAACCAGGAGGGGCAGCGTCCCCTCAGGACTAGGGTTGAGTAGCCCTGCTTTAGTGTTTCCAAAGATTAACAAAAACAGTTTAATACAATATAAACCACAGCAGGAGGTTCCGTAAGGGCTGCATTTAAATACATTTTAGGTTCCAGCACCTAAAAACCTAGTTTATGATTAATACTGAAAATTCAAACATCCACTTAAATTGACACAGGGACTGAGGAGGATATGGGAAACAAAGGGTCCAGTTTTCATTTTATTCTCTATCCTGTTATAAAACAAATGTAGACATACCCAGAACTAGTTTGATCAACTTTCATTTACAAGATGTTCTTCACTGCTTGCCAGTACCGAAAAGCACTTGCTTTATTCCACTTGTGTCATTTTGAATATCCATATAATTGCACTTTGTACCAGATGTTAGTTTGTGTGATGTGTTAGTGACACCAGTACAACAATACAGCTGCAAACTTGTTCAAAATCTTGTGTTGAGTGTGTGTGTGTTCCATTTTCTATGTATCTTGCAATAGTATTTAATTCGAATGTGTTTAATATTGCTACCTTAAGGAAATGGTCCAGATTCATCCAGATACTGATGCTAAAGTTGAATTTGTACAAAATTGATTGTCACAATGTACATGGTCATACAGTATAATGATCCACTTGTAGAAACGTTCCCAAGGTCACACCTCGTATTAATGTCATGGCACATAATGTACAGCCTAACCACCCTCTGTAATACGACCATATTGTTAATTCATTTTGTTGACAGTGCACTTTGCACTATTGAAAGCAAACTGACATATTGAATTCTGTAACTAGTGGTTCCCTCAGTCATCTTGCCTTATTATTTTGTGTACAAACTTGTGTCCTAACTTGGAAGCTGGTTACGATCACATATTGACTGTTCGTTAATTGTTTTTTTTAGTGTTTTCTCCTCCAGGCACAGGATACAGTATTGCATGATGTCACAGTTGCAGTTGAAATCACAGACACTGATACACCAACAAGGCAGGCACCAACTATCATTCACCTTATAAAAAACACACTCATATTAATTAGTCTGCCAAATGGTGCTTCCTGTCAGATCATAAACTCTTCAGAAATATTAAAAAGCACTTGTACACTATATAAAAGTAAGGTCATGAGTTTCGATACTAACCCAACTTCACATGTTGAGATTGTAAAACAGAACCACAAATTAGAATATCTATTTGTTTATGTTAAACATGATTACTTTCATTTTAAATTATGTATAATTCAATACATACACAAAACACATTTGTATAAAAAAAACACCAGGTAACTACAACACATACTTGGGTTATAAGATAGTGCAGGCAGAAGAGATATTAGGAAAATATTTGTTGGCGAGTCTTTCTATTTTCAACAGCAAATTTGTTTTCTGGTTAAATCTCGAGTGTATCAAAATGTAGCAGCAGCAGATCATCTTTTAATTATCGGACAACCCAGGAAGGATTCTTGTTAATGCTTTCATTTGGTGGCCCCAGAATTGCTAATCCGCACGTCCTCTGTCCAGTTCCCAGATACCTGTTGAAATAAAAGGGAACTGCATGTAGGCAACAGGCATATCCCTAGCAAAAGATACAAAAACACCTCACCAGTGTCAGTAACTAGGACTCGGCCAAAACATGAAAAAAATAAATCATCTCATAACAAATGCCCATGGAACATCAAAGTACAAATCAGGTTTCACATAATTTTATTTTTCAGATTTTTTTTTTTTAATTTTCTATAGCATTAAAACATCTATTTGACTTTAAACTACAACCTAAGCAGAAAAATGAACAAACTCACTTGTCTGCCACTTCAACCAGGGACCTGTGAGTGACTGCAAAAAGTTGTTCTCTGTGTTTCTGCTTCATTTCATCAGGGATGCCATTCAGGAATTGGCTGATGCCTACAATACACAAAGAATCAAGAGCACAGTTATACATACAGCATGCTGTTGCAGCTGTCATTTATATATAGTAGTACTTTAGTGTCTTACAAAGTGAACACATATAACTATATTGCACTTGATACAGGGTAATTAAATACCATGTTTTAAAAACAAGCAACACCTAGGACACTAATTATATAACCAATATGTGAGAAGAAAATGTGTATACAGTACCTTTGTTGGAAGGAGCTATAGGTGCATCAACAGCTGAAAACACTGACAGTTTGGCTTCATCAATGTCCTGCTGTGTGAATTTTCCAGCTTTGGCCCACTCTACCCCCTTCCTGAAGGCAGTCAGTGTTGCTATAGAGTTTGGGTCCCTACATTTAAATATAATTATTTGTTACGTCTCAAGGTAAACCAACTTACAAGCTATATATATTTTTTCACTATCAATTATATTAAATAAAGCACATCCAGTATAATATGCATTGGAAGCAACTAATAAACTTGAATACCATACTATTTAGTTGTTGCTTGTATAGACCTGCTGAAATGTAAAATCTGTTGAAACAGTTTATTAATACAAGCAACAAAAAGTTGTATATCTGATCCATTTTTTTTTTTTTTTTTTTTTTTAAATAAAAGGAAATAGATATGTAAAAAAATATCTGTACCATTAATAGACCATGATTAAACCATGTGACACTATATTACCTCAATATGGTAGCTATTACAGGTCAGAGGTCAAGTCCAAGGTCACCAACAAATTTAGCATACAGGATATATGCGAGTGTCTGCGATATGATGCTTTGACAGTGGTGGTGGCAGGTTTGTAAAATTACTGACCAGGTTGTTGATTTTTCTTGTATAAAAACCACTATCAAAATTGACCTATAGAATTACATAAATCAGTTGTGAAGCCAATCTCAGAAGCAATAAGTCTCCATCATCCAGCAATCTGTAAGTCACAAGACGCCAATATGCTACTTTGCTTGGGAAGTATAGTATGTTTATTCAAACATTACATTAAAGCTCAGAGTAAGACTCAGACCTCACTATGCAATGGCAATAAGAGGGAAAGAACACTCATGGTTTTATAATTTGAATTGTATACACTGATCTGCATA
The DNA here is from genome assembly GCA_030684275.1 of Acipenser oxyrinchus oxyrinchus. Classification (NCBI taxonomy): domain Eukaryota; kingdom Metazoa; phylum Chordata; class Actinopteri; order Acipenseriformes; family Acipenseridae; genus Acipenser; species Acipenser oxyrinchus. Next base: position 94,171,291 of record CM060249.1, read on the forward strand.
ATATGTTGCTTTTTATCACACAAATGTTTTATTACCTGTAAGAGTAGAAGGCAAATAATCCACCCTGACCCATCTTTGCTCCTCCTCCATAAGCACCCCCTTTCTCTCGGATTTCCCCATGTAAGAACTTTGCTGTCATCAGTCGTGCAAGTATTTGAAGGCTTAAAATAAAATAAAAATCAGTAAGAAACAGGTAATCTATTACATTAAGGGAGAATTTTATTTCACAAAATAGTGTTATATTTTAGTACAGGGAAAGACACTTGAGATAAAATCATTTAGTTTTGTGAAAATGGTTTAAAATATTACTGCTGACATACAAGGCCTTGAACAGTTTGGCACCAAGCTATATCTCCGATATGTTAATTGAATATATTCCTGTGCTAAACCTGCGATCTGCAGCTGGGCTCTTAAGAGTCCCAAACACTTGGCTCTGGTCTGTGGAAGATAAAGCATTTTGCTGTTATGCACCCAAGTTATGGAATGCCCTTCCACAGACAATTATGGATTAAAAAAAACTTAAAAAACACATATTTTTTAATTGTCATATCAGCCTATGTAGGAGATCTGCTTTTATGAATTTGTAGAGTATATGTGTTCTGTGCGCTATGTTTTAATATGTGTGATTTTTTATGATTATGTGTTAGTGTGTTTATAGATTGTAAAGCGCTTTGAGAAGTGCTGAATTGCACTATATAAAATAAAGATTATTCTTATTATTTATTAAAACAATTACCTGGCATAATCCTGGTCTGCAAAAGGAACAGCACGAATACATTCGCTCACATAATTCACAGGGAAAGGAAGCTGAAAATATGTTTTCATCTGGCAGGGTTTAAAAGTTGGGTCCTAAAAGGTGAAGAAATATGTAAATCATGGTGTTAAAGACAATTAAACAAAAACTAAGGAGAATGGCTTTAGATCAAATGGTTTATAACATGTAGTAAAATGGATGTATGAAGAAGCGACAGTGACATGTACAGTGACATTTCTACTGGATACTAACTGTAATGGAACCTGAAATTGGAGCTGAAATGGTTTATGAGAGAAAAGTAAATCGTAGTTGTGGAGGCGCAGGTACAGTAACTCTAAATGTTTTTCAATAGACCTATACCCTTAAGGATGCTACACAACAGACACAAAGCGACAACCGAAACCGAGCAACGATGTGACAAAATGAATAGAACCTACACTTTTGATTAGTATCTTTCACACCACACGCGACACGAAAGGCGACACCAATTTGTCATGCGACAACTACGGAACTGGCCAATCAGAGAACAGCTTCGATGCACGTAGTCCAGCAGGATTTATTTATTATTTATTTATTATTTAGCAGACGCCTTTATCCAAGGAGACTTACAGAGACTAGGGTGTGTGAACTATGCATCAGCTGCAGAGTCACTTACAACTACGTCTCACCCGAAAGACGGAGCACAAGGAGGTTAAGTGACTTGCTCAGGGTCACACAATGAGTCAGTGACTGAGGTGGGATTTGAACCGGGGACCTCCTGATTACAAGCCCTTTTCTTTAACCACTGGACCACACAGCCTCCTATAAAGCAGTATCCAAAATGACGGAGGTAAAAATATTACTTCGCAATTATAAAGATACAGATTTGAAAGGTAATATATGAGAGTCCATTTCGAAGGCACTGGATAAGCCTGGTATGTGTGATTTATTGACATATATGTTGAAATACCTTCAGAGAAGGCACTCATAACTACTACATCATGTTGACGAATATGGACCAGTCTTTTTATATTGTTTTATTGATCTGTTGCATCGCCTCTGTGTCGCTTCTGGTGTGTATGGTCATGTCGCTGCGAAAGTATCTTGTCGCCTAATGAAAAATTGAATTGCGTCTCATGTGTGCCGACCTTTAGACTTGTATATGTTGACTGTGTCAATTCCATCTCATCAACTTTACTCACGACAGTAAAATTAATTTCTAAAAATGTGATCCACATTTCAAAAGAATGACAAACATTATAACAGAGTGGCCTATTAACTTCATAACCACCCTGAAAGTACTGTATGAGGTAGGAAGACAGAACTGGCTAGTTTAGGGTAAATGTAGTATCCTTATTCTGCCAGTACTTACAGAAATGAGTTTCCTGCTAGGACCTGACCCTGGACTAAAACTGCTTCCAACCAGTGGATCCAGTGGTTTCTGTAAAAATAAAGGTTTATTGGAAACAGGGAAGTTTCACATTGGTTGTTCTGTATAGTGCGTCCTTATCATTCAGACTGTGACTACTTTTGGTGGTAACCTTAGTGTGGTTCTGAAGGCATTGTAACGAGTCTCCTTATTTAAACCTGTGGTATGCCTTGGTTTTCCGCCTGCATTGCTTTTCTTCAAAGCCTTCCTTCTGCAACCTCTCCAACAATGTTTCCTAATGGGTGTGTTGCCCCAACCTGCCTTGGAGGCTGAATCCGTCAGGACAGAGGAGGACACCAAAGGGCAATTTATACCTTACAGTTCATGCTTCCCACATTCATCCAGAAATGGTCTAGTTAACTAGCATCTGTAAAAAACGCTAGTTAAGGTATATGATATAATGAAGTCCCTTAAGATATTTTGTAGATATATTGTTTATTATTATTCCATATCACATAACTTTCATCAACTCTACAAAAAAAATCACTGCAATTGACTGAGCAGGTATACAAAAAGTAAAAGAAAGAACTGAGTTGGTCTGCTTGTGATGTGGCAGTTTCTCATTCAATATTACATGAACAGGTCTTTCAATAAAAGTAACTTTTGCAGGATTGCTGCCTCTGTGTTGGAAAAGCTTCATCTTCTATCTGGTATTTCCTGTGTATTAAATGATCAACAAGAACAGCATACATATAATCTCATTGGCCTCAGTTTTACTTACTGCAATAGATGTATAACATATATATGGAGCAAGACCTGGTTCAGAAAATAAATTGTACACACAGTTCTGTAAATCATATATGTTTCAGCTAGATAAAAACTTTTTGCAAATAAAATATGCACAGTGACAGATGAGTTACGTAATACAATACTTTAGGTAAGTTTAAAAGAGATACCTCAATAATGTTGGGTCGAACATGTTTTCTTTCCTTTTTCTTCCGAGCAATTAAATTCATTAACTTCTCCACTTCCAAGGATGCTTCTGACATCATCTGAGGAGTAGCATTAACAGCACATCTGTCAAAATAAACAGAACAGAATTTATAATATGCTGATGCAAATACTATTAACAGCAAAGTCTTACTCTGCAATTTGAAAATAGTTTCTGTCAGACATGATACAGTATGATACATACTTTGGTAATATTAACAGTAAAAAAAAGTTAATGAATATGTTTTTACATAAGATAATCCAAATTCTGAATCAGAAGATTATAAAGCCATATGATACATGAATTGCAGCTTTAAAAAAATAAAAACCGACAGCATATTTTTGTGGTCTTTTGTCACAGGAACCTTTTGCCGTGCGGTCGCTGGTTCTTTGTAACATATAGTAACTTGGGGAACAACGCAGTTGTGTCGTGGTTTAAAAAAAAAAAAAAAAAAAAAGAAGAGTAAGCCCATAGACGTTCATCTTATTCCATGTGCACAACATCAACAATAAAAAATTAACAAAAAGAAAAGTTTAAAACTGCAGCAGTAACAAAATTGAATGGAGCGTGAAGCTAACTCCAGCAACTGTATCAGACCAGCCCACTCTGACCTCTTCACCGATCGCGTTTAACACAGCCTGGTCCAGCTCTGCCCACAGGCTGATCAACACTGATCCCTAGGGCTCTATTTCAACTGTATCAGACCAGCATACTCTGACCTCTTCACCGATCGCGTTTAACACAGCCTGGTCCAGCTCTGCCCACAGGCTGATCAACACTGATCCCTAGGGCTCTATTTCCACCCCTTTTATACTACTGTAGCACACTCCTGAAGGTGCTTAAAAGCATTAAAAACAACAGTGGAACTGTGAAATAACAATAACCACCATTCAAATACACATCAATCCTCTGTCACCAATAAACAGCCAGTCATATATGCATGCTTATATTTAAAATGTGACTGACCATGATGATACAGGAGAGACCAGCTCCTCAGTGAAAATCCCTATGAACAACCCCAGATGTCGCTGTTCAATTTAATATGGGCAGTAGCAGCAGATGATGTTAGCTGACCCTTTTGTTTAGATTTGATGCATGGCTTGTATAGCGAGCTTCAACTACATGCAATTACTATACTGGTACACAATAGAAGACAAATAAATATCATAATTATTTGCAGTACCGCATTATTAACAATGGCAACAATAATAATAAACAACAACAATAACACAGTGCACGCAGGCACTAATTACAGGACCGAACTGACACGGGAAAGACAGTCTGTGTGATATTCACGGTCACATCTGTAATTACTAAAATACTGAGAGTAACAAATCTTTGCACTGTTGAGTTTATTGTTCTGCCACACACTACCGCTTTCTCTGCCTCCTCACTGTCACACAGCTCTGCCCAGCTGTATCTGTGTGGGAGCAGGCACCCTGCTGCCACATACACACTTGTGCTGCCTGTTGCACATGGTCTGGCTTTGCAACCACTCGTCTTTAACAAGATAATATGAGACGGGGGATGCCACTCACCCTGTCACATGGTCCTTACCTCATGTTCTCTGGGTTGAATAAATGTTTCTTTATGCGCGGAAACTTGCGCAGTATTGGGGTGAGATTGGACATCTCTGCAATTCTCTTCATAATATTCACCTTGAAGTAAAAAAAAAAAAAAAGCAGACTTGCTGTGTTATTATCTCTGCTGTTCTGTCACCATGCCTACATTCAGACTTTAAAAGACATCTCTCAACCTGTACTTCTCGATCATCAAAACTCAAAATTACGGGTATAAGTAATGACCAAGCTAGTGCTTAAAATGCATTCTGTTGATGTCTTACTTGGTCCATGCCATCAAATATTTCTTGTAAGTTTCCTGCTGGAGTGAGGTTTCTGGCAGCTCGAATCATTGCATACGTGTGTCCAGAATCTGGAATCCCATTGGCGAGTTCCTGAGCTGACATCATAACCAGCACTCGCAGCCGCTCCTCGTCATCAAAACAGGCACTGCAACAGAAAGAGCAGCAAGTCTTCTGAGAAATTAAATAGATACACTTGGTATGCTGTCCCAAATATTATTTACTGTTTATGTTTGTGTTTGTATTAAAGCAAAGTTGAATCTTATTAAGTTAACTAGAAGAAAAAAAACACCTTTACATAAAGAAAAAACGACATAAAAATATACATACAATAGTAATGGAAGCACTGGGGACCACAATCAAATATACACTGTAATGCAACTTGACAAAACATTCTAGATACGTTAAACAATAATTCTAGCACTAGTGCAACACTGTAATCTGGTCCTCTTCATTTAATTCAAAAATATTCCCCAGAAGGACTGTGTTGACACTATGAAACCTGCTAAAGATAAAGCAAAAGGGAACCTCACGTGTTAATAATCTCACTCCAGAGTCGCATCATATCAGGCACATTCCTCTCCAGACTAGAAGAAGTGAGTAGCACCCCCTGTTGGGGAAATGTGTAACATACAGTTCAACTCAACGAAACAAGATACAGTACATTGTTTTGCTTCTATTGTATCTATTACATTACCTGTTCATACACATCTAGGTCAGTGGCATCTGGAATAATTTGTGGAGAAACCGACATTCCTCCAGTCTTCAGCTCAATTTGCTGAGACAGCTGTCTGTAGTCCATGACTCCACATCCCAGCCTGAAATGAATAACATTTTTAACATCGGAGTATTATACTTAGACTAAAGCCAGAGACAGACAGGCATGGCGCGCAGCAGCAGTATGCACTGCGCGACTGACTTTTCTTACAATATAGAAAAATGTAATGGTCCAATACAGTAGTTGTCAGTACCACGCCGTAGGCTATTGTACTCAAAAGTAATTTACATATATGGCCAAAAGTTTTGCATTACCTAGTAGAATATTAGGATGCAGACATATTTTTAAAAAAAAACCCTCTATGAATAATTTCAATATTTTATTTATCATGCAATCTAAGAAACTACAAAATGGTATCTCAAGTCTACCGGAAACAACAATAGTAGTACAGAATTTCATGTTAGTTTTTGAAATGTCATATTTTTCAATTGTTGGAAAACTACAAAGCGATATGTAATTTCAATATGTCAACGTAACATTAATAATTCTATAGGGAGTGACGCTAAACTTTTGGCCATAGCTGTAATTCCCCCCATATAATCTACTAAATAAAAACACTGACTTGTTTTTCAACATTATTTTTCTGTCATCTATATGCAGGTGTATGAAATGAGCGATCTGAACTTACCAAAGAAACACACAATACAGCAAGTAGCCTACTACTAAAGTGTCAGAAAATATATCCTTTTACAGCCAGTTATTTAGTAAAAATAGTAGTGAACTGGAGAAATAATTAAAAAAAAAAAGGCAGGAAGGATGCTTATCAGGGGCGATGTATAAAATACTGACTTGCCTGTCCTTTTATGAAATATGGGAGAGATCAAACACTTCAGGGTGCTTGGACAGCTCTGTAGACAACAGTTTCATTCATGATTTTTCCTGGCAAGCACGTATTGTCAGCACTCGGCTGTGATTGGTTAATCCACTGACAGTACCGCACACCAGGCAAAAAAAAAATCGCTCTGGATTCGATTTGAACGGTACCGCTCAGCGTCACCACGGGACTAGCTGTATCGTCCCGCGCAAATCTGTCCAACACCACATGAAAGCAACGGCAGCGATACAGGCGGCAAAATGCCTTGCGTGCCAAACCACTCAACATTACTCACTGACTTCTTTAATCAAGTATTTGTTTTTAAGTCCAAAAACACTTTTCCAAAATACCAAGATCTGAAATGGAGGGTGAAGCAGCTGTGGTTTACACTGGCCTTATTTTGGCCTTTAGTCAATGCTAATATTTTGTGGTTTCATTGGTGTGGCGATTAATTTATATAAGCTTGAACCCACTATAGGATTTAATTAATTCCCTGATGACAAACACTACATTCATTTGAAAAACCTTTTTAAAATTAATGTTAAGAATAGCTACTTTAATCAGTTAAGAATGCGAGTGCTTGAAGGTCTTAACCTACTTACTTAGTTATGACATCGCAGAAAAGTGGAACATATATTTTGAGATCCTCGGGAAGTGTGTTCAGGCTGCACATTGCCCTGAAATAAACCATGCCATTGGTGGGCTGGGCACAGTACTGTACTGGGACATCACCTGCAGGTGTGAAGGAGGAGTTATATTAAACATCCAAGCACAATCCCACTGGCACTCAATATGCACGCTTACATCCTGATTTTTTAACTTGGTCTTTTGAGGATTTTTAACAAAAGCACCTTTTCTCCAAACATATGCTGTGGAATAGTGAGCTTGAGTAACAGGCCATTCAATTTCTCAGGTAAAAACGATCACACACTAAGTGAAGTAGTAGACACAGGTTTTAACCCTAAAGCTTTTATCAGGGAACTTTTTGTAACCACTAGAAAAGAGAAATGACTGGGAAGAAAACTAGTACAATATATATTTTCCAGCTTTTTTTTACCTGAGAAATCAAATTACTGGTTATTCTTTATAGATTTCAAGTGTGGAATAAACCAAACCGTGTTCCTGTTCTAGCATCGCCTGTGCCTCGTCCATGAATTATGAATGGACCATGTCCCTAAAACTGTGTTTTTCAAATGCCACCACAAGGAGTTTGTGCCACCACAGAAGACCTTCGGTAACCCCCAAATCAATCTAACAAAAGGTGCTGGTAACAGTAACTAGCTGGTGCCTCTCATTCAGGTCATTTCATTGCATTGCTGTTAGTTTTGGCAGGAATTTCGAGTTTTCTGACAGTTTCCCCTTTGGCCAGTAGTTATAAAGCGCCACTATTAAGGGTTCATTGCCTACAAAATATTTCTGCTCGAAATCACTGTTTTCTCCTTTACCAAACTGTTTTAAAATGTACCTGCATTTCCCATTTCCACAGGTGTAAATGGAATAGTTGGCTGAATATCAGACACTTTCAGTGCGGGCAGACAAGAGGCGTCTTGGGTTGTACTCTGAGCAGCCATCAGCTGTAAACCTGGGAGACACAATTAACAAGCATAATGTACACAGCAACACAAATGTAAAAGGTGTTTGTCCCACCATGTCATAAGCTACATTCTGCAGTGCTGTGTTAAATTAGCTACATCTGAAAACATATCCTACTACTGTATTATCCCATACACTACTTCCCTGTCAGGGTGAAATGACCAAGTCTGTAGCAGGTAGTATCTTGCAGTTTTAACTTTGTGCTTCTTTGACTTGCCTTTTTCGTAGATTAGCTTTTTGTCCTCTTCAGACAAGGCACTGACTTTTTGTTTGAGCTTTTCTTCCTCTGCCTTAGCTTGCTTCTCAAAGTAAGACTCATCTGGACTCATTGACAAGGTCAGCCGATGAGGGTTATCCTAGTTAGAGATTATATACACGTCATGAAATTGGAATAATCTATAGCAATATCCTGTCACTATTGAGCATGCCCATTTTATATGATCTGTATAGAGCTACACATAGTACATTTACCTTGAAGTACAGTTTGACCTTCTCTTGAAGAAAGTGTGGATTATCCTGAAGGCATTGCCTGAACCTGGTCACTTTGTCACTGATCTTTAAAACCTCCACTGGGTCCCCATCATGGTTCCAGCAAGTAGCAATATACTAAAAAAGTATGCAAATGAAAAAAGAAGCATTCCACCATTCCATTATATCACCTTAGAGGAAAATAACATTATTTAGAGAATGTAACACATTTATTTAAAGCTACGTCTATTACTATAAAATCGAAGAAGAGGGTGCTGTTTATCATTATGTTACATCATTTAAAAAAAAAAAAAAACTTACACATGCCAAGGAAAGACCAAAACTGGTGCTCTGATGCTTCATCTGGATTTCAATCTTGTGAAGAAGTGCTTCTATCCTTTCCTCCTCGAATCCATTGCTTAGATAAAACACAGGTACAGGCATTTCATTTCAATGTATTACAGACAGAGATGTGTAGATACACCAATAATGAAAATTAATGATCTACAGTAGGCAGAAAAATAATTAGTCACACAGAACACACGATAGGATATTAGACAGGAAATTTAATTTTAGAGAAACTTTTTTTTTTTTTTTTTTTTTTTAAGAAAGTTATTGTAATTCTGTTTTAAGGTGTACAGTACCACTTTACCATGTAGATTACTTACGCAATAATTTCATTAACAGTTTTGAAGATTATTTCTTTAACTGTTTCGATGTCTTGTTCTGCTATCCCCTGCAAGCCCACACTGAAGGAGGCCTCTTTGATGCTGCCATCAAAACTAACAGAAAGGAAAAGAAACAGTAATTTGTTTTCTCAGCTGCTGCTGTTATCATTCACACCAGGCAATGCAAGGTTAACTTTTTTTTTTGGAGTGTTATGTCCTCTTTTGAACATAATTTTTGCCACATACCCAACAGTGGAAGAGAAGTCTGTTCCAATCTTGGCCTCAATCAGGGCTTTGTAAAATGGGGAGTTGGGTCCAGTAACCATCAGGGAAGACAAAAGATTTAATGTGAAGGCTTCAAAGGTATCTGTAATACTAAACAAGAAAGTATCATGAAACATACTGCTTCTCTGTCAAGGGCTCTTAAATAAGCACACGAAGGACAATAAACAGGGATTCAAATACGGGGCCCACAGGTCCGCATGCAGGCCAGTTAAAAAATAGACTACCACCCTCGCGCTGACTCGGGAGCGGCGAAGACGAACACACGCTGTCCTCTAAAGCATGTGCTGTCAGCTTTTTTTCACACTGCAGACTCACCGTGCAGCCACCTCAGAGCTATAGCATCGGAGGACAACGCAGCTCTGGGCAGCTTACAGGCAAGCCAGCAGGCGCCCGGCCAGACTACAGGGGTCACTGGTGCGTGGTGAGCCGAGGACACCCTGGCCGACCTAAGACCCCCGGCAGCACTCGGCAAATTGTGCGCCGCCCCCTGGGAGCGCCCATTAAACAGGGCAGTTTGATATCATTATTATTATTCTGATCTCAAATGGACCAAACCATTCTGATGATTCACATGCGAGAATACCCAATGATTTGCATTTGAACCCCTGCCAATAAAGAGCCAGTTATAACCAACGCTTTATAGATCTGACTTCATGCTTGTCAAATAAAACAAGAAACTAAACTCAAATCATTTTTTTTTTTATATTACATCAAGCAGATGAACTAAAACGGTCTCTATAGAACATTGGTCCCAATGCAGGGAGACCTTTAGTTTCTTTGGTGGTCACTGTAGACTGATTACACTGTATTTACTTACTCTCCAAGCAGGTAACTGACACAGACTGTATTCTGTTTGGAAGGATCAGGAGCCAGTGAATCTGGCCCACAGGTCACATGGTGCTCCCTCTGTAAAACATTTTAAATACAATAACATTTTACACAACACAGCAATATATCACACACACACACATACTTAATTAGCTCACCGTATGTACATTGCAAGTGTTTGTATCTAACATATACCTTAGTCATGGAACTTAATACACAAACTATACATCTAAAATGTGTGTTCAAGGTTATGCTATGTCGGATGTGGACTCATTCACGTACAGGGTTGCTCCAAAGAGTCTGTGGTGGGACAGATGTTTGTGGTTCTGTGCGCTGAAATCTGGACAGAGCTTCTTCCTGGATTTGCTTCAAGTGCTGCTCTAGAGGTAGATTCCCATAGGTAAAGAACCTGGGAAATGAAATATTGCTGTTTAAAGTGAAAGGAATTTTATACACACACCCAAACTATTCTAAAAAAATAAATACAGTTAATTAAATGAAAACTACCTAAAAGAATTCACTATAAATGCATGCTGTGTATTTAACACTAAATAACAAGTTTTATTGATGAAAAAAGATATAGAATTAGATTAGTTTAAACATAATGAAATGTTTAATTCCTAAAGAAGAAAGTGAAATGCAAAATGTATACTTGAAAAGACCACAACAACAACAAAATACATATCAAAAGTATTAGCAATAGTAATACAAATTGGAACACAAGTAAATATGTTGCTCTGACACACAGTACCTGGCATTGCTGGGATGGTAGTGTGTGGCATGGAACTGTTTCATCTGTTCCCAGGAGAGCTCGGGGATGTCAAGAGGCTCCCCACCCGATACCACCGAGTAAGTGTGGTCAGGATACAGTTTATTTTGGAGGTGTTGTGCATATAGTCTCTCATTATCGGTCTTCAATGATTAAAAACAAAACAGGTGTTTATTTTTGTTTTATCATCAATAATTAGTTTCAAACTGAATGTTCATACTTTTTTCATGCATTGTCACTTTCCTTTTATGCTGTTTGAAATCATGTGGTTCCTATTGTATTCAAAGTGCTTAGAAAGGAGTTCAGAAGCTGCTCTTCAGTTCTGGTTTCCAGTGCACTATTCTATTCTATTTTACACATGTCTATTGCTGGCAACAAGAACAGAAGAGCAGCTGACACCAAGTCAAACAGCATAAACACACACTTATCAAAACAGCAACAGTGACAGCAGACATCATCAAAATTAGTGATTAGCTATTTACAAACATTCCAAGCAACAGATAAGAAAGCTGCATATCTTGACGGATTACTCACAAATGATCCCTTCATTTCATTAAAGACCACTCCTTTGAACACTAAAGGTGCATTTGGATCCGTAGGATTTTCATGTTCTAGCCTCCAACCTTCCTGCCTGGAACAACAAAAACATATTCCATAAAATACAGCAATTATTATGTCACAGGATGTATGCAAGACCCCCAAGGTTAAGCCAAGGAACACACACAATGTACATTTAAGGTTTGTTGCACACATTTGCTGCACACATTCTTTAGATACCCTAACCAACTTAGCTCACACTTACAAAAGTGGCTCTCTAGATGTATGTGAGATGTATGTGAAATTGTGACATATGTGCAGCTGCCTCTGTAATAATGGAGAAACGTCTTTACAGAAGTCTTACCAAAAATCTAGTTCTCGGAGACAAGGGAAAAAGACAGCATCCAGATACACAGAGAGAAGGTTTTGAAAATCCTTGCCATTTTGTGTAGAAAATGGATACATTGTGTAGTCGCTGGCTACAAGTAAAAGAAAACATAATTAGAAAGGACATTTATGTATTGGATCCCAAACTTTGGGCATCCACACAGTGCCTGACCAGAGTGAGAATCTGAATACTAACCTGTAAATGCATTCATAAAGGTAGAGAGAGATCTGTTCAGCATTTTGAAGAAGGGGTCCCTACAGGGATACTTCTCAGAGCCACACAGTACTGTGTGCTCTAGAATATGAGGTACTCCAGTACTGTCCATTGGAGTGGTCCTGAACTGCACACTGCAAAACACATTAAAAGGTCTGAAGGTGAAACTTTCTAATATAAAAGTTATTCCATGCAGCCTGCCTTTGGTAACACACTTCTCTTTTTTTTTCTTATTTACAGTTGCCATTTTATATTTGCTAAAACAAATTTACAGTTTTAAGCTTGCCACGCCTTTACCCTTCTGGTTTCAGTCACTTCAGCGCAATAGAGCTTTCTTATAGGCACAGGAATATTTGGAATTTCTACCTGAACAGATTGTTGGTATCATCTCTTGCAACATGCAGATACCGTGCTCCGGTGTTATCATGGGTCAGTTTTACAGCTGTAAGAAACAAGTCAGGAACATCAGTCACCTGCAAAATAAACAATTAAATAAATTAGACTTTTTAAAGTTTTACCCATGCAAATAAAACCCAAGGATTGGGGCCATTACCATATCAAATCTTCTTTGGATACTAATACATCAAGGCTTACGGTGAAAGCAAATTAAAAGGAAATGGGAGTTTTGGAAAACAAAAACAAAGTGTGCACTGTTGCATAATCTATGGAGTATGGCATACCGGATCGAATGGTTTGTAAACATTACTTAAATAGAAATGTGACAAAGACTGCATCACTGTACTACAGAGGCTAAAAACCAATGTGGCGGTGAAAGGGTTAATTTCTACTGGACACCATCTGTAATTGAACTTTATTAAGATAATCACAGAATACAGCTTGTAAAGATACTGTCTGAGAACGTGAGTGGTCCGTATCATTAATATGGTCAGAGATTAAAAGAATGTGGCACTGAAATGGTAAATGTTCATTGGACATCACCTGCAATGGAACTGAGATAATCATAGAATAAAAACTGTGTACCACCCTGGACAAACTGTCCATGTAAAACATTTACTATGAATGAGGTGCTTGTGGATTTGTCAATAGGGGAAGACAGTACATTTGACAGAATGTCATAGTATTCAAGACTGCACAGATCACTAAAGTACCAAGAGAAACTCTATAGACAGCTCTGCAGTAGGTCCAGTGCAGATCCTCCCTCCCTCAACACACACAAAGTAATTCAGCTATGACAACAGAACAACGCAAAACACCTTCAAGACTAATAACATCTGTTCCAGCAGCCACGCAGTTAAGAGCTGGGCACTCAAGGCCAGCACACTGAGTTCTACAGTGCAGTATGCCCCTGGCTCTTCCTCCTTGAACTGTTTATACAAGATTGTCATGGCTCCAAATCTACTCAGCCTAAACACATTTCAGACAGTCTCACCCTAAATAACGGATCATAAAACAATCTTTGATTTATTTTCTCATCTGATTGTACCTCTAAATTGTAGGAGTTTGGTTCTATAGAACCTAAATGGTATCATGATGCTCTGCTTTTTTTTTTCATTTTACATTATTCAGCTTCCTTCAACCATTCATACCAGAGACTAACATGAAATACCTGATTCACTGTAAACCCATGGATTTTCTCCCCAGCTTTGTACAGCAATGCTCTTTCTTTGGCAGAACTACTGTTGAACCTCCATGGTTTCTGACCTACAAAACTGTTTTAAAAAGGAGGACACGTGTTCAAATATAATTAGCAAACATAGCAGCGCATGCATATATTATATAGATTCACAGGCTGATAAATGCAATACGAGACAAAACACCATAACACAAAACAATAGTGTGACACGCAATCACGATGTTTCGTTCTAACAAACTCTACAGTGGTTTGTAGAAGCTAGACAGTTTTATTGCACATATTTCTCTCATTCAAAGCCCCAGCGCTTGTACAGAAAGGATGATGTGAATAAGTTTGATAAAACGTAGCATTTCAAGTACAGTACACACTCACCTTAAATATCTAAGCTGCTTTAACAAACCCGTCGTTTGCCTAAACATTGTGGAGACGTAACGATACCTGTTATATACTGAAGACGGTCTATAATTCATTTAAATATTCGCATTTTTTAAAGTTTGCGCTTCACTGCACTTAAATACTAGTCTCTATATGTAACACATATGCAGTACTGTCGCATGCTTCTCTGCAACTGTCACTTTACAGAGACCTCGTAGTATTTTCAATTCCAATTGGCCAGATGTGATTAATACAACGGAACCCATTGGCTATTGCTCACATAAAGCGCACATGTCAGTAATCTTATTTGATCTGAAATTGCCCTCTACTGGCAGAAAGTGAATATTGCAGATAAAACAAAGTTATGTGAGGGTGGTGATGACCTTCTACGTTCTACCTGAATGTCACCAACAGCCGTGAACGCGGACTTGGTGTGTTTGTGTAGCGGACTCATGCCCATGAGATGCCTCTTGACTGCAGAGAAAGAAAAAAAACAGCATGGCAAAGTTATTTTCTCTCTACTGAATCCCATTTATTCTGCCTCCACACTGTAAATTCAGTTTCGAAGAAGAAGAAGAAGAAGAAGAAGAAGAAGAAGAAGAAGAAGAAGAAGAAGAAGAAGAGCTAGTTTTTAAATACTGGTTAAAATAAAAGTGTTTACTCATCATTTGACACTAGGAGGTAGCAGAGCGCTACAGGCTGAAATGCAGTGAAATTGTTCTAAAGAAAATGTGGTCAGTAATATCATTATTGTAAATGAATACAGTTTTATTTTGTATGAAATTATATTATACCGTATGTTTGCATTTGTGTTTACTGTATATATACAGCTATGGCTAAAAGTTTTGCACCACCCTATAGAATTAACTAAGTTTGCTTCGTAAAGTCGAAAGAAACCAGCTGAATAATGTTACGTTAACATATTGAATTACGTAGCGCTTTGTAGTTTTCCATACTTAATGAAAAACTGACAAATAGAAAAATGTGATATTTCGAAATCTAAACACTGTCCTACTGTATAGCTTCCGTTAGACTTTTGCAATATCATTTTGTAGTTTATTTGATTGCACGATTACAGACTGTATTAATATGTTATGTAAAATACAGTTATACAGCATTCAAATTGTACCTTATTTACAAATGCTATTTCTTGGGTGTGGGTGAGGGAAATGTTTTACTGTGTGTGTTTATGACCCCAACACCCTAATGCCAACAATACCCCAGGAGCAAAGGCTTAGCGTAAACTCACAATACCCCAGGTGCAGATACATGTGATAAAGGCTTAGCGTAAACTCACAATACCCCAGGTGCAGATACATGTGATAAAGGCTTAGCGTAAACTCACAATACCCCAGGTGCAGATACATGTGATAAAGGCTTAGCGTAAACTCAGAATCTGTCATATTCTGTTTGTTTATCAGGGCTTATGATATTCAGTTTTAACCGATACAAATGATAAAACACCCCCTGATACAAAAAAATAAATGAAATTGGTGTATAGCCAATAAACACCGGAAAACACTGGAAATGGTTACTCAATTCTCGGTGACTTGTCCCCTTTCCCTCCTCATCTTGCTGATCCGCTGTTCCTGCTGCAAGCTCAGGTCCTCCGACTCTGGCCTGCTTGTTATCCCCAAGCAAAAGTGCACCACACTTGGAGAACGCTCGTTTAGCTTCATGACTCCGACTCTTTGGAACTCTCTCCCAGCTTTGGTGCGTGATGCTCCCACTGTCGTTCACTTCAAACTCTCTTGCTTTCATGCTCTTTAACCCTGATATCTGTTGTTAGCTGTTGTGTTGTTGCTACTTTTTTTCTCTCTCTTGCATCCACAATGTTTTAGAATTCTTTTTTCACCCTAGCCTTGTATTTAATGTATTATGCATTGTTTTTCACTGTATTTAATGTATTATGCATTTTCTTTTTTTTTACACTGTATCTTGTAAAGCGCTTATTGATGGTGGTCCACTATGAAAACCGCTATATAAAACAAAGATTGATTGATTGACTGAAAAAATAAATAAATAACCTGCACAAAAAACATTGTGCAGTGCAGTTGGGCAAAGTCCCTCTTTCCTGACTATATCACTTTGATTCGTTCTGAAAACTTAAACCCACTCCAACTACTGAGTGGTGCACTTTTTTACACAGAGAATTGTAGAAGTCTGGAACCAACTCCCCAGTAATGCTGTTGAAGCTGACTCACTGATCATTCAAGAAGCTGGTTGATGAGATTCTGGGATCAATAAACCGCAAACAACCAAATGAGCATGATGGGCCGAATGGCCTCCTCTCGTTTGTAACCTTTCTTATGTTCTTATGTTCTTATGATTGTAACACACTTGCGAGGTTTAAAACGAGATAACAAGAAACTGAGGATTGTTCTTGCTCACGAGATTTAAAGCTATATTAGAGTTTGATAGGGAATATTTACATGCTTGTGGAATTTAAAACAGAATTGCAAATTGTGGTGAAATGTAAAAAGAAATGCCTAAACACACAGAAACCCCAGAAGAATATTACCCTGACCAAAGGGGTTTTGTTGTGGAAGACAGCAAAGGTAATAAGGTACAATTGAAAAAGTGCAAGTACTGTCGAGTTACTGTACATATTGTAGCGATCCGGGCTACTGTGTTTGTGTACTGTAATTCCTGCTGTAATTGTGTTCCCCTTCTGCTCTGTGTTTCCTGTCGCTGGTGTGTTTACCACTGTCTAGCCTGTGTGTTGTGCCTTTTGTGTCTCTACTGTAATTGGTCGTTGTTTGTCTGTCCTTATTGGCTGTTGTTTGTTTGTGCCCATTGGTCCTATTGTGCGGCTGAGGACCAACGGGATGTGTGTAAGCTCTGGTACCCTATTTGAATAAAGGGGCGGCGCTAAAGTTCTAAAAAGGCATTGCATCGCCATTTTGTTGTACTGGTTGCCATGATTCTTGTGTTCCTGTATTACTGTATTGCATGCCGTGAAGCAGACAGAGCAGTGAACTCTGGCAGGCGCTGAGATAATGTCTGAATTTGTGTATGCTGTGAAACAGGCAGAGCAGTGGCTTCTGGCGGGCGCTGAGATAGTGTCCGAATTTGTGTATGCTGTGAAGCAGACAGAGCAGTGGACTCTTGCTTGGGTGCTGAGAGAGCGTCCAGAGAAAATAAAAGTGAATATAAGAACATAAGAACATAAGAAAGTTTACAAACGAGAGGAGGCCATTTGGCCAATCTTGTTCATTTGGTTGTTAGTAGCTTATTGATCCCAGAATCTCATCAAGCAGCTTCTTGAAGGATCCCTGGGTGTCAACTTTAACAACATTACTGGGGAGTTGGTTCCAGACCCTCACAGTTCTCTGTGTAAAAAAGTGCCTCCTATTTTCTGTTCTGAATGCCCCTTTATCTAATCTCCATTTGTGACCCTTGGTCCTTGTTTCTTTTTTCAGGTCAGGGGAGACATACTTTATTCTTGGTTCCAATATTGAAGTATGTCTCCCCTGTTTTCTGCCTCCTGCTGAAACACTACAATATTGTGACAGAAAAAAAAAACAAAGTAACCGAAAACAATAATTTCATACAGTATATAAAAAGCGAAAGCCCCGAAAAAAAAATACATATAACTCGAAAATAGCTCAAAATAAGCAGCAGAAAAATTAAATTTACAAAAACCGGAAAACAGAAGCCTTATTTATGGGAGATTCGGTATTTTCACTGTTGATAATTTAAGTGTTTATATTGAGTTAGGAAACAAATACTAGATATATTAAATGTGTAAATTATTTCGATCTGCTTCTAAACCAAACAGAAGATTTCATAGATATTATTGAGTTGGCTTGCTTCCCTGTTGAGAGTTAAGACATTGGCAATTTCTATGAACTCTAATGTAATCCAGGAAACTAAATCTAATAATTTGGGTGAATTCTGAATCATCCTGTGGGTTCCTTATCAGCAAAGACAATCCATAGTAATTACCATTCAATGTTCTTTCACCAAATGAAATTATATTTGGTATTTCTTAATTACATTCCAGATGCTAGCATATGACTTGATTAAGGAATCCAAACTGAGTTCAGGCATTCCTAACAAAAGGCTCATCAGAGG
This sequence comes from Acipenser oxyrinchus oxyrinchus, assembly GCA_030684275.1. NCBI lineage: Eukaryota > Metazoa > Chordata > Actinopteri > Acipenseriformes > Acipenseridae > Acipenser > Acipenser oxyrinchus. The sequence goes on from CM060249.1 coordinate 94,189,632, forward strand.
AAGTAATAGCTAGGTTGAACCTGCTATCGTGAAGTCACTCGCCATTCATAAACACAACGTGCCATCAATATTCATAGCCATGATCAGAGGAGAATATGCAGTGGTAAGCAGATGTAAACTGTTTGCAAAGGTCAGTGTTAGCTGTATTATCTCAGACTAGAAGTTATCAGATCTCCATACATTTCCACAGCATGTGCTGGTAATGAGAATTAATTATTTTCTTGTATTACAAACCACATCCCCAAAACAGGAGACCGAGACTCCATGTTAAAAAGGGTATATGAATTACAATTACCTATCACAATGTTAAAGTGAAATATACACTGCCTGGCCATTTTATCATCCTCTCCTTGTAAACCCTTAGTCCCTTGATTACTCTAACGCTAAATGAATGCTGAAACATGTTTGGAATGAACATGAAAATTTGCTCTGATTCTGTAAAACACTGCTATTGGTACAGTACTATGGCTATTGTGAAAGACTCACACTCTCTCTTTTCCAGCACGTAAACACTGACCCAAAACACAGGAACTTGTTTTAACAGCAAGGTTGCACTATTTTATTTACAAAACACAAAAATAAAACAAAACAAAAACAAACCTAGCACCAACTAAACACTTTTTTCCTACTTCCTTTCTTTACAGTTGCACCCTCACAACTGGGCTTCTCAATCTGCAGCCACAAACAACAGAATGGTTTCTATCTTTTTATTCTCTGTAGCTGGCTCAAATATTCAATGATTGTCAGCTGGTCATAATAATTAACACCGAATACACAATTAACAAATTATACAGTAGACAAATCAAAATCTAAAACAAAGTGGTCAAAATGGTTCAATAGATCAATTAAAATAAAATATTCAGAGAAAAAAGGCACTTAATAGAGCGTTTAAAAGGGACCAAGAACAAAGTACACAGAAAGAGTACTTGGCACTGCAAATGCAAGTCAAAAAGGAAGTTAGAAAGGCCAAGCAAGAGATAAAAAAAGGCCAACAAGATGTTTGGATATATAGTGAAAAGTGTTGAATTTAAATCAAGAGAAGTAATGTTAAAACTTTACAATGCATTAGTAAGACCTCACCTGGAATATTGTGTTCAGTTCTGGTCACCTCGTTACAAAAAGATTATTGCTGCTCTAGAAAGAGTACAAAGAAGAGCAACCAGAATTATTCCGGGTTTAAAAGGCATGTCATATGCAGACAGGCTAAAATAATTGAATCTATTCAGTCTTGAACAAAGAAGACTACGCGGCGATCTGATTCAAGCATTCAAAATTCTAAAAGGTATTGATAATGTCGACTCAAGGGACTTTTTCGAAACAAGGACCAGGGGTCACAAATGCAGATTAGATAAAGGGGCTTTCAGAACAGAAAATAGGAGGCACTTTTTTACACAAAGAATTGTGGGTCTGGAACCAACTCCCCAGTAATGTTGTTGAAGCTGACACCCTGGGATCCTTTAAGAAGCTGCTTGATGAGATTCTGGAATCAATAAGCTACAAACAACCAAACAAGCAAGATGGTCCGAATGGCCTCCTCTCGTTTGTAAACTTTCTTATGTTCTTATGTTCTTATAGGCTTTTCAGCCCCATGTCCTTCTGGGTAATGCAGTCTCTCCACTAGCCAGGACTACATTTGCTTCTTCTCTCCCCTACTGTGCCACACTGTGCACTGGATAAAAAGTCGCAAAATATAAAAATGTTACAACTATGGCTCTATTCTACAAATAGCTCATACCATTACAGCTGCTCTTATGATTGCCATTGCCCCTAAGTAAAGGACAATTCCATATGTTAATTATAAGGGACAACATGTACACCACTGTAACTAATCATGCATTAGAGACACAGATTACGAACAGGGCAACCATTTGATTCTAAGCATTCAATCCCACTTCTCCCCTTCCCCCCATTCCCTCTCCTCCTCTCTTAGTGTGAGTGAGAAAGAAACTGTAAGAAGACCAAAGAGACAACTGAAAGATTCACAATATCCACTGCTGAAAGCCTAGTAACTACAGGCACAATTAACGACCATGCAGGATTATTAATACCGTTAATCAAAAGCCACTATACCTAAGCTGCCTACCCGTCTGTAACATCCCTCTGTAGCAATTACACACAGAGTGGAAAAAACATTAAACAGGAACAGAACATCAACATTTAGATACATGTCAAGATAATGTATGAAAGTGTTGGATGTTCATGCTTTGTATATGCTATAGAGTAAGGCACTGTACTTGATTCTGGCAATACATCCCTTGTAACTACAAAAAATAATTCTGGTCAGTATTTCTTTAAAACACATGCAGACAGAACTGTGCAAAGTATCATTAAAAAGCCTGCAGAGGATAGACTGAGAAAGAATTATGAAGCTCAGGGTCTGTGCAGCTTTGAGCCCTACAGATAGGAATAGAAAATGTCATGACATGCATTGTGAAGCTATGTAGTCAGATTCCTTAGAGGCTAATATGCTTGGAGCTGTAGACATGTATTACAGCAGTGAAATAAAACATTGACTGCATTATAAAATGGCATTATTCTTTTCTACAGTAATATAAATGTGACTTGGAAAATGAGAAGTGGAGTTGTATAGTATGTAGTAGGAATGCATTTATTAGCTACATGATAAATGGCTTATGTGGGAATATTGAGCTGCATTCCAACATTTTAATGAGAATCTTTTTTTATTATTATTACTTCTAGTAATATAATGGTCCAATAGTTCTGTAAACAGGTTGCTATGGAAGCCAGACTAAGACATTTCTGTTGTCAGTGGTTTTCTACAAGTCATTTAGAGCATACTGTTAAAATACTCTGCTCTTCCTGTTCTAAAGCTGGAATAGACTCATCACTCTGTAGATGCTGCTGAGATGCAGAACCAGGTCAATTAAAGGAAAGACATTTATTTAGAAGTGGTGGATTTGCATGCAAAGTGTATTGAGTCTCTGTGATAATCAGTTTGGGATGAAACAGTGGTTCAATGCACAATGGAATCAATGGACTACCCCCTCCCACATCCCACCTCGAGACTCGGTGGTGTGCCTCAGATCTGAACCAAGATTATTCTTTTCTTTTAAACGTAATAAACCAACTCATTATCCCTCTTGGTCATCTCTTTGCAATCAAGACAGGATAATATAATTACATCGGCCCTCCATACTCCCCATTCTGTGGGATGTATGGATACAGGTTTTTTGGTTCAATTATTGGTGATTATGTGCTGTAGTAAACAAACTTTACATTTACCAGTAATAGATTTTTTTCATTTGTATTTAATTGTATTTGTATTTGTATTTTTTTAATTTGGTTTAAGAGACTGGTTGACAGATAGCATTTGGTAATAAAAACAAACAAAGCATTGACAGTTGTTTTAATTGGGAATTTTATTTTGTGAAAAGAAATTAAAAGAATCACCCATTTGGTCTTAAAATATAAATAATAAAGAACTTTATTTAAAGATTATTATATACATAATAGATGATCTGCGATAGATCACGTGATTCTCATGGACAAAATGATGGCATTGCACCCAAACACAAAGCTATATATTTACAGCATCAACTACATTTATACAATATACTTCTGTCATCTTTGGAGTACATTCCCAGTTTTTATAATGACGTCTCACACTATTTTATAAAAATAGTTTTAATATACCGTATTACAGATAGTATAATTAAGAGTAAATACCATTTATCATACCAAATATAATATATTTAGTTACCTATGATGTATAGAGTTATGTCTAAAATTATGAACACTGTGAAGTATTTACAACCATATATTCGTTATGAAAGCTAAAACAGATATTAATTCTGTGCATTCTATTTGATACAGTGATTTAATAAGAAAACAGCAGTCCTGTGAATTAAACAGACTGTCTAATATGCATGTTACTTGTGTTTAATAATAATTGCTATAACTGGCATGTACTATATAGCAAAAATGAACACAATTAGAAGTCTATTTTAAAAAAACAGGGCACTTAGCCTTTCAGATGGTGTCTAGGTTTCCATGGAAACCAACCTAAACCTGGAGATGGGGGGTACCTGACAGGATATTGTATAGAGAGCCATGCATTGTGGAGTCTCCCTCCCCACACTTCACTGTCCTTGAAGGCAGCACTGCAAAATAATTTGAATCTGAGCCATTCGTTATTATCAATGCACTATATCTGGCACCACAGTTGCAATTCACTTTCAATATATTTTACACCTAAAACAAAATGCCTTAAATGATTCAAATGAGACCTTGGTTACATAGTTGTCTGCTCCTTAGGGGTTAGTTCTAGAAAATATATTTGGATATCTGTTAATGCTCTTTTAACAGATGTTTACAGGAAGGTTTGCCCCTTTATTGAATTATTTAAAACCAGATTTCACAAATTCAACAGATGTTTTAAGGAAGTGTGACTCATGTGTGAGGATGTGTTTATTTTATACTCCCCCTTCTCACACACGCCTGCCTCTTCCAATAATATGGTAATTACTTAGCATGACAACTCTCAACTAATTGGCTGGTATTAAAATTCCCAATAGGCAATTATACAGGGGAGCAACCTGTGCCTTTAAGTCATTCAGGCAAGTGGCTGCAACCCCACGGTTTATCTATCATGTCTGAATCAGCTTAAATTTTTTTGGTCGCTGTGCTCTTAATAAGAGTGTTGTTTAAGGGCCTCTAAGCTACATATTGCACACAATTAATTTATGCCAGAATAAAACCATTTCCGAAGAGGTTTTAGTATGCAGTTAAAATAATTTATATATGGAAGAAACTCATCAAGTAACTTTAATAGGGCACAGTTTTATTTAAAATACATATTTAATGTGATACTGTACATTGAAGTGTAGATTAAATACTGTGAAAACATAATCTAGTTAACCACCGGTTTCAATAAGTATTTGAACCAAAACATTCGTGGAAAACATATTTACACGTAAACAGTATTAACATCAAACATATACAAGCATGTATACATACATAAAAACAGTGGTTCTAGCCCTGATATATAGAAGTATAAATTAGTATGAAAAAATACATCAGTGGGGCTCCCGAGTGGCGCATCCAGTAAAAGCACTTGTGTAGAGTGCAGGATGCATCCCATAGTCTGGACGTCGCGAGTCCAGGCTATTCCTTTGCCGACCGAGGACAGGAGTGTCCAGGAGGCGGTGCTCAATTGGCCGAGCACCGTCCGGGGGGAGGGAGAGCTAGGTCGGCCAGGGTGTCCTTGGCTCTCCGCGCACCAGCGACCCCTGTAGTCTGGCCGGGCGCCTGCAGGCTTGCCTGTAAGCTGCCCGAGAGCTGCGTTGTCCTCCGACGCTGTAGCTCTTGGGTGGCTGCATGGTGAGCCTGCAGTGTGAAAAAAAGCGGTCGGCTGACGGCACACGCTTCGCCCGCCCGAGTCAGGGCAGGGGTGGTAGCGGTGAGCTGAGCATAATAAAATAATTGGCCATTCCAAATTGGGAGAAAATAATAAAAAAATAATTGGCAACGACTAAATTTGTATAAAAAAAAATACATCAGTGACAATAGTCCCTTTTATCGATTTTAAATCTGGAATACAAGAATGTGGGTATTTAAAAAAAAAAAATGGTTCGGAGCCCTGAATATACTGTTAAATATATGTTAAAAATATGCTGATTTATATGCAGTTTTTCGTCAAACTATACTTCAAAGTCAAAATCACATTGTAATTTACCTTTACATGACCCCTGTATATACATTCAAAAAACCTTATCCCTGAAATGTAAAAAGTCCTATGCCAGTCTCTCTGCTGCCCAACTGTCTTATGGTGTTTTTTAAAAATGTTATTTTGTTTTTATTATACTGAAAAAGGATTTACAATCACATGCATATACATCTGCCACATTTCCATAAGTACCATGAAACCAGCCTGTAAAACGTAATCTCACCTCATTCCCAGTATCAAACTCGGGCTGCTACCAGTTCCATCTGTCGCCACCCCCACCCTCCCTCCCCACATCCAGTGCATTGGAGGCTTCTAGGTACCATCAGCCGGGTTCTGCCAGCCAGCAATTTTAACTGGGGCTGAAGGAGTCCCAATTGAAATGGATTTGATCTCAGTCTGCTGCTGATGGAAATAAACAAGCCTGATTTCAGATTGCTTTTCAAGTCAGTCTAATTAGGAGATGGAAATGTTGCTCATGATTTTTACATTGGACAGCCAAGTATGCAGGAAACAAAATATTTCAGCCTTATCTCAAACCATTCAGTAGCTTATTAGCTATCCTTCCATTGCTCAGTCCCGTGGTTATTTTCACATTACCTGCTTACACAATGCACTCAGAGTCCGGGACCAGCTTAACTACCCGGGGTGAGCTCTTTGGAATAGGAAAGAAGCAATACTGACTGGGGTCATGTCTGGAGTCTCAAGTATTAGGTAAGCAAGGATTTGGTCGCATTTGGGGTTATTTTTTAAATTGTAATTAAGGGAGAGGGATAGCGTTTTTATTTCTAGACCTAATGTACTGACCTTGATTTAATAAGCTCCTGTGGCAGGGCAGGGCCCTGCCTGTAGATAGTGTTTTGTGGTGTTTTGGTGGTGGTTAGTAGGGATGGGGCTAATTTCCTATCCCTCCCAAAAATATGTGAGAATGTGGAGCCTTTATTGAATAATTGATGATTAATTAGGCTCCAGCCACATGGGATATAAAGGGAAAGAAATCCTTTGTTTGGTGTGGTGTGTAAAGAACGAGTTTGGTGTGTGTGGGTGTGTGGGTGTGTGGGTGTGTGGGTGTGTGGGGCTACATTTTTGTAGCTGTAAAGTTCAGTGAAGGCTCTGCCCAGCCTGAACAGTTTTGTGTTTGTTTTAACCTTTATTTTGGCCTGTGTGCCTTTTTGTTTAGTATTTTGTGTTACGTTTGTTTATTAAATTGCGCTGAAGTGTTTAAAATGCAGTTTCTCTGTGTCTGAGCCTCCTTCCCTGCCAGTAACATCTGGGCCCACAACTCTATCTTGTCACAGCTCCCGTATATGCTTCAAGTTCTCGTCTGCCTGCGGATTGGGGTTTCATGCCTTATTGTTGGTGTTGGTAGCTGCAAGCTGACCTTTGCCTCACCATGTTTTAACATAATCTTCATACCGTTCATCATTTAAAAATTCTCAATTGTAAAAAAGGTAGCGGATCTGAGATCCGGTGCGATCGAGCACACATGAACCCCTGTCCCAAAGCATGCTCAAGGGGATTAAGATATGAGGGATAGACTAGTTTACTGGCAGCTGTGTAGGGTTAACCACTATGTGTGTCATTTTTCAAATTATATTTTTACCTGCAAAAACCTTGTCCAGGTCATCTCCGGCCATGGAAAACCTGGGGCAAACTTCAACATCTTATGTGCATCATGCATAATTAAATTAAATCATGGATTTTTTGGCACGCAGCATGTGTGTGTCTTGTAAAGCCTTTCTGAGGGGAAAGGAGTGTTGGAGACTGAATGTAATTGCACTGCTATGCAGTGCACTGGTGTTCAAAGGTCAGCTACAAAGACTCTTTTTCACAATGAAATGTTGACATGATATAAAGGTAAGTTTCGGGAATTCTTACACATTTACAGTAGGTGAGTCATTTCTGCATACTGGGGGTAACTATTTCTTGATGGCTGTAGCTTTAACTGTAAAATAAGGCAGTGCATGGATGTTGTTTGAACAACGACTGCACATTGGAAAGCAAATAGGCAGAATATACTATGTTTTTATAGGCTCATGCACTTCAGAAATGTAAATTAGTACACACTACAACCATAGTACCATTCAGTCTTTTGTGATTGCATCATCTAATACCAACCTGTTTCACAATGCATGAAGTGTATACATTGTTTTGCATCTCTAAAACATGAGCTTATGGTCAGTAAAAGGTCCACCCTTTGTACCACTGCACTTTATCGTTAATTGTGACCGCCACTGTTAATAATTGTATTTATTTATTTTTTCTAAACGCCTTTATCCAAGGCGACTTACAGAGACTAGGGTGTGTGAACTATGCATCAGCTGCAGAGTCACTTACAACTACATCTCACCCGAAAGACGGAGCACAAGGAGGTTAAGTGACTTGCTCAGAGTCACACAATGAGTCAGTGGCTGAGGTGGGATTTGAACCGGGGACCTCCTGGTTACAAGCCCTTTTCTTTAAGCACTGGACCACACAGCCTCATTGTATTTGTATTTATCAGAACCCCAAACTATTACAGATTATTTCTTTGTAAAAATATATAATTCCCATTAATTAATTACTGCTTAAAACATTAGTCATAGAAGTAATTCCTTTCTTCATAAATATATATTTTTTTCTTTCAGGTTTTTTGGAACACAATAAAAAATAATAATAATTGAAGGTATGCATAAAAAAGGGTTATATTGACCCACAGGACAAGATAGGATCAACTGTCATATTTTTATGAGTCAAACTTGAACAGCGCATACAAAACTCAAACATGGATAACACAACAAAAGTCAAAGGTCAAAATATGTTCCTGCATTGGCATTACTGCCAATGATTAAAGAAAAGGTGTATTCATGTTCGGTGTCTGGAGGCTGACTGCCCTCCTGTTTCTATCATTTACTGCCACTCAGTCCTATCTACACTTGGTTCTTCAAGATCTTAAATTCTTGAATGCAAAATGCAATACGGCTGAATGACCTTTGCCGTGGTTATAGTTACTCATGTTTAAACAGGTTTGCTGAATATAGTATAAATATATTTTTCATCCTCTCATAGCAATTTCCTAATTATTTTTATTATAAATTATTTTTATAAACATTTCTCCCATTTTACCGTGCTTGTATAATGCTATATAACACATTCATTATGCTTTACTGCACCATCATCAATGGTATGCAAGACACAGTGTCTTTACAAATATTACAAAAAAAATGTTTATGTAGCAGACGCCTTTATCCAAGGCAACTTACAGAGACTAGGGTGTGTGAACAATGCATCAGCTGCAGAGTCACTTACAACTACATCTCACCCGTAAGACGGAGCACAAGGAGGTTAAGTGACTTGCTCAGGGTCACGCAATGAGTCAGTGGCTGAGGTGGGATTTGAACCGGGGGCCTCCTGAGTACAAGCCCTTTTCTTTAACCACTGGACCTCACAGCCTCCTTGGTAGAGGTCTACCATATATGTATTACTACTGGGAATAAAATAGATACTAAAAATACTTTGTTGATATCGAGACAAGGCTTATGGAGATACTATGTACTGATATAACATGATTAAAATGTGGTATTATTCATAAACGGTATTGTTATCTGTGGTAATATTCATAAATGGTATTTTTAAAATATGTGCTACGTATTAAACTATGCCTGAAAGATGCTATCATATAAGGCACTATGTTATGATTCAGGGCATCATGCAGTATTTTTCCACAAGAGAAAATGCATTTATATGCTTTCACTTTCCCACTGGCATTAGGGGTAGACTAGATAAGAGATCAGAATGAGAACAGTTGTAGCCACTAGCCCAAAGCTGTAATATTTGAACTGTTATCCCACAGAATCAGGGATGGTAGACACAGACAAAGGGAGTGATTCCAATAGCGAGCATCCCGTTGCCTTGGATATCATGTCAGTTCAAAAGTACATGTAAACTTGTCCTTGGTATTAAAATGTTCATTGTGTAACTCCCAAGAATCCTTTTCTTTACAGAAGCAAACCAGTCATTTCAATCAAAAGATGCCTTAGGGACACATTGGCTTATTGTATATTGTTTTTGAATTCGTTTATTTGATACTGTACTTTTGTAAAATTCAGGACATGGTAGCTGTGGTATATTGGTGAAGAACAATATACAGTCACACAGCTAGCATGTGTTTCCTGTGAGTCAATATTTAGATATGTATACAAATACTTTACTGGGAGATGTGCAAATATGTTTCTAAGCATGTCAGGGAGAGTGTGCAATACACATGTTATTGTGTACAAGCTGCACATGTGGGCAATTCTGCAGATAATATTCGGAACAATAGTGGTTTACATGCATGTAATAACATGGAAATAACTGTGCTACTACCAACACTGGCATCTCAGCCCATTGCATTGAACACAAAGGAAAGGGCTGGAGGCAAATCGCAAACCATGCGCTTCAAAGACGGCTTATCAGTATCATGAAGTCATCAGCTGCTAGGAGATCCACTGCAATGGTAACTGCTGGTGGAATACGTGTACAACAACATGGACATGGTCTGTGTCATGGTGTTACCATGTACTTACATCTGGGAACACAATGTTATCCACATAGCCATGTAATTAGAAAATAGCAGGAATCATGAGAAATTACCAAGTTATCATAATATACTGACTTATAATGTGACTTTCAATGCAACCATCTCTAAAGTCTCTGCTTGTGTGGAAACTGAACACAGATGAATATTATCTTTTGGCAATTCCTAAAATGAAACTGTTTTGTCACTAATGCTTGTCCTGTGAGGTGTTTTCAGGATACATTAAAACTCAGAAGAATGCTTTTGGACAGTACCAGATAGAAACAGTTCATTCACTTTTGAGATTGAAAGCACATTTTTGGCAATAAATACAAATATTTAATACAAAAATGCAAAGAATAAACTCAAAACTGGAACAAATATAACTTATATGTATATGCTTATTCTCCTCACAATTTGAAGCAATTGACCTGATTAACATATACTGTTTTTTTCTAGTTTAGTGACAATTGAAATGTTTTTTTTTTTTTCTTATTGATCACAAAAGCCCAGAATTTCAGACTGGACCTAACAGTCACCATCCATCTAGCCCTCCTTCTTCCTGGGGAATACATTACTGAAGCAATCCACCAGATGCCAGTGTTTCTAATGCAGTCATGGGAATTGATAGACCAAGGCAACAGAATTCCCAGGTGAGGTGGCTAATACCTGCTCTTACCAGCCCACATCTTAACCAGTGTACCAAAGACCCGGGTTTGTAAGGATTGAGCAGCTATAGACCTGAAGTATTACAGTAGGTGAACTTCCTGCTTTAAACTGCAGGGGTCAGCCTTGCACAGAGCACTAGGTGCACTGCAAACTTTCATTCACCAGGCCATATGTCCGTTTTCATTGAAAAGGACCCCACAGACACACAGATGATATATGTTGGCATCAGAATGCAAAGAAGTGTATAACTAATTTCCTCCAATTATAACAAAGGCCTATCTAAGCCCTAAGTCTACATTGCATATCAACTTATGTTATGGACTGTGTGAGATGGTGTAAATGTGTTATAACGGCTTCTGCAGACAGGCCTGTTTCTTTCGGACAAACAGTTATTTTGGTCAAGCCCAGCCTCTATCATATTACTCTTAGCATCAGCTAATATACTGTACACTACAGTATGTGCGGAATACAACTGGAGTTAATTTTCTAATGTATTTAATGGCTTTCAGAACTCAGTTTTAACAGCAGCCATACAGGACAGTTCCAGGTTGTCTTTATATTTTATAGGCCATTAGATGATTTGTCCATTTTTTTTTTCCTTTTTTTATGGAGCTTTCCTTTTCTTTGCAGTCGTCGAGTCATGAAACACTTTTCAGAAAAGTAGAATGGCTGTTTCTTCACATCTCCATGACAACCTGTCACACCAGGAAATGGGCTTGTTATTCCTTCTTTCAAGCATATCCTTTCATATCAGTAGGCGAATCACTGAACCTTAAAAATGGATTCTGCTACTGTATCAGTAATGCTGGAAGAATAGTATATTGCAGATATATTTTTATACATGTTTATATATATTTTTTTGCTGTTTATGGCAAATAAATAGAAGTATGAATTATACATGCTTTTTATTTAGCATGGAGGATTCCAGTATTTCTAAAGGAAACAGAGGTGCAAAAGTAAACAATAGTATGGGTATCAACTGAATCTTTCTCAGCTTACTGGATGTTTATGTTTGATGGAGCCCGGCCCCACACTAAGACAAGGGCACCTCAGATCTGGAAATCCTTTTATGTCTGTTAATAAAAAGTCACTGCTGTATACCATTATAAAAGTAATGTGCATAAAATCATTGTGGATACATGGAAACATCAGAAAGTCAGTTGAAATGCGGAAAAACAGGGGTTCATTTCTAAACACAAATGTATCGGATCTTATAAGGAAGGGATAGCATTTTTGTTTCTAGGCCTAATGTACTGACTTTGATTTACAGTAGCTTCCACATATGTTTCCAGTTCTACAGTATTTCTTAAACTGAAATACATTAAAAATCTATCTAATCAGGATCAAAACGTACTTCTATTATGACGTATAACATGGTTCATCTGTGAAAATGTGTCCTCACACACATTGTATAAATGGATATATTTGGTGAACATTCTTTTTTTTTTAATTTTGGAAATCTTTTTAAGTAAAACATAATTAATGGGGCTTCAATTATCGTAAGCATTTAATGCTCTCTTTGGCATAACATCTGAGTAATCTGAAATAGCTTTTAGCTTTTCTTTTCAATATGCATTGGTTAAATTAAATTCAAGCAGTTAATTAAATTAGTGACAATAGTCTACAGCAGTACTTGGGGATAATGTTTCTATTAGTACAGACAGCATTAGCAAACTTAAGCAATTACATTTTTTCAGATCAAAAAATGTTATTGCTTTTATTCAATTTTAACACTCTCTGAAAGCAGGAAAATAATGTGCTGGTGTCCTACCAATAATGCTATTGTACATTTTTCAAATACCATTGTGACACTTCATCACTGGTGACACCCTCTACAAATTAAGAATAGGAACAAGTGTTTTTTACAGAGAAAAGGTTTCAGTGATAGAATTCAACAGAATTCAAAGAAATGCTATTAAACAGGTCATTATTCATGTACAGTTAATTGGTACTGGTTTAAGTAATGGATGCTGCATGGCTGCAACTGGCTCTGATTTTACAAAACATTACCATAACTGACCAACTATTCTGAATACAAGCCTTATATTTGCTTTTTCTTTTGTGCAGTACCATGCACTGTACTTGGAGACTATGGATATAACTAAGGTAGATGCACAGTTAGCCTATTGTAGTCTCATTCTACTCATTTATGCTAAACATAACACAACATGCATGGTCATGAAATATTGTAATGTGCAGACCGAATGCTAGCATCAGTGATGCATGCCCCTGTAAATCTATACAGTTAGCAATCCTGCTTGAACTAGAGTGACCTTGACAACATTAGTGTGTGGTGGTTTTAGGAAATCCATCAAAATCCAAGCTCCACTGGCTTGAAATAGTTTGCACTGTGTCCACAGCGTGGTTCACAATCAAAAATCCATCGAACTCCAAGCTCCAATGGGTTGAAATAGTTTGCACTGTGTCCACAGTGTGGTTCACAATCAGAAATCCATCAAACTCCAAGCTCCACTGGCTTGAAATAGTTTGCACTGTGTCCACAGTGTGGTTCACAATCAGAAATCCATCAAACTCCAAGCTCCACTGGCTTGAAATAGTTTGCACTGTGTCCACAGCGTGGTTCACAATCAGATAATAATCTGTACAATAATCTGTACATTCAGAGAGCTAACACATCTGGGATCAATAAGCTACTAACACCCAAACGAGCAAGATGGGCCGAATGGCCTCCTCTCGTTTGTAAACTTTCTTATGTTCTTATGTTCTGATGTTGTAATAGGAGGCGGTGTGGTCCAGTGGTTAAAGAAAAGGGCTTGTAACCAGGAGGTCCCCGGTTCAAATCCCATCTCAGCCACTGACTCATTGTGTGACCCTGAGCAAGTCACTTATCCTCCTTATGCTCCATCTTTCGGGTGAGATGTAATTGTAAGTGACTCTGCAACTGATGCATAGTTCACACACCCTAGTCTTTGTAAGTCGCCTTGGATAAAGGCGTCTGCTAAATAAACAAATAATAATAATTGTTTAAAAAAAAAACTACATTAAAAAAATAAAAATAACACTTCACACTCACATTAAACTCATCACTTCCTTCCATGTTTCCCTTGAATCAATTCACCCTTCTCAACAAAACATGATTCTGTGAAATGCCATTCAAACAAAGTATATTATTGCCAAAGTTCCTGGACAAAAGCAACCCCCTTTCTTTTCATCCAGTATTGATAAATGCACTCTCTCATCCTTAGTTTTAACCCCAGATAGCACAGGTTTTATATCCATTTGGATATAATTATGTTAAAAACATTGTATCTATAATTCAATGCTATGGTATGCATGCTAATTGCTGTTAGGTCAAATGCTAATGGAAATACAATGCTTCGTGACACAGAGTGCTTCCGAGGCTTGCTAATTGGTCCTATGCACATTAATGGTTTTGAATAATTGATAGGCTTTGAAAATCATAACTAGAAAGGGTTCATACAAGTGTTTCAGCATTACAACTTGCATGTTCTTGTATTTAGTTGTCACTTCCTGTAGATCGTGTTCCATACAAAAATACCTTCTTTTGTACAGTTTTTCTTTTTTTTTTTTTAAATCCAGCAATTCATAAGACAATTGTAACTCCTGCAAATATATTACACTTAGCTTCCTATTAAAATGTTACACAGACACATACAGTATTGGGGTCAATTACATTAATCTAAACTTCACTGGATATAAAATCTGCCTATGCTTCCATCATTAAAATTTATTTGTTTAAGATTATGAAAATCAAGCATCTTCCAGTGTATGTGAATATTCAGAAAATCTTTAGATTTGAACTTAACAGCATATCTGTACAGTATATCACCACTGATTTTTTTTCTTCCTTTTTATTAAAATGACTAAATAAAAAGTCAATCCTTGGTTTAGAAAAAAAATCACATGTCAGATTACTGTGGGGTAATAAAAGTTACTGTGTTATTATTTATTTATTTTTGTGACTAACCCTTCACTAATGACATCCCTGGCTAATATGCTCAATCAATAGTAACAAAATACTGGTAGGAAATAACCTGAAATTGTATTTTTTTCAAATATTATTTTTTAAGAAACATTCCATATCCAGTCACTTCTACAAAATGCCTACACATATATCAGTGGTGGCTTCATTTTCATCCCTTAGCATTTCAGGATGCCAAAGTGGAATTCAGATTGATTGCTCATTAGTTTAGGTAACAGTAATTAAGGGTTTGCTATAATATTGGTGTTCATTAAAACATACAGGAAGCCTGGGGGTCATGGTTTCTGAATGTTGATTAACAGGTTTTTTTTTTATAGTAATCACTGCTGAGTGTTCATTTAGTGTGTCTTCGCGGGCTCTGCAATAAATGTATAAAATGCTCATTCAGTTTCTCAAATTGAAAGTCCTCATATCTGTCTACAACCCCTTGTGAACCTAAGCTAGCCATTTAGGTTCTGCTGAAAACACAATGGCTGCTGAGAGAGCTCGGGTTAAGAAAATCCTGCTGAGTCTAGTGTTCTAAACTGCATGACACACACATAACTGTAAACGTGTAAGCTCTGCACTGTATAATATACTGCAGTATGATTGTATCTTATTTACTGCAGCGCACGCTCTCTGTTCAACTACATACATATGGAAATCTGTATGTTAACGTAGCATAGCAGTATTCTCCACCCACAGGGAGAGAGAGACAGAACATTGTGCAATGTTAAAAATTTAATTTACAGTCAAATGTACTGGAGATTGTTAAATAGTTCTTGCATCAAATGTCCATTCAAAGTTAAAGCAAGTTAGTAACACTTCTGCCAGTGAGGTGTCTGTACCATGAAAATTACCCACAAAAATGTGTCCAAAGCCAGATTGTCTATTTCTAACACACATGGGTGCTGTATATTCAATTGATTCAAACAGTACTGTTTAAACACTTAATAAAGAGCAGCATTCAAGAGTGTATTGCAGCAGACTAACATGGGCTGTACTGTTATTATAGTTGTATCTACACCCATATGCATGATGCATGTATGGGACATAGTAGAGCTACTATGACAAGCGAAGCTACTGTGTGATGACATGGATAGTGAGACATGAAATGCTGAAAATTGTGGTGCAGCCTGATGTATACTGCAAGCACATCCCGATTATCTTTCTAAAGCAGGTCTTAGTTATGAATAGCAAAGTTCCTATTCAAGGATCAAGCCAAATGCATGCCTGGAAGCCACATTTAATTGCAGATGAAATATTGAAAAAATCTCACTTCTAGTCAATTCCCAATGCTATTCCTTTCTTGAAGGAAAGAATAACCACATGAAAAGTGATGTAAGCTTCAAAGAGGATGTTGCAGATGTCACTCCTGCATAATTACCCCTTGTTACTGTAGGAGAATAAAGATGTACAGCATTGCACGACCTGCATTGCACTGCAATGTGCAGGCTGCATTGTTCATCAGTCCTTTATATTTACCCCTTGTTATTTATTAAATGTAATTTTTCTTTTAAAAAAAATGAAACCACTCTAAAGAAAGAAATACAATAAAATATTTGGGGATTTAAAATACCGTTTGGATATTTAAAAAATGATATGGCACTTTCCTTTTGAGTGTGATGTGTTGTTACTATCATACCAAACCACAATATACAGGCTCTATGTTATTGATTTAAACTGGGGAAGGTTTCAATACTGTCAGCCTACAATGTATTCTTATTGTATGTACTTGTAGTAATGTTTTCATGGTTACTACAAAGTTAAATAGCGGTAATATTTAGATATGCCACTGTTCAGGAGCGCCCCCAGAAACCTTTCACATGTTATGCAAAACTGAACCACACCGACATCCCACCTCATGCTGATAACGACTCTGCATCACCATGCTGTAAAGTGTTTCAGCCTATCAGAGTGCCGCATTTTTGTTCTTTCCTGAGTTTCACAGCACCTACACTGTCACATTAGAAAACTGCAACCAAACTGCATCACCGTTTCCCTTTCTAAAAATGAATAAAGACAGCGTGCTGCCATCGAGACAGAACAGCAACTACAGTGACAGCCATATAGTCCACAACTGGGCAATTATCTGTTAATGATTAGGAAATGTATTATTAATTTTAATATAAAACACTGACAAAATTTAAATACAAATGAAACTTGTATAAATGTGCACTTACCATGCTCAATTCTGGAAGAGCATCAGAATTCAGATTATGCAATAGTAACGATAGGTTACGGATGTAACCCCGGTTCCCTTTCAATTCGAAGACGACCACCAAATAATACTTTTGGGATATGCCTGCCACAGGTCAGGTATTCACTGAGCATTTTATATCAAAGCTGCCGATAGGCCCCTCCGTGAAGTGACGACCTCGGTCCCGCCTACCGAGGGAATAAGTAGTCACTCCTTGGAGCGAGTGATGTGACCTTGCCTTGTCGTCTTCTCTTACATCCGTAACCTATCGTTCACTTTCAATTCGACCGCCAACCAATACTTTTGGAAAAGAATACCAAAGCTGTCGCGAGGGAGTGTGAGGAGATAGCATATGAGGGACGTCTCGCTACCACCAACTTTATGCCTTCATTAGGACGCTTGTGGCTAATCAAGGCATAGAGGAATCTACCACGTTAAGTCGGTAGAACCTGGTGAATGTATGCAGAGTAGCCCAGCTAGCCGCAGTAGAGATTTCAGTCAATGAGGCACCTCTAAAGAGGGCCCATGACGCAGCCACACCTCTGGTAGTGCGAGGCCACACTCCCAGGTGGGATTAGGCCGAAATTAGTATATGCAGTCAAAACTGTGTCCACAAGCCAGTGGGACAGTCGCTGCTTCGAGAGGGCTTGACCTAGGGTCCTTTCACCATGACAGACAAAGAGCTGGTCAGACTGACGCAGCGCTCTTGTCCTATCTACATAACCTCTCAATGCCCGCACTGGGCAGAGGGAATTCAGTCTCCTATCCTCCTCTGAATCAAAAGGAGGGGGATGGAAAGCCTCTAGTTCCACCAATTGGTTCAACTGAGAAGCCGTAATCACCTTAGGTAGGAATGCAGGGTTCGTGAGTAACAATAGCCTGTTCCCATTGTCCCAAACATGCATACAGGAACTGTGCACAGAAGGAGCCTGTAGCTCACTGACCCGCTTAGCAGAGGTGATAATAAATAAAAATAAAAAGGCTTTCTTCATAGAGAGATATTTCAGCTCTATGGCATGTATCGGATCAAACGGGGTCAACGTGAGAGCCTCCAATAGCACGTCTAGACTCCATTCGGGGAGGACGTCCTTCCTAAGAAGATGCAACCGCCGAGCACCCTTTAGAAAACGGGTCGCCAAAGTATGAGTGCCTGGGAACACTGAGTCAATAGGGACATAGCATGCTGATATGGCTGCTAGGTACAGCATAGAGTGGGACCTACATGCATCTAACAGATCCTACAGAAACTGTAAAATAGTTGCTATAGAGCAATAAATGGAAATACTTCCACTTATATCCGTACAACGCCCTTGTGGAGGGGGCCCTAGCATTCAGAAATGTACCAACGACTGCGTTTGAGAGCCCTAAGGTGGACAGATGGTCCCGTTCAGGGGTCAGACCCATGTTGGAGTGCCAGAGGGTGCCTTGCGCCTGACTGAGGAGATCCATGCTTAGAGGGATCTCCCAGGGCTGGCCCTGCAGCAGATTCTCCTGGGCCATCTAGGGGCCACCAGGAGAACTGTCACCTTGTCTCTCCGGACCTTCTCGAGGAAGGCGAGGAATAGCAGTAGTGGTGGGAATGCGTACAAAAGTGCGTCGACGCAATGGTGTGGAGTGTAGCCTACAGACAGTTGCAGTCTGGTCTGCGTGCAGTCAACCGGCCAATCAGTCAACCAGTGCAGCGCAAAGCTTACAGTAGAGTGGAGCAGTCCTCAGATGATACAGTCTGGATCGCGTGCAGTACACAACCAGTGCAGCGCGTAGCTTGCATCAGGGGAGGAACAGCCTACAGGCATGAGAAAAAGAGAGACAGAGAGAAAAAAAGAAAAAAAGAAAGAACGAAACTACTCAACAGTAGTACCAGGTACTACCATGCGTAATGGAGGGAGCACACGGTTGACGTTTCTTTTTTTTTACTGCAAATAACACACACAGACATTCAACAGCAAGCTGGAGTATAAGGGTTTTTTCTCTTTATTTCTGTGAACAGTGATAAATAGTAATCAACAACCTCTAGGGGTAGACTAGGCCGTGCACAGCGAGCCAAGGTGGCCCAGAGTACTCAACACAACAGCGGGCGCAGCAGAGCTGGGTCTCACTGGAGGAAAACGTCTCTCTCTCTGGTATTTTTTAAAAGCTGCCAAGGGCAGTGGAAAATAGAAAACACAGGATGCATGCTGCAAAGTTAGTAAAGGCAGACTACAGTCGCTAGGCGATGTAGGCTGTTGAAAATAATTATTTTAAAATGGTGCGCCGTTGCTAGCAGTGTTTCGCTCAGGCTTCAGCTACCGAGTTCTGAGTCCAGGGAAGTGGCAAGCCGACTTCCAGCAATAAAATTGACAAAGAACTCACAGAAAACTCGGGAGAGAAGGGCTCTTAAAAAGAGACAATCAACAACTAGAAAGAGGTTAGTTTATGCCCAGCTTATCTACCTGGTTGTGAGAAGCAAAAGAGGATTTGAGCTCCGCAGAGTGACTACTTATTCCCTCGGTAGGCGAGACCGAGGACTTCACTCCATGGAGGGGCCTATCGGCAGCTTTGATATAAAATGCTCAGTGAATACCTGACCCTTGGCAGGCATGTCCCAAAAGTATTGTTTGGTGGTCATCTTCGAACTGAAAGGGAACATTCAATGCTGCCAATGGATTTCAGCACTTAAAGCTCATAAAAAATTAACATTAAAGCAATGCCAAGTTTGCATTCATATGACATGCATATGATGAACTCAGTGATACAAATTTACTTGACTTACTAATTGTGTTAAAATAACCCCTATTAATTGTATATGAGTCTTGCTACTTAAAGGTACAGTATATGACAGGACTATATTAAATGGAATAGAAAGCAATATTAAGATGGTCCACGTAAGCCAGGCAGGTTTATTTCCTTGTACTGCAATGTGTTAAATCTGACCCACATGCCAACATTTGTCATTGTGATTTGCGTGTTTCATCTGAAACCTATTCACAGGAAGTTCACATGAGAATAATTTGATGAATAAGCAATGGATACTTAAAAAACGGTTCTCTAAAGCATAACAGCCCAATTTATCAACAACTGTCACCACTAATATAGACCAACATTTATCACGACAAACAGCTAAACTCCCATGAAACAAACATTGACTGATGTATTTATTGTAGTTATATCCTTCTGCTATTCTGTGTGAGATCTTGTGCTCATGGTTCAAGTAATCAGACCCATCTGTGTGTAGTGGATCCAGGAGCTTTCAATTCATTTAGATGAAGGTTATGTTTATAAACAGTTGTACTGCATTCCTTGTAAGATGACATGTTCAGTCTTGGGAAAACCGTGACCTAAACTGTAGCCTTTCTCTATTTATAGGGTTATTATAGTTCCAAAAATAATACTGGATTTGATTTCAGCTACGTGAAAAGTTTTGTCAAACTATAACTACAGTAAAAATCTCCGAATGTTACCACAATTGTACTCCTTCGCTTTTATCACATAAAGCTAATGATTCAGTGAAGCAGGGACTCACTTAAGCATCCCTTCATTTTCTTGTTGATTTAACTATCGGGTATTCAATTACTATGTATTAGAGGTCATGTTTTTATTTATTTTATGGGCATGATAAACATGTACTGTATAAACTACAGTATAATTAAAGTTCTTAACAAAATTCGAGTGGTTTTATTAAGCCTTCTTTTATAGCAACATAACCTTGTGTTTCTAGTGAGTACTTGGATCATAAGCTTACCTATTCCTATTATCACAATTTAACATGAATAAAAAGCCTATTACTCCTAACTTGTACAGCAGCACGTGGTTTTGCTGTTTAAAATGCATTAAAGTGCTCCTAGTACCAATTGGGCAGTGGAGATTATAAAATTCAGGTCCACGTTTTAAATACATGGCCACATCTACATGTTCTGTAATATTTAAGGGTTTAGTATCAGTGCTCCTCAAATTAAGCCTAAGCACACTAGGCCTATTATTAAACTAAATTACAATCCAGTTACAGCATACCTAGTTGGTTAATTTAAATTAGAACACACTTTTTATGGTCATAGACCACCGCTGGCTATGGAAAAGGAAAACTGAAGTGAACATAACAGGTTCTTAGTGGGATTTGGCCAGGTTAAATCAGCAGTACTGATATGCATGACAGAAAGTGGATATCTATACCTAAGTGACTGTAGAGGGCGCTGCGCCATGCATGTATTGTCCGGGATGGGACCATGCTGGGGGGGGTTAGAATAGGGGGAGAGAGGAAGTAGCTAGGTGAGGGTTAATGAAGGGGAAAGGGAGGGTGTGTGTGTGTGTGTTTGTGTGTGTGTGTGTCTGTGGGGAAGGTTCGTGAGTTTATAGCAGTCCAGTCGGATCACCCCCCATGGTTGCCAGGCAGCCAGGGAGAGTGATGTGCTGCAGTGATTGGTGAGAGAGTGGGTCGGGGGGTGGGCTTAGGCTGGGAGGGTATAAGGCAGGGGAATATGTCAGAGCAGGAGAGTGATGAATGAGAATGATTGAGAGCAGACAGAAAAGTACAATTGCAGAAAATAAGCCTATCAGTGTCGCCACTATATATATATTGTGAGGGAAATAGGCGATATTCCTTTAAGGAATGGCGGCCACAACAAAAAACTACACGGCCCAGACTGCCTAGCGCCAGGGTTAACTATGGGGTGGGGTTAGGCAGTATAAAAGAGAGCAGAGCAGAGCAATTGGGGTGTTGTTTGGGCAAGCACTGCCTGATTGCTTTGCTGCATACCGGAGTTTGCTGGAGTTCCTGCTGTTATTTTGTTTTGTAAGTACTTCTGACACACTGTAGTTAGTTTTGAAAAGTATAGTTTAGTTCGAAGAACCGTTTTGTGCATTCGCTTTGTTTATTTATTACTTTCCTGTAAAAATACAGCCATGTTCAAACGTTGTGTGTTTATTTTGTTTGCCTGTGTTATTTACCGCGGTGAGGCGGAAAAGCCAAGGTCCGCTGGGCTGGAGCGAACCTGTGAAAACCTTTTGTTTGTGTTGTGTGAAGAACGGGAAAAGAAAACAAGGACACCACGACTGTAGAGGGGGACTGTGAATTGGTTCAGCACTTTGTGTATTGTTTATACCACACTCATCACCCAGTGCCTCACTGTTCCTGGAGAGGGGGAGCCAATTTCCCCCAACCTACCTGTGCCTCACTGTTCCTGGAGGGTGAGCCTTTTCCCTAACTTGCCAGTGCTCTACTGTTCCTGGAGGGGGGAACCATTTCCCCAACTTGCCTTCCCTGACCTGTGTTCCTGGACACGTCATCCAGGGGAGCCTCCAACCTCCCCTTACCTGAGAGGCCGACGAGGGGGAGCCAGTGTCCGGGACCAGTGTTACTGTCTCCTCTTCATCACCTACAGTTAACTAGGGTCGAAGAAGTGAGCTAGTTACTAGCCCGTACAGGGCGTGTCCTGACGATAAACGTGCTGTTTGTAAATAAAAAGCAACTTACCTGTGAATGCAGCATGTCCATCTGATTCATACCTGGGGAAAAAGCACACCCTAGTGGCGAGTACGAGTAGCCTCTTTCACAATATATATTTATATTCTTAGACACAAATACTAATCGATTCAGATTTAAACAGTGAGAGAAAGTATCATGTCAGGGTTTGCATGACCATGTTTGTTTTACTGTTAAGAAACAAGCCTGCGGTAGTCTGTTTATTTTGATGTGCCTGCAGTTTTGTATAAAATGAAACGAATAAAACTTTGCCCTTTTTTTCAAAATAACCTACTTTATTATTATTTATTTCTTAGCAGACACCCTTAGCCAGGGCGACTTACAATTGTTACAAGATATCACATTATTTTTTTACATGCAATTACCGATTTATACAGTTGGGTTTTTACTGGAGCAATTTAGGTAAAGTACCTTGCTCAAGGGTACAGCAGCAGTGTTCCCCACCTGGGATTGAACCCACAACCCTCCGGTCAAGAGTCCAGAGCCCTAACCACTACTCCACACTGCTGTATTCCTATATATATATATACTTCCTTTAAAGCTTGGAAGACGTAGGAACAAGAGTGCCTTATGTTTCTTCTTACTGTTTTAGCGTTTAGAAATAAAAAGAACGACTCTTTCAGACAAACTTTGAGTTCAAATATAAATATTTGCTGGAGTAAAAAGAAAGGCTCATTAAGTCAATGAAGGGTCTTTATGCACAGGTCTATTCGTCCAACATTAGTCTA
This sequence comes from Acipenser oxyrinchus oxyrinchus, assembly GCA_030684275.1. NCBI lineage: Eukaryota > Metazoa > Chordata > Actinopteri > Acipenseriformes > Acipenseridae > Acipenser > Acipenser oxyrinchus. The sequence continues at coordinate 94,212,850 of CM060249.1, forward strand.
GTGGCCCCCCGACTTTTTTATCCGTGAAGGCACCTCTGAATTATCACTGTATTGTTGCAAGTGGTGAAGATTAATTTTGATCTATGATATCACAAATTAAGTGTAGTCCCCGGGCACTGTAAGTGGGAGACAGGATGAAGAACTCCACTTTAATTGCATGAAACCTGCGCTGTGTTCCAAACCAAGACATTTTTAATTACCGATAGTATTTATTTTAGCTCATCTTATGTCAGGTTTAGTACATGCATTAGCTCTCTAGCGGATTGTCTGGCTTGTATCATAAATGAAGGATTCTTTACTTAATCAGTGAGATTCCTAGAAAATAAGTCATCAGAGGCACTTTACCATCTCCCAAGAGATGGCAGGCACTAAGCAGTACAGCAAATACTGGCAATGTTTCTGAGGAAAGTTTCTTTTTACTCCTGATACAAAACAATATATAAAATAAATGAAATAAAAAGCCACATTTATTTAGAAAAAAAAAATGTATTCCTTGTTTTGAATTACTGCCGATTTTTGTGCCCCATTTTATAAAAACCTTAAAAAAAAATAAAAAAATGAGCTGGTCTTGTTGCTATGGGAATATACTGTATATGCTACATAAGCATATGGAGAGATTGTATAAGTGAATGCATTAATGTAAATAAAAAGTTTGATAGCTTTACAGTACTTGGGAAAAGTTTTTTTTTCTAACTAACTAATAAAACATTGTGGTTGGCATCTTATATTTATCTTTTAAGCTTTTCATTTATCTTTTAAATCACTTTTAGTTACAGAGACAATTATTTCCATCACTGCATGTTTTTAAACAATGGTTATGTGAAAACGCAATCTATTGGAAATTCATTAACAGTAGCTGTCTTCTATTTTCTGATAAATGGCCTTAATAGAGAGGTTTTTAAAAAATCAGATTAGGGGAATGATGAATTTTGTGGGAATAATGTATTTTTTTGTAGTTCTGCCAGACAGGAATAGTTCTTTAAATACTGATTATATGAAAATAGAGATTTTCATGTAGGATTAATGATTACAGGACCTGTGTCAGCCAAGCAATGTGTAATAGATACATCTGCCAGGAGCATTAAATCCGTATTCTAGTTTGGGATATTCCAAAGGGACACAGACAATCTCTTCTTAGTGAACCTTTGAAGTTGATCCAGACCAGATAAGTGAATGTGTGCAAGTGATGGGTGGTGCTTCCAGACATTCAGAGGCGCGGGCACTAGGGGTGCTGGGGGTGCACCTGCAATGATAAACCCTGCCAGTTTCATGACTCACGAGAGTCTGTTAGTAATTGGACACATAATGTACTGCATATGAAAAATTCTGGCTTGTGAGGCTGGATTAAAAAAATATATAATATAGAGGGGTGGCTAAACATTGCTGATCAGAGCTGATACAAAAATGGGCATTGCAGGGTTAACTGTTTAAAGAGGCAGTATCCAAATAAACTCTTGGTTGCTACAAATTATGGGTTTTGGGAACTCTCCGTTGTTGTCTTTTTTCAAGTCCTTGAGACAAGCTATTATTATTCAACAAAGTAAAGGTAATCTAGCCTACAACCATAATTAAGAGGATAGTATACTTCTAAATATATAAATATCAATGATTAAATTGTCAGTAAAATACATGTTTTCTTCCCTTCTGCTTTTGCCATGCTACTAACACAGGTGTCTGAGCAGTTCCACTTCTTTTATTGAAATAAAAGTGGGTCTGATTGCAACTTCAGTTCCCCAAAATTTCAGGAATTGTTTTATTTGATGCTGCATAAGAGAAACTGTAAACTGGGAACCCACACAATTTCTGCAACTTCTCAGAACACACCTGTCTCCTTAGTTTTCTATTTAAAAATACAAACTAGCAGTGTTTTGAATTAAAAACCCCTTTTGATCAACAATGCAAATATATATGTCAAAGAGAATACAAACTTTGCACTTCTCTGCTTGTTAATATCTAGTACTATTGTATAGTTGTAATATTACACAAATTATTAGAATCATGCGTTCTGGTACAGGCAGACTTTACCTTATACAGAACAAAAACATAAACATAGCATTTACACTGTGCCTTGGTAAATATTACAGGCATGACCTCCAAATGAAGCAATAGAACCCCCTACCCCTGTTAGGGTATACAAGCTAAGACATACTGGATCATAGTGAGAATGCTGAAAAGAGAGAATTGGTCCGGTGTTCTGTTACCTTGAGTGTTTAACCATGTGAATGACCTCCGTGTTTGTGAGTTACAGGGTGGACAGACAGCAATAAACTCTCCTTTGAATTTTGAGTTAGTGTGTGTAATTTGTATTGATTATGTAGGTGGCTTCTGAAGAATTCTGTGCAGTCAATGTTTGTTGTAATCATCTGTCCTGTGCTAAGATGGTGAGGTAATCAGCGATGAGCTCATTTCCTTTTTTTGGAACACCTGTTCAAAGCCGATCACATGAAACACAATGCAAAGTAATATAATTGCAGGTTCTCATCAGGAGTGTTCATATTTGCATCTCTTTGAGACAATGAAGTCACCAGTGAAATGTAAATATATTACATCATCTGTGGTTGCTGAGAATACACTGCACTGGACAAACATGAAAGGAGGGAGCAGTTCATTTAAAGCAAAGGTACCATATGCATTCTTTAACAAAACATATCTTTTTTATTCCTGTTGAAAGCTCTAATTCTTCTCACAATACAACCCTGCCAAACTCTTTGCACCACTTTGGGAAAGTGTCCAAAAAAAATCAGGGGAAGTTTGGATTGGCAGCCAATGCAGACTCTAAATGAATATGGAAACGCAGTTTCAGGGGCAAGCAGGATTTTCAACCCAGGTTGAGTGGTGCATGGAAACGGGGTATGGCGGCGCAATAGCTATACGTTAATTCAGGTGTTAATTCAGGCTTAAAACCAGTTTAACTGCTTGATAGATATCACATTGGCAAGTGAATGAAATAATTACCAAGATACTCAAAGTGCTTTAATAATATTTCAATAATCTTAGGTTGATAAATAATATATTGCAATGATTACCAATATAGACATGGTTTCCAATCAGTACAGTATGGCACTGATCATGATCATGAATAAAAGCAATTGTACCATAGTACTGGGTAGTCTCGGAGGTGCAGCTTGTGTTTTCTGTGAGCATTTCAGTTGTGCTATTTCTTATTAAATAAAAACATATATATGTATAGTAATATTACATGTATTTGTATTATTCATACATAGTGAACTATTATTTTCCTAGAAACTGGAGAATATAACAGCCCTAAAACTAAGCCTGTACTTAACGATAATGTTTTGAAATCAGAACTGTAATAAATAACAGCCTGCATACAAAGATGCAGTGCATTATAGTAAATAAGACTTCCTAAACTGTACATATAAGGCAACAGTTCCATCCTCTGGGTTCGTGTGACATTGACTCAAACTATTTTGTGGTTTGTGGTAGAGTATTGATTTTGTCTTGTATAGTCTTCTAATTCCGCAACACACTCAGTTAAGACACGTCCGTTTTTTTAAGTGTTTTGCTCAAAGTTATCTAAAATGCCTCATTCACAATATGGTATATATTGTCTATTGCAACAATTTAACAGTAATACATTGCCTGATATGTACAGTACACTTCAACATATTTCATTCTTAAACTCCACAATCCATTTGCAGGTAATTTACAGTATATCATCCTTGTACAGAAGTCATTCTAACCCACATTATATACACCCCAATATAGCAATGCCTGTAATTAGCCATAAAATATAGCAGTACATACTATACTGTGTAGATGTGAAAGGAGGACATTTACAGAATACCTCTGATCAGAAAAGTAATGCAAAACTAAGATATGAATTGAATGATATCTTAGTCATTATCAAATTTATATGCTGCTGCCATGCTTGCATAAGAAAAATATTATTGGTCTATGTAACAGGGCAAGATCTGTGCTGGCTCTCTGATGCGTGCATGATCCTGCAGGAGGAGCTTGGGAAGGGTCCGCCTGTCAATCATGGCAGTGACACGGAGAGGTTGGGTGAAGGCTCTGTCTCTCTCTCTCTGAGTGGTTGGGAGGCTGGCCTTGAGGGGTGCTCGACCCATACAAATAATGCTCTGCTATTCCTCAGCTCTGCCCCTTTAGGAAGCATAACACCGGGAGCTCTGGTTGGAAACTGCGGTCCACATCCTACGAAAACACCAGTGTCTGGAGCGAAGAGGAGAGACAGACAGGCAAGACAGCCGTGAATAGAAGACCAGGCGGTCTGAAATAGTTAACGGGGAAACCCTGGGCAACCCCATAAAGTATAGCTAAGGAATAGCAGAGCACAGGCTGAAGACCCAAGCTGTACAGGTAGCGACGGTGGGGGAACACTGCAAAAGCAGCAACTTTTATTCGTAGTTTTGTTACTGTGTTTTATTTTCCCTTTTTGCTTTCGCTTTTTGCTTGTATTATTATTTTGACGCACCTGCGTGTGTGTGTGCGTTAATCATTGGCTCCTCGTTTACCATTGATGGTATTTGAGTGAGCCAGCAGTGCAGTGCCACCTTGTGGTAGAATTAATAAAATACACCCCTGCGGGGTGTGCAAAACCTTTACCGCTGTGTTGTGTCCAGTGAATTTCACCACCCACTCACACATGGTGTTAGCAGTGGGATTCACTTGCACTGCCCACTTACAGCAGTGCAAGCCATGGATGCAGTACAGTTTGCAGTTATGATGGACCTCTTACAACACTGCCTGTTAAACTGGTACTGATAAGGTACCATGGTGCTCCATTTGGTATTGGTTGATATCATTGGTGTGTCAAAATATGAAAATATTTCTACTGTGGGGACATTATACAAATAAGTAATACAATGGTGCTGGTACCCTGATAGGATAGGCCAAAGCTGGATATTTTAAAGTTTTTTCTTTTTTACAACATTGGGCTATCACCCTGGATTGTATCAGCCACTTATTTTTAGGGGTAACCTTGCAGTATATAGAGGTGGCTGATGCCTTCAGTGCTGTGAGATGCTCTAATAAAATCTAGCTGTGGCTGGGCATACAGTGCCTTGAAAAGGTCTTCACACCCTTGAACATTTTTCACATTCTGCTGCCTAAAAAATACAATTCAAAATGCATTAAAGTAGGAGTTTGTTTCACTGATCTACACAACATCATCGACACTTTCAAAATGAAAGAACAATTATAGAAATATTCAAAAAGTAATTAAACATAAAAAACCAAAAAGTCTTGATGGCATATCTTCACACTCCTTGAGTCAATACTCAGTGCAAGCCACTTTTGCAGCAATAACAGCCATGAGTCATTTTGGATAAGTGTCTACCAACTTAGCACAGCGTGATGGTGCAGTTTTTGCCCATTCTTCTTGGCAGAATAGCTCAAGCTCTTTCAAGTTATTATTATTATTATTTATTTATTAGCAGACGCCCTTATCCAGGGCGACTTACAATTGCTACAAGATATCACATTATTTTTACATACAATTACCCATTTATACAGTTGGGTTTTTACTGGAGCAATCTAGGTAAAGTACCTTGCTCAAGGGTACAGCAGCAGTGTCCCCCACCTGGGATTGAACTCACGACCCTCCAGTCAAGAGTCCAGAGCCCTAACCACTACTCCACACTGGGGATCGTCTGTGGACTGCAGTCTTCAAGTCTTGCCACAGATTTTCTATAGGATTCAGGTCTGGGCTTTGACTAGGCCACTCGAGGACATTCACTTTCTTCTTGCTGAGCCACTCCATTGTTGATTTTGCTTTGTGCTTAGGATCATTGTCCTGCTGAAAGGTGAATCTTCTCCCTAGTCCCAGGTCTCTGGCAGACTGGAACAAGTTTTCCTCCAGGATCTGCCTATACTTTGCACCATCCATCTTTCCCTCGATCTTCACAAGCCTCCCTGTCCCCGCTGCTGCAAAGCATCCCCAAAACGTAATGCTTCCACCACCATGCTTTACTGTAGGAATGGTGTTAGCAGGGTGATGTGCCGTGTTTGGTTTACGCCACACATATCGCTTAGCATTCAGACCAAAAAGTTCCACTTTGCGCTCATCAGACCACAAAACCTTCTTCCACATGCATGCAGTGTCCCCTAAGTGTTTCTTTACAAAAGCTATGCGGCACATCATATGGCTTTTTTTCAGCAGTGGCTTCCTTCTTGCCACCCTCACATACAGGCCATGTTTGTGGAGTAATCTTAGGCCTCACAGTAACCTCCCTCAGCAGTTTCCTTAAGCCACGGCTACTGACTTTGGAGGGACGGCCTGATCGAGGCAGTGTCTTAGTGGTGCAAACTGTTTTCACTTTACAATGATGGACCTGACAGTGCCCTAAGGGATATTCAAAGACTTTGAAAGTTTCTTATAGCCTTCCCCCAATCTGTACCTTTCAATAACTTTATAACGGAGTTCTTTTGGCAGCTCCTTGTTCGGCATGTTTTGCCATTTGCTTCAAATTCAATCAAATTCAATTATGCAATCAAGACTTTTTGGTTTTTTATTTTTAATTACTTTTTGAATATTTCTATAATTGTTCTTTCACGTTGAAAGTGTAGATGATGTTGTGGAGATCAGTGAAACAAACTCCTACTTTAATGCATTTTGAATTGTATTTTTAGGCAATAGAATGTGAAAAATGTTCAAGGGTGTGAAGGCTTATTCAAAGCACTGTAGGATGGTCATATGAGGCAATGACAAATTAGATAGAAAAGGGCTGAACTAGTGATGACACAATGGCAGTGGTGAATGCAAAACTGTGACAACACTGGGAAGAGACCTACACCCTCCAAGCTTGGAATGCATTTACACATGTTTTGGAATATGTTTTTTTTTTTCCAATGTATTTATGATCTGTCAATCATGATCCAGGGGCTGGTGTGGTATCTGTTTCTGAATCACTGTTCAGCTGGTTATGTTGCTATGGTAACTCACTCTGCCTGCTTATGCTTATTCTACCCAGCTGGACTCCTCTAGGTAAACCTTTTGTAAATAATAATAATGCTAAATTGTTCAAACTGCAGAGTTCAAATCCCTTAACCTCTAGAGACTTATGACATAGTTGGCTTTCCAGAACCAAGCAACAGCAATGCAATGTCTTTGTATTAACAAAGCCTCCAGCATCTGCTGCATTACATTTTGTACAGTGTGGTGACAGCATGCATTTAGAGTGGTACCTGTGCGCAGTGTAGTGAAAAGAGATGACAGGGAAACCAGACCTGAACATTTACAACAGCAACCTGACCGAGAAGGATTATAATATGTGACATAACAATCGAAGAATCGCTTTTCTGGATCATTCCTTTATTTTAATGAAATCTGTTATTCCATATGTCGAGGTGTTATCCATTCAGATCAATCCATGTTGTGATAAAGGTGTGAAGCAGATGTTGTAAAATAATATATTATATAAGGGAACTGACTCTTTAATAGAAGCCCTATATAGTATAGAAATCACACATTTTGCAAACTCATAGTTGCAATTTAAAACATTCTAGCCCTACAGAACTTGTGGCTTAAGCAACACTATAAAATGGCATATCAAACCCATCACTCAATTATTAAGACTGCCTCATGTCAATAACAAGCAGATGAGCCATTAAGTGTTGTCAATGTCTCATAAGATTGCAGGGTACGTAAGCGTCTTCTTGATGTTAAATGAGAAATAATACATAATAAAACTGGCATGATTTTTACTATTACAAATGTAAATAGAAGCAGAGGAGGAATTACCCACATACATATGCCTGGTGTATCTTTTATCCTTAAATTGAATCATGTCATTATGTTTCCATTGTTTCAAGATATGTAGAAATAATTGTATGTGTATTGTTATACAAGTTCAATGTTACTGTAGATGTTTACAGGAAGTTAAAACAAGTTCAACTGATTAATGTAGGATAGCAACAAAAATGCTTTGCTGGCATCATTATATTAGCTACTGAACCATTTTATTCCATTTATGGTATTGCCCCATGGCTCCATTGGTATTCCCAATAAAACATAAGGTGTTCATTGCTGATATTTATATAGAGCTTGATGAAGTCATGAACAAATGCTGCAACCAGTATCATGGAAATGCCTATTTTTTTTTTTTTTTATATAACAATATAAACTATGTAGCTTCCATTATCAATATTGGAGAACCCAGAGCCAGTAAGAATGATGGCAAACACCATGCATACGTAAGCTTTATAGGTGTTTCTTGTAAAATGTTGTATTCAAAAAGAATTCCCCTTTTCCATGGTTCTTCTTTTTTGTGTTTGTTTCCCTGAGCTTAAAAGAGTCGGTTACATTCATACACCCTGTTGATGTAAGTAATAGCCAGACAGTGACTGTTTAGTCACTGTACGTAACAGAGAAGCCCGAAAGCTTCATAAATGGTGGAAGCCTAAGTGTGTCTTCAGCTAAAACTAAACAGAATGGCAAGCCAACAATGTCTGGTTCCTGAGTGTGTATAACAGTCTATAGAAGAACAGACATCCAAGAATCACACAGTATTTTATTATTTTATTGTGAAATTGAACATGATAGTGGGACACTGTAGCTTTAATTGAAAATACATACTTTCTTGGACTACAGATATGTCTTGTGTGTTTTTGTTTTAGCAAAGCAGGAAATTATTGAGGAAACACTGGAGTGCAACAAACTACATTAGAAGTCTGCAAAAAAAAGTGTTTATTGAGGGTGAAGTGATTGCCTGCCACCCACAGGCAGTGCCCTCGGTCACATGAGAGTGTTTGTTTTGAAATACAATCGTTTGTTTGTTTTAGTCTACCAGTAACAGCACTCATGCTTTATCAGAAATAAATCAACGAGGCTTTGATTAAACTGGTGCTAAATAAAACACAGAACAGTGGTGGACTAGGGGGAGGAGGAGAGACAAATGTAGTCCAGGAGGGGCTAAAGAACTACATCCCCCAGAATGCCACGGGAGGGAGCCAGAATGAGACTCACCTGGCTCTAATAATTAATGTGTCACCTGCCTGTGATTAAGCAGGCAGGTATAAAAGAAGTTCACAAATGTTTGTTCAGGGCAGTCTGCAGTCGGTGTGAAGACAAGAGGCTGTCATTTTGAAGAGACCTGTGTGGTTTAATAAAAGAAAAAAAAGGTAGTGTGTAAACTTTTTTGTTTGTGTTTGTTTTTATAACCTGAATATAAAGTGTTTTTGTGCCTGGTAAACATCTTAGCTGTCCATAGTGTTAGTTTAGAAGAATTCACTTAAAGTGTTAGTTAGTACGCCACGTGGGAGTTAGTTTTTGCTTTGTTTATTTCTTTTATTTCTGTAAATAATAAAATTGCACGAAAGTGCTTAAAAACCTTTCATTTCTGTGTCTGGGTCTGCATAAAAAGGGCAATCGAACCTTAAAATCAGTGAAATCTTTCACATATGGTGGCAGCGGAAAAAAGCCCTACGGACCCAGTAGAAATAAAAATGGACATAAAGGGAATGATCAAAGCCACGGCAGCACAAAAAGAGGCCAACCAGGTATGAAGACAAGAGAGGGGGTTGCCAGAACCGATGGTGTCGGAGCTGGAGCTGCTGCTGGAAAGAGTGGTGTGACCTGCACCACAGCAAGAGCTGCAGCCTCCGGAGCAAGATTTACCGCCGCAGGAGCAAGAGTCATCGGGGGTGGAGCAAAAACCGCCAGCAGCAGAGCAAGAATCGCCTGTGGTGGAGCAGCAGTGCTGCCATTGGCTACAGAGAAGGGGGAGGAGATGAGGAGCCCACCTCCACTACAGCCCCAACTACCACCCCTGAGATTCAGTCTGGTGCCTCTGGGTACGGTCTCTTGCCCCATACTTCCGGACACCCTTAAGTTAATTGAGAGCTTAAGGAAGAAGGAAAACCAGAAGACTGCTGCCCTCGAGGGCTTGAGTTTGACCCCCCCCTGGGTTAAAACATACCATTGTGATACTATTGGTATGCAAATGGATACATTGTGGGGCCAATCTACTAATGGCTTATAGCATTGCTACCCTATACAGAACCATCGTAGTCCCATTGCTTTGCTAAGTCAAGATACTTTGGCGAAGCGCACATAGGCATACAAATTAAGCTAACAAAAGAATGGTATAAACAGGAAATAGTTTAGTACGGCAAATATGGGAGTTTCAGATATCTTTTCTTTTAAAACGTACATCCTACTGTAATTGATGAGGTCAACAAGAACCATCCAGACTTTTTCTTAGCATAAAATACTGCTCTCCAGGCAGAACATAAATGGCAGAACTAATGGTCACATTGTAGCCTTTATATGCATTGATTTTCCAGCTGGGGAAACACAGAAGGAGAAAACGGTCAAGTGCAAAATAGTTACATTATACATAGGCTGGATATTAGTTGGGGGATTAGAAGGTGCTGCGCTTGCCTCTGAGCCAAAGGGTCATGACAGAAGTCGCGCTGCCGTTCTGACATATTTCCCCAAGGAATTTTTTTTTTGCATACCCTCATCATGGTTTCCATGAAAATGAACACACTTGCTACTCCTGTTAATATCCTCATCTCAGACGGCACTTTGGAAGAAACAAGCGTAGCCCCAAGGAAGTCAACACATGCAGGCAGGGATTTTTCTCAGACTATTACAAAAAAAAAATTGGTTTCACCCATTTCAACTATCCACCGCCTTCAAATGATACTTGATACTTCTAAAAAAAAAAAAATGTAGTGATCTCATCTGTGTACTATTTCTAGATAGTGAAGACTATTACAGTTGAGTAACAGAGTACATTTTTTTCAAGCAGTGTTATTTAGTGGTTGTATCATTCATGACTGTATGCACGCTGGTGTTAATGTGGGCAGCCAGACACATCCACTGAGAGCCCAGTTTTTGCCATATAAGGCAATCCACTTTTGTATTTGTTTACAATACTGAGTTTGATTGGAGCGATACGCTGGTGAGAAGGCTGGTAAATCCCCAGAGGACATGTGGAGAAACTACACATCTGTGTTAAAAAAAAAAAAAAAAGCATAGGAACACACATTCCATTAGGCTGTAAATATTGACTCAGCAGTGAACAACTTGCTTTTGTTTGCAGTGCAATAGAAACACTAGAGATTTGTAGGCTCAATGGCTGTTGCAGATTAAGCTGATTCCTGATAAGTGAGCAGTTTGTTTACCAGTTCTTTCATGCAAACTAAATCATGAATGTGGCTTATATCGAAGGTGGAGTATCTGTGTAAAGGATAAAGGATGTTATGTTCATACCTTAGCAGCATACCCAACATTTCTCGCACATTCTTAATCTTTGTCTGCAGGGCAAAAATCTGCAGTTAGAGTGGATTTTGCCTGCTCCAAAAACACACAGAGGATATGCATTGTAAATATTTATCAGTCAATAAACAGCTCTTGCTGCCTCGGATTGGAAAACAAACTAAACAAGAACAATGCCTGTAATTTAAGTGAATGCACAAACAAAGCTTTGCATAATGATATACAGGTATTGTTTAGCTGATTCCATTTTTGTCGATCCATTTGATTTCAAGAGAACCCAGCCAGTTTCACTTTCAAGGGAATTGTAATGAATCCATCATCCAATAAACAGGCTGTGTTTCAGCTCAATCTTAATAGTTTACAAGCTTCTCTTTAAGAAGTGTCCGCCCACATTTGCCAGTATCCAATCGGCTTCAGTATTAAGGTACTGCCTTGAATACACCCGTTCACATTCAAAATTATGTCACTACAGTGACACACCTGGAATCGCCCAGTAGCTATATTATTATTTGTTTATTTAGCAGACGCCTTTATCCAAGGCGACTTACAGAGACAAGGGTGTGTGAACTATGCATCAGCTGCAGAGTCACTTACAATTACGTCTCACCCGAAAGACGGAGCACAAGAAGGTTAAGTGACTTGCTCAGGGTCACACAATGAGTCAGTGGCTGAGGTGGGATTTGAACCGGGGACCGCCTGGTTAGAAGCCATTTTCTTTAACCACTGGACCACACAGCCTTATGGTACCATGCATTTTCCCAAGGTATAGTGATGATGGCTCCCCCATCTATTTGTGAACAAACTTGTTTAGGTATGTCTGTAATGTCCCATTCTATGCAAAGGACACACGCACAGACTTTGTAAAGCAGTTTCTGCTTAACATTTGTATGCAAGACACAAGAATATCAGCAGTTTATGCATTTAACCAGATTATATATCCATGAGTATATCCGCTTGCATTTGTAACTGTTTTAAATTAGTTCACACTGAGGTATTTTGTAGTATATTTTTGGATTGTTTAATAATACTGCTTACTGAGAATGGAAATGCTTTTTAATTATGCATACACAAAAGCAGTGATTATGAGACATAAAAGCAATAATTAAACAAAATAAAGCACTGTTAGATATAGTTAGAATTCATCCACGTTTACTGTAATGCTCTTCAATGGGTGGTTGTAAATGGTTAACCAAAGTTACACTGCAGACAGTTTTACAGCACAAGCATGTTAAGACAGGAACTGCACAGCAGTACATTTTGTTTGATTAGAATGATGCTGCGTGACCTTTTCATTGTTTAGTGGAAGCACTATGAAACCAGCTGGAGTCAATCCAAATGGAATATTTAATTCATAACAAACCACACAATGTTCTGTACTACAATCCCAAGAGAAGTTTACAAATAAATTGCCACATAATTGTTATTTTCTTTATTTTGCATAAACTGTATATATTTTCCAAAAAAGATATAAATGCCATTAAAGGAAATGTGTAATTTGATGCTATACTCTGAGGGTAGTTTTTATCAGTAACTCAGAGTCCTCTTGGCTAGAAATCTTCACCCTAACAACATTTTATAACAAGCCTGCATATCACATACATGTGAATACTGTGTAATTTCAGCATTACGGGAGCCAATCAAATCACATGAAAGTTGACAAAAGGTTTTTACATTCACAGCATTTTAAAAGTCAGAGTACAGCAACTGCATACATGTTTTGCCCTGTCTGGGGCTCATCAGTGCAGTGTAACTGTACTCTGACTAGTGAAAAGCTCAGGAGAGTAAGTAAATAAAAGTAGCTTTCAAGCTAAGGTGAGAAAAATCAATATATATATATATATATATACAGGCAGTGGACAAAAAAATGGAAACACATGGGTAAATGAAGGACACCAAGTATATTGAAAGCAAGGGCTTCCACACAGGTGTGGCTCAGGTGTTAATTAAGCAAATAACAACCCAGCATGCTTAGGGTCATGTATAAAAATGCTGGACAGACCTGGTTGCCTATAATTATGGCTAGCATGGCTGCAAGAGAAGACCTCAGTGACTTTGAAAGAGGGGTGATTGTTGGGGCGCGTTTGGCAGGAGCTTCAGTGACCAAGACAGCTCAACTTGCTGATGTTTTACAAGCAACGGTGTCTAAGGTGATGTCGGCATGGAACTCCGAGGGAAAGACATCATCAGCAAAGGGCAACAGTAGGCGGAAGCGCATACTCCAGGATTGTGATATCCGTGCATTAATTCGAAGTGCAAGGCAAAACAGGCGAGCAACTGCATATCAATTGACTGCAAATTTCAACCTGGGGTGCGAGCAGCCAGTTTCATCAAAAAACGGTCCGCCAAGAACTCCACAGAGCAGGATACCATAGTGGCCCAATGCCCTATTAAGTGACTTTACATTGGTGTTTCCATTTTTGTGTCCACTACCTGTATATATATATATATATATATATATATATATATATATATATATATATATATATATATATATATATATATAATGGGGTTTTTAATCTTGACATTTTCTATTGATAGATTAATCATCCACTCTAGGTGGTCGATTAATCACACCTGTTGCTATTGATATGAAATGGTATCGAAAGACAATTACAAGTAATACAAAGTATTAACATAATGCTATTTACTGTAAATGTTTGACAGTGCCAGCTAATGTTTAACATGCATATATTTCATTACATGTAATTTGACAGTTTGAAAATATTTGCTTACATGTAATTGGAAGTTAGTGAGTCATTTAAAATAGTAACTTAGTTTTGAGTTGCTGTTTGTGGTATTTTATGGCTTGGGAGGATTCGCACCTGACTCATTTTAATTTGTATTAAAGGGAGGGAGATATGGAGGGTTTTCTTTTTAATCAATGGTGCTAAGGATGGATTAAAAAGTGTAAAGTGCTTTAAAAAGCAAACAAAATGGGGGGCGGGGGGTAGGAGATGCATTTCTGATTGTTTGGAATGTCAAGGTGTATTTGATTCACTCATGTTTGCACATTTTTAATTGCATTTGAGTATAATAAAGTAATATTTAAAAGTTTAAAAAAACGCGTCCAGCATTGGACATTTCTTTAGCTTTCTTCAGCTTAAGTTTTATCGCTCCTAACGGCAAACACTAACTATATACACTGTATTCAGATCACTAAGTTTTTTAGACAAACATGTTCAATATTAATTCAATATTAATTTTCTGATACTGTTTGAAAGAAATACATTGAAAAAAACATACTTGTGACTAAGATAATACGATGAACTCGTAGTACTGCTGCGTACAGAAAGCACTGATGAGTAAATTTTACAAATTGCAGTCTTTTCTTCTACTTTTTGAGATGTGAAATATTGGGTATACCTTCCAGTTGCCCTTTTGCATTCATTTTTTATTCATTCTTTTTGTAATCGATCAAAGCCCACGTGTGTGCTCAATCTATTAATCATGAATTGATTAAAACCCCTAATATATGGAATGTATAAACCATGGTCGGTTCTCATGAAATTTACGCATGCCTGGGTGGTGGTTAGGCCCAAGGCCAGTGAACCCTGATTTTGGGATGGCAGCATGAACTTGCTGTCCACTGAGACAGTAATCTGATTGGATTATTCCTCGATAGTGTTTCATTCACTAGACAATATTTCCAAAAGCTACTCCTCTTCTATTAAATGAGAACATTCCATGTTAATGTAACAAAACTGAGAAATGAATACATTGTGAGATGACTTTTCACTTTCTTTATATTGTTTAAATTTAATTTATCAAATGATCAATGACTAAAGCCTAGTGAAAGTCTTTTTTATTGTTTTTTAATTGTTTGTTTCTTCTTTTAGGAATTGTGTTATTTTATTTAAATAAGTCTCTTTCAATAATTTTTATAGTAGTTTAGTTAGCCACATAATAGGGTATCCTGATTGACAGCAGGTATACACACAAAACAAAGGAGAATCAAAACAGACAGACTGTTAACACAGGCCTTACTAATACATACACATTACCTGTCACCTTTCCATTCACAGTGTGCAATCTGCCATGTCCTGCCGCACTTAGAGGTGAGCCCACCATAACAGCTGTAAATGGCTTATTTAGGTCAATAATTAACATAACGGTACTCATAAAATTACCAAGAGCATTTTTATTGTTCGCAGTTGATGTATTCCAGTTATGTTCAGCTCTGTACAAGTACATGAAACCAGTTGAGGAACGTGGAAGTTTAAAGAATAAGATGGTCTTGAAAAAGAATTGTTTTGTTTTGATGTATTTAGGTCTTCCTTTTGGAATGCAACATGCTTTACTGGAACTCCAGCACAGAGTACACGTGGACCTATAACTGCTTCAAAAATATGTGTAGCTTGGACTATGCCACTGCACTAATGATGACATCATATAACCGACCAATGCGATTTATTGTTTTATTTGTGTGCGCTGAAACATGAACATTCAAAACATTTCCTTAAGCAGTCATTGTAACCTGCTCAGTCATTCAGGGTAAGTATAATTATTACATGTTAAAACAAAGGTTCTTTTGCAATATGCTCTTTCATTTCCGTGGTATCTGCTACCAACACATGATGTGGTCACTGTACAGCTGGACATTTTGTATGAATAGATATTGCAATACTGATTAAATTAACTTGGTACAAAAGAAAAATGTTGCTTTCTAAGCCAACCGATTCTGATAGCCATTTAATACATGTCAGTAATTGATATCATTTCAAAAGAAAAAGCATTGTGGATCAAAGCTGGTGCCTTCCTTTAAAATATGAATCAATTCATGTGTCACTAGTTCTATACATTAGGGTGACTTTAATGTAAAAAGGAATCAATATAAAATGCATTTTTTAAACCTCCCTTAAATTTACTGGAATATATAACTGAGAGAGTACTTAAAATAAAAATGTGCTAAAAACTTGTAAGACTAAAAGCCTTGCTTGGCTTTTAGACAACTCTTTTTTTGCTGCCATACAAGAGTGGATGCACAGAGTGATTTCTATAACTTGCAACATATAGAAATCAGCATTAAATAAAAGAAAACACATTACATTACCCTAGAGTGATCTGGAATGAATGAACTGTAAAAAGAAAATGAAACTGAGAAGCAGTTACTGCATCACTGTTGTATAATTAGAAAAGCCTTTAAACAGTGTCCCAGTTTCACTTCCAAGTAGGCCTGTTATAAATTGTGAATAACACTGTTGAGAAATAATGGTTGTGAAATAATACAAAATGTTTTAGTAATGGATTTTTTTTTTATCATGGGTTTCGTCCCAGTCCTTACTCACTTCAGAGGGGTCCCAGCTAGAAAATTAGAACTGCAACCCACCCAAGTCACCCACATGTCGCGGGTCAGACCCGCAAACTGATATTAAAACCAGCAGACCCACCATGGTCATTGCACAACCGGCAAAATAAAACATAAGCTCAATCCTGGCTAAACTATTTTGGTGATGTTAAAAACTGAATTTAAATATCAACAAATGATTGTATGTAGACTCCATTCATTGATGGGTTCTTAATTCAAGTTGCAAATGATATCATTTTAAATTAACTAGTGTTGTTTTCTTTTTCATTTTTTGATTCAAAATGTAATTTTGATCATTTAGGTCAGATTAATCAATATCCCAAATTTTCTCGAGGAAGGGGATACCCTGCCCCCATCCCCACCACCCCACTCATCTGCAGATAATAGTCTGGACCAGCATTCGAGTTGATGAAACTTGGGACCTATGAACTGCTGATATAAACCTTTAAAAGGAAAAACCCAACTTTGTTGAGCCATGGAGCAGCCAGAAGAAGATGGATGCATTTGTGAGTGTTGATATAGGACTCATTGTCATTCATTCAGTGGAGAGCCAGGCCTGATAAAACAACAGTGTAATGCTGTTTCAAACAAACTATGGGCAGCAATTACTGACCAAGTCATCATTCATTGCATGCATTAGTCTTGTACAGTATGTTTAGAAATATAACTACATTTTTTTGTATCAGCAATTTTGCACACAGAGAATGTTTAACATGCATATATTTCATTACATGTAATTTGACAGTTTGAAAATATTTGCTTACATGTAATTGGAAGTTAGTGAGTCATTTAAAATAGTAACTTAGTTTTGAGTTGCTGTTTGTGGTATTTTATGGCTTGGGAGGATTCGCACCTGACTCCTTTTAATTTGTATTAAAGGGAGGGAGATATGGAGGGTTTTCTTTTTAATCAATGGTGCTAAGGATGGATTAAAAAGTGTAAAGTGCTTTAAAAAGCAAACAAAATGGGGGGCGGGGGGTAGGAGATGCATTTCTGATTGTTTGGAATGTCAAGGTGTATTTGATTCACTCATGTTTGCACATTTTTAATTGCATTTGAGTATAATAAAGTAATATTTAAAAGTTTAAAAAAACGCGTCCAGCATTGGACATTTCTTTAGCTTTCTTCAGCTTAAGTTTTATCGCTCCTAACGGCAAACACTAACTATATACACTGTATTCAGATCACTAAGTTTTTAGACAAACATGTTCAATATTAATTCAATATTAATTTTCTGATACTGTTTGAAAGAAATACATTGAAAAAACATACTTGTGACTAAGATAATACGATGAACTCAGTAGTACTGCTGCGTACAGAAAGCACTGATGAGTAAATTTTACAAATTGCAGTCTTTTCTTCTACTTTTGAGATGTGAAATATTGGGTATACCTTCCAGTTGCCCTTTGCATTCATTTTTATTCATTCTTTTGTAATCGATCAAAGCCCACGTGTGTGCTCAATCTATTAATCATGAATTGATTAAAACCCCTAATATATGGAATGTATAAACCATGGTCGGTTCTCATGAAATTTACACATGCCTGGGTGGTGGTTAGGCCCAAGGCCAGTGAACCCTGATTTTGGGATGGCAGCATGAACTTGCTGTCCACTGAGACAGTAATCTGATTGGATTATTCCTCGATAGTGTTTCATTCACTAGACAATATTTCCAAAAGCTACTCCTCTTCTATTAAATGAGAACATTCCATGTTAATGTAACAAAACTGAGAAATGAATACATTGTGAGATGACTTTTCACTTTCTTTATATTGTTTAAATTTAATTTATCAAATGATCAATGACTAAAGCCTAGTGAAAGTCTTTTTTATTGTTTTTTAATTGTTTGTTTCTTCTTTTAGGAATTGTGTTATTTTATTTAAATAAGTCTCTTTCAATAATTTTTATAGTAGTTTAGTTAGCCACATAATAGGGTATCCTGATTGACAGCAGGTATACACACAAAACAAAGGAGAATCATTTAAGCCCAATGCAAACAGGAAGCTTCTTCAATACATCTTCATCTTCTTGTCGGTTTTGACTTAAATAAAAAGCAGCAATGATGATGAGACCTGATCAGACAGCATGCCACTGTGGACATGACATCACTAGTGCACTGCCATGTCCCAAATACCCTGTCGTCATCAGCTGCCCAATCCGCCCATACAATAACAATGACAAAGAGGGTTAAAGTTTAGCAGATAGTGTTCTCAAGTTCAGTCATGTGTGTTTGTGCATCGTAAATTTGATGAATTGATGTGTTATTTATTTTTCAGTGTGAATACGTTTGAAATATACACCTAATGTTAAGTTTTGTAAATGCACTGTTTTAGTGTTTGTGTTAAATGTTTTAATAGTTGTGTTGGCAGTATTGGTAATTCAGCAATTGATATAAAACATGTTTTTGAAAACCTCAGCATTATCATGAAGCTTTCGGTTTCACCCAAGTATATGAATGAAACTGATTGAAAACACTTACATCAACTGTGGACAGGGAAAATAACTTACAAATAAACATTTAACATAGCAAGGGATACAATAACATGGGTGTGTTAGAAATTCCATTTGTATGAATAATAAAGGGCCACTGTACGCTTCCAACCAGTGAACAACAGAGATAAAGCAGTTATTGTTTTGTTAGGATTAGTGAGGGGGGTGGGAATTGAGGGTGTGTGGTAGAAAACTGACACAAATTAAGCAGATTTGTGCCTATAGAGGCTTTTTTATATCATTCAAACAATAGAAAGATTGTTATTGCAGTGCCATTTACTTCATATCAAATATATGAAATATTATTCATGACTTCTTTTCAACCCTACCTGCTGGTATAGACATGTTCTAGTACAGCATGATTACACAAGAAGGGATAACCAAATAACCACATCAGATGTCAAATACATTCTTATAATGAATTAGCATGGATTGGTAAAACTGATTACAATTTCAGTTATTTGCTATGGTGTTTAAAATGTACCGTACAGTTCCCCCGTTATTCCTAATGTTAAAATATAGAAACATAAACCCACTCTAATTTAGACATACCTACATGGTTGTTTTTGGAGGCTTCAATTTTGTTTATTACCAAGGGCATTTTGAAAAGGGCTGCATTCTGGAAAGAAATACAGTTGTAAAAAATATCTATCAGCAAGTCTAGATCTGTTCAAACTAGATGAGACATGGCTGTGCATGGCCTCAGGCTTGGAAGCATGTATTGAATAGGGAACAGGAATGGATGGTTTATTCTTCAGCAAATAGAAATGTATTTTTCGGGTTTGCATGCTATCAACCATTTGCAGGTGTGGTGATGAGAGTCGGGTGTTTCTGCAATCTAATACTATAATTGTCCTGAACACAAAAAAGGCTGGTCTGGGAACATCAACAGTGCCCAACCTTGGTAAACAGTTTAAACAAAGCTAAAATCAAAGAAAAACAGAAACAGGCATTTCTTCAGGACTGTGCTTCCTTTCCTTAATTATGATTCAAGATGAAACAGAGGATAAAGCTCTGTGAAACATTGCATAAGCTTGTTACTTCCTCTAGGTAAGTTGTGATCACATACTTTTCCTTTACTTGTAAAAATGGTTCCCAAAAATACTTTTTAAGATACTACCACTTAGGTAATGAAAAATGCATGAGCTTTTTAAATCACTTTTAAGTTATGAAATGAAATACATTCCTTGATGATTAATATAAATTGACTGAATCCATTAGCTGCAAGAAATAAGCAAATCACCAAGTAATTAATCTAGCCAGATTTTTAAAAATGAATTTACATAGAATAGATAAACAACCTCAGTTACAGTTATTCTATTAAAATATATCAATAAAATAATGGCATACATTTGCAATTTTTTGCAGTCACCAAACTGCTGTTAAAGCTAATTGTATTTATTTATTTATGTTTTAAATTAAAATATATGCCAGTTTACCAGCATACCATGATGGTGTACTACAAATGACATATAGTCGCAGTGGCACATTGAGGAAAGTGAAATGATGTCTTCAGAGACAATGCACGCTTATTCGTTTAAGATAGGAGACACAAAAATGCCTTGCTTTTTCAAAATGTCAGTGCTTGGAAAGATGCCAGATATCTACAAGTGGATGATGCAAAGCTAGAACAAGCAAGTGCATGTTTGGATGCGAGTGTAATTGGTTTTCATCTCACACACATTTCACTATGATGTTACGCATAGGCCTTAAGTGGAATATATGCCCATAGTGTGGGGGAGAACCCTGCTGCTTTTGTTCTTTGTATACCAGATATCCACTATCACTGGCCGTTTTTAGAAGATAATAATTGTAGAAAAGAACCGCATGGACTATACAGAGCCCTATAATTTTCAAATTAGTAATTATAGGCAAAAATATACAATTTATATGCATGATTAATTTATATAGGTCCCCAAACAACAGGATTTATACAAATGCCTTTTTATTCTTCAGTAGCCTGTACTAATCGGATGCATTTTTTTTATGAAATACAGGCAGCAGTAGTATAACACATAATTAGCTTTGTAACACCGAACCAAAACTTCCCAAGAGCTTTATATAATATAGGTACCCCATGAAGTGTGGTTCTTTCTTCGTCCCCTATTATACATACTGTTCATATAAGAGAATAGCTGCAACGCATCCAATACATTTATTAGCTTCTAGTCCTTTACATTACAATTCATTCAATACGCAAGGACCTATCCAGACTTGTATACTTCAACAGCTATGGCCTGCATCTCTTCAGCCTCCCCTATAATGCCAGCAATTTAGTTGATCTGCCAGTTTCCTAAACCTGGAATGCACCATTTGATCCTACTGTGGGGGCGGGGGGGCGTAGGGAAAATTACATATTTGTTGAAGTAGGAGTGAAATGTCAGCTATGTGAAGGAGACATAGGGAGCTAAGATATGATTTATTGCTGTCATAGGCAGCTTTACTCAATTGGAAATGTTTTTTTTCATTTTGCAACCGACATCTCGAAGCTGTAGATGTCAAACCTATATATTTTTGCAATAGGTGCTTGGGAAACACTTCTTGCTTGCAGCACTCTGGGAGGATTGGATAATCATAAAAGTGTCAAGTTGAGGTTGTGCTGTTGCAAAAATTACTGCTAGTGATGTTTGCACATCACAGTAAGAATGTGGTCACCCTGCACATCGCAGTAAGAATGTGGTCACCTTTCGTAATAGCATCTCTCTCTCTCTCTCTCTCTCTCTCTCTCTCTCCACCTATGAGTGACATCTTTGAAGCCACTTCTCGAAGGCTTTTCTCTGTGTCTTGAATGGTGCTAATGTCGACTAATGTTTCCTTGGACACTATAAACTGGCATCGACTGTATAGCTGCTTGAGGGTACCTTCTGTAGTGCCTAGCTTGTAGAATTCCTTCCATTACCATAGCGAGTACGTTGCGACCACAATCTACGTCTGGGACTGGTAAAAGCACAGTGTCGCCAACATCTTTCGAAGGCAAAGAAAGCACATAACTTTTCCTCCATAACCTTCCATTTCTTCTTCAGTTTTACCGCAAATACTGTGGACAGTTCCTTTGCACACAGTGCAAGAATATGCATTCGAGGATGGCTTAGAACAAATAGTAAAAGTGCTGTTATCAGTGTCCATCATTTTAATTTCAGTTGACTCATTTGGCTGGATTTTTGCTTGCTGAAGGTAAGAGCATGGTGTCTGTGTGTGATTTGGATTCCTCGTCCTCTAATAACCTGATGAGCTGTTCTTCGGTCTTGAGCTTTTGTATAACATCCATCGATAAAGACGATGATAACAGGCTGACTCTAACTTTAGATCCAAACATTGCTTCATACGGGGATCTTTTAATGCCACTGTGATATGCTCAATTTTTCATGAATTGAATGAATTGCAAGCCAGCTTCCCAGTTAGTGGTTTGGTTATCGGTCATCGAAGTTGACAACATGTCTTCAATGTCACGATTCGCCCGCTCCACTGATCCTTGTGATTGGCCGTGTCTTGGTTTTCCATGAACTATTTTCATTTCGTTCCACATACCACAGAGCTCCTCGATGACACGGTTAGCAAATTTATGGCCATTGTCAGATTGTAGTATCATCGGAGCGCCGACTGTTGTGAAGACATCTAACAAGTGAAATACCACTTCTTTGGCTCGTTTTGATTTAAGAGCTCTCAACATCACATATTTCGTCAAATGATCCTGGTAAACCATAATGAATCGGTGGGATTGCGAGTTAAGGTAGTTACTTAAAATTGGCTTAGAAACCAGACCTTTTTTTTTAGAGGTTTTTTTTTTTTGTTGGCATGGCTTGCAAAAGTTTAAATAAACCATAATCATATCTTTAGTGATGTTACAGTATTTGTTTTTAATCTCCTGTACCATTTGGTTTCTTCCACCATGTCCAATTGAAACAGGAGTACTATGTATAACATCGAAAAGCTTGTCAATGGTAACATAATACTGTATGTTTGAGTTGTCTTCGCTAAGCGGTTTTATCACCTTCTCCCGTACGCCAACAACAAGCACATCATACCTTGCCACCCTTCTATAGTCTTGAGTCTCTTTATTTTGCTTCACTTTTGTCTCCTTCACAAACTGAAACGTGCTGCTGTACTGTTCTCTCGTTAAAAAAAAGTTGTTGTCATCTTGCTTTTTGTTTACCAACTCACTTTATTATCAAAACTCTGCTGTCAGATGATGCCATTTTAGAAAATAGCACCATCGATTATAACATTGCGTCACGGATGTAAACAAACACAGGCGCATTGCAGCCAGGTGGTCCTAAACAAGCAATGGCAAAAGTCATTAGTGTGTTTTAAAACCTCAGTAAATTAAATGGTAATAGTTCATATTTTAATCTAAATAAAAAAGCATGGTCTAATGGCAGTAAACACTTAATATGGGAGGACTTATCTACCGGTGAGTGTTGTTTACTTATTTGTAAAGTGTTGCTTTGCTGATAAGTTATAAGTTATAACGTGAAAACAATCTGCACTGTTTATAATTTGCTGCACTGCTGGGGTGAATACCGAAACTTTCGTCTGTATCATACTCAACAACTGTGAAATCGCCCAGTTTTGTGAATAAATCGTTTGACGTTTGTTGTCGCTTTCCCTTATTAATCCCAACAATTAGTCCACTGAAATGACAGTAGATACAGGAGGAGGCAAAGAAATGTGCATAGTACTTTGACATCTTTCATCAGCCTGTGTAACAAGCATACACCGAATACACTAAGTGGAGGTCTTGTGCAGTTTTGAAAGACACACATTTTTTAATCAATTGCTGAAGCACATGTATCGATAATTATAACACAATTAATACAATTTTGCACACAAACACCAAAACAATTCATTTGTACAACTATCTACTCTTTTCACACGTTATAGCACATAAAAATGACAATACATGTTTGTCCAAAGGAGACCTATATAGTGAAGTACATAACACGTAACTATATTAATTTCATTATCTACCACCACTTTAAATGAACCTCCTGAGCTGATGGATACCAGTTATGCAACATCAAGGGCTCTGTTTTTAAGCAAATGCAAAGACAAAGACATTCATAGCGGAAAGGAGTGTTAAATTAGTGTTCGAAGAAGCCTGCAAGAAGTCTCATCTGCAAGCTGCTCTTTTATGTTGCCTTGATATGCAAAAGGATACTGTGGTCAGTACTTTAGGTACACCTGTCTCTACACTAGGAGGTCATTAAAAGCTTTGTTATTTAGAGAACCCACTACCTTCTTTATGGAAGGCACTCACGTCAGTAAGCTACTCTGACACTAAATCCATTAGAAATGGAAGGTCTTAATGGCAGTTAATATGTTGTTCTGCACTAGAACACCAACAAATGAGACCACACGGAAACCCTTGATTAATTTCTTTGCCAAGAACTGATACTTATGTTATTTGTTGAATTCTGCATGGTCTAAAGGATCAAAAAAAAGAAAAAAAAGATTTGAATTGATTAATTCAAGATGATACCTCACCAAGCTCTTCAATTTTCTGTATTGCAGAAACCAGGACCTAAAAAGGTCAAGGCACTCTTATAATAATTGGAGGTGTTCAACCAAAATCATCCAAACACTTGCTTATATTAACCTTTTCAAGTTTTTGGAGCAGTTTAGATGAAAAGGGTTTCCTGTAAGTTATGACTCATATGTTGAGTGTCTGCACTAACACCTTTTCTTCTTTTACATTCAATCCACTTTCTAGTTCTAGTAGCGCCCAATTTTGAAGTAAATGAAGCAAAGTACCTCTGGCATGTGTCAGTGGCACAGGATGCATGTACACTAAAATATGTGCATCCAAATCAATGAAAACCAACTGGTGCAAAATAAGGTTTGTAAATTGCTTTCAAATAACTTTTTGCTGCTCAGTGAAGCAACAGGCAGTATGAAGGACTTTAATCCAAATTGTAAATTAAAAAAAAAATGAAAACATGTCTTGCAAAAATATGTATTTTAATAAGTGTTTTAATGGAAAAGTGGCTCTATGATTTAAAGCTCATGAACTCATAACTCAACCACTAACCAATAATCTGACCTCTGGACAAAGGAAAGCTTTTTCAAGTGGGGGAGAGGGTAATTGATTTATGTTCCTTCAATATGGTTCCCTTAGTGGAAAATGAACAAAGAGAAATTCTGTGATCCTATGAACCCATGGGGCTTGTGGGCAGCGCTCAATTAGGTTTTAGAGCAGGACAGTTAAAAAGCCAGTGCATTGGTTTGTTTTGTGGCACCTGATCTCTTTAAAGGAAACTGAATAAATCGTGCAGGTCTAATAGGTTATAGTCCACTTTTGGTTTGTACCTGTTTCAGTCGACAGTGATAATTTTAAATACTAGATAAGATTTAACTGCTGTAGAACTGGATTAACACTGTGAATGCAGTTAGATGGATTGTATCAGTTGTCTTTTTTCATGGTCAGTTGATGTTGCACATGGATATAAGCAATATGCTCAAACCCTGTTATTCAGAGCTCATACAGCAACTGAAGGACACATATATTTTTAAAAAGAATTTCAGAATACGTGAAAAGCCCTGTGTTACTGGTTAACGTATTTGACAGAATATTATATGAGGAGAGATTACACATTGCAGAGATGAATCTTACCTTATGCAATGTTAAATGTTCTTTTCTACACTCATGGTTACTGATTCTGATCATTTTGAATCGCAAAGTGTCTGGAAAGTGTATGGAAATGATTAGCTGCTGGGGGTTGATTGTATTTAAAAGACAATAGCCTGGATAATTTAATCTTGTATCAAGTTACGCATATAAACAAATCACACCGTCTTGTTAATGGGGATTTGCTTTCCTCAGAAGGTACACTGATGTATTTTTAGCACTTTAGTAAGGAAGGATTTTACATCCTATATAGATATGCACCAGTATCTAAAAATGATTTTTAGAACATGCATCTCCTACCTCGACCGTACATTCAACATTACAGCTATCTAATCCTGCCCATAGTGTCATACATCAACATTACAGCTATTGATGTCATTAAGTAAGCAACAGAGATGTTAGTAATATGGTAAAGTTCATTAAATCTCCCCTGAATCTAATGCTCTTTATACAGTACAATACAATTACAATACAATTCAAACTTCTATAGTGCCTTTCAGCACAAGGATCCCAAAGCACTTCACATACACACACACACAAAGAACAATGAATTAAACCATCCAATTAAAAACAGTTCCAAGTTTTATCATAATTTGCTAAGCGGTTTTTCCAGACATGGAAAAACATGAGCTTGTGTGACATGACCTTCTATGGGGATAATAAAAATGATTACCCACAATGTGCAAAGACCTCTGCATTTAAATCATGACCACAATTGATATTTGATGTTAATGTAATGGAACCCATCACTCTCAAAATAAGGCACAACTTAAATAGATTTCTGAATTATGTTTAATCTTTAGCAGATTCACAGTTCCAACATATTCAGAAACAAATCCTCAACATGAAAATAAAATGCATTTTAAAATGTACAGGGTAGATATTCATATAGGTTTGTATAACAAACAAGTTACATTGGTTCATGGTTGAAATAATATGACACAATGGCATAAAACAGCACCGCAGACACCACACTCTAACAGGTATAATTGGAGTGATACCAGCTTTAGAGTAGTTAATAATAGGTGAATGCACAAGAAAGACATAATTAATCCACATAATGGTGTATTTACACCTTTTTATATACTGTGAATGGAAAAGCTTTGACAACTGTTTACATTTACATGCAAGAAAAGTTCAAGGAAGTTACAAATCTGACAGACTTGAAATAAATATGACAGTCCTTAAAACTGGAGGAGTCAGGACTTGCCATTAGACTGCCAGCAAGTTGTGTGCAGGCAAATATGTGTTTTATAAAATAAAAAGCTATGGCAAATGCACATTTAAGTATACAATTTGCCTACAGTTTTTATAATTAAGACAAATGTAAAGTATTTTTTGCTAACAGCTTGTGCTTCTTTTAATAAAATAGAGAAAGCAACCTGCATTGAAGATTGACTGTAACTGTCTAATCCAGTGGTAACCTTCCATTCAATTCCATTGCAGCTAATCACTTCCATTGAATCCATATTTTGCAGGGTCAATGAAGTAATTAAGGAACTGGTTGAAACAAAGAGCCACCCCATGGTCTAATCCAGGGGTGCCCAATCCTGGTCCTGGAGGGCCAGTGTCCTCCTGGCTTTTGTTCCAGCTGCCCCCTAAATTACTTAATTGGCCAATCAAGCACTTATTAGAAGCTTAATTGGTCCAATTAAGCAATTTAGTGTACAGTTGGAACAAAAACCAGGAGGGACACCGGCCCTCCAGGACCAGGATTGGGCACCCCTGGTCTAATCTGAGGCATTGGAAGGCAACGTTGGGCACTCCAGTTCAGGTCTTTGTTTGAACCATTTGCTAATTAATAAATTGAACCAATTAAGGACTTGACCAGGTTTGAAAGCACTTGTAAGTATTCCTATTAACCATGTAAGTAGTCATATTAAACCTATAACAGAATGGCTCTCCAGGAATGGGATTGTCTTCTCTGAGCTAAAATATATACTGGATAATATTTTTTTTTGCTGCCAGCGTGATTGCTGTGTCACAAGACAGTTGTCTCTGGTGTTATCCAGTATATGAATAACATTACTGTTCTTTGGGATCCTGAGGCAAGAGAAAAATGTATTCCAGGCACAACCATACAATGACCCCACAATTGAGCCATATCACTGAATACTTATTGGCACCTTCCAGCTGTATGAAAATAATTGCCAATAGTGGTTTGGAGAAATAGCCGCTCAAAGCGTTCCATATTAGATGTGCAGCTATATTCTAAAAGAAAGAAGACTGAGGGGCAGATGTACTAAGATGGGCCAGTCGCAAACATACCACAATCATTTTCGTAGCCACAATTTGCAAAGTATACATTTTGTCGTATGTACTAAGAGAAAGCGACATTTCTTCGAATAAATAATGAAAGGCAGTTTAATCCCATCAGATTCTATAGTGGGGCCCCCACCTTCACCCTCAAATAAAAAATGTGTTTCTATCAAAAAAGCTTTTCATAATCATACAGTAGCCCCTCACTAGACCGGACGTGTTTGTCCGTCATAAGGAGGTGTCTGGTTAAAAAAAAATACAATAAAATCATACACACATACATTTATAGTGCTCAATGTATTTTAATAAGCCAAATGTATACTGTCAGCCTATAAGCCAAATGTACTGTCAGTTTGTATTTAAGTTAGTCAGGGGTGCAGTGCTAAATTGTGCACAATTACAAACCACCTGCACATTAATAGAATAGGTGTGTTTCCCATTCTTATACAGATGCTCAGAATGAGCTGGAGGGGTTAGCGCCACACGTGTGCAGTCTATTGCTCCCAACACACTGGGGAAACCAGAAATGTCACAGAAATGTGTTTTTAAGCCTTGTAAATACATGTTGCTTTTAGGGAAAAATAGGTATTTGGGTGTTCGCCTCAAAAATGTATTGAGCACAACTGGCAACACACAAGAAAAAAGTGGACTGGGAAATGCCAGCAACAGCTGCCACAGTCCACTGAAAGGAACCAGAGGCAAAATAATGCAGGGTGGACAATAGTTTGACCACTGCAAGGATAGCATGGCTTCTCTGGGTGATAGGCTCCAGGTCATCTTTTAAATCAGACAGCAGCTCAAGAATTTACCTTGCTGTTCTCATTCTAGAAATCACTCATTCTTGCTGAAGACAATGTCTCCTTTTTGCTGCAATCACAGTGGTCATGGTTAGGGGATAGTGTTTTTCATACTGCCTTTTAAAGGTTTGCTTAAGACGTGCTTTCAAAAGTTCTTAACAAATTGATGCAATTGTAAGTGTTGCAATTGCCGGCAGCTTTAGTATATCTCATTAAAATATTTGAGAATCCACATTTGCACATCCACATCTCCATCCCATTTTTGTGAATGTATGCAGGAAAGCCCATAATTACATATTCATCTAAGGTTGGACCGCAAAGAAAAACTGCTGCTGCAAAGCATTCCATAAAAAGTAGCTAACAGCATTGCGCATGTGTTTGATTCCCACTTGTTTGCAACTATTGCGACAGCTGCAACACTTTAGTGCATCTACCCCTAAGTCTGTAATTGACATACAAGAGTGATTCAATGATTTTGGAATCCATATAATTTGGATTCAATGATTTTGGAATCTATAGTGTTTGAATTCAACTCTGTTATTAGGTGCGTTAAAAATGAGTAATCTATGGTATTTTACTGTAGGGAGATATCATTCTTTGTAATTGTAGTTTTACAGCAGTTGTTCTGGTGCTTAAAGTACGATTTCTCTAATGCATCAGGTCTACAATTAACTTATGCACACCATTCATGAATGATAAACTGAGGAACAGATCCAGTTTACAATGGCCTGATGAGCTAACTGTCCATTAATGCAAACCTTGAAAATATTCAGACGCTCTGTGTTTTGCATGAAAAATGAATTTTTAATAACAAGCCTGTTGGGATTTGTATCCCTGAAAAGATGTGAGGTCCTTGCTTTATAACATGTCAATCACCTGGTCCCTAAGGAGCTCATTCCCTACATTTTACATGCATACTCTGTTCATGTTCTATGCTGAATATCAACTGTTTGTGGCACCTTATATTTGATGTTTTCTGGATACTGGTATTTGGAATAATGTGGTAAGGAAGTAAAAATAGTAGTTAGCTATTTAAGAAAAAAAAAAACTGGTTTATACCCTTTTTACTCAACCTAAAATATCTGTGATCACTGTCTGTTGGAAATGTGCTTGTAAATGGAGTGAATGTCAATCCTGTGGATTCAACACATGTTTACCACATATTATCTAGCTAGTGTGGCTAGGGTATAAGAAAAACACATTGAACCAAGCTAAATAGCTGACATACGGACACTTGGCACAGAGGTATGTTAGGAGCCAACCAAGCAACACTAATTGTGGTTATTATTTCCATTCTAATGGGTTCTATACATTTTCCAGAACAAGGACATGTATTAAATCTTAAATGTGCATCTGCAAGCAGCTAATGCTTTATCAATACGCCCATCCAATTATGGGATAATAAACTTACAGATCATGTCTACTGGCTAACTTGGATAATAACAGATACTGAAACCATCAAGCACAGATTTTACTGAGCCATGCCTGACATGCAGATAACATGATTATTGAAAACTATACAATGAAGAACATTGAGACGATTTAGGATTTCATGTAATTATGTTCTCTTAAGAAATGTAAGAGATTTGAACCTGCAGATTATAAAGCTGAATGTTATTAAACTGCTATAGGAATTTAAAAGAAATAGGTAATTTGTAATTGCCTATATTTTACACTGCCCAGCCAGCTCCTCACTGGGATAAACTGAGCATACTTTATGGCTGTGACCCTTAACCCTTCATACCGTTCATACAGAACGCTATTGGACTAGTTAGAGTGGATGGAATGCATGCACATTGGATGAAAAGCAGGTAAAGTAAGTCCTGGTACCACGTACCGGCATCAAAATAAGTCCCGGTACAGAGTACCATGGAGTACCGGCATAATGTCACCCCTGTGTAGAACTATGATGCTATTCGTGCTCAGAAATATGACATTTGTTTGGATTCAGTTGTGGTGATTTGAAGTGCTAATACGGGTACAAATCTAACTGATGTATTATTCTTCAAAGGGGGCTTATATGACTGGAGCTCTTTGTTTTGTTTTGTTTTTCTATCAGCAAATCAAAAAGTTTCTTCTATTTTTACCTCATTTTTCTGCGGCCCACTCTTGCTAGTTATCTGCAACCAAGTTCTGAAAATGTTTCATTGTATGCCCTCTTGATTGTGTTTATTTCGACAGGATCAGAATTACCTAGATATTTAGGTAAAGCGTAAATATATTCGGCTTTGGGCTCACCCCTAATCTGGGAGCATTCATTTTAATAGTCACATCTTTACAAGACTATAGGTGCTGAAGCAGTAAGAGTGAGTCAAGCAGTATTTGGAGACTATGTGGCCCAGTGGATAAAGCAAAGGGCTTGTAACCAGAAGGTCCCCGGTTCAAATCCCACCTCAGCCACTGACGCATTGTGTGACCCTGAGCAAGTCACTTAACCTCCTTGTGCTCCGTCTTTCGGGTGAGATATAATTGTAAGTGACTCTGCAGCTGATGTATAGTTCACACACCCTGGTCTCTGTAAGTCGCCTTGGATAAAGGCGTCTGCTAAATAAACAAATAATAATTAATATTTGCTTCAATACACAGGGTAAGAATGAACAAACTATAATGTATTGCTGTAGTATTTACATATTCATGTCACCAACCTGAAATGTTCTTTCATTTCAGTTTACAATACCAGATGCGTCTTCCCAAAGAATTACAGATTATGCAGAAGCTACATTTTCTAGTCATTTCTTGTGGACAGTTCATAAAAAAAGACTTACCTGTACAGATGTTGCACGGTAATTGGAAAAGCAATATTACCTACACCTTCAAAAAGTCCTGTACAGCGGTACAAAGCCTAAACTTACAAAACTAAAAATCCACACTGAGATGTTGTCCCTAGCTGTTTCATTCAGATTATTTATTTATTTATTTGGTTTTGTTTTTCATTGATCCAGTCATGGCAGCCACAGTATGTGAAAATCATTACAGCTTCACAATCAGATGTACTGTAGTGTTTCACATCCATTAGGAGCAAATTAGAAGTGGCAGTCGCAGAAGAACAGCACAGCATCACAGGGGCAGATTAATGATCAAACAGTATACAGACAGAGTTCTCATCAGGAATAATAAATGCTTAACGGCACAGAGTGATTTATAATCATGTGACTGTGCCACGGCCAAATCTGTTTATTAACAACATATTGAAGACATATACTTCGGTTATGATAGATACTGTATTTTTTCAAGCAAGGGCAATAGAGCTTGACTCCACTGTGGGAAGGAGAGATGGAGGGCATTATGTGAGGCTGCTTGCTATTACTGCTGTGTAACAGCAGACAGCAGAATATAGGAGGGATTCAGGATCTGACAAATTAAAACAAAGGCACTGTTGAAAAGGGATTTAGCATAACTGCTTGTTGATTACCCAAAGAACGATAATGTCAAGGGGTTTTATTCGTAGGGCTGATTTGCTCCTATATGAAAGACAGACATGTTACGATAAAGATGAATTAAATGTAGATGCTTGTTAGTAGTAGTCCTAAAGTCAATGTGCTGTTGACAAATTGTTTTAAATAGCCTTGAGAATCCAGACCCAAAGCTGAAAAGAACGGAATGCTCTGAATGGTTTTGGCTTTTACCAAAACTCTTTGAAAACAACTCACATATTTTAAATGCTCTTCGTGGCCAGTATTGAAAACAGTACAAAAGATGTTTACTGTTCTTTTTGTTTGTTTGTTTTTTACCCTTAAAATCAAATACACATTTTACAATAATAATGAATGCTGTTCTCTGTACTCAAATACAATACAAAGGAATGTCTCAAAGTTACACAAATGTCTTATATACACAAATGAAAAAGGGATTTCAGTTAGAAATTCAATATTTAATTGACGAGTTTACACACTGTCCTCCGATTACAGCTAATCACATGAAATTGATGTATTTCTCCAGAACATATGTCTCCTGTTTAGCAGATGCCTTTTTCGTTTATCTACTTGAAAGCCAAGATAATATTGCACCACCGGGAAAGCTTAAGAAAATGTTTAAAATGTTCCAGCTCTATTTCACCATACCATACACTGCTCAAAGCTCAAGGGTGTAAGAATCATCTAGCCGTGATCAAAAAGAACATTTGAGCTGGAAACGGCTTCAGAAGGAAAATCTCAGTATCTCTCCTATTTCAAAGAGTAACAGACACTGTAAACTTGTACTGTACGTATAGATGGTTTGGCTGTCACATTGATATTATATGAACAATTGTTTTCCTTTTTATATGCTTATTATGCAATCTAAAAAAGTACTTTCAGATTCACAGCAGCTAAGGTGATTACTTGTTCAGTGAGATGTGTACTTAGTGAAATACTTGTTATAATATACATAGCTGGTCTTTCTCCATGCAAGTGAAAATGACTGACATTCCTGTACAACCTTCTGAAAGATGTAAAGTAAATAAATACATATACAAACAAAAAAAATACCTTAAAATTTACAGCTTGAAATGTCATTCTTATTTAGTTTTTCCCATAATGTTTGGGTAACACTTTATATTAAGTGTCTCTTCATAGTAAATACATGTCTATACATAATTAGAAAGTCATTATGCATAGTTACAGTGTGCTTAATGTGTAAATCTTTAATGTGTAAATCTTTAATGTGTAAATCTGATACAATTGTGTACTTACATATATCGTGCTAAAAGGATTTACACATTAAGTACATTGTAACTGTGCATAATGACATTGTAATTATGTGTAAGTACACATGTATTTGCTAAGTAACTACTATGCAATGTGGCAGATTCATAAATGGGGTTTATAGGACCCTGTCTCCAGAATGCAATATATCCCTGTGGCAAAGTGGTTTATAGTGCACAGGTGTAGAGGTGATGCAATGCTCCAAACAACGACAAACACAGTACTGGTGATACAATGGTTTTGTATTCCAACGGTCGAAACTGACCAACAGAAACTATAAAGAAATACAGGCAGTACCCAAATCTTTGTACTGCTCTGTATAAATAATACCCTTGGTAAACGAGCGCAACCGCCTCTCCAATCTGCAGCTGCCACGTCGTTTCCCTTATTCCAATGGAGTCTCGCCCCCTTCCTGGCTGGCCAACTTCCCTTGAACCCTGGGAAAGAACTGTCAAACCAGCCCGTCCAGGGGACTCTGTTCTCGCTGCTTAGTGTCCTCACAGGTCGAGATGGAGAGTTACAACCAAGAATCATTGTATTTCTGTCACAATCCCTCAAGACAGAGTTTTTTCATTTAACTCAGTGGAAAACTGACACAGTACACAAGGGTAAGTGGTGAGTAAAGAAATTAATGGTGGCTTTACTCTACAGGTAGTTAACAGGCTCTCCAGGAGAGATAGCAGACAAGCAGCCTCACCTGGATAGCCTATTAAGGAAAACTGGTTTGACAATTAAGTAAAAATAATAAATAAGAATAATTAGCGCCCAACAGAACTGGTAGTTTTTGGACCATTGACCATTTTACAGCACTGTGGATTCACTCAGATTGCATCTACCACCTATCCGTGGTTACCTCAATATTACCCCTAAAATTAAGTGGTTGATGCAATCCAGGTTGATTCCCCATTGAATCAACCCCTTCGTTTTCTCTCTCTTTAAAAAATAAATACATGAAAACTACTAGATTTGAAGACAGAAAGCAAAATGCAAACACAGAGAATTGTGAGGGTCTGGAACCAACTCCCCAGTAATGTTGTTGAAGCTGACACCCTGGGATCCTTCAAGAAGCTGCTTGATGAGATTCTGGGATCATTTGTAAACTTTCTTATGTTCTTATGTTCTTATGTTCTTATTTGACAAGCAATCCTTTTACAATGCTACTCTTTTCCAGATGAGGAAACCTCATAGACAATGTCTGAAAGCTGTTCTTCCTTATTACCAGAGCGATAACCAAAAAAAAGTGCTAGTTCTAAACATCTGCCCTGTTTTGCTGTTGCGGTTTCAAAGGCAATGCATAATTAAACATTGCCGTAACCTTTTCAGGCAGCAGTCACTGGTCTCCAATACAGCATAATACATGTACTTTATAAACCAACAGACTGAGAGCTCTGTATGACCTTCATATATGGTATTATGAGGGAGCCTTTGATTTTCAATTGCAGCAAATGTGAATACATTATTACTGTAGGTGCATTAGAACAAATTAAATATTCCTCTTTCATTAAGCCAAAAATTACCTTGAAACGGAATGAAAACTTAACTACAGTAATAATAATAATAATAATAATAATAATAATAATAATAATAATAATAATAAATGTGCTGCCTTTAAGATAAATGATTTGTGTTTCCCAGAAAGTTAGCCTTTGATTCGGTTTTCTTTTATAAGCTTAAAAAATTACACTCTTTTTAGACAAATGGGTGTCTTTTCTATCAAAGCAGAACATCATTATTTTTGGTATCTTAATGCACAACAAGGGGAAAAATGTTTTTAAATGTGTTTCAAGAACTGTTTGATAAATGTTAAATTGTATGTACTAAACCAAAACAACACTGTGAATAGGGCCACTAGTCTATAACATTACAGTAAAACACTTGCACAGTACAGTGAAAACATTGTGCATTATGTCAGGATATTAACTAAGTTGTATGTTTTCCCCTTGTATTCTGTTATTGTTTTTTGTGTTTGATCTTCATGGGAATAGATATGTGTTAAATGGCTCCACCATCACACAAGTTGATAGATTGAACAAGGCTCAGTGCATTCACAGAGTTGCAGAGAGGATTTTAGAGTTCAGAATAAAAGCAATATTTTCGCTACATGTGAACACAGTTCATGGTTGCTATAAAGACCAGTTCACCATGAGTTAATATAGTGAGAATAATACTGTAAATAATTTTCATTGAGGCATATCAATGGCAGAATTCTTCCCTATGTGTTTCCCATTGAAATATAGATTTTTGCACGATATACAGTATGCACTGTAAGTACACAATTGTATCAGAAAAGGGTTAGGGTTATATCGTGCAGAAATATTTACACATTAAGTACATTGTAACAATGTATAATAACATGGTAATTCTATGTAAGTACTAAGTAACTATTATGGAAATACACAGTAATTAGAGACATAGGTTTTCAAAAAGGTCGCAAAGTGATCTCTAAAACCTGATTTGGGTCACTAAGTATATGGTTTTCAAAGAGTTTAGATGAAATGAGTCGTGTCTTCACTTGCTGACCCTTTAAAAATATAAATCAAGTGATGTGGTTACATTAATCAGGCTTTAAAAATCATTTTGCGACCAAGGACCTTATTTTGCCCCTTTTAAAAATCATGCTGTTAATGTAAAGTGTTACCATTTTTTTTACATTATGCATAGTTGCAACTCATGATCTTTTGTCTTTGGAACACTAAAGCAAGACTTAAAACAAGGAAACCTCTTGTCAACTCTGTGTTACAAAGGTGTTACAACGATCCATCAGTATGAGTAATTACTGGTGACTAAAATAAAGCAGCTAACACAATAGCTTTTCATTCTCCTGGGTCAATAAAATGACTGGATTGGAAAGATGTACCATGCTATTATAATATTGGTACTGGTAACATTAAGGGTTCATATTTACCTATAACATACATTTCACTACTTTTTGCATAAGAGACATGTGAGAAAGTGATTTTGTAAAAGTATCTGACATTGCAAATGCATGTATGCAAAATCCAAGTATGCAATTCACTATATTTTAACCAGTATTGGGACACCTGTAAAAAAAACTATACAACTTATATTGCTAACAGTAAGAGTTGGGATCTGAAAATTACAGTGTATTTATCAATCAAAATACAACTTGAGAATGTAGTTGATTGATTTATAAGAATTGTTCTACCCCATTGTCCCTTTAAAAAGAACTGACTGCTCTGTTCCCATAAACACTAGGTGGAAACTTTGAACAACATCAGAGCCAGGGAAACAAATCCATTGTGAATGCATGTGGAATTAATTATGGGAGTGTTCTATTGTTATTGCTTAGTAATTCTAAACACACCTGCAATTCCTTCCTTCCTGTACTTCAGTTCCCACAAATCCAAAAGGGCCCGGTAA
Source organism: Acipenser oxyrinchus oxyrinchus (assembly GCA_030684275.1). Taxonomy (NCBI): domain Eukaryota; kingdom Metazoa; phylum Chordata; class Actinopteri; order Acipenseriformes; family Acipenseridae; genus Acipenser; species Acipenser oxyrinchus. The sequence goes on from CM060249.1 coordinate 94,249,595, forward strand.
TGTGAACAACACAGGGGTAAACTAAAAGGAACTGGTCAATTGGGATCACTAATACAGCAAAGAACACTGGTGCAAAAAGAATGGTGATAGGGGTTTTGAACTCTCATAATAAAATCTCGACTGAAACCATTAACAAAGTGAGTTCATTGACTTGGGCCAAGAAATTGAGGGCTCCATAAGTGCTAAGCTGACCCTTAATTGTTAATGATCTTTCTTTTGCACTAAGCATTCCCCATTTCCTCTATTCAAGTAAAACAAACAAACAACAAACTATAAAACACACAAGGACTTTTAACAGGAGTTAGGTATATAATTTTTTGATTGGCCAGAACAGTAAAGTACATAACATGGAGCACAGATACAGGTACTTCTGAATTCACTTGTATCAGTTGTATTGTTCAATATTTTAGCAACGCTAGCTACTGCTAACAGATCTGCTAGGGTTTATTTCGGGGTGTCTCAATGGTATTTTCCTTTGGAAACTTTCCTGTAAGAAAAGTGTAAATTATTAGTTCATTTTACATATAGGCTCAGACAAATTATTATCCTTCATTCTAAAATGATTGTAGCTAATAAAATAAATCCATAAAGTATCCAAGCCATGGACATCCATTCACTGGGTCTGAAATGTGTAGTTTTTGAAAGAAACCTCTGTTTTAGCAATTAGGTAGTTTTATTTTAAAGCATGAAATCTGTTTGCAAGCCTTGCTTTCTGATTTTAACTAAGTCATTTCAACAGGAAAGTTAAATTGTTCCCACCTTCTTTCCTGCCAGAAACCAATCAGTTACTTCCTCTAAAGACTAACAGGCTTTGTAGCCAGTAAGAGGCTTTGACCACGAAGGCACTGCTGAGGTGAAATGACCAAGTTTTGTAACAGATTTACAGACAAACAAGTTTTTAAAAAGAAAATATGTTTGCCATAAAATGTGTTTCTTTCAGAATTGTCCATTTGAGACTGGTAAAGTGAATTATTGAAATGTGAGTTATTATATTCTTCCAACTCTTTTTATCATATATAGGACATTCTACTTGATATATTTCTGTCCATTTCTCTTTTTTTTTTTAAAAAAAAAATTGTATTTATTTGGTATGTAGGTACATTCTTTGACAAATGTTTAAACTAGAAATGATAAAGACATTGATCTTTGGCGAATATCATTTTTCATTTCCAGATTAACCAGAGTAGCATGAAATATTTTCAAATATCAATCGTGATGGAATCTGACAACAAAAGGTTAGAGTTAGCAAAAAAAAAAAAAGGTTTCTATCCATTAGGAAATATTGATCCAGATCCTTATATTGTCATTTATTTATTGGCACCATTGATTCACTGTGCTTCACTGCTGGCATATTTGCATTGATTTAATCAATATGGTATATAAAGCATAAATTCTTGAAAGTCTGTTTTTATTAATAACTTTGTATTTAGACTTGGAACAATCAGTATATCATCGGACTACCTAAAAAGTCTATGTAAATCAATATGTTGCTTAAGGAACTAAAGCAACATATTGATTTCTAAAGCCAGTATTTTCCTTTCCTTTAGAAAGACTGTGACTGGAGGCACCTTCTCTGTTGTAGTTCTTTTTTTTTTGTTATGCCTCGTTCTTTCGGGGTTTTTTTTTTTTCTCAATCGTGATATAATAACTTTTTATTTCACAGATATACTGTACCTCATGCAATTACAGTAGTGTGCAAATTTAAGTTGTGCCATTTATATCCTTTATATACCTAGCTGCATGAAAATCTCTAGGTGTATTAATGTACATTTTCGGTCAGGGATCGGTGAAATAGAAACAAAAAAGCACTTGTGTGAAAATGTTAGACCACTTTGTGCTTTAATTTCCTATGTTCCTTTTCTCTTAGTGTTTTAAATTAATTGCATGTGTGGCTTATTAAAGTCAGCAATTCAATTAGACAATCACTAATTTTTCTGTTTTGACAATTTTTCAAAAGATTTTCAGTTCCAGTGGTTTGATTTCATATGCACAGCAAATCAAAACAGAAGCAATGGGGTGTTCTAATAAATTCCTACACTACTGTATGCAGATTTAGTTGAAGGCCCTCCACTACACAGGTTAAAATAGTTAAAAGTGAGCTCCTCTGACTACACCACATGTTGAGAGTGGCTTTTTTCAAGTTCTGTGAGGCGGAAGATAGCATATTTTATGACATCCTGGAATCCTTCAAGAAGCTGCTTGATGAGATTCTGGGATCAATAAGCTACTAACAACCAAACGAGCAAGATGGGCCGAATGGCCTCCTCTCATTTGCAAACTTTCTTATGTTCTTATATCTATTATTGTGCAATCTAAATAAATCCAAAGCCAGTTTGTTTCCTGAGTTTAAAGGCAACATTGTTGACCCCTTACTCCTGGAAGTAGTAACATGAGAATTAGCCTTGTATAAGGCAAGCAGGTTTTAAGTGGTGGTTTGTGTCCCTATATTGAAGAATGTAAAAAGAAAAAGAATAATAATAAATAAAGATACTAAAGAATCCTATTTTGATGTCAGTTTTAATAATGTTGTGAGACGCCTCAGCTCCAGCCTCCAGTCCCTCTGTCTTGTTGACTTAGCTAGGCGTTCATATATAGCAATCCATTAATTATTTAAAAAAAAAAAAAAACATTTCCACTTGTTAAAATGGTCATATTTATAAAGATCTTGACACCAAAGCAAAATCTAAACAAATTGTGTAAAGAACAGTTAATACAAAACTAAACAACTCACATTTTATTTTAATTAATTTTATTTTATTTTATTTATTTTCTCAAATGTGAGGTTTGTTGCCCCAAGCTGTACAGAGTTTGGTTTCATGGACATGACTGCATTATCTTAATGCTTACAAATGCACTGCCTGATCCTACATTTCTGATATAAGCTAGGTTGGCTGTAGGTATGTGTGTACACCCCGCCCCTGTGTTTATATGTATTATTTTGTATTTGTAATTATTATTTAAATCTATGTACATGATCACATTACCCCCTGTCTTGTCCAGCTGCACTGGCTACCTGTGAAGTTCAGGATTACTTTCAAAATCCTCCCTCTTGCCTACAAGACCCTTAATCACACAGGTCCAGAGTATCTCTCCAACCTGCTGACCCGCTATGTCCCTGCACGCAAGCTGAGGTACTCTGACTCTGGCTTGTTTGTTATGCCCGAGCAACTCGGAGAGTGCTCTTTTAGCTTCATGGCCCCAACTCTCTGGAACTCTCTCCCAGCTTTAGTGCGTGTAGCTCCCACAGTCGCTCACTTCCAATCAGCTCTCAAGACCCACTTGTTCTCTCTTGCTTTTAATGCTCTTTAAGCCTGGTATCTGTTATTGGCTGTTGTCTAAATTGCTATTTCAGGTTTTTCACTCCATCTTATTCGTATGATTTTGTATGACACACGCATCCACAATGTTTAGAATTCACATCCTAGCCTTGTATTTAATGTATTATGCCTGTATTTAAGGTTGTTGAAGCTGACAATTGTTGAAGCTGACACCCTGGGAGCCTTCAAGAAGCTGCTTGATGAGATTCTGGGATCAATAAGCTACTAACAACCAAGATGGGCCGAATGGTCTCCTCTAGTTTGTAAACTTTCTTATGTTCTTATGTATTTGCATTGTTTTTTTTTTACTGTTTATATTTAATGTATGATGCCCTGTATTTCACTGTATTTAATGTATTATGCAGTGTTCCTCACTATCTTGTAAAGCACTTTGTGATGGTGGTCAACTATGAAATGCACTATATAAAATAAATATTGATTGATTGATTGATTTATTGATGTATGTATTGATGCACAGGGTGTGGTGTTATTAGTGTTTAATATGTATGTATTTGTGCACAGGTGTTTAAGGTCAGCAGGGAAGGGTTAATTGCCTTCCCTGCCAAAGTACTTCATGTGCAGACTGTGTCTGGACCCGACTGAATGATGATCAAAACAGTCGAGTTCAGGCACAGCTGCATAAAAGAGGCAGAAACCTCTCAGTCTAGGCTGGGTGTTCAGTGGTGGAACGTGAGTGAAAGAGAACAAAATAATTATAAAATAACAATTGCTACTCGTGCTGGCTTTCAAACCAGCACAATTCTTATTTGGTTCAGGGTTTTGTGTTTGTCTGTTTATTTTGGCCATCGTGCCATTTTGTTTGTGTTTAGTGTTTTGTTTCCTGTTTTGTTTAAATGTTTTATTTATTTATATAATTGTGGCAAAGTGGTTAACAGTGTGCATGTGCAGGTGATCAATGAACAGACAGACGATTATAATCCAGGTGCAATGTTGTTTAATGGTTTGTAATCCAATTGCCTGATGGCGTAACAACAGTAAATAATAAACAATGTTAACAGGCAATACAGCAGCGTGTATTGCTATGTTTAAATTCATGGTTGGTTTCCAAATAATAAACAGTTCCGTTCTTATTCACCCACATATAACACGTAACACAAACACAAATACAAGTCAACAGTGCGTGCTCGTAGTGAATATACAGTCCTTAATGAAACAAAGGGCAGTGATGTTGTCCGGTTTGGTGCTGGCCTTTGGTGACAACTCTAAATTGTGTTAGCCGTCTAAACAATAACAAACAGTATTTTTAGACAATACAAAACAAACAAAACACTCACAATATATTTCACAATAAGTAAACACTGGTCCTTTCGGGTTGTTTCTTAACCAAAACGAAGGAATGGATTATGTTGCTTTGACCCCTATTTGTACAGTCACACATGACCCCTTGGTAAACAATTGCAACCGCTCCTCCAATCCACGGCTGCCACATCATTTCCCTTCCGGGTCAATGAGTTAGTGCACTGAAGCCCTGCCCCCTTTCTAGATGACTGACTTCCTTTTAATCCTGGGAATGAATTGTCAGGCTAACCAGTCCAGGGTACTCTGTTTCCGTTACTAGCACCCTCACAGGCCGGGAGGGAGATTTACCACCAAGAATCATTCTATTTCTGTCACAATAATAAATATGTGCAGCAGCGCTGCATACCTTGCAGTATGGTGTCTCTCTTCCTGGTCTGACATCACCACAAGCCATCCTTGTCACAATATGTTATTAGCTATCCTAATACATATAATATATATTCTTTTTTCTTAGCAGATGCCCTTATCCAGGGAGACTTACAATTGTTACAATATATAACATTTTTTTTACATACAATTACATTATTTTTTACACATTGTTTATTATTATTATTTTTTTTTACATACAATTACCCATTTATACAGTTGGGTTTTTACTGGCGCAATCTAGGTAAAGTACCTTGCTCAAGGGTACAGTAGCAATGTCCCCCACCTGGGATTGAACCCACGATCCTCCGGTCAAGAGTCCAGGGCCCTAACCACTACTCACATTTGCATAAAATATGCATTTTGTATTTATTTTTTCCCCAGGGCTAAGTTACTAAAAAATGGAAACAGAACTGGTTACTTCCTACTTTTGTATTGTAACAAAAGACATTCCACTGTATTATGCAAATTCATATAATTATAAACTTATAGGAAAGGAAATGTAACTATCCAATCAGTTGTGAAAAAAGAAGGAACTCATCTACCATAGGATAACGACAGCTGTACTAGGAACCTTTATTGGCTGAGGTGATTGAACTATAGAAACTGCCCTTTACCACAGGAAGTGATATGCGTATTTATTAACATGCGTATTTTGTTTAAATACGGAGGTCCACTAGGACACCTTTGGAAATGAGAATTCAGTCTCTCTTTCTGTAAATGTTAAAAATAAAAAAGAAATAAACATATATGGAGGAAGAGAATTCTGGAGCTCATGGTTCTGTACAAACTATACTTATAAATACTTTAGATTTGTAAACGTGATAGTTAACAGAGGTATATTGGCTAATATGTTTACTTATACTACCATAAGCTACACAGATTTTCAAAAGCATGTGTTTATATTTTGTGAGTCAGCTATGCCTTCAAACAACTCAAAACTGCCAACAATATTTGCTCATGCAGAATGTAGGCCTGTGATAACATGCAGCTGCATAAGTTTTTGAATGATACAACAGCATTTTAAAGTTATAAAAATGTTGTTTAGCTAATGGAACTGGGGAAAGAAAATGAGCCAGGAGGCAAGCAACGAAAAAGAACTGGAACATTCTGCCGTCCTTAATGTTGTGCTGACATAATTGAGAATGCGTTGCCAAGTATTTATGAAAGAAAGGGATTTTTAACTAGTCAGTATATTTACAGTTCAGGAGAAAACAAAAATAAAATGGCAATTAACTGACGGTTTAAAGAAGTGAATCAAATGTATTCTGTTCCCCATCATTAAAATGTGTCCTTTGACACCTGTTTAAAAAGGGGCTATTGTTTATGCATTCTCAGTTATTTATAACCATCTCTTTTTCTTCCCTCTTCTCAACAGAAGTCGTGTCACAACTGGCTGTGGGAGCAGGGGCATGTTGCCAGCTGGGCTAATTTTCCTTCCTAGATGGTAAGTTCCTTTTTGTTTGGCTCTAAACATCACTTTGAACCCATGCCATCCCTTGTGAAGCTTGGACCAATCACAGCAGAAGCACCCTATCTTACTGCATGTAAGAATTCAGTACATGATTCAGGGTGGACTACAGTTCTACCTACAGTAAGAGGTCATTGTTGTATCACTGTTTAAAGATTGTCATGTGCATACTGCATGTACAGTACTACAAATTATGCAATATATATTTTGTCTCTTTAAAGAAGAATATACAAATACATAACAAACGCTATTAGTCAGTAAGAGACAGTGTTTTGGATGGGAACTTCTTTGAAAATCTTTCCTAAAATGTTTCCACCATGCAAATTGACGTATCATTATATTCCTTGACTAAATTGATAAGAAAAGCATGAAACATACTACGCAAGTCATTTATAGTTAATCCTAACCACAGGAAGAAATCAGAAATACAGTCTTTAAAGGCATGTATTTCTTTCCACTACCAGATACTACTGTTTCACTATAACCTGTCAACTGTTCAACACTAACAGAAATGCATTTCAAACTGAACAAAATAATTGGCAATCACATCCCTCGCTTTTTACCAACACTAAACTTCACATGCACTGTTAATGTTGTATTCATAACACAAAACACCAAGCAAGGCACATCATCCTTAGGCTCTGTTAGATCACCTTTTAGTTATGCTTGGATCCTTATTAGATCAACTTATTCCAGCTTTGGATTTCGTATCACATAGAGTTCTTGCCAGACAGCATGCCTGGAGTCTGCCCAGACTTAAAGCATCATCAGGTTTGTACTCCATGCTCTAAACTTGGGCTTTGCAGTGTTCCCTGTACCAGCTGAAATGCCATCTGCATCATCATTTTGAATGTCACAAAACCTTAATTTATCCTGGATTAAAAGGTACTCAGTGTGTCTAATGTATGCTAACTAATTAATTGCTTCCAGTTTTCAGATGTTCAAACAAACAATTCTAATGAAGCCCAGTGACTGCTCAGGCAAACATCAATATAGTCTTGTACATAATCGTATGTCTCTGTTATGGAGTGCAGATTGTAAACTTGCATTTGCTCTTTTATGGCTCTGCCTATCTATTTAAAGGACATTCCTGTTCCATTTGTAACATTTTGAGATGGTTTCCATGAGCAAATTATAGTAATACTAAATTACACTCTTGGGCAATAGAGAGAAGTCTGTTGTGAAATTCCTAATAATGTAGTTTGACAGTTGTGGGGAAGCACTTTTTTTTATACCGAGTTTCATTGGCTCTGCATTACTTGTTCGGAAGTTGTACAATAAAAATTACTTGATGCAAGTCTTTCAACAGGTTTATAGGAGATAAGGAAGTGTATTTCTGTATCTGTAAGATGATGATAATTCTTCAATTAGATGCATTTTGACCAATGGAACGATGTCAATTGTACCAAACTGGCACTGGACTACACCCTCCAGGGGTTCCATGCTTTCCATGCGTATTTCCAAAATCTAGAAATCTGGAAAAGTATATAAGAATTCTGGTATGATTACATCAAAATTCTAGAAAAGAATATTCTATTTTGGGTGGTGGTGTGTTGTATAGTTATGAATGAAATGCATTTGCAAATTATCCGTGTGAATGTTGTGATTCTAATAAAGCAAACCCCAACAAATATTTAAAATAAATATTTGTTCTTGATTTCCTTTCATAAGTGTGATAGGAACATACTTTTCTGACAACCATAATTATACAGAACACTGGCAAATGCAGCACTGTATTGTGGGTCATGTTGAAATAGTTTGAAATGATTTAATGTCACGTAGTTGTTAGAAATTACAGTCTTTGTTTCTGAAGACTGGAACCATTGGTCAAATAGAGACTACATATAGTACCCAATACTCCATATTGTATAGTTGTGGTGTGGGATCATCTCTGTATTTCTGCTCCTTGAGTCACGTGAGCAAAGCTACATCTATGACTGTGAGATTTAATATTAAATTACAATCTCTTAGTAATGATATATCCCATGAGTGATCCTCTCTAGTGCACTGTTGGGGGAATAGGGAATGACAGAATTACCACAGTAATTGTATCCTCCACTTCTAAAAGGCTTTATGTATCATTTACAGAGTCTGTTTTCATTTAGAGGTTCTTGGCTCTGACTAAACCAATTCTTATCTTCAAAATGTGCTAATAGGGCGCTTCATGAAAAAACCTTACACCGTCAAATTTCATTAGAATTGAGTGCAATAGATCATTTCTAAACATACTTCTCAGATCATGACTATTTTACCAGTTTACGATCAGAATTGTTTTTTTTTCTCTGGAGGTGGAAGGCTAAGGTACATGCTAATATAAACCCACCATCTATGAAATTAAATATAATCTTTTTTTTTAACACATTTGAAGATTAATATAACATGAAAATGGCCATGCGCCATATGAATAAATAAGCAAAGTTATGAAATGAATGCCAAGCTAGTATTTTAATGATCATTCTCATGATTATAATTCAGATTCAGCTGGAACATTCAGCAAGTTTCCTGTTTTCTATTTTGCAGGTTACAACTGGGGGGGAAACAAAATCACAGAATTATATTTACTAAAACTCCATAACTATCTAGGGAAGCTATTGAGGTTGATACTGTATCTGTGGATTGATTTAGATCAGAAAGGAGCATTTATTTCTGCATAGAGTTTTACGATTGGCAGCTAGACAAACAAAACCCAATACTGGAATCCCTACTTGTGTCTGCAGCACAATGTTAGATTACAGCATTTAGATCCTGAAAAAGTAATGTCAAATCAGATCAATATTTTCGGTAATATTTTGCATTTATAGAAGTCAAACAGTGACTTAGATAAAAGCTGCCTGGCTTTAATCTGAAACACTGTTTTACCCAGTGTTTATTACCATCAGTTAAAATAGGTCCACATTGGTCCAAGGCTGGACGTATTTCAGGACTGACAATTTACTTCACATGCTGCATCCCTGATTAAGAATGGGCAATATTATGAACATCTGTGAATACACCAGTATTTGCACAAGTGGATAGAGTTAATAATGGTGGATCATACAAACTGAGAGAAAATATTTGCATTCACTGGAAGTAGCTGTTCTCATGCTGCCTGTCGGAGCATGACCACCATATGCTGCCTGGTATTTTTTTGTAGTCAGAGATTCCTTTGGAACATATCAATTGATATTCACACCATATCCACTGCTTTTTGAGCATTGTACAGTATCTATACTATACTATATGCATGCACATGTTTTAGGGAGTGGTTAACATGTAGAAAACAGAATGGAGCGAGGTAACCAGTGGTGTACCACAGGGATCAGTATTAGGTCCTCTGCTATTCCTAATCTACATTAATGATTTAGATTCTGGTATAGTAAGCAAACTTGTTAAATTTGCAGATGACACAAAAACACTGTTGCAGCAGCAAAGGTCATTCAAAATGATCTAGACAGCATTCAGAACTGGGCAGACACATGGCAAATGACATTTAATAGAGAAAAGTGTAAAGTACTGCACGCAGGCAATAAAAATGTGCATTATATCATATGGGAGATACTGAAATTGAAGAAGGAATCTATGAAAAAGACCTAGGAGTTTATGTTGACTCAGAAATGTCTTAATCTAGAAGCTATAAAAAAGGCCAACAAGATGCTTGGATATATTGTGAGAAGTGTTGAATTTAAATCAAGGGAAGTAATGTTAAAACTTTACAATGCATTAGTAAGACCTCACCTAGAATATTGTGTTCGGTTCTGGTCACCTCATTACAAAAAGGATATTGCTGCTCTAGAAAGAGTGCAAAGAAGAGCAACCAGAAATATCCCAGGTTTAAAAGGCATGTTGTATGCAGACAGGCTCAAAGAATTGAATCTATTCAGTCTTGAACAAAGAAGACTACACTGTGATCTGATTCAAACATTCAAAATCCTAAAAGGTATAGACAATGTCGACCCAGGGGACTTTTGGCGACCATGGGCCGAATGGCCTCCTCTCGTTTGTAAACTTTCTTAAGTTCTTATGTTCTTATACAGTAGGAGAAGTGAAAAAATACACATACATATTTTTTTTTTCTGTACAAATAAATCTATTCGTGGTCTGTATGTTTTCTTTCATCAGATAACACAGGATATTGATATGCACCCTACTACACTCTCATTTCAAACTTCAGGCATGTATGTGCAAATATGTGCAATACAAACAGTGATAGAAGTTTGTTGAGCAGTGAAAAAAAAACCTGGATATTAAAAGTATATGTTATTATGTATTAACCGTTTTATATTTACTTGACCAGGGAAAGGCGGCAAGAGACAAAGATAATAAGAAAAAAATACACACAGTCCATCATCATTCAAAACCTACATCCACGGAATAAAACAACTGCAACAATCACAATCTATAGAAAGCAATTAGCTTAAACAATGCATGTATATTATATATCCTCTTATTTAAATTATATATACAGTATATATATTTTTTTTTTGTTGCAGGACCAGGGATCCCCTTGTTATTATACTGTGTATACATAAGTGCAGCATTCTGTTATAATTCTCCTCCTAGCAGCTGCTGACATCTGCATGAGACCCGTACTGACCTCTCCACTACAGTGCTTGCTCTTTACTTTGAATGATAAGACGTTCGTCTTTGAAGCGTATGGTTTGCGGTTCTCATCCAGCCCTCGCCTTTCCATTCAATTCAAAGGCTGGGATGCCAGTTCGTTACAATGCCCTAATGAATTCTGGTTCACTGTCATCAATAAAAGCTGCTTGCTTCTTCTACTGTACTGCAACTCAAGAGCTCGTAATTCACAAAACCTGCAATACAGCAAAACATGAAGAAACTGTAAGAAACACAGCCAAGCACGTATTGCATGTATTGTATCTTCTGTGATTGCAGTTTGTTGATACTTATAATTGATGGTAAAAAGGCCAAGTGATCATTTAAGGCAGTTGTATTGCTTTATCCACCCAATTGCAGTGATGAACAGAAGAAGCTAGACATATTGAAAACATCAGTTATACAGGGGAGGTAATATTTGTTCTTAAAACTAACCTTTTGCCTGCAACTCAAGGCATAAGCTATATTTTTCCACAATCAAATCATCGTTAGAAGTCATTCCGTCTTTTGTCTTTAAAAATCATCTCTTGTCTTGGGTGTACTTTTCAATCTAAAAAATAAACTGATGATAAAGTTGACCTTGAGCACACTGCATGACCTGAATTCAGTAATAAGGTTTAATTCAGACTTGGAACTATACTGATTTTACTTTGGAGATTGATCAGGATGTTAGAACTTACAGTAATTGTAGGGGCAAATAATCTGAATTCATCATTTCTAGTAATCTTGCTGTGAATGCTGCAGTTATTAGAGGGACATCTGGAAAAAAAAAAAGTTCTCCACTACGTTAATGAGCTAAAGCAGTAGCACTAAGCTATAGTGTAGTTTTATGAACCATTAAATGATTCATGCAAATACGTTCTGAATTATAGGCCCCTAATGTAGATGCTTTGATTTCCACTTCCTGCTGCAGGCCACATTTTGATATATAGCTTTAACCTTTCAATGTAGATATGGAGGGAGTTAGATGAGGGAAAATCAGAACCCAGTGGAATTAAATTCTTCTTCTTTTGTTTTAAATCCACCCAATATCCTAATCATGGCTTCAATGTCTTACAAAATCCACAGGGAGTGCATCAGGCCGTTTACAGAGTGATGTTTTAAAGGTGTAACATAATACTAAAATAGGAAAGCACAAAACCAAACCACTATGTTTACAGGGGGGACTACATTTCAGATAAACTGTATGATGTTGCTCTTTATAATAAGATACATGCACATGAACATTTATGTTTCATGTTTTTTTTTTTCCCAGAATGCCATTCTATGTTTGTCAATAACACTTGTCTGTGTACCCTGTGCTCCAGGGGGATTGTGTAAAACACATTACCAATCAGTGCTGTTACTTTCATTTAAAAGAAGAAAAAAAGGTGTTCTGAGGCAGACAGCATTCCATATAAAGTTAATATTCTCTTCACTAAGCAAGACAGCTATAGATTATGAGATTGTCAGATACGAGACTTCCAGGAATATTGGGTTGTTTGAGGCAAGCAATAGTTGGCTCTGGCCTAGATTACACTGCTTTATTGGAAAACAGATGAAGTGATCAGTGGCTTAATTGCCCTGAACTGCCATCACTCTGACCTGCTTTGGAAGCAGAGAAATACATAACTTAGGATAAACTCCTAATTTCCTAGATTTTGTGTTCATAGCAAATCACTGTGAATAATTTCATGAGCAGAACAATCATGTTACAGCACTTGGCCTCTCCATTGAGGAGCTTGCCCCCTTCCCCACAGTACAGTATATGCAAAGGTAAATTAGAAATGTATGAGAAGCAGACAGAGCAGGGACCTTTCACTGGGCTAATGGTGACCAATATCATTCAGGAAGAAGTCTATGATACGTGGGTTAGACTGTGCATGTTGAGACTGCAGGGTTATATTTTGGTAGGGGGGGCATTTACTCCATTTATGTTTATATCAAATGTAGTGTTTGCCTCAATCTGTAAAAAGTTATACTGTATTGCTGTTTTAACAACCATGTGCTCGAATTAAAATCATAATTATTCAAAAGCCCTTCTGAGAGTGAACAGACTAAGATCTAGTCTATAACAAATTCATCCAGTCTTGATTGAAACAGAACAGCGTACATACATTACTGTATCTAAGCAGATTATCATTAACATCTATGAAATAATGCATTCCCACAGCCTAGCTGTTATCAGTCACAATGAAATACAGCTTCTGATTAGGCACGATTAGCTTTGTATTGGTGTCTGCTCACAGCTGAATTCTAAATAGATAGGGGAACAGCATGATCAACGTTGTGTTCAATTGCAGTGTTTACATGGATTTTTAACCTTTTACTCCACTGGTGAAGCTCTGGTTTTCAAATGATCTGGGAATGTAATGAGGACAAACACATTTCCATAGGCAATTTATATTATTTGTGTCTAATTATTTATGTCGCGATTTTTTTTTTTTTTTTTTTTTTTTAAATAATATTACAGCCACATATCATTATTGTTTAGAAAATGATACAGTATCTCTTTTAAAGAGTAGTTTATTCACCATGTAAGAATGTAGTCTACATCCATAGGAATAAAAGAATCTTTGAATAATTTAAAATGATAATTTATTCTTTCAAAATTTATACCATGAAGTTCTGCACCCCTATGTTTTACAACTATTGTCTGCAATTGTTGTCTGAATGTCATCTTGCTGTTGTCACACTTCTCAGTTTTTTCTTTTCATTTTTAATTTTTAAGCACTTGATTACTACAAAACGTGTTTTATGAAAAATCGTAAATTATATGTCTGTATAGCATACAGTAAAGGAGTGTCTAATAAATGATCTATTATGTATAAATTATAATTATGTTTTCTTTTAACTAAGAGCTTTTAAATTAGCTTTTCTGTGTATTATCCCTGTTGTAAAAATAATAATACAAATACTATTTTGAAATGACCTTTCTGCAACTGAGCTCTATTAAGGGTCTACATGTGATTTCTTTCCATTTGTTATTTTAAAATCTGTTATGATACAGCCGATGGGAAATGCCATCAGCAACTCGCTGTTTAGATAAAGAAGAACGAGAGCCAGTGTTGATTAACATATTTAGAAGAGGTTCATCTGACAGAGTAATTTATTCAATCACTTTGTGACATTGATAAAACATTACTTTGTCATGTGCAGGCAGTGTGACATTGCACACGTGGTTAATCTTATCTTGTTATCTGACAAATACACAGGGCTACTATTAATAGTTAACCATAATTCAATCACAATGTAAAACCCCACCAGACAAGTCATTTTCTTTGTTCTATCATCTAGATCATGTCAATTTTCTAAGCTAATTAATCAATTATTTCATTGGGAGATCTTGTTTGAGTTATCCCCACAGAATTCCAACCTGACAGTGAATCAAAAACCTAATAACAAACTGTCTTAATCATTATATTGTCATCCAGCTGTCTGTCTTTTCACTTGTATCTACATAATGTATGCATCTAGATCAACTATGGAGCCACTATTTTGCTGACATCAACTTGTATCTACATAATGTATGCATCTAGATCAACTATGGAGCCACTATTTTGCTGACATCAACTTGTATCTACATAATGTATGCATCTAGATCAACTATGGAGCCACTATTTTGCTAACATCAAACTAAAAGATTGTGCTCACTTGTGTCATGAAAGCTGGTATAAAATCACGCAGTTACTGAGTTAAAATAACAGTCTGAATATTTATTTATTGTTGCACATACAATCGCAGAAACAACATCATTAGCTTTAGTTGTGTTCATTGAATAACTAAATATGTTTTAAGGTAACTGTTCTTTTGTATTTAAAAGTAAATGTAGTTACCAGTATGGCACACTAAATATTTTGTGTATGCTTATCATTCTTTATAAATTCATGTTGACTGTGATGCCTTCTTATGAGGATATTCAGCTTTACGTACTGAAATGAATGTCTAACACATGGGATACATATTCATTTTTTTGTTTGCTTTGTTTTTCTCCATACAGACATGTTGTCTTGGGTTTGTCCAGGGTGGCTTGATAGCATGAAAGATTGTTTGGGTTGTCTTGTTTTGTCTCATAGCCTTCTTTGTTATATATAGGCCTATACTGAGTAAGCAAAGAAATATTACCCTCAGCAAAGGGTATATATTGTAGCGATCTCGGTTAACACCGGCAGGTGCATCACACAGGGCGGAGGGCGGGCGTGAACCCGGGACCTCTCACACTAAAGCATAGTGCCGATACCACTGTACAAAAGAGCCGGCTCCCTTGCAAGGAGTGTATGTCGGGCTTATGTCTCTGTGTGTGATTACGTCACCTACCAGCCCTGCTGCTGCCTTCCCCCGTGCACGCTACATTCTCCTCGGCCAGCATCAAGTCCGCCCCGGACTTGCTCACCAGGCTACAGTCCGACGAGTGCGTACCGGGGTACCTGCATCCACTTCTGACACCAATGTAGTGATCTCCGTTAACACAGGCAGGTGCATCACACAGGGCAAGGCAATCCACACACAGGCGGAGAGCGGGCGCGAACCCGGGACCTCTCGCACTAAAGCATAGCGCTGTTACCGCTGTACAAAAGAGCCGGCTCCCTTGCAAGGAGAGTATATCGGGCTTATGTCTCTGTGTGTGATTACCTCACCTACCAGCCCCGCTGCTGCCATTCCCCGTGCATATGTATAGTTCATTAGAACACCTCAAGATTTGTCACTTATATCCTTTATAAACCTACTAGTGTGAAAACCTCTGGGTGTAAGAATTTCAATTTTTGGTCAGTAATCAGTGATACAGAAACAATAGGCACTATTGTGTGAAAAAATTAGACCACTTTGTGCTTTAATTAGGCATCTTAAACAACTAAAAAGTCTTGTTTTACCATTTGTGGCTATGTGTTCCTTTTCTCTTACTATTTAAAATGAATTGCATGCGTGGTATATTAAAGTCATCAATTACTGTTTATTAGACAATCAGTAATTGCTTATTTTTTTTTTATTTTCAAAGATTTTCAGTTAAAGTGGTATCTCAAAATCTGTCACCCATAAGGTAAATCCAGGACAGTGGTCAAGGGAATTCAAAGAAAAATTAAATTAAAAAAAAAAGTCAGTAATGATTATAGCTTACCATGTGTGTACCAACTCTACATCTGCATCTGCATTGCATCCATGTGCTGTACCTTAACCTTATTGACCCTAACAAATTCTATCTTTCATCCTTATATGCCGTCTGTGTTATTAGTTTAGTTTGACCTTTTGCAACACATACACCTCCAACCAAAGCCTCATGGAGCCTGGTAGCCTGACAGAATGAAGGTCTGTCTCAGTATTTGCTGAATGCTTCATTGAACATTGTTCTGAGGGAGCGGAATACATGACTCATTGACGCTTTGTCTCATTGGTAAAACCCCGACACTATGGGTCTGATCCAACACTTTTCAACACTGTGCTCATTTTAGATTTTTATATGTTCAGTAGGGTGTCATATTTGGACAAATGTAGGGTCTGGTGCAAGTGTATTTTCTACTTATAAGAACAAGACATTGAGCCCCGGCACTTGGAAGAAAAAAATTCAAGTATACTAAAGGATGCCTCTTAATGCAGTTACTGAGTAAATTATTACAATGTTGCTATGCATAGTTACAATTTACTTAATGTGTAAATCTTTTTGCATGTTATATGTAGCACACAATTGTATCAGAAAAGGGTTAGGGTTATATTAAGGAGCTGATGCAAACTGATTTGCGGCTGCAAAACAACCATACTGCGGCCAAAATTGGCATTTTGCGCGCGCATGCCGTGTTTATTATTCTTTATTTCTTAGCAGACGCCCTTATCCAGGGCAACTTAAAATTGTTACAAGATATCACATTATACAGACATCACATTCTTTTTTACATGCAATTACCCATTTATACAGTTGGGTTTTTTTACTGGAGCAATCTAGGTAAAGCAGTAACAGCAGTAGTGTCCCCACCTAGGATTAAACCCACGACCTCCAGTCAAGAGTCCAGAGCCCTAACCACTACTCCACACTGCTGGGACTTTAGCAGCCACTAAAAATGCGCTGTATGTAAAGAACGTTTTTCCCATGACGTTCTGCACCCACTATCAAATTAGCACTTTGCCATCATTAATCCATTTCAATGATATTGAAATGTATTTAAATGAAGAAAAGAGCATGGAAAATGGGTGGGTATCTGGAATACTAAACAGGTGCAAACATTCTAATGAGATGTGAGGATTTTGCCTTGCACTTGGGCAATTGCTGACGCTCCAAAAACTTTGCACCTCCTCTTACAAGGTGCAAACCATTGTATAAGTGAGTAATTAAGAGCTGTATTAAACCACACACCTTCAGAGACCTGTCATTGGCCTTAGGAGGTCTGCTGTGGTACACTTCCTGATGCGGCGATGCTTGGCTCTTGTTGAAGACGGCAGGAAAATCTTCAGAGGAGAAGGGCAAGACAGAGAAGACCCTGTATATTCAAACCCAGGGTCACTTTGTTTGGGATGCCAGAGAATGCAGGTAATGTGCCATTATTCCTTGCTGTTGTGTATGTGTGTTCTGTGTTTGTTAATGTTGCTTTATGTTAGTCACCATAGGTAGTTGTTTGTGTTCCTGTGGTGGGCTACGCTCTTTCCAGCCCTGTTGGTTGCTTGTGTCCTTCCCTTATTACACTGTGCATTGCTTGTGGCATTGCTTGAGTCTCTGCCCCTTTGGGACTCAATAATAAGGATTAAAAGAGCAGTTCCATTTTGTCCTTGCCTCTTCATTGACCAGGTTTGTAAAGACTGCTACACTATTAAATTAGTCAGAATATTATACTGTCAACCACAAATCTAAATCCTGGTCATTTAACACTTAAAAGACTTGTTTATAAGACCTCAAACATACTTGCCTGAGAAAAGCTGGTTGAACCTTTGGCATGGAATTTTCTTAGAAACACAACACAAGACCTTTGATCTAGAGCTGTTGCATTTTATTAACAGCAAATCCCTATGAATCAACATTTCTGTCAGATAAAAACAGCAATGGAATGTTCCTTTTGTTCCTATAATCTCTCATTCAGGTTATCTTTAATAAAAAAAAAGACCTATTTACATTAAACAGCTGCTCAACTTATGTGTTTAGAATAGAATTTCGAGGAAGAATTCTTAGATGTTAGAGGCTGTCACTTGCTAATGACTGATTACAAAATGTTTTAAATGGTCTTGTAGCACTTTAATAGCACCCATTTAAACTGAGATGTGCACATTCAGCTGTTGAAGCTAATCTCATGCAATTAAAATAGATTAAGAAGAAAAAACAAGTTGAAATAATAACAAATAATGGAAACCTATATCATGCTTCTAAAGGCTGGTTCATACTTCAGACTGACATAATTTATGGTCAGAGTCGACGGCCCGAATTACCCTCCAAACTCTTGCAACATGCATCTTTGTTTGGAAAGTCGTACAGACTTTTCTCATTCGTTACGCTGGTAACCATCATGGAGCAAGTAAATATCCACATTTATATACCCCATCACTTAAAGAATATAGAGATGCCCAAATAATAGAAACAGCATTGGTGTGAAATATTCCGAAAATAATATGAAAATTCGTACAGCAAATTGTGAAGCTGCACAGCTTTTATAGTTGTATGCGCCTGACATATCACATTCATATGCGACAGAAGTATGAACCAGC
Organism: Acipenser oxyrinchus oxyrinchus; assembly: GCA_030684275.1. Classification (NCBI taxonomy): domain Eukaryota; kingdom Metazoa; phylum Chordata; class Actinopteri; order Acipenseriformes; family Acipenseridae; genus Acipenser; species Acipenser oxyrinchus. The sequence continues at coordinate 94,268,324 of CM060249.1, forward strand.
CCAGTGTCTGTTTCAGCTGCCCCATTATCACAGAATTAAACAGGTCTGCTCCTACCTTCACCCACAAGGAGGACTGAAGTCATCAACTTGCACTGCTGTTACCAAGGGAACCAAATCAAAAGTGTAAACAAACTGAAAATGGGCTGATAATATTTTGAAGTTATGTTTACACAGTTGTATTTTTTCTTTTCCACCACAAGGAAACAGATGGTTGGCTGAATTAAGACAAAAAAACAACAAAAAAAACAGATACAAAGTATTTACACTATGCAAGGTTCTATTACAAAATTAAAATCAGTTTGGAGATGTTTTGGAACAACCACATTTAAACAAAATGCACAGACTTCAATATTTTATATATATATATATATATATATATATATATATATATATATATATATATATATATATATATATATATATATATATATATATATATATTAATGTAATTGAAGGAGACTGAACATCACATATTTTACAACCTCTTCATGTCAACATTGCAAATTAACTGATACAAGTTGTAGAAACGCCTGAAGATCAGCTTTGGACAACAGAGACTTTATCTGTACCGGTATCGCATTCAACTGTAAACATATTCACAAGAATGCAGCGGGCACCTTACTGTGATGCAAAGCCTATCATTGCTCTACCTCCTGCTAGTATCAAACAAGTCCCAACTGGCAACTGCAAAAATGTACAGTTCAAATGAATCTGTATCAATTACAAAATACACATATATATGGTATACAAATAACAATGAGGATGGCTATATATAGCAAACGTTCATATTATTCAGCCGCCCTCACGGCACAGCATGAACAATCAAGAATATCCTCTCGATATTAATAAACACCAAAAAGCTGTGTAATGCAAAAGAGCCTTTAACCCAGTAAAAAGTCAAGATTGAATTTGCATTGACAATTTAAAGTCACTATGGCACATCAATATAAATTAGCATCCCTTTGTCTCTTTTGTGAACTTTTTTACAGGGTCAGATTTTTAGCTGGCCAGTAATCAAGTTCTGTTAAAATTGCAGTGGATTTACCAAACAATGTTTCTAACCAATATGGTTTTCATTTAAAAATCAATGTATGCATTTGTTTTTAGCCGATTTAATCTAATTTGCACATTCCACCTGCTGTGGAGGTCAGTACAATTTCCATTTCTGCATTACTACTGGTTCTAGCATATTATGCTACTGAAACAGCAGCCAAACAGATTTTTAGTCCAATGTTTCTCTTACTTGTACAAGTTTTACTTTAACAGCCTGTTTATGGTTTTGTTTTTTGTTTTTCAAGTATGCAGCAGTAACATGGGACAGCCTCCTTAAACCATTCCCTTTCTTAAAACCCTTTAGGAGGAACTGTGTTTATCTGTACAATTATACATTTCTGAATTACTTGTGAGTTCTGTTTTTGGTAGCCAGATTTATTATGCTTGCTTCTGAGAAAAATAACTGTACAAACTGAAAAATCCCTGGTGTGTTGGCCACTCCGTTCAATAGAATAAACAAAATCAATCATATATGTTTTTTTATTATTATTATTGTCTATTATGTCTATTAAAATAGGTTACAAATGAATGTATAAAATAAATAAACCCAAATTATATTTAACAGATTGAAGCTTGACCATTTTTTAGTTATTGTGGATGGGATAAAAGATCACAAGAACAAAAAGTCGGCCAATGGTGCTAGTTAACAGGTGTGTAGTGTATGTGAATACAGTATATCACATGTCACATGAGTGACTGATACTGTAAACAAGATCCAACATTGCAGTTGCCAGTTTAAGAGAATGTGAGCCATTTACCTAAATGGTAAAAGTTCCTGCTAACTATGGAGGTTCAGAATTTGGCTTAGTTTGGAACTTTTAAAGGGTTTTATAAATCTGGGAAGACGCAACAACTGCATACAAGGAACAACAACAACAAAAAGAAGTCTTGACATTGATAACTATCAGGAATATCAATGGTTGTGCCCATCAATCTCAAGATTGTGGTTTCTATTCAATAGGCTGTTGCATAAAGAGCATGGTGTAGATGCAGAGCTCAAAGCAACTATTGACATGAGTTTGTATCACAAGAAAGTATGTTTGTCAGATGGGTGAATCTTGAGGGACTGTTCAATGACTATAAAGCTGAGGGAACACAAAGCCACTTTTTCAGGAATAGTGGCTTGAAACCTGGTTCCAGGAGACCGGGGGACCTAGTTTGAAGCAACTTTGCTGTATCAAACCCCAAGTCTCCCCTGGTGTGCTATGCAGTGGCCTGAAACCTAGTCTCCTGAAGCCATGTTACAAGCCACAAAGTGGCTTCCTGTTTAATTGACCAACAAAACTCTTTGACATCATTAAAAATTGTCATACAAAGGTTAAAAGTGACAGTGACTAGGAGATGCTCGCTGTCTTCTGCATCACATATGGATTTTAACAAGAATGTGTTCATTGTAGTGTTGAATGAAATGAAGCTTAAGAAGTTCAATTCAGATCTGCATTTATACCAAAAAACCAGCAATGGATAAAACTGTCGCCATCCACTGATCTTCGTCATTTCTTAAAACTGTAACTTATGGCTTATAGCTTCTCTGCAGACAAGTGCGTGGTGATGTGTCTGAGGGTTATTTTTATTTCTTTCATGACAGGGAAACTCATACAGGTGTTACACATTGGTCTCACATTGATGATGCAAAAAGTATTTTGGGGAACTAAATAGAAGCATCTTGTTATGGGCCTTCGCATGTGATGAGTTTCTAAACTAACTGAACTGAGTTCACTTGGAAACAAACTCTGGAGGAAAAGCTCTCAGTTCCTTTTGGTTTCGCATATGCACCTCAGTGCAAAAGAAAAAACAAATCTGTCTGCTTTTACATTGCACTGAAACAAACTAACCAAACCAAAGATCACCTGTTCAGAAGGACTGGTTTGGTTAGATTAAAACAAACTCTGAAAGGGACTGAGTTCTTATGGAGCATTCACATATGCTTCCAAAACTAACTGATCCGCACCCAGTTAGAAAAAATAAGCCTGAACGAACTCAGTGTAAATGCACTCTATATTGTTATGAACTATGATGACTTCAAAAGCTTTATAAAATCAGTTTCAAGGATGTAATGAAAACCTGGAAAACAAATAACACAGCGCTATTTAAATATGTACATCCTATTACCTATTACCTTTAAGACCGTTTCATATCAGGTCAGAAAGTAAGAATTTCACTGTATACAGTATGTTTTATGGCAGTTTTATTGTATTGTTGTTACACCAGACCTTTTGTCTCATACAGTAGGGGTAGAACATTAACACAAAGAAACATGGATACAAAGATATTTTTATATCTTTTGTATATATATATTGTTTTTGTTTCTGAGACAGAAACCAGATACAGTAGCTGTATTAAAATACGACTTGTGATATATCAGGAAGATTGATGAGTGACCCACATGCCCGTCAAGCACTACAATTAACATCAGAACATAACTTGACATGTATACTTGAGCAGTATAATGTTACATGATTCCACAACAGCATTGTCAAGACACTGTGAATTAAAATGGATGGCACTGTAACTACAGAATGGCAATGTTCACAAAGGGTGAAATTAGAATATGGATGGTGAATGTGCACCTCACCACAGAGCATAACATGCAAAGGGAAAAGTAGTTGTCATGGTGATTAATACAGCAGCACTGGGCAAAACCAGAGAATGAAGGTCTGATTTAGAAAGTGTTTCAATATCACACTTGACTAATAAGAATGTATTTTGTCCTTAGGCGTAGTGTACAAGTTTGTAGAGTATTAAAGGAGAATTGGTTGTGAAAGGCAAAGTACACAATTAGATATCTGAATAAAAGTTTGGCTAAAAAAACCCTACTGATGTATTACTATCCTTTAGTCTGAATGTTATCTAAAACAAAGGGTTTTTTTGGAGTTGTTTGTACAGTGTTAAGTTAGGTAATGAAATAGCTGTTGTGTTGGAAAAAAAGATGAGTTCAGTTCACACTGATGTTGTGAAAAACAAAATAAAAAAATTAAAAAATAAATAGAATATTTATTTATAATATAATATAGAATATTGCATTTTCTGTTTTTTGCTTTTATAGACACACCAATATGAACCTGATTAATTTTCTTCTAACCCAAACTTTGGAAAACAACACAGTATGAAAAGCGTGTTAGAGACTTGAGTTTTCCTCTACCGTCCTCGGAGTATCCACAATGGGCTTGATAAGACTTCTTCCATTACTGTCTGCAGCTTAACATTACAAGCTGTGTGTAAAAAGCATGTAGAAAGATAATAAACATTAATTTCAGGGACCTTATCCTGGTCACTCTGAGTTTGACAGTAAAGCCTTCTGATATAATTTAACTGCTGGTTGCACAGTTAAAGTAGACCCCCTCCCCTCTAAACAAAATACTTGTGTACATTATTTATGATCCAGGTTTGAATAATACAGTTTAGGATATAAGTTAGGGAGAAGTCTCCTATGCAAAATATAATGATTTAGTTCTTCATGGTAATGAAAACTACATTGTGGATTAGTTTTGAAGCAGACATTTTCTCATTGATTTTCCATTGATATGAAACCATATATTTACAAATGGGTAACAGGTGTCTGAGACCATTCAGAAATGTATATTGAGACTGGTTGTTGTAAATGATTAACAGTAGACAGAAACCTTGATAACAGTTGTTAGTTTGAAATGGAATGCATAAATTACACAATTTCCCACAAGCTGGAGGGATTCCTTTGAAATGTGAAAAGCAGTTCATGATGCAGCAGAAGCTTATATTTGCCTATCAAAGTATGACTGTATCCTTAGAAAAACTGTTCATGGGACAAGAGCTTTCCCAGAGGCACTGTATGAGTGAGCAACATGCAGATGGTATTGTGTTTCCCTTCCTTAACAATCACCAAGACAATCAGTACATTTTGGAATTCTTTGGGATTTCTTTGCCATTATACTTTAAGTTCTAGCAGTACCTAATAATGATGACATATAATATCACAATGCAAACTGTTCTGATGTGCAAGATTCAGCAATTACTGTACACCACCAGCATCTCTAATCTTGACACAACGATGGCTCTGGTCAGGACCTCGAAGGGTGACCTACAATGGATAAAAAGAATCCCCTAACATGAACATTGCCCTAGTATGGTATTAACTAAAGAAGTGTTGATCTATAATACGCTAAGCTCATGTATTTTCTGATGCACTTCCCCCTTTTACCATTCATTACAACATTTTGTTTTCCTTTCTTGCCAGAGGGGGTCTCTTTAATAGTATAATAAGACATTTGCCTGAGATCCTATCTAATCTCTGTATAAATAAGGATCCTATTTCACTGTTTTGAAAAAGGACAGGGACGTCTTTAACTAGCTAAAATTTCAAACATGCCCAAAAATCCTGGCCAGGTGACTTGCAGCGTCAAATTTATTTATTTATTTGTTTATTTATTTATATTTATTTAGTGCCTTTGACCAAGGCGCTTTACAATTATTAAACTAAGCGGTACAATCAAGATAAATGGCGGAAGGAAAAAGGTACCTTTATTGGGCAAGGGTGAGAAAATAAAGAGTGGTGCTACTGTGAGAACAGAGGCTAGGGCAGGGTTGGGCAAACAAGCAGGGTCCTGACCGGGGGTTAGGGGCTAGGGCATGCAGTGGGATAGGGTAGAGTGAAAAGATGTGTTTTAAGGGAGGAGCGAAAACTGCATAGTGTAGGTGACTGTTTTATATGGAGTGGGAGTTTATTCCAATGAAGGGGAGCCAGGAGGGAGAAGGAACGGAAACGGGATTGGGCACAGGGTGAGGGTGGAACCGAAAGGGACAACAGAGTTTGAGAGCGTAAGGGACAGGGGGGAACATAGTAAGAGATAAGTGCAGGCAGGTAGGGTGGGGTGAGACCATGGAGGGATTAATTGACTAGAGTAAGGAATTTGAATAAGCAGCGATTTTAAACAGGGAGCCAGTGTAGCTGAAGGAGAAGAGGGGAGGTATGAGAGGAGCGGGGGAGGTTGAAGATGATGCGGGCAGAGGCATTTTGAATTTGCTGTAGTGATGTGAAGGCGTAGAAGGGAAGGCCAATGAGGAGGGAGTTGCAGTAATCGAGGCGGGTGAGGATGAGAGCATGAACCAGAAGTTTAGCGGCAGAGAAAGAGATGGAGGGGCGTATTTTGAGGATGTTAAATAGGTGGAATTGACAGGTGCGTGTAGTGGCCGAATAATGACCAGCAAGGGAAAGGGTAGCGTCAAAGATGACGCCGAGGTTACAAGCAGAGTTAACTGGAATGAGGGACAGGGGAGGAGATGAAATGGTGGGGGTGGGAGGGGGAGAAGAAGGGGAAGGAAAGAAAAGGATTTCAGTTTTTGAAATTAAATGTGAATAATCCTCACGCCCTATAAACGGAACATTACTGACTGACTGATTTAACATTACGAATCTAGCAAAGCAATTAACAGAATCTAGCAAAGCAAAATGTTAAATTAAAAGTAAAAACACTAATAATTTCCTGTGATATTCAGCTGGTGCTCTGAAAGCTCTTTACATTTCTATATAACATATTCAAAGCTTTTTTCCTTCATGTCACATTAACACCCACTGGCATCTTGCCTAGCCTGATGGGACTTACAGGAATGATGTCATCCTACCTTACTTTGCATACGATACAGACATGGTCTCTTGCTCATCATTATTATCTCTTGGTTGACTGGCATTGCTGTAAGTCAAGGTCAGGTCCAATGATGTCATCTCAACCTTGGCAGCTTCTCTTTATCTGACCTGATTTTACTTTCTTTACATCATCCATTATCCACACAGCCATGGGACCCTTTTCACATCACACAAATTTTTACCAAGAACAGAAGAGAGTAAAACATAAGGTACATTTCAAACAGCTGATTTATGTTATATCACAACTTCATCTTTTTGTATAATGAGTTAGTCTATAAGTCTGTTTATTAAGATGTGGTTTTCAGAGACGATTCCTTCCATTGGTGTAAGGCAACATTTCCTTCACATTTCAAATGAAATTTGCAATAGCTTTATTGTTACACACATATCAATACCATGCAGTGAAACAGCTAAAGCACACACTTGGTTGTCAGTCAGATGTTAAATGCAAAGCCACTGTATATGAGTAGAGCAGGAGGGATGTTCTTTCTCTCACTGCTATGAGATTTGTAGCAGAAAAAAGAAACAAAGAGGAATGCAAAAGGGGCTTCATGGTTGATTGGGTTTCACTTCACAAAGTCCTTGGCAATCACATGTCATCCTGAACCTTCACTTTCTGACATATTTAAAGAACATTGCCCTAGTGTATTAACTATAAAGAAGCGTAGATCTATAATATGCTGAACTCCAGAATGTTTTGATGCACTCCCCCCACCCCCTTTACCATTCACTAAAACATCTTATTTTCCTTTCTTACCAGAGGGGTCTCTTTAATGCTGTAGAACCTGTGAAACTGCCTTGCCAGGATTCCTTTGTAGCAGACACAATGGGTATATATAGCACATATTCTATAACAAACCTATCTATATTAATATATGGGTCAGAAAAAATGATCACACATTATTGTATGTCTAGTTGTCCCCCTTGCAAACACTGCAGTCGCGAGCCATAGTTAACAGACTTATAAAGAGAAAACAAGTGTGTGTGTGTGTGTGTCACAAGTGATGAATTTTAAATTGTTTTTTGTGTACTGTTTTTTTAATTTTTTACTGGAATCTGCTTATCTCAACCCCCAGTTGGTTTTATGTGGTTGTGGCTGACTGTGGGCAGAGCATTTTCTCCCCAGCGACTGGAAGTCCCGCCTGGTTAGCACCACAGCCAATGGCGGTCCAGGCAGAACTATATAAGGGGCTGGATTTGAGAGCAGTGGAGGAACATGGAAGACAGGAGGAACCAGGAGGAACCAGGAGGAACCAGGAGGAACCAGGAGGAACCAGGAGGAACCAGGAGGAACCAGGCAGGCCGAGCGCACAGCCTTGGGGAAATCTATTGAGGAAGATTTACTGTTTGGAATACTTCAGGAAAACGATTATTTGGCAACAAGAACTTTGTTGTGGGGACGGAGAGGCACTGGGACCATATTCAGGAACAAGTTTGGAGTTTTTTTTCTTGTTTCTTTTTGTTGTGTCGGGACAATATAGGGTGGTTGGCTGTATCTTTTTTACTTGTTTTGTTGTGTTTTTTTTTCTTTCTGGCTATTGTATACTATCATTTGTGGGTAACAATCATTTTATTATTTAAGGATTTCACTAACACATTTTTTTTTGGATTTACAACAAATGTTTATTTTTGGACACTAATTTCTTTTTTTGTTTTCCTTGGTGGAGCAAGGGACGGGGGCAATTGCTCGGGGTCCCAGTGTGTAGTCCAGGATGTTTGGGGCCTCCCCACGGATCCTTGATAGGGGGCAAATCGTTTTCCTTGATTTCTGGAAGAAGGGAAAGGACAATTAATCATCAAGTTCCAAGCTAATCATTCTATATTGCCTACCTGTGCTGGTTGGCCCCCTGCACCCCCTGTCAGAGTGTGCTTGAGGCCTCCAGTGGTTTACCTACCTTGCCTTTCGGTCTGGAGTCCAGCTTCCAGGTCGGGTCCGGTGGCGGCAGGGAGCGTGACGAGAGGAGAGAAACGCGGGGCTAGAGATCAGTCGAAGGGAAGTGACCAGAACTTTGGGGTGGAAGGTGTAGTTTACTTACCTGTGTGTCAGTCCCTGACGGCCCTTTTTCTTTGCCCCGCTCTCCTGTCTCAGGTCCTTTTGGAGGCGGCAGCCGATTTGGCAGTGGAGAGATCCAGCAGGGGGTGGTGTTTCCCGCATCAGTGGGAGGAAAGAGCAGCGGACCGAAAGCGAAGTCGGGAGAAGCCCCGGGTGTGTGGGGTCTACCCCCCCTGGGCTATTTCTTTTTTCCTTGTTTGTTTTGTCAAACAGCAATTGTCCATGTGCATGAACTTTTTTCTTTTTTCTGAGACCGTGACCAACAGGAGGGGATTGCCTAGTGTACAGTGTTTTTTTCTTTTTTTGGCACTCCCTTATTGAAGTTTGAGCTTATTTTTAGTATTACTGTGTGGTTTGGTTTTAATAATTTTTACCCTGTTGAGAACAATAAAATTTGTTTTACCAGACGTCACTGCATTGTGTGTGTGGGAACCCGGGTAACAAAGAACCTACACGGGGGAGCGAAATAACTATTTGGTTATTCAGGTCCTTGCCTTATCAAAACAAGGTGGTGTAGTCATCAGCTACATAGGTACACTAGCTGGGTTATCTCAGGTCACCTTAACCGTGACATATGTGTAATGGCAAATCGGAGTCATGACCTTATAACCTGTTCTGTAGTATACAGGGCAGACTTATAATGAGAGAGCACTGTATCTAGTAGGTTTTGGGCAGTAATTACCAGTCCAAAACCAAAGTGAGCCAGGATGAGCTACACCTGGCTCTAATAGTTAATGAATGCCTCCTGTCTGTGATTAGCAGGCAGGTATTTAACAGCAAAAAAATGTTTGTTCAGGGCAGTCTGTGTGGAGGCAAGAGGCTGTCCGTAACAGAACAAGGTGCTGTGTAAACTTTTTGTGTGTGAAATAACGTATAAAAAGTGTTTTGTAATTGGAAAATGTCTTACCTGTCTGATGTAGTGAGGAATGAGAGAGAAAAAGTTAGGGAGTTAGGTTTTTGTTTTGTTTTTCTGTAAACAATGAAAACTTTTCTGGGTCTGCTGAAAAGGGGCAATTGAACCTTGGAAAGAAGTAAAATCTTTCACATATGTTGACAGCGGTACAAAGCCCTACAGACCCAGCAGAAATAAAAATAATGGAGTGCAGAGACCTGATAAAGGCATTGGAGCAGTCGACCGCTGCACAGCGAGAAACAACCTGCTTGTGGACAGAAAGCAACTAACAATCGAGTCAAGAGATTGGGTTGCCCACACGAGAACCGGAGGTGTTGGAACTTGAGTTGGTGTTGGCGAGAGTGGTGTGGCCTGCACCGAAGCAAGAGTTGCAACCGCTGGAACAAGAGTCGCTGCCTCAGAAGCAAGAAGTGCTGCTGTCGGCTATACAGAAGGGGGAGGAGGTGAGGAGCCCACCTCCACCACAGCCCCGACCTCCAACCCTGCAAACCTTTTGTGTGTGAAATACATGCAAAAAGTGTTTTGTGATTGGAAAACGACTTAGCCATCCAATTTCGTTGTCTAGGTCTGCTGAAAAAGGGCAATTAAGTGAAATGTTTTAATATATATATATATATATAACAAGTGAAATGTTTTAATATATATATATATATATAACAAGTGAAATGTTTTAATATATATATATATATATAAAGAAAATCCAGAACCGGGTACCTGCTGTGAAAAATACCCGGGTACTTAGATCTTTTTTGGGTAATGATTAAAAACAAAAAAAAGAAAATATATTAAGTGCTGATACATATTGAAATACTATATAGTACACATACATTTAGTCCCTGTGTAACTTTTTTCAGTACTGGAAACATTGAAATAATAATAATAATAATAATAATAATAGTAAATACCTTCATGGCTCATTTCTTGTAAAGATGCCAACATGTCTGAATTTTGTTCATCGCAGTTGAAACCTCTCCAATCACATGAAAATAATTAGTTATTTTCCTCATCTTGGTTTGACAAGTTTTCAAACTGTCTGGAAATGAGTAATCATCGCACTGATAAATCAGTGAAATTGGCGGGGTATGGGATTTGTAGTTTTTAATGTGTAATTAACAGTGGATAGTGAACACCAATAAACTACATTCCCAGAGTGCTATGAGCTATGAGAGTTTAGATCTGTGTTTTTTTTTTTTAAATATGTTTTATACTGTCAGCTAAAAACAAAATCACGTTTAGGAATTTCTAGTGGCACATGTTCGCACAAACAGATTTTTAGCTGCATATGTGACCAAATTAGTCACACTGTAAAGCCCTGTTGTTATGTTTAGGATTTAGTTCCTGAGAATAGTCACTGCAGTTATTATTATTGAGGTGTACTTGCCGGTCGCTGTGTTATTGTTTCTGTAAAACATTGATATTGCTGTGTGATTGTAGAATAAACACACAAGAAGCCAGGAGTTGCGTTTTAGGCACCAAAGGTATTAGCTTGCTAAAAAACAACTTGCTACCCACAACAAACTCACAGAATACAACACAGAGCCCACCATAGACAAAGGTGTCAACAGTCATCCCCCCTCCAATAACACAAACATAACCCCCACAGCATGGGTAATCGCCCCCCAAACCCAGCGTTTCCCCCCAGGATAAAGGTAACCATCATGCTCTAGACCCGTATTTGCATAGATTAGCCCATCTAGCCGGCTAGCCCATCACGCTTTGAGTCTGCTTAATAGCTGGGCTGCTCCTAACTTAACTGGCAGGCGGCTCTGTGCTCCATGCTGAAATATCCTGTCAGTTAAGAAAAGGCTTAATGCAAAAACTTGTTTTAATGTTGTCTTTTTTACACCGGCTAGAGACCCGTGCTTACAACTGCATTGTCATATTTTCTACATTTTCTTTAAATTCTCAAATTATAAATCGAAGAGAGAGATCCGGGTAGCGTCGGTTAATTTAAAACCCGGGTTTCCGGGTACCTGTGCCGACCCGTGGCTGATGTAAGGGTTACTGTTTTTTCTATTTATTTTGTTTTGTAAATTAAGAACACCAAGAAACAACTAAGTTGCAAGAGCATGGTGGTTATAATACTGTGTGAAAGTGACCCTAAAGAATTGTTCATTAATCAATCTTAGAAAAAAAGCCATATTACACCTTACAAACCTGTAAAGGGTGGTTTATTGGCATTGCTGAATTCTTATTAAATACCACTGGTAATCTGTAATATACACAGATAACAGCATGGCACTTCAGGACATCTCTTGTACAAATAATAAGATAACAGTGTGTCAGCATGTGTGTTCAGCTGCGAAAATGGGGAACACCCATATTTTCATGTCAAAGAATGCACATGATTCCAAAGTTAAAACAAATACAAAGTAGGGGTTGGGCTGTTAATAAAAATATAAATAAATAAAAGTTCAAGTTAACCATATTCCAGAAATCAAAGTATAATTTTATAACTGATCACATTTAATTATGGGACAGGGCCCACCTGAAGCAACTGAACTTGGAATGTCTATAGAGTATAGACTGCTAGCAATGCATAATGCTGCAGACTGATTCCCATGTTCCGCACTTCCATGTGTGTATCCTGTCTGCGTGTGCTGTGTACAGTCATATATGATAGGCCTGTCTGTGTGTGCTGTACACAGCCATGTATGGTAGGCTGCAGAAAGGCACCTGACATACTCTCCTGGAAGCTCTTTGATCCTTGCGTTTCACCCAATTAAAGGCATGAGCTGAACTCTTAAATGTCAATGCATAGTGTGTCAGGACAGGTTCATATTAATCCATAGAAAACCCTATAGCTGGAAGTATACCTAACTCGGATGTATTTATGTACCTATTGAAATGAAATTGGATGCACCTATTTGTACAGTGACTTAAAAAAAAAAAAAGATTAAAACTCAGATAAGCTCAAAAACTATAAGTAAAAATATAAAACAATATTTTCTTGGTAGGCTGTAAATAGATTAGATTTTTTTTTTACCATTACAAATATAGTGTTGCTATTTTACTACAAGTAGTTGACAAGATGACTATCTGCATATAGAGACAAATGGGTTTTGATTACTACAGTGACAAGTCTTTTCTTTTGCATGTTTGTATACTGTACATGTGGCGATGTAGCATCCTTACACAATACGCTTGAAATGTTCAAAATGCTTGGCTACTGCTTGTATTCCCATGTTCATATTGTATTGATGGGCACTAGTCACAAAGTTTTTAATGAGAGCAGTTTCCTGGATATTAAATATGTACAATAAAAGCACATGGTTACCTTACAGTATTTATGAAAATGTCCCAGAGATTGTATTTCGGTTCTGCTTTGTACCAGTTTTCACCAGTCTATGTTTAGTGTAATTGTAGTGGTGACTACTTCTCACGGACAAAACTGAAGCCTTAAAAAATACTTTGGAAGGCTGCCAAACACTAGCAAAACATTCCAAAGGTAACACTCCCAGTGTCTAAGGGGATCATGTTTCAACAAATACCTGCCCATTTATACTACTGATAGTAAAAAGATTTATGAAACACAGACTCTTATGGTCCTGACGAATAATTTTTTGAATGTAAACAATAATGATCATTAAGGTTGACACTGGCCTCGCCCCCCAAAATATGTGCATTTTTTATATTATTTTATCATTTTTCTTCACTTGCGTGTAGGGGAGGATGCATGGTAGCGACACAGTGATTCAGCAAACTGATTGCTAGATACTGATGATCGACTTCTGCTGTCTCGTATAAGTTCAATTGGACAGGTGTGCTGCTGTAAACTTTATATGAAAAACAAAAAAATGAATAAATACTTAACTATGTGCATCCTGGTATGATCCTGTGCCGAATGAAAAAAAAAAAACAAACAGCAACCAGCAAGACAGTAGAAGAATCAGCCAGGTGGTGACCCTAATGATAATCAATAACTTTATAGACTGAATCCAAAAAAGTCAAATAGATAAACATTGCCATCACTGATTTAAAAGTCAAGCTACTAAAACTGGCATTTTGGCTAATGTTAACATTTGTCTACTTCAGATGGCCGTTTAGTACTAATCTTGGAATATGTAATGATAGTTTAGGCAAGGTAGTCCAAGATTAGTGAGAACCAGACACTAATCTTTTACCGTCAACTAAAGATTCCCTTTTAAAACAAATAAAATTGTGTTGCAGAACAGACTAGATTTGTATAGTGTGCACCCAAGCATTAAAACCATACCGTGTGGGCAATTCAAAAGCAGTACAGCAGTGCTAAGCATGCACCATTTTCTGTAAAACTGTTACAACTAAAGTGCAACGATCTCTTAACCTCCTCAGTGATTAATCTGACCATTTGTAACATTCAGGATTTATTTTTCCATTTAGAAAAAAGCAGTAGTAAACCTGACACTGTGGTAAATGCTTGGTGGGCCTCTGCATAAAATACATGTGGCACTAATATTTTAGACATTGATTTTATTTTATGCTCATGTTGTGGGGTAATTTTCCTGTACCACTGCAAATTGTTCAATTTCTTCAAAGTTTAGCTATATCATTCATTCAAGAAAAGTCAAGGGAGGGGCAAAAGCTTTGCTGATAAACGTGTTCTGATCTCTCTGATAAGCAGGTTTTGGGCAGGGTAACAGGGAGAGGAATGCTCAATTGGTCAACAGCCTTGAAGCAGTCCCAGGCGCTGATTGATGGTTTTCATTTCATGTTCCCTCTAACCTTGTGGCAAACTGGATTTTCCTTTCCAAATAACAGACTTAATTTTATCTCAGTAACTGACCTAGTAAATCTTTGATCCACGTGTCTATGAGCAACCTTCTACTTGCAAAAGTTTATAACCACCTTATTCTTTCTGGCACTTTTATAACCATGTGAAAAATGAGAGACAAAGAAAGTCATTACAGCAAAAAAAAAATAAATTAAAAAACACAACACAGGTGCTGATAAGAATTTTTTTGTTGTTTCTGTTATTCCAATAAAAAATACATTCATACAGAAATATAACAATCTTGCAAAACAATTTCAAATAAAATCTTGGAAAGCAAACAATCTTACAAAAATTTTACAAAGAGATTCTTTAGATAACAGGGCTTTTTTTTTTTTTTTTTTTTTTTTTTTAAAGAAATGAGCAGTATTATTAATAGAAACATTTGTTGGTAAAGTTGCAAGCAAATATTTCAGCTTCATTAAGGCTCAATTCTCACCTGAGTGTTATTGGATACCTTTTTAAAAGACATGCTGCAATGTACACAGCACAAGCCTGTCTGAGTGAGATTATATAGAACTGCAGCAAGTGGATTCAATTGTTTTCCAATGAATACGCTCAAAAACAAATCAAACAGACTGCTTGAGTGATTACTGCGAGTGTATAGAACAAAGAGTCCTAGTTTCCTGCCTAACTGAAGATAAAACAACAAAACATCACTTCTATCAGTTTCTTTTCATGCGATATTTTAAAAAAGAAATCAAGCCAGGTTTTTGGTCCCCCCTTTCACTTGGGTGAAAGCAAGTGTGTAGAAAGTGTGGCATTTCCGGGTAACAACACATTTACTATCAATCGCTCCAGTAAGAGTAGCTCACCGGATCAGGTATCAGCAGGTTAAGCAGAAACAGTTCAAACACTAAAAGTCAGTAGAGTTTCTGGCATGCTGCAATTCTGTTTGCATTGTTCCAGTGTTCAGATTAAGACACTACACTCTAGACAGGTCAATCACTAACATACAGAGTCAGCAGGCTGAAACATTTTGTGTGCCAGAAAAGCCTTCAGCAAATCATCCAGGAGATGCAACAAAAGGCAGGGTCTGCCAGAAGAAGTTATCCTGTTAGTTGCAATAAATCTAGCATTTGCAAGCAAACGAGCTTTAAAGTGTCCAAGCATACAACGTTCTATCAAAAAGAGGCAACTAGAGGATTTTTCTTTAAAATGGAATTAATAGTTTGTTTGTTTTTAAACTTGATTTTATTTGGTTGATAGGGTCTGTTAACAGAAGTTTGACATGTACATTTTCAAATGTATTTAAAAGTGGAATATACTTTACACATATTGAGCGTGAATATCTATATACAGTACATACTACACAGTAGTAAATACATTAAAAGAAAGTGCTCGTATAATCTATGGATTAACTCTCTGGTCAAGATTACTTTATAACTTGATTTGCTTTAAGTGGGAACCGTTTCTAAATAACATGTGCATGATACTTTAATGACAACAGTCAACTAGATATATTGATACCAATAAAAGACAACATATTATAGCAAACAGACACTTTGGTACTTGACAATTACATATGGGATGATGGCATGTTTTTGTTTTACTATCCAGATATAAAACTTCATGTGAAATAGAGCCTTAATAAAGCTTTTTACCACCCATACCACTGTATGCAACCCATCCCTCGGGACAAGGTCACTTGCATAAGGCACCATTATTAAGGTCAACAGTGCATGAACAAGTAGACAAAAAACAGAAATTAGTCCTCAAGGCATAAATAATTGAAACAAATTAGCTGCATGAGTAAATCAGTTGCTAAGCAATAGTGGTTTCTCCCACCAAAAAAAACATAAAAAACTAAAAAAAACAAAAAAAATTATCAAGGCTTTATGTACAATATTGTAACATTTACCCAATTGTATTTAGCTGCTCTTTTATTGGAATCAATTTGCAGTCCTGATTACAATGAACAGGAAGAGTACAAACCCTGAAACCATGCAACACCTGTCTATTATAATGAAGTTATAGTTGTGTTATATCTCTAAATACACAGCTTATACAATAGATTACAAATGAGCTTTGTAGCATGTGTAAAACAAGCTACTTAACACATTGCACATTTATTAGCTGCACCAAACACCAAAAAAGCTCCTCTCATTCAGGAATAGGTTTCCGTCTCCACCACGGAACGGGCCGTAACCTTTATGGCGAATAAAGGCTCAAAATGGCCCTGTGGAGACGCCTGGTGGCAAACCATATCCAGGCTCCCTCGCCCTCACGCATCAACATTCAGACCCATGTTCTCAAAGTTCTACTCACGACCACAAGAACACTAAAACAAAATCGTTCCTTGTCATCCAGTCAACAGCAACGTTAGCTCCTCATACAGTAACACACAGTACAGTCACCCAGTCAAGAACATTCTTACTGCACAAGCCAATCGGGATAGGTACCAGTGTATGTGTGCAGGAACACCCCACCCCCCAAACATCACGCACCACTCATCGTTTTTTTTTTTTTTGCTTTTTTTTGCTTTGCTGCTTCGTACTTGATTTCGTTTCAGCCTTCAAAACACCTTTGTGGAGAAGTCCTGGAGGCACTGGATAGGGTGCAAAATGGCATGCTTTGGCTGGAACACACATCCCTCCTCGCAGGGCAGTTCAACCTTGAAGCTAAGTAGCAGACAAGATTTTCCTGCTTTTCTGGCAACACTCAAAGGTGTCTCTTCATGTGAAGAGCCAGGTGGTCAGACCTTGAGAAACACCTGCAAATAAAACACGAATATAAGCAGATTATTAAGAGTGCCTATGAGCACATGTACAGAATCACATTGTCCAATTATCTTTGCACATGCAATGTGTTTCAATATGGTATAGTTGACACAGTTCAAAACTGAACATATGCAACCTGTACTAGGCACATAATGCCATTATCAGTGTATCCAACAATGAATTTACTTAAAACCCACAATCTCATCATATTTAAATACCTAAAATGTGGCACTAAAAGCTCAAATGGACAATGCATGAAAACAAAACAATGAAAGCGACCAGCTGTCTCTGTATGTAGGTCAGTAATTTTCTCTGCTGAAATCCATGGGAATCCTGTACAAACCTGTCACAGTGACTGCATTTAAATGGCTTGGCCCCAGTGTGCTTCCTGAAGTGTCTGGTTAATTCATCACTTCTTGCAAAACGCCACTCGCAACCTTCCCATGAACACCTGTAAGGCTTCTCACCTGTAAAAAAACAAACAAAATATAATGTAATAGGAGATAACCTCAAGCTCATCTGCTGCCTTCCATTCCTTATTCCACTCTGATTTTTAGTCTATTAACAGTATTATTGACTTTCTTGCTTAAATAGGGTTTTAGATTAATAAAGCATGTGTTGGGATTGAAGCTAGCCAGTTTTGCCTTCTGCACTTCGCTTTATACATGCATAAAACTGGGCAGAATACATGGAATGTTACAACACCTCCAGTAAGAAGCACAGACAGAAAAGGCTCAAATGGTTTAAAGTTCACAAAGAATGTTGTGAAGGCAGTGGATACAAGAAATGTGCTTGTATTTAATACAATTCAGATGCGACTACAAATCAGACATCATCATCATAATAATAATTGTAGATTCACTTAAAACTAGTGTTCATTAATGTGCAAAACAAACAAAACCCATACAACTGAAACAGAAAACAAAAGGAAATGAGTCAAAGCAACAACAACATTACAGCATGCACACAAAATACCTCCCCTCTCTCAGGTAACCTTCCCCCATTGTTTGGACTACAAATAGCTATTCTGCACCTACTCCCTCTGTCCAAACAAGACTGTCAACCTCCCCCAACTCACACATGCACAGCAAATTAAGTTAAAGTTCAGGTATGTGACCTCTAAGCAGAACACCCTTGAAGATAAATTTGCCAAAACCAAATCAATTTTAAATCTAGATAAAGTCCCTTTTTAATGTTACAAGGCCTACAAAACGTAAAATAAAACAGCAAAACATTCATCTTTAAATCCTTAATCCTGCATGTTGACAGCAACTTATCCTTTCCTGGTTTACTTTTCTGAAACAGGAACATATTAAAAAAAGGCAGCACACGTCATTATTTGATGCCTCTGGAGGAACCAATGGCTTTCAGCACCAGCCTACGTCACCTGTAGGTTCTGGATCCTTTCCCATGAGTTGTGTAATGTTATGAACACATGAACATAGGGGTAATCCCATCTCTGCTTAGGCAGCTTAAACATGACAGAGTGAAAATACCAACCTGTATGAGTGCGCTGATGTGCTTTTAGATGAGAACTTTTTGTGTAAACCTTCCGGCATCCATTAAAATGACACCTATGGACCCGCTTTCTACCATCTGGGGAAGTCTCTCCATTGACTGGGTTAGTCTTTTCTAAAGTCTTTCCAACACCACTGACACGAATTTTACCCGGCGAATGCAGCTCTGTCTGTAGGCCCCTCCACACCTGAGGAGTGGTGGGTTCCTTGCTTAGCTCTGGAGAAGACGGTGGAGTGGTAATAATTGAAGAGCTTAAGTGTCCAGAATTGACCAAGACATCATTTAAAGGATTTGAGGTAAAATGAACAGTAGGCGAGAGCTCCTCCGAGCTATCCGACAACTCACTGCTAGCGTCCGAGTTTAAACTGTTGGTCTCCACGTTTTGGTTATCCTGATTGTCCTCCTCTTTTATATGAGGGATCTTTGAATCAGACTCCTTATCCCCACAAGCCAAGATAAGTTTGCTCCAGAGGTCCTCTTGACTGTCAAACTTGAGATCAGACGCTGACACATAAGGCTCACTTTGAAGGTACCTTTCTAACTCCAGGCACGTCTAAAAGGAAGGACAAAAAAAAAAGTTTAATTGTCTGTTGAACCAAAATAAATTGATCTACAAGTATGATTAAAACAGAGAAACGCTTTAGCACATGCATTTTGTATACTAACTTAATCCATGGCCTGGTATTGTAGCTCAGCTTCTGTGAATTGACAAGTAAGCCAATCAATGAAGCTGCAGAAAAACCACACATTTCCTGCGCGAGAGCTCGGCCTGTGCACTTTCCTAGAAGTCTATTTCAAAAGTATAATGACCTAATGTGCACAGTCAACTTACTTTGTCGTGAATGTCTACTACTGATGTTAAACTGCAGAAACATAACAAAAGAAGAAAACAAACTCCATTCTGTTAGAGTAGCAAAGAGCTTTGACAGGATACAGAAGGGGGAAATTATTCTGTAGTGAAGCCAAGAGTCCTTCGGTTAACAGAACTTAATATTAACCTAGAGCAGTAAGGGTATGAGTCATGAGGCTATTTTATTTTACTGAAAGCCAGGGTACTTCCTCCAAGTTTTTTTTGGTTTTCAGCCAATTAAGTTGTGTGGTACATGTTTTGTTATTCATAATTTTCATGTTTAAAAGGATTCAGATGTGCAAGGGTCAGCACTTAAGAACCCAACATGATTTAAGTGTCAATGCTTTGCAAAATCTTGGCCACCAGGGACCACTTGAGATTTGCTAACCATGTTGCTTTATGCAAAGGAAGCTGCTTCCCCTTGCAGGCAGCTGAGGAGTCCTTTACACACTCTCACTGCATATTTGTAAAATAGTCCACATGTACTGTTGTTTACTATCTTGACAAGCACAAGGTAAAGGTTAGCTTTTTGTATTATCACTGGCAATGATTAAGATAGCAGTGATGATTTCCCAGTGCATTGATACTAACCTAAAAACAACAAACTAGATTACTTTTTCTTTCTTTCTTTAAAACAAAATGCACACCAAAAAAATACAATAGAAAATACAACTGTCCATAATAAACTTTAAACTGACTAGTACAAAATGGTGTTAATTAGAGAACATCCATAAAAAGGCACCATTTATGGTTCTACCAGGGACTAAAAAAATAAAAACATTTTATTAGGGTCTTTTTAAAAATGTAATAAAAAGCCTAATGTAAATTGTCCATTATGTGGATGGTCAAGCAGAAAGCATCTGTATGGCAGTTTAAATGCCTTTGAGTCGAGTGAAGAAGAACTTGGCACTTTGCCCAAATCCCAAATGCCTGAAGGAAACTACTTAGATCAATTTCAATCACGTACAAACGGCAACAGTCTCTTTGAAAGAAAAATGCATACAACTGGGGCATGCTGGTGAACATGTATGTATTGAGACAACATTACCCTCATGTTTAAAATAACGATGTAATATAAACAAACTGTTAGTGCACGTGCCTTTACTTATGGTCATTTGGTTTGTTTAATTATGGCAAACATCAATAGACCCTAAACGACCCTCCACAAAACGATCACATATAACAAGTAGAAAATATTATGCGCAATCGATCAAAGTAGCTGACGTACCATATCCCCGCTATAAAACAGTTTAGTAGTATATATCCTGTGTGCGTGCGCATGGTTTCATCATGGGGCTGCGTCTTGCAAATGTAATTACAACACCATGTTTCATTCAAATCGCGCCATTCATTTATATCAGGATCAACCATAGTCTGGAATGATTGGAAATAGTTACATACAGTGGTCTGCGCTGGGGAGTTAACAAGATTGACACTATACTGTTTACTTTTAAACCAAAACAAAACAGTGCGTCTCCGCAGATGATAAAATCCAGATGTGACGTCTGGAATGGATACAGCCATGAATTTAGGTATACACTTAAAATACTAATAATAAAACTAATAATAATACTGTAATCAAGTAAGTGTCCCTTGTAAATGTAATGGACAACGATCAAAGCAGCAATTACGCAGCTTGTGCAACTAAAGTCAAACTACCAAGACACACAGATACATGCATTGAAATCAACATGAAATCAATGTAACGATCCGTACACTATGCTAAGATTGTTTTAATGTAACAGCAAAATATGCATGTATTACCTGCTGCCAATATTCTTCCAGCGATGGTAAAGCTGAAAAGTACCCAGTGTCGTGGACGATCTGGAGCTCTTGAAAGATGCTGCACATTGGTAGAACATCCATTTTTTAATCCCAAAGATATGTCTCAAAAACTAATTTATTTTGTGAATATAGATAGATAGATATTTTAAATGTATTTAAGCAAGTAACCTTGGAGTACTTGCATATGCAATTGCACAGCAATTAAATATTGTTTTTGCTTCCACTGCTACAGAACTGCAATCACCTCAACTGTACTCTATTTGCAAACACTGAACTAACTGCAAAACCTAAAGCTCTGTAAACTTCCCTATTCAAACCTTCCAGACAGCCTACCCCTCGTGATTACATTACGCTAGTCGACAGCCGACCAATGGCCCCATATCAGCTTGCCCGCGCGCCTATGATATCACCTTCGACCAATGGTAAGCGTCTCCTGACACAAACTCGTCCTCTGTGCTGCTTCTATTGGTTAGTTTGACCTGGGGTTCCGTCTTCCTCATTGGAAGCTGTATAGTCTATTTTTAGAACAGTATATAAACTCATTCTTGCTCAGTCCGCTCCGGTTGTAGCCATTTTTCTCTCTCATTTTGCGGTTGGCTGTCACAGGGAGCGCTTCTGAGCAGGGAAAGCGAGGGTTTATTTGTTTTAAAGGAAAGAACTTACGTTTAATCATTTCTGATCTAAACCTCCGGGTAAATTTCTTATAAATTCTATAACGTAGAAAACGTAGGGGATAGCATTGTCGGAAAGATACAAACAAAAACCGTAATACCTCATACAGTGTTTATTATACTAAAGCGACACAATATTTAAAACAAACCTAAATGTATGTAAATGGATTTTAAAAATGTGATGGTGGTTTTATTAAATATTGTAACGACAGTATGTTGCAGGCCTGCCATTGTACCTTGTTTTACAATGAATGAGAAAGTAAATTCCAGAGGGGCAGCCAAAACTAGCGCCACATCACTTTTGAGCTCGGCAGGACTGCTCGATAGTTTAACTGGATGTATTCAGTGAACACGAGAGGAGGTATGTAGAGCGGGCCAAGAATGTTTCACAGATATAAATAAGATTTCGCACAATACGTGATTCGAAATTATGATAAGCTAGAATGGTCTCGGCCATTTCACTTACCGTTTGTTGAATTAAAAAGTACTGTATTGGATTAAACATTTCTTAATTTAAAGCAATTCAAAAGCGTAAATAAGAAGTGTATTGGAAACAATACACTTTAGGTAAATGTAAATAAAGCACAGTGGGGAGGGAAGTTGACATCACTTTATTGTTTTAGTTGTACCTTAATCATGTTTATTGGAGCACATTTGATGTACAGTGTTTGTTTTGGGAATAACCCCAGCAGACTCGATCCCCATTTGGTCTCATATCTGTTGCTAAGTTTGCAGTAGCTGTTCTTCAGCTGACATTCATTCAAAAGTTGACTCGCCATCATTTGGTACAACACACACAGATGGTAGACACATTTAAGTAAGCAATACAACCATGATTAGAGTATTACTGTCTAGTATTTGACCATGTCAGGAAAGTAAAACACTGCCTTACAGACAACCACGGTAATACCTGATAATCAGGGTTTTATTGGGATCTGAAACTGTAAACCGTGCCCTTTTATTGTTATTTTAGACTTCTTAATTTTTTATTAAAGCTGGCCATTCTGTCTGAACATTCCGCTGTCATCTAGTGCAGGGTTTCCCAATCCTGGCCCTGGGGACCCACTGTGTCTTCTGGTTTTCATTCCAACTTTACTTAATTGAACTATTCATTAGCATATTTAAACTTTTTTGTTTGTTTGTTATTGTTTTCAGCTTTTAAACAGTTGGAGATTTCAAGTTAGCTATACAACTTTATAAGTAACTAAATCGGCAACTTTTTAGGAGCTGAGAACAATTAAAATGGTCTAATTAAGCACATTAGTTCAGTTAAGGGTTTAATGAAGTAATTGAGAACTTTGTTGGAATGAAAACCAGAAGTCACTGGGTCCAGTTTATATGGACCCAGACTGGGATCTAGGAGTCCTGTGAGGTTCCAACGTGATTTCCAACAGCATATGTTAACATATGGTGCTAAGATAAGGACTGAAAGGGTTAAGAGGCTTACTCTGTTAAATTAAGAAAAGTGTCATTTAACAGTATTTTGACATTTGTGCTTCAAAGCACATAAACCACAACCGGCTTCTAATGCTAGACGCATCATTCTCCTGAGGGAAGCATCAACATTCTTCTCTTATGATGTGGCTCACATGCAGCTTTAGCTACAAATCTGCTAGCAGACACTTTGTCCATAATCTGGTAACTCAAAAGTTTACAACTGCAAGGCTTTCCTTTGCTGACAGCACATAACTAAGCTTTGCATTCAGTATGATGTTTAACATCTCACAGGCC